>CM043118.1:32768920-33484689 GCA_023701765.1 Hylyphantes graminicola
CTGATTTAACCTTAAACCCAAATCTCTATGTTCAACAAATGCATTTTAACTGTTGTTCTTTGCAATCTTTGTATTCTACACATTACTGTAATATTTCCATTACTGTAATATTTCCAATTGCTATACCCTTTATCTAATTAATTTTTTTTCATTCAGTAAATTTAGAATAAAGTAAAATATTTAATGCGCAAATTTTTTTTAAAATTCAATATTTTTCTTAGTTAAACTGCCTTAGAACGGAAAACTAGTGTTTTTTTTAAAAACAATTATGAGACTTTGTAAGCAAATGTAATTAATAATTGCATTTAGTGTATTGTATGCAGGAAGTTTACAAAATGATTTCATACATAAAACTGAGTTTTACTTAAAATTTGAACTTATTATTACACTATTGAAATTATAAAATTGTAACAAAGAAATAAATTTTCGCAACAATGTTTATAATTGTACTTATAAGTAGGATACGTAAACTTTAATTTAATTCATTGTTAAATGTGCTGTACATTGTTGCAGTGAAGAGTCTTAAACAATATTTTTTCTAAATAATTAAACACTAAAACTAATAAGCTCACAACGAATTTATCTTTTGTCTGCGAAGGTGCTCCTTAACTTTTCAAAACTTCTCAAACTATTTTACAAATTTATACATGAAAATGCAGAAAACTACTGAGTGTTGCATATTAAGATTGAATAATCTTATTCACTTAAAAGTTTTTCCATCATAAAATTAATAATGTTTGGAAAAAGGTGGATTACTGCATGATTCGTAAAGATATGTAAGTTTCTTCATTCATTGTTCATTGTATGGTATACATTATCCGCTTTAAATCATAAATTTAAACCTAATTAACATTGATTTTTTACTATTACTATGTTCATGAGATTAATAACTATGTTTTATTAATTTTTAATCACTACTAATTGTTTTAAATCTTTCGACGCTTCATGATTTCATGTTTTCTTTCCTTCATTGCTTACTTTACATTTTATGCTTTTCTTATGTGTTATAAACACAATTTCATGTGTTTCGATAAATAATAATGAACGAAGAAAATTACGTGGTTATAATAATGTTTAAAAATGCTTTGAATAAGTAATACTAATAATAATTAGAAAGATACGTTGTATTACTTCGGTAAAGTTCGGTAAAGAGAGAGGGATAAATTATTATTATTTTTTTTTGCCAAAGAACTAAAACCTTTAGATTTCACAATCCTTTACGATCTTTAATAGTTAAAAAAAAATCTTAAAAAGTCGTCATAAAGAAACACACAAAATGCTAATGTGACGAACAGTGAATGCTATCACCATTCTAAAACATCTTAACCATATTTTATGTGTTAAATTTATATTTTAAGAGTAACATATTTTAATTTTATTTTATTACAGTGCATTTTAAGTAACTAAGGTATTATATCTCTCTTGCAGATTATGCTGCATTCCAGCTAGCGAGGTTTTCCTTTTTGAATATGCCTCTATATTTCATTGGGAAGAGGAGATGAAAGGTCGTCTTGACAACATCCAAATGATTCTGACAACTCCTTCGAGGCCATTAGATGGCTTCGTCGAAACCGTCGTCCACCAACTCTTCTAAACACCATATCTGAAGGATTGGGAGGAAGCCAAAAAGAACACCAACTGGCACAAGACACAATTTGGCAATTTGAAATACGACTGGACTGGAAAAGGCTTGGTTTTTGGCTCGGAAACAAGGATTTTCAAATGACTTTTTGAAATCGGACTTTGACTGCATGAAACGGGGATGGATTAGAATTCTGTTCGGAAACAACTCCCAAGGTGACGAGATGGGAGAATAAAAAATGCCGGAGATTTGGCAAACTGACATTCGTCAAGGATGTGAGTGGATTTGGTCTACGGACATCAGTAGAGATCGGTAATGTTTGGGGATTTGGCCTGGACATCCAAAGAGATCAGTAAGCTGTACAGGGATTTGGCCAACGTATATCAATAGAGATCACCAGATTGTACGGGGATTTGGCCTGCGGACATCCGTAGATATCAGTAATGTTTGTTGTTTTGGAATACGGACATCCAAAGAGATCAACAGGCTGTACAGGGATTTGGCATACGGATATCAATAGAGATCATCAGGCTGTACAGGAATTTGGACTACGAATATCAGTAGAGCTACTTTTTTTAGTGATATCCTTTGTCCAAATCCCCTTTCAATTTTTTTCATGGATCAATAAGGAACATTGCATTCATTGGTGCGAAATTGTTAAGATTATGGTGCTAATATCTATATGTCCAAGGCGCTAATATTTCTTCCAAAATACTATAAACTGCACTCATGAAGTGTGCAACACAAAATAAAGAGCTTGGGTCGACTGATTGTTTACCAAACTACAAGGTCTTGGAAGCTGTTTGTTAACAAATCAAGCACCAACCTTCGAAGTATCAGTTTCTGCTTTCTGAAGCCTCAAGATGAAACTAAAAAACTTAGTAGAAATTGTCTTCTGACCGTGAAGAAAACTGACAGGTTTGGATTTGAAAATTGTTCTTGGATTTTGTGCCATATTGAAATTAAAAGTTACACATACTAACCTTTCAGAAAATATCTTCGACTTTGCTCAATAAACATGAGAGTGTAAAATAACATTGTAGTGTACAAGGAGTGTACAATGACAATGTAGTGTACAATGAGAATGTACACAAACAGACAGTTCGTTTGTGTACAATGCTGAAGAAGGTGAGTTTCCACTTACCGAAACATTACATTTTCACCAATTAAACCATTTGCGTTAATAATTACATACTTTGTTTTTCTTCACTCTCAACACATTACCTTGTCTTAGATTTTGCAATAAACTGAAGCGTTGTTTTTACAGTTGCCTTGTCTTCATTATTTAATTTTCTTCATACTTTAATGGGTAGAAATGTATTTTTATTAAATTTGCATACCTATATTCAATAATTGTTTTACAAATTAAGAAGTCAAAAGCAGCCATCCAATAAAGATTTTAGATAGTTTGTTTAATCGTTAATTTTAAGAAACTTATTATAAAAATTTGAAAAACATCGATGAAAAGCCGGTAGTAGTGGCAGAAAAAAGTTTTTTACTTCGTTATTTTAGTGGAAGAACTTTAAGGCAAAGGATCCATTTAAGAAATTAAAACTGCTTTGTTAAAAAGCCACTCATGTTTAAAAGTGTTAATTAAATTAAGTTTTTACAAAGAGATTTAATTATAAATGAAGCATCAAATGAGATTTTTCCAAGCCTTTTGTGTGTTTAAGTTTAGTTTTTTCCTTTCTAACATAAAACACTTTTTTTATCCTTCCAATCCAATGAAGTCTTTGAATTGCCGTGTCTCTTTACTTAAACAAACGTGTCATTTTTTTTGTCGAGTTTTAAATAATTTAAAAAAAAAGTATCGAGGATATTATAATAAAGTTATCGTTGTGATGGTAGTTCTTCAATATGGCTACTTCAATGTAAAGAAATGCTAAAATAATTCCTTTAAAAGAACTGTGTTGCAGATTTTCTTCTTAGAATCTTTATTCTTTCTACTCGCCTACTTTAATGCATATTAGAAAGAAAGACATACATTAGATTAAACGTTTAACATTTACATATAAGAAATTATACTGATGCGTCACATAAATAAAAATGGTTGAAAATGTAGAACATTAAAAAGTATAAAATCTATATTTTTCGTAGTGCAACATGAAAGCATTGAATTTAAATCTGCACTTATATTGAAATATCTTACTATACCATCTTCTTTTTTTTCATTTCGTAAAAAGGCTTTGAGAAAAAGGTTATTAATTTCCAAATTTTTAAAAATTATATTTTATTCTTTCTTTATACTCTTTGATTAAAGCTATGAAAATTGGGAAAATAACCATAAAAGGGGGCCAAGCTGAAAAAATGCATAGGAAGCAATTTTTCTTAAGAGATTCACCTCAGACTTAAAGACATCGATATTCTACTCAAAGTCGTATGATTTTTATGAGTAACTCGATGAAATAGTATTGTCCGTTTCAAATTTTAGACACATATTAGAAATACTCCTTAAGCAAGGTAAAAGCAACGAGCGAAATTCTTAATAGAATTGCTTTAGAATTAAAGACATCAACATTATACTCAGACGGGTATGATTTTTATGGTGAACTTGATTAAATAGTATATTTAATGATCTATATTGCTACACCTATTGCAAAAAAAATATTCATTTCAAGTAACCAATAAAAACTAGTCTTTGGAGGCTATTAAAGTTGAATAAAAATTCGCTTTTTATACTAAGTGGCGAGGCACTCCCAAATGCGCAAAATGCGAGTTTATTTCAACTCTTTTGAGTTGAAATCAGCTCAAGCCTTGCTCAATAAGCTCACTCTTCTCCAAGGGCTATACTTTTGAACAAATTACCGAACTGCTGCTCCTTCCAAATCATCCACTCTGCACTGCAGCCTACTTAGCCTTTTTTAGAAACGCAACCCTGACCATTGTTCAAATACTTGTTTCCAACAGCCCTAATATAGCTCAAGATTGAAGTTAATTGAACCAAACCAGGAAAAAAACCAAACTCAAACAAACAACCTACCATTGCTTTTTCTTATAACTGTTCATCTCTTGGGAGATCCTCAAAGCCTTTGGCCCTGGAAAACGAATTGTCTTGTCAAGCCCTTCTGAGACCATCACTCAGTGCCGAATCCCCACAGAGCTTAATGGTCAATAGTTATAATCCTCATGGGTTTCCAAAGACCGATGATTGTCGGATGTAATTCTTAAGAGATTCGCCTCAGACTTAAAGACATCAGTATTATACTCAGAGGCGTATGATTTTTAGGGTGAACCTTATAAAATAGTATAGTCCTAGTATAGTCCCTTTCTAATTTCAGGAACTCATAAAAAAATATTCCTCATAGAAGGAAGGTAAAAGCAACGAACGAAATTCTTAATAGAATCGCCTTAGAGTTAATGACATCAGAGGGGTATGACTTTTATGGTGAACTTGATAAAATAGTATAGTCCGTTTCAAATTTTAGACACACATAAGAAATACTCCTTATAGAAGGAAGGTAAAAACAACGGGCGTAATTCTTAATAGAATCGCCTTAGAGTTAAGAACATCAATGTTATACTCAGAGGGGTATGATTTTTAGGGTGAACTCGATAAAATAGTATAGCCCGTTTCAAATTACCGAAACTCATAAGAAATATTCCTTATAGAAATAAGGTAAAAGGAACGGGCGAAATTCTTAATAGAATCGCCTTAGAGATAAAGACATCAATATTATACTCAGTGGGATATGATTTTTATGGTGAACCTGATAAAATAGAACAGCCCGTTTCAAATTTTATACACACATTAGAAATACTCCTGATAGAAGGAAGGTAAAAACAACGGGCGTAATTTTTAATAGAATCGCCTTAGAGATAAAGACATCAATATTATACTAAGATGGGTATGCTTTATAGAGGCATTGCGAATATATTTTTTAAAACACAGGATAATAACTTTTTATTTGGTTTTTCAATATCAATAAACAATTCCCAGCTAAAAATTTTCTTCAAAAATTCTGCAAAAAAAATCTGCAGAAATTTGCAGGTATTTGGGACTGAAGAAAAAATCTACAGATTAAATTCTACAGAAAATCTAAAGATTTTTTCTGCAAAAAATCTTTAGATTATTTTCTTCAGTCCCAAATACCTGCAAATTTCTACAGATATTTTCTGCAGAAAATTTAAAGATTTTTTCTTCAAAAAATCTACAGAATATTTTCTTCAGTCCCAAATACCTGCAAATTTCTGCAGATATTTTCTGCAGAAAATTTAAAGATTTTTTCTTCAAAAAATCTACAGAATATTTTCTTCAGTCCCAAATACCTGCAAATTTCTGCAGAAAATTTAAAGATTTTTTCTTCAAAAAATCTACAGAATATTTTCTTCAGTCCCAAATACCTGTAAATTTTCTGCAGAAAATTTGAAGATTTTTTCTTTAAAAAATCTACAGAATATTTTCTTCAGTCCCAAATACCTGCAAATTTCTACAGAACAGATTTTTCTTCACATTTTCTGGAGAAATTTGTAGCTATTTGGAACTGAAGAAAATAGTCTGGAGATTTTTTTTTTTTTGTCGGAATTCTTTGAGTTTCCCTGAAAAAAATCCGTTTTAGAATAAATACTTCGTGCACCTATGAAATGTTCATCAAAAATATTTTTGTTAATTCCTTGAAATTTTTCTTTACCCTATATGCTTTAAAAAAAATAATTGCAAATGGCTTCTTTCTTCATTCTTCGTAAAACTTGCCTGAAAAAAAACCTTAGCTGACCAATCTATCAACAAAATAACCACCAAATCTGTACAAATATATTTTTTCTAATTTTAAAGTAAAATAGCCAGGTATTTATTAAAAAAAATGTCTACAAATCTCACAATTTACCCTGTTATATTGAATTTTAAATAGCTTAACACTTTTTTAAAAAATGTTAAGAAACTAATTGCTAAGACAAAAGAAAATTTTAAAAATATATAATTACTATAAAATTGGAAACATTATTTTTAAAAAAAAATTGTAAAAAAAAAAGATCTTTTAAAAAGTTTTTCTTTGATATTTAGCTAGATAATTTCCCTTTTATTAAATTTTAAATCAAATTTATGTATAGAAATAATTTAAAGTGACGAACACCCTATTTTTTAAGTATTCACCCAGGTTAAAAGGGTAAATAAATATTTATAAATATCCTACCCACAACCTGACCCTACTCAATAGACCTAAAATATAAAATTTTCCACAACTGCTAAAAGAAATGAATTTGTTATGTTTGTATGCTTTTTACGCTTGTCCTGGACTCGCTTAGGACTTAGATACATAATTTAGAACACATGTCTGACAATAAATTTGTTACATATTTGTAGAGATCTGTATCACTTTAAACATTTAAAACAAATACATTTGGAAAAGTTCCTTTAGAATTATTCTACCTTTTTAATTTGTAATGGTATTTTTCAACATATTTTCATTTGTTGTGATAAGTTGTATAGTAATGGTAGCATAAATGCACAAGTATTTATAAAGCATTAAACCGTTCGTAGCATTAATATGCAAACATATTTACTTTACAATCATTTGATTTTTTTCAAAAAAAAAATTAGCTTGGGAATTTAAAATTTAAATACATAACACTTTGAATAACTTAAAATTATAATGAATTTGTGAGGTGAATTGTGTGTGTTAGAGTATTTATAACATCATTAAATTTTTAAGCAATATTATATCCATTGAAATAAATGCAAGCAATAAACACTCTCATTTTGAGTATATATCCAGGTCATAGGCAAATATAGCAAATACCCGTTTCTAAATGTCTTACCCCACTGGTGACCAACTGGGATGACTTGACCAGACAAGTGACTTGGTACCTGGACATTGTAATATAAAACTTTGACAGAACTGATGAAGGATTTTTTTTTTAACATGACTATAACGGGTTCTTATATGATATTTATTACTTAGATTTTTTCCCCCATAGTAACAATTCCAAATTTTCAAAAAATTTGATTTAATATACTTTTAAGATTTTCCTTGAATTTTAGTTCGTTGACAAAACAGTTGGCACAAAAGATAATTTAATCACTCTTTACGAAATCTTGTCTTAATTTGTTAACACGTTGGATGCCACTGACTCCCTAGGGGCCATTTCGCCAACCGTTCTTATGAGCTAAAGTTTGTAACTTTTGAACCGATCCTGCTGTGCTTTTAATAATACTTGATGATTTGAAAGAGGACATTCTCTATCAAGTTACGAGGAAATTAAATCCTTTGTCTCAAGTGTAGGGAGGCCAGACACCAGATATACTGCATTTCGTAGCGTGTTTCAGATTGTTATTCAACAATCTAGCTATAAAAAAAATGTAAGTAGGCTGCTTTATTTTTTTTCAAACAAAAAATATGAATTAGGAAAATTAAATTATGATTTTATAGTCGAAAAGTTAATCACTGAAGCATATCTGGTAATTAACTTTCAATTCAATAATTAGTGATATGATGAGCTATCCGGTTGGAAAAGGCCAGGAACATTTCCTCGTATTTTTACGACTAGCTGTCCTGCAGCTTTAGATAGCGATGTTAATTCAACATAACCTTGCAATTTTACGACCTCGAACTAAGATTTGTACTTGTTCGAAAATGAAGAATAGTTGGTTCATATCCATCGTAACCGACAGGTTTTAAAAAACAGGATGTTCTTCTACTTTAACAGCCTCTATCGATGATATAGTGGCAGCGAATGTGTTAATAAAATGGTTTAAAAGTTATAAAAGCTTCTAGGTAAAAAAAAGGAAGATTCTAGGAAGGAAGCTAAATGAAATCTTTTAGGTCAATTTGAAAATTGGTCGGATGTGGTTTTTTTGACTAAATTTTTTTTACTTTTATTAAAGTGACATTTTTAAAACAGTTCAATATTTGTGAATAAAAAATTTCATTTTACAAATAACTACATAAACACTGTTTTACCAAATGGCAGCAAAATCTGAGACGGCGAGGTAGAATCTTGCCGAAAAGTGTGTTGAATTGACACAAAATGACTCAACCTTCTATTAAAAACAAACTTATAATTAAATTTAACAGTATAAAATACTTAATAGTTAAACAAACTTTAAATGTGAATGCTAAGCTTTGAATCACTCTGACATTGTAACGAAGAAATTTTTAAAACCACAAAATGTTGGTAATATTTCAATAATTAAAATAACTAATTACATTGTTATTTTAAAAAGGTTTTAATGGTGTTTAATAGGGTTTTATGTTAAGTAAGTACGAATTCAAATACATTTATATACGTTTATACAAGAGACAAATACAGTTTACATTATATTATATAAATTAAAACAGTTTTATTGAGTAAACATTGGTAGGTTTGTAGAAACTGATTCATTAAAAAAAGCATCATTGGTTTGTTTATCAATATGGTAACTTTCAAATTAACACAATGCTTACACGATCCATAAATTAGGTCTCTCAATACTAAATATTTTTAAAAAGATTAAAAAACTAAACGATAGTTCGAAAACGTATGCACTTGAATCATGTGTTACCAAATAACATTGCACCGCGTTTCTATACTATCAGGATCAGGTGATCAAAATTGAAATACGCTTACTACGTCAATAATAGATTTAAAAAATGAAACTTATCTTGCAAACTTCAACATAAATTATTTTTTTCATTAATACATATTATTTATTTTAATATAACTGAAGTATTATGCGCCAGAATCACACGTTGAAGTTGAAGAAGTTCACGCGGTAAAAATAATCCGAAAAAGGTAAACAACCAAGAAGAAAGCATTACGGGTACAGTGAAGTTTAGAGGAGAAATAATTTGCATCGTAACGATTTATATATTTGCAAGTTAGTCTCTTTTTTGCTAAATTACCTTTTAAAGTATATAAAAGGCAATAGATATTAGTTATAGCTTTCTTTTCGTTTTTTTGCTTAATTAATTTCATAGATTTTCACCAAATACGGAAGCCAAGACAATATGTTTGGTTTGGTTAAGTGACTTTGGTAACCCACTTTCTAAGCAAAAGGTCCACGATGTTAAATGTTCTGCTTAGTTTTACTTTAAAATATTGTTTTAACCAGTTTCCCATCGTTATTATTATTAACTAAGTAATAAATAGCAACAAATCGTAGAATGAAATTACTTTGTCATCTTATTAGCAGAGGGTTATGAGTAAGACATGGCACTTTTCAAAGAATCAATTTGTTTTGCGTTTAAAAAAAACTTTTAACGATGGTAAAATGTTTACAAATATAGAAAAAGAAAAACCTTAGTTCAAATGCAAATTTTAGTTTGTGAAATATTCATTTTCGAACATATTAAAATCTTCAAAGGTTATCAGTTAAAACCACTCATTAGATTTGAATAATGATATAATAGCATGTTAAAAGTATTTTGGTTCATGCATTAAGTAAATATTAATATGATAAATAATAATTTCGATTCTCAAAATCAAATCAATATAAAACCTAAATATATTAAGTAAAAAATTATTTTTTTTACGTGAAGAATAAATAAAATATTTGTATTAATAATATTTTGTTTCTCCGATGCAGTGTTTTATTTAATTAAACAAGAATGCAGGGAATCGCCAAGCCATTTTTCAACGCTTTTACTGAGTTTAATAATGACACCATCTGTTAAAAAAAAATTATGAACTTTTTTTTGCAAGGCATTTTACACAAGTTTAAAATTAGTAATTAAGATAAAAATATAAGTAAATGCATTAATTATAATTAAGCAGTAGATAGAATTAACAAAATTTTATTATTTTATTTCCTAATTGGCTTGATGCGGGAATCGAACCTGGGTACCAGGGCATACAAGGCTCTTGCTCTAACCACTGGGCCATCTTAGCGTACCACACTTTCTCTAACTTATTTATCGCAATTTTGAAAAAAAATTTAGGTTGGTATTAAATGCCTAATTATTTTGTTTCAATTTAATATTTTACCAATAATCGCTTATATAAGGAAAATAGTTTTGTTTTTTAAACATGTATATTAATTAGTATTTTTTTAAAGCAATTTATTAATAAAAGTGCTCCTTCGCAAAAGTTTGTGTGCACTTTTTTTCAAAGGATTTTTCAATAAAACTTTTTATAAATTAAGGCTTTATAATGATATTTGTATTCAAATAAGATTTATTATCAAAGGAAAACAAAAACAGTTTTGTCAAATTCTATGAAAATAAGATTCTGCTTCTCATATTTACTTTTCTTCTTTTAAAATCAGAGCTGTTATGATAAAAATAAAATTTACATCAGCATTTCTCTCTCGTTTGAATCTTAATAATAAAGTAAAACAGAAAAAATATATAAGTTATATTTTCTTCAAAAATCTGCAGATATTTGAAGTTAAGATTTTAAAAACAAAAAAGTTTCAATAAGTCGCCGTTTTTTTGTTTTTTTTTTTAAATTGGGAAAAAATACATAAGTAGCATTTTCTTCAAAAATCTGAAGATTTTTGAAGTTAAAATTTTAAAGACAAAATGAAAATTTAAAAAATTCCGATTTTAGTGAAAAAAAAATTAATTCTTCGCCAGGCTAGAGCCAGACCATTCATTTATTATATATATTTAAAAAAAAAATGGTTCTTTCTTAACATTTTGAAAAATGTACGGAAATCTGCAGAATGTAAGCCATTCTTTCAAGTTGAAAAAAGTCTAAGTCCAAAAGTCTTCAAAATATCTGAAGAAATTTGCAGTTATTGAAATCTGAAGTTTTATTCTTCAGATTATTTGAAGAATTTTGAAGAAAATCTGCAGATCTTCACTTTTCTGCAGATTTTTTGTAGAAAATTTTTAGCTGGGTTGTTTTCAAATATTTTCGGGGGAATTTGATATTTTTCATAAACAAGAATATTAATCCAATTAAATTGTAAATGAATTTAGGAAATAGGCTTGGTTGATCTAAAAGTTAAAAAAACTTTGTGGTATTTTCTTATTAGTTAAAAAAATTACTGCTCACACTTTTGGAAGAGATCTTAAAAGAATTTTCGAAATTCTCATGTTTTTATAACATATTGGTTTGCTTTCAAATTTAAAAAGGAAATTTTATATGATTTGTCTGGTTACGTATCTTTGGAGTTCATATTAATACGCTGTTTATTAATTTATAAGTTTTTTTTAGGAAATGTTTTTACACTATTATGGTTCAAACTTAAAGAAACATCGATTAACCAAAAATATAAATTTCTCAAAAACTTGTTATTGGTATTGAATCATCAGTATGTAATTTTATACAGTGTAAAATATACCAGAAAACTGAAAAGTAAAATTTATTTGTGAAACTTGAGTATGCATATTATTTAAATTACCATGGATCTTGAAGAAATGTTTTGTGGTATACTTATTCAAGATGTAGTTGACAGCTAGCGTTTGGGCCGGAAAATTGATTTTTCTGTCCATTAATTTCTTATATATTTATTATACTTGGTTGTACTTGGGATACCTAAAAATAAATCGATTTCCGGTCAACATTAGGAAACTAGTCAATTTGCGTCCCACGCAATTTTTTTTATAAAAAAGTCTCTTAAACTATTTTTCTTACTTGGTAATTGCTTTCTCCGCTTTAAATCTAAATTGAATTTTGTGCAATAATAATAATACTTAAGAGTTAAGAACAAATAAGTTTAAAAATTAAAGAGAAATAAGTAATAAAAATAATTAATAGAACGAATAAAGAATAATTTAGAATTTTTGTAATTTTAGAAGAAAAAGACTCTATGTCTTAAAAAAATGTGTATAAATAGTAAATTTGAAAAAAAATTAATACTAAGTTGAATTGATATTAGAAAATACCGTTGGAACTTCAAATTAATAGTAGATTTCTTGCGTATGTACTTCGTAATAAAAATGCATCCCTAATTTTCTTTTTTTTTGGGGGGGGGGGGGGGCTACAAAATAAATTCCATGGTTCAAATTAGTGTCCTCATCAATAACTCAATTACGGTTAAATTTAGGTTAATTTTTGTAAAACTCTTGACAACAATAATTGTTGTTTTCCTTGCGAAAATCCCCCACCCCCCTCTTATACATTTTTTAAAATCAAATATAATCCGTATCACTGTTATTTAAGTAAAAAAAAATAATAAAAATTATAATGAAAATACATTGATATTAAAGTTAATTTAAACAAATATACTTCAGAAATTCCTTTAGCAGTTGTGTTACTAAAGTGTAAGCAAAACATTCAATTTAAACAGATAACGATTATAACATTATTCAATTGTACTAATCCCACCAAAAGAAGGGTTAAAGTCCTTCTAAAATCATTTATACTTCGAAACTCCCACGCATTATTGATCGTAGAATGTTGAATGAAAAATATTCTGCCCCATTAAGCATTCTCTTGGTTGATGACTCTCAATTTTTCGAAGCAGACGATTTTTCTACATTTTTGAAGAATAAATGATCATAACTACAGTTACAGTGGCGCAAAGATTCCAAAACTTAAAGAATAACTTTCGTTCGATTTTTTTTTACTTGGAACTCCCTTGGTGATTTTCCGAGGAGGTGACGCATTAAGCTTAAGACGTTCGTTGCCGATAATTACTTCAAATGAGCATTGTAGTGTTATGGAATATTAGAATGTCCTGGTGTAGGTTCGGCAATTCGAATCTTCATCCAATCAGCTGTTGCTACAGTTGAATGGACAAAGTAATTTTAAAATAGTGTTTTAATTAGTTTTTTGTTGTTGTTAAAACAAGGTTTTCAAGTATTAAGTTGAGTGAAGTTTTGATGAAAATTCTAAATATAACCATTTGAAATATTTCTAAATGGTGGAAAATTTTAATTTCAAAGTGATTAAAGCGTAGCACTAAAAATTGTTTTATATTTTCAATATATAAATACACATTATCACAAGAGTTTTTCAAAGCATAACAAAATTCACACGAATTAATTGTGATTTTTTTTAAAGCTGTTCTATAGTATATTTTTAAATATGTTTTTAAATATCAGGCTGGTATTTAAATAATTGACCGATGAGAATTATTGTTTAATGGACTAAATAAATTCATTTCCAAAAAATGAAAAAGAAAAAAGTTTTGAAAGTTTTATTTGGTAACTTATATACCACACAAACTCAAAAATGTTTAAGCATCTGAGTTAAAGTATGCTCTGCCACATACTAAATTCTTACTTGACCGGAAAAAAAGTATGTAAATTTTTATATTTTAAAGCATTACTTAGATTAGGAAAATAATAAAAAATATCGAACTAAGACCATCAATAACTTTTATTGTTTATGGTTATGGTTTATGCAGAATGGTCCCGCCTTACTGGGAACCCGTTAACTTCGCATTGCTTCCTTTTAGAGGCATGCTTACTTGTGAAAACACAATCAAAATCAAAACAAAATTAAATTCGTTTTGGCGCATGCGCACTTAAAAAAGCAAACACTAATAGAGGATGAAGCAGCCTCAGGGCGAGCGCATATCTCAAACAAACTAATAGAGGGTGGCGTCAAGCCCCCGTTTCGGCCCGGTCCATGTATTTTCAAACCCTGTTATGGTCCCTCAACCCCACGTGGATGACGTTTTTTTAAAACTAATTAAATAAATTACAAATCACAATCAAATATGAAATAACCAAGCCTCAGGTGTACACGTAGGTATTAAAAGGAATCTATATTAAAAATTTCGAATTTTTAAGAGCAGTCTAAGTAGGTCTTTTGTGATCCACAGACAGACAGACAGACTTTTTCTTTTATTATTATAGATATACTTTTGAATTAACATTTTATTACTAAGGACTCATAAAGTACAATTATGAATGCAACTAAAATATTGCTGTTTGTTTAGTACGTAAAGAGAAAAGACCGCAATGTTAACACAAAAAGGTTAATATTGAAGAATTTGCAAAATATAAACTGATGTTTTGGAAAATAAAGTTACGCTATTTAATTCTCTTTTCAATGTTGACAAGTAATCAAAATATTTTAATAGTTCTCATCGATTTTGTATACATTTCCCTGAGGTGTCATTAACACTTTTTATAGCATTCTTCATTATAACAGGGTAAATAGCTATTACTTTTACGACTCTTGGACACACAAGTTACTTATTTTATTAACTCCAAAAAAGACGACTTTTACTATTATTGCGAAAACTTGTTCCCATTAGTTCGACAATAGGTGTTCTTTTATAATATTGAAAACTATTTCATGGAGAAATGGAACCAAACGGTATTCAAAAGAAAAAGTAATGATACACTAGAAAAATAAAATGGGTAAAATTTAAATTGACTTATTTACTATACATTTAAAGCTAAAAGGCTTCTTTTCAGGTATTTGTAGAATCGATATATTTGGTTAAATATTGGAAAAACTTATGACAATAAATTAAAAAAATCTATTTTTGAATTGTACCGTAAACGTTTTAATTTCGAAATGTCGAGTTAAAAAGTAAAAAAAAAAATTATCTATTATTCGGCAAAAACATCGACGGCTACTTTTCAAAAGTATGAAAAGGCTTTATTAAGCATGCTTTGAATTTTGATATAATTTTTTTTTTAAATTACAAACACAATATTTTTTGTAAACTTTTTGGTAATTGAAAAAATAGCGCAAATGGATGCATGTATGATTTGATTCTACAGTTCCTTGGTAAGAAGAGTTTATATCAAGACTTAAGTTTAGTTGAAAACTCTCATTCTCCAAAGTATAACAAATATATTGGGACCGGCCCACTCATTGACGACTTTTGGTAATGGTAAACTCAATTAGACAAAATCGCCAATGAAGGAGCCGGGCCCTATATATTAGTAATACTTCGTAGATTTTGAGTTTTGCAACCGGACCCTTTTTCTTTTTTTCCCCTTTATTATCGGTCCATTCCCACCTCCCACTTACGTCAAACAGTCACAAACAAGTGCGTGATACGTCATCAAATTAAAAAGAAAATGGCGAATAAAGGGTTACGACAATTGTTTCAAAGACAAAAATACGAAAGTATATTTAATTATTTTGTATTGATTTTCGATTTTTTAAATAATTTCGTGCAAGTTCACGTTTGTTTTTTTCTTACTTAATAACAACAATTTCACATTTTTTGTTTATTCTTTTAAGATGCTAAATTATTGTGTGATAATGATTCAATGTGACTGTCAATTACAGTTAGAAATCTATATTTACTGTGTTTTTTAAACTTATAACGTGACTGTTCCGTTCTCAATTTTTTTTTTAATTTTCTGTACTTTGCTGTTTGCTTTTTAACCCTACAAGAGATGGTTACCTTTACATGCCGCATTGCATCTCAAACAATATAAATCTATTTAATTTGTTTTCTATAATCTTATTGATTATTACATAGCTTTAAAGTAGCCTTGCTGTTGTTGTTGTTCTCGTGCGCAATGGCAAGAGGGCTGTATTAGCATCCGTTGGCTCAAGGCTTTGAGTACCCATGAGAGGGTGGATGTCTGACTTCCACTCCGAGATAGCGCCACCTTCTCAATTTCTCCAAATGACCCTGCAATCATGGTGAACTGAGCTATGACTGATCATAGGACTTTCAGACCCACACATTTAACGATTACGTTCTCCATGTACTAAGGACAACACAAATATCCATGCCTTACCCGGGCTTCGAACCCAGGTCTACTCGCTTGGCAAGCAAGGGTCGAAACCACTATGCTAGCCTTGCTATTTCCATTATTTGCAATTTTAATCTATATAGAATTTTTAATTAAAAGAAACAATTCGTTTTTACACATTTTTTTTTCAATTATAGTATAGTACTGTTTTTAATAATGAAAGGAGAATTTTAAGTCCTTTGTTATCTGCTTTTTAATTGTATAGATCCTTATTTTCTTTAACATATTTTCTTAGTCTTTATTAAAGTCTTCATGAAAAAGCTTTGTCCATATAAACTTTTCGATAAAAAACAGCCCTACTCCATCAGTTAATTAAAACCTTGTGAACGTATTATTAGAAAAAGTATTAAAAAAAGATTATTAAATATTTGGTAAATATTTTGTTTACAAATTAAGGCTTCAGACGATTTTTTTCATTTATTAATCAAAATTGTTTACCTAAAATTTACGAAAAAAGTTACATTTAAGATTTTTTTCTTTTATAAAATATTTAATAATTATTTTTAAAACGCTTCTCGTCTCTTTGTTATTAAATATATCATATAAATCAAATATTTATAGTATCTATCATTAAACTCATACAATAAACACCTTTGAATTGCTCTTTTAATTAGTGTTTTAAGGTAGTTTTTTTTTAAAATGGGAAGCACTTTGATATTTACAAGGATTCCTTCAATTTTCTTGCATTTTTTTTATTTTGACAAGTGCGATATCGTACGCAATTCTAAGACTTTGAAGCATATTTAAACGTACACGGTGAATCACTACACTATCATTATTGCTATTTTTATGTCATTTGATGTAAAAAGGTATCGGAATAATAATATTAATAAGAGGGACATTGTTAAAAGGAGCAATAGCGATTCAAAGTTTTAGTAATGGTAATTAAAAAGCAGAATAATTATTCCGAAAACGTTAATAATTACAATAAAAGAGTCGATGAAAATTATGTTAACAAATAACGAATATTCTATCAAAATTACTTAAATTAATCAAATCTTCCTCATAACCAATATACTACTTCAAAGCATGTAGTTTATAATTAAAAAAAAATACAGCCACCTCTCGCTCATTCAAAACTGAAACTGTCAGTTTAAGCCATTGTTATAACAAATTTGTAACTTATCATATTTCCCAAAAACAAATTTTATAAAACTTTAGTTGCTATTCACGCTTTTCTGTAAACCTATTTTGTTACACATTTACAAAAGATATAATATTTAGAGACACTTGGCTTGTTTCAGGTGAAGAAATTTCTTCTAGCTTTCATGCCTGCTTTCTGACGATCTGATTGGTGCTCTCTTCCCACATGACATTGATTCACTAATCGATTCTCGAGATAGAATTTATTATCATTCCGTATTTCTATCTCAAGGCCTCAAACACATGCCCATTACATTTTCCAATTCCATATACCTTTGTTATTATTTAATTTCAATTGGGTTGTTTCAGGTAAATAAATTATTACCAACTTATATTCTTGAATTTCTGCAATCGGTGCTAAGATTGGTCCTCTGTTCCCACGTCACATAAATTCACCAATCGAGGCTAGGGAAAGAATTTATTTTTATTTACCATTTTTGTTGCTACTCAAGACCTGAAGCATGTCCATTTCATTTTAAAGAATGTAATATGATTCAATTAGAACTTTGCCATACCAACAACAGATACACCCTCTCGAAATCCGATTTTTCCCGAAATTAAAGTCGGGTTCGGGATCAGGAGTTTTCCCGTTTTCTCCAGCAAGTTTTCTAAGAAAAATGTCTCAGAGTAAAGCAATCCGAGATTTCTTCTCGAGTTTGTTTATTTAAAGGGCTTTAGATTCCCCCAGTGTAAAAACGAGAAATTCCTGTATTTCACGACATTACGGGAGAGCTCAAAAGGTGCATGGATGTAAAAGAAATGCGAATATTGTTATTTTGTTATTATATTGTTATTATAAGGAAACGAATTGTTGTCTCTTCAAATTCAACAAAAGATATTTCTTTTTCTTCCATTCACTGTGCTTTGTCGAAATTTTTTAATGTCTGACAGATTTTTTGTCAGATAAAAGTGGGATTAAGTTCGAATTTATTTTTTTTCTCAATATTATATGATTTATTTTTATTGAACTATTTTGCATTGGTCTTAATAGTAAATATTCACACAAAAAAAGCAATGCAAGAATTTCACAAAACGATGTAGTACACTGTAAAAAATCTGGCTTGAATTTACTAACGATTACTTAGTAACTTTACAGATTTTCACCATTTACTAGAAAATCATCTGTAACCTAAAGAAACTACTGTAGTGATACTAAGCAATTCTAAGTAAATTGATGTAACGCTTACAGCGCCCCCTGGCTATCTTTTCTAGAGATTATGACGAATCGATATCGCAACAATAAAAAACCTAAAAACGTGGGTTTTTTTTATTTTAGTATACAAAAATTACGTTAAATTATTTCGAAAACTTCACATCCCCCCCAAAAAAATAAATCTTAAAATTTCTTAATCAATAACATAAAACGCCTTTAACGATCAAGATTTTAACCTCTTTATTTACACGCAATCAAAATGCAAGTCCCCGATAGCAGAGAGGTCCAACGCGCAGTTCCACGGATCCCGATAATCTTGGGTTCTGTCCTCGGGAAATTCGAAATAAAATCTGACTAACAGAAAAATTAGTGGCGCCCTCTGTTTTTAAACTTTTGTAACCAGTTTACTACCAGTTTCTTTGTAAACATACAAGAAAATCCCCTGTAAAATCTACTACATTTTTCTTAGTATAACTTACTAAGCTTTAATTAGTAATATATACACATATTTCTTACGTAACACTACTAAAAAAACTTATGGAAGCTGAGTTTCCTAGAGAATTCTTAGTAACCTTACAGATATTTTTTTAGAGTGTAGATGTAGTAGTTTAAACAAAAATCCGCTAAAATAAGTTATTTTTCTTATTCGAAATGCTTGCTCTCATTTGGCAATTTCATGGAATTTATTTTTAAAAGATTAATTATATGCTTAAAACAAGGATTGGAAAAAAACACACTTGCATTTTAAATAATTTTTTTTGTCTTTAATTTTTATTCAAAAATAATATTTTTTAAAAAATTAAAATACTGATATTTTCAAAATTATTATTTTTCAAATTTAAACTTACAAATCTAATATCTATAGAACTTTAATTTTTCCTATTTAATTCAAGATATTAGTTTTCAATGCAAAAAAAATTATAATTTTTGGACAAACATTTTTAAAATTGTCGGAAGTTTAAATAATTAAAAAAAAAACAAGTTCCATGAATAGTTGCTTTGGAAAAAAAAGGGAGAATAAACGTGTCAATTTGTGCACAATGCTATTGGGAGGAGGTATGCTCAGGAACTGTTTAAATCTCAAAGAAATGGAATAAATAAGACAGAGAAAGCTGTGAGATTATATGTTTTGGAAGAAAAAGAGCCTTCAGGTATTCTGCGCTGCAATTGTAATATGATAGTTGGACAGAGTTGGAACGGAAATTTGTGTGTCAAAACGAATTATGATTTTATTCATAATCTTACACTACCACATGAATAAAATTTGATATATTTTTCTGTAAGAAATAAGGGCATTCAAAAAGTAATTTTATTGAGAGATTTAAGCTTTTCTTAGTCAAAGCCAACTAAACGCTCACCGTGTGCGCCAAACCTTTTAATTTGGTTGGAAGGTCACTCGATAAACGTTTTAAATTTGTCAACAGAAAATTTGTCACAGAATTTTCATTGGCGACTTTGACTAATGGAGTTTACGATTGTTAAAGGTAGCTAACGGATGGTACAGGACTCTATATCTTAGTTGTGCTTTAGAGAACGTGAGGTTCGCAACAAGAACAATCAAATGATTTTGTTTCAAACCAGTGGTGTTGAAATACAAAGGATTTAGTACACTCTAACAACTAGCTAAAAGTTACGTAGTACATTATCAAAGAAAGTCGCACTTGTAACAGAAACCACAGAAATAGGCTTGTAACAAAAGAATAAATATGCGATCAAAAAATATATATTAGGCATTGCAAATGCCAAGCCCAAAGCAGTTTAAGACAATGAAAGGATGTCTAGTCCAGCATCTGAAGAAAATGGGTTTTTAGATTTCTTAAACTTCCGCGATCGACTTCGATTTAAATAAAAACTGTTTCTATCTTTCTTCTCTTCCACCCAAAAAAACTTTAGCTATATTTGATGCCGCGGGCAAAAGTGCAGTCCACCTCTTCCCTTCCAAATCATCTTCCTGAATAATGCAAAAAATTGAAGGTTTCGTAACCCGGGGGCACCAGTTTTATAAAGTACCACAAACTAAACGACGAAATCTCGCATCTGATTGATGTCATTAGAATGAATAAAATAGTGTTTTAAACACAGTATAAATGATTTTGGGATAAGGTATTAATAAAGCAATGTACCTTAAAATACGAATTTACATTTTTTCTTTATTATGCAGAAATTATTTAACTATAATATTAGTTAATATTTAACTTCTTCACCCCCGAAAAAAACATCATACGCATATATTTTCTATAAAAATATATTTTTCAAAGAATTTTAAACTTAAAAGTATGTTTGGAAGTATTTTTGAAAAAAAAAAATTGTTTAATATTTGCCAAGAGCACAGTCAATTTTGTAGAATTTGATGTTTTGAAATCTGAAAAAACTTTTTTTTTAAAGACTTCTGAAAACTGCTTAACTTTTTTAATACAGAAAACAAATCATCTGCGTATCGGTATTTTTTAAAGTTTGAACATTTTTTTTAATAGTGGAAAAGTTACTATTGTTTGGAACTGCTGAGAAATGAACTCTCTACTTTGTTCTAACATTGTCTTTGTTTTTACTGTGAAGTGAACTCTCTACTTTGTCCCAACATTGTCTTTGTTTTTACCTGTGAAGTGAACTCTCTACTTAATACGAATATTATCTTTGTTTCCGATTTAGATTAAAAACGTGAATGTTCGAAAAATGACCATGTTTTTTATGAGTGCGTAATTTATTGAATTTGAATTAGAAATAGTCATCCACAGAACCACCTTTGAGCACCATATAAAACAACTATTATGAATTTTTTTAAATGAAGTAATGAAACTAATTCTATACATAGGTGTACGTATGTACTTTGTATGTACCTCTGATTCGAAGAGGTTAAGGATTTAAATTATTGAGGTCCATTTCATTATAAATTGTCTAATCCTTAATGAGGCTACTAGGGCTTGAACTGAAATTGTTTAAGTCATGCTATATGATGGAATATTTAATAGCAATGGAGTCAGCATGAATGTTAATCAGTCAAATTAATTTTCCTATAACATGTACAATATGCTTAATGTAGAATCAACCAAATAGAACGTGACAATCGAATATAACCAATCAATTCCAGACGTCGCTGTCTATCTATCCCAGAATTAATTTCTTCTTGACACTTGAAATCCATTTAGAATAATGATATTATTATTAATAATATGGATACTTAGGATATGAGGATGATGATGATGATGATAAGGATAATGATACTGATGATTTTAGAAGGAATTTTGAAGGACATTTTGCATGAAAAACAATGTTAAAAAGAACTATTAATTCAAAAAGAACTAATACAGATTTTTCCATTCAGAGCAAAAGTGAAAAATAATAATTGCATTTTTAGGACATAAGAGCTTAAATTTTACTGTACTAAAGTGCCCCGCGCCAAATATTAAACAATTATTTTTCCAAAATGATTACAAAACATACTTTTAAAAATATATGATTTATATATGTATATGATTTATATATATAAAATATATGAAATATATATTTTATAAATATAAAATTCCCAAATTTCCTCAAATGATGCTTAAATCTGTTAGACCTTAAACAAAATTAATGTTTTAAACATGTTTTCTGGATGGACTCCCAAATAGTTAATGTAACTCTTTACATCCACGCAAGGATCTCCTCCATAGCATATTTCTATTTACCCAACTTAGGTTGGCAGGGAGTGTAGGCTTTGGGATCGCCGTACGCAAGGTTTTGCAGTTTAGTCCCCGATATTCTTTATTCCCTCCACCGAATTCCCCAATAAATCTCTCTTTCTCAATTTCACTACAAATGTGTGGGCCCAAAGGTAGTGGACGTCGATAAAGAAGAGATCATTCGTCAAACTCGCAGGAGGTAGAATAGTTAAAGTAGTTTAGGAATGGGGGGAATCCCAAATGAAGAAGATCGGAATCTCAATTTATATTAACGTATTTTTTACTTTTTTTTATGGCTTATTATTTAAAGCCATATGTAGTTGTTCTTTTAAATGAAATGTGGTGTGTTTCTGAGAAGTATTCATTTTTAAATTTACAGCTCTGATATAGTGTAGTACACTCTCAAAAATGAATGCTCAAAAACGACGAAATTTTCCTTAATTTTGACGATTCCGTTACTGGCAAATGCTCCGAATTTTCGTTTCCTCAAAGTGAGGAAATTTGAATCATCATTTTTATGAGGATTTGAATGCCGTCTATTCTAAAGAAATATTTCGTCATTTTTGAGCATGTGAGTACAACAATGAG
Organism: Hylyphantes graminicola; assembly: GCA_023701765.1. Lineage (NCBI taxonomy): Eukaryota > Metazoa > Arthropoda > Arachnida > Araneae > Linyphiidae > Hylyphantes > Hylyphantes graminicola. The sequence goes on from CM043118.1 coordinate 32,791,586, forward strand.
ATTCAGTTTCCTCAAAATCAAGATACAGAATCGTCAAATCACGATCATAAAAGTGAGGATTCGAGTTTACTCATAAGTCACGTGATAGTTTGACGAAACTATCCTCAAAATTAACGAAATGAGGCTTGAGGATTCATGAATCGTCAAAAATGAAAGTGTTATTTCTGAGAGTGTATCATTAATTTAGTGTGGGGGGAGGGACGAATATAAAACATAGAATAACTGTGTTTCTGTGGATTTTGTAGAGATATCTGCATTTCATACCTTTTAAGCTAAAAAAATACCTTTAAATTGTCTAGAAATACTGAATTGAGTCTCACAAAAAAAAAAAAAAATCCCAGTGAAAAAGGGTTTAAAAGAACGATAGTTTGGACGTCTTATTTTGAATATTCCAAAACAGAAGATTTGACTGTATCTGCATAATGTAAAAACATGTCTCTCAATATTTCTCTGCATGTAAAAGAGATGACAAAAAAAGCCTTGGAGTTTGTCAAAGTATATCACCTTGTAGATTGCTCAGCGTTTTCTGAAAATTGAAGGTCTGGGGAAACTTTTTGTTGACGCGTTTGATTGATGAATTTTGGGACGAAAAAATATTGTAGAAGTTCTTTTTTTCCGACAAAATTGTCAAAAACTCTACCAAGTGAAACTCTACATACATTTATAGACTGTTGGTGTTATATATATGCAATATCTTATAAAATTATGAGAATACCAGTGCAATATTAGTTGTAGTATTGAAAAGTTGAATGTTATAGAAGTTTTCTTATATAATATAGCATTTTTAAATAAATGGTAAAAAAAAATTCCTGGGTGAAACTTCCGAATTAGTCTAACGCTTATAAATTTTTTTAAACTTCTGACAAAAAGAAAACTTCAAAAAAAAAAAGTCATAAAAGCATTTTTTTATTGCATTGCCGTTTTAATTTGACTATATTGTTTGAACGAGAAAACATACAAAGCAACAACCATTAAAATATAGTGGTTTCCTAATCGGACTATCCTAACAACAACTTAAAATTCCTTACTGTGAGATACAAATAAACACATTTTAGCTAACTACATAATAAAAAGTAGTTTAGGTAACTACAACATAACTGAGCTATCTCAATCTCTGAAATATTACAATTTACCTGCTATCTCCAACTAACATCTCTCTTCAAAACATACTTTACCATCCCGCATATCCAGTATCTATATCATATACTGAGTTAAGAAGATACAGATGCTTGCGGGCAAAAACCAATACAAAAAACTTGTCACCAAGTGAAGCCGACGATCGCTCTGTAGTAAGCCCAAACAAACTCTTTTGGCAAAGTATTTGGCGCGATTTACAGTGGAGTGTGCAGAGGCTTACTACAACTCCTTGCCAACCTAAGTTGGGTAAATAGAAATCATGGATGTACTACTGAATGTTAAAAAAAACGCGACAGTTGCCAACAGCTCGAGGACAACTATTGGGCTTCTTTTCTAATTTGGCGCTTTTACTTGGCTGCAATACATTCTTCCAGCGATTTCATCGATCTATAAATGTTACTGGAGAGACCTAATATTTATGTCCATTTTTCACTTTTCAGTTGCTATGATAAAACACAAATTAGAATTACTAGAGAAATTAAAAATAATCCAATTAATTAAAATAATAAATTTCGAGTAGTCTATAAGAGATTTAAACACAAGAAAATTGGAACTTTGTGCGTCATTTTTTGTTCTATGAAAGGAAATAAAAGTTTTTTTTTTATGAAATTAAACCTTTTGAAATTCGATCATGCTATTCAAAATTCTTTCTTTTGGGAAATGTAAAATAAAAACTCTTGATTTGATTTTTATTGGCAAACGGTAATACATGTAGAAACGAGAATTAATCTATTCGAAAATTAAATTCAAATTTAAAAAATGTGACTTTGGCGGTCAAGTTTGCAGAAACCGCTAAATTACGTCATTCTTCTATTCTGCGCAAGCTCACAGTTGTCCTCCAGCCGTTGGCAACGGCTGCTCTTTTTCAGATCCATTGCTATTTGAGCGAGATACGGTTGATAGAAATATGCAATGGAGAAGATCCTTCCGCGGAAGTAAAGAGCTCCATAAATTATTTGTGGATCCATCAAGAAAACATGTTAAAAACATTAATTTCGTTTAAGGTCGAACAGATTTGAATATTATTTGAGAAATTTTGTCAAAATGAAAAGTGTATTTTTTAAAATTTTTGTATTTAGATCATTTTGTATGTAAATATTATATAACAAGAGTCGCCAACCAATGAACCAATCACGCTTTCCCTTCTGCCCTTTTGCTCTTTATTTTTACCCAAGTTAGGTTGGCACGGAGTGTACATTATTTTTGCGATTTCTGACTATCTAATAAAAGCTATAATTCCAAAGCATTTTTCTTACCTGAGAAAGGGGGGGGGGGGGAGGCTTGGGAGACCAGTGGGTTAAAGAGTTCTACTTGCTTGCGAAAGGTACCAGGTTCGGATCCAGGCGTCGCCAAAATTACTGCCGACTAAAAACGTCCCGAGTAGCCTAAAGAATGGCCGACGAATAATACCCGTGTTGTGTTAGAGCATGTTAAATATGCTCCAAAGTACTGACGCTGCGTACGATGTTGCCCTCAACGGCTGCGTAGAGTGAATACTCAGGTGTCGGTTCGTCGATTTACTGTGGTTCTAAGCTGCGACTTCCATTGCCAATAGCCTTCGTGTAGCTCTAGTGCGACGACAAAACTAAAAATATTTGAGAAAAAATGCTACCATCTTATGTAAATTCAGATTTAGCTCTACAGCCTATAACTACGCAAAGAGTCCTTTTTTAATTATCAATCAACACTTTTTAAGCAGTAAAAGATTGTGTTTTATATTGTAGTGTAATAGTTTCCGGATGCATATCTCTAGATCCATTAGGAGCTTTAACGCAGCCAATAACGCCTCGTAATTTAGAGCCCTGGTCAAGTGACTAGGTCGGCACCTGAACGGGCGCCTAACGGAACTTCGAGCGAAATCGTACGTAGTTGCCGCCATCGTATCGCTGATGTCATCGGGACTTTGGACTCCACCGATTTAACGAGCACGTCTGTCCCAGTGCACGCGGGCCCATCCGTCACGAGTTGGATTTTTCTACTCTTTCCCAGTACAGATATCCGATTTATAGGATGACTGGCAGTAGGTGGGATTCGAACCCCCGCACTCCTGAGAAGGCTGAATCCTGAGGCGGATGCCTTAACCACTCGGCCACGGACGAGCCTGTTTACATTGAATTGAGTGAGTTGTTAGTTTGGGCCTACTAGAGTTATTTGGCGACTTCACTTTATTTCTCCCCAAGCAAACTCCGCCTCCTTCTTAACTCTACGATGTCCCATTACTTCTGAATGGGGTTTAGTAATGACCTGGGACATGGTAGACCGAACCGAAGGTATCAAAATGGGGCCGGACGCAAGAGAGCTCAATAACATAGAGATACGGATTTCCGTGTAGCGCCTAGTTTCTATGGGAGAAGTATCATTGATGTAATAGGAGCCCTTCTCTAGGGTACAGCGGGTGATGTGTTTTACGAAGCGTTTTTTTTTTTGTTTTTTTGGTGGGGTGTCTTTTGGGTTTTGTGGTTGTTTGTTTACAGATGGGGAATACTATGGGAGATCTACTATGTGAAGTGACTTAGGAATTGGAGGAAATTGCGTTGTAAACTTTTTAAAATGCGTTTGGTATTTTTTATTGATTGGATCTGGAAATCTGAATCTTAAAATATTCGGTATTGAATTTTATTTAAAATATTTTCTGGTTTCAAAAAAGTAACATGTTTTATTACAGGAAGAGTACACTCTTAAAAGGAACGAGCGATTTTAACTCAGTCTGAGTTAATATTCACTCCTTTCCAGTGTCGAAAATGCACTTATCCTACTGGTGTGGATTTCACTCTTTTGTTTTAAGAGTGTAGTTGTTTGTTTTGCTGGTACGTTTACAAACATCATTCGGTTTTATAAAAGATGCGCTGAAACCTTTTTTTTCTACAACTCTTTTTTTATATATATTTTTTCAGGTGCGTCTTATTTTGTTACTTTTGAAAACTGAAAAAAAAAAAAAAATACGGAAAATGGTTTTCAGCTCAATCTTTATTTTTTAAACTAGGATTAAAAAAAATCAGTTTGAGGGGCCAACTATTATCTATATGTAATATATTTTTTATTTTATACAACGATTGGTAAAAACGCATGCTTTTGGTAAAATTCAATTCAATAGTTTATACATTTTCTAAAGGTTAATTCATAATTTAAATAAGAAACTACAGGGGTACACACAATTATTGGCGCGCTTCGTAATGTTTACTGTTTTCATTTGTTTTTCAACTTCTATGAAATATGCATGGGCCTTTAATGACTTGTATTATGTTTTACGTCACACAGTTCCAAGTCAAATTATATTCATTAATGGAATTATAAGGTAAACAAAATGAACCCAAATATATAAAAAAACGTTTTCGACACCCTTATTTTAAAAATGCATAAAAAATATTACTTCGTTAAATAATAATTTCCAAAACAAAATCTTAATTTCTGTAAAAGATCTAACATTTATATGAATTATTTTAAGGGATAGGATAATTAAAAAAATAATAATGATTCGTTCTTGAGGTTAATATTGTTCATAAAATCTTTTTAAAAAAAAAATGAACAAAACTGGTCATTCGGCATACTGTATGAAATCTATTTCGTTCAAATATGAGCTCAAAATAGTTTATTTTAAAAAAGTTATAAGTACACTCTTAAAACGAACGAGCGATTTTAACTCAGTCTGAGTTAATTTTCACTCCTCCAGTCTAGAAAATGCACTTCTCCTATAGGAGTGGATCCTTTGTGTGTTAAACCTCCGACAGGATCACTCCAAACGAGTGATTTTAACTCAATATGAGTTAATATTCACTTTTTTCCAGTGTCGAAAATGCCATTCCCCTACTGGCGTGGATTTCACTCTTTTGTTTTAAGAGTGTATGTATAGCAATTGCCTATTTTCTGCGCACTCGCACAATATTTCTAGATTTGTATCTAGGGATTTAAGGCTAAACAGTTTTGTGCAAATAATACATCTTTGCGAAGTTCTTTTTGTGAAACACACACAGTTATTTTATAAGTCTCCTTTTCACTATACCTAGTCAACCTAGAATGCGAGCCTCAAAAGCATTTTCCTCAACCATCCCCGCACGTGGAAAAGGCATGAGCGTGTTTTCCCCCACCCTACTTGGGTTTGAACTGGTTGGATTGTTAACCTCACAACATAACCTCAAACGCGTTAGATTTAGAAAAGCAATGCTCCCCCCGTTTCCTAGAAAACCAAGTGGAGGGATGGTGGAAGAAAGTCTTTTCGAGGCTCGCATAGTAATTAGACATGGCTTCTCCTAAAAGACGAAAAAAGATCCCCCGGTTTTTTTTAAATAGGTTTTATTAAAATAAATTCCCGAATCTTTTACAAAAGCCTTCCCCCTCCCCACCTCCATACTTTTTTTTTTAAAATCAGATATTACTTCTTCTCACAGGAGAACATTTTGAATACTGAAAATTTACTCCACAAAATAATTACCTGTGATCTACAGAAAAATGTCTGTTCACATACATAAGTTGCACACTATTGTTTAGTATTAACTCTCAAAATGCATGTAGTTATGACTTCCTTGGTGGGGGGCAAGTTCGCCGAACACTGCGACCTTAGGTCTATTGTATTCATCCCCAGAAATTACATGCATGTAGTTACATCCCAGACCCTTAAATTACGTTGCGTTTATCTTTTCTGAAACACTGTAATTGTATTTTCACTGTATTTATTTGTAGGGTTTGAATATTTTTTCAATAAATTAATACTTAATTTTTTGTTACAACTTACAACTGTTACAACCAACAGCTTTTGTTACTGTATCCATAGTAGGATTCACACTTTCGTAAGACGATGTTATTGTAAAGATGGCACCTTGTGGTTTATGGGTGTGATTTTTACTGTTTTCCTGTCGGTTTGTCGTTATTGTTTTTATGGGGACTCTGGATAGTTTTCGGGGTCTCATGTGAGTTCTGGATATTGTTTCTGGGCCTAATCTTATTGGGGGTATTCTAACCATCTGCGTATGTAAGATATTTTTTTATGTGTGTATTGTTAAACACAACTCGGGGAAGTGCTTTGCGGCCATCGAAACGATAAAAAATATTTATACATATGAAGAGGGTGGGATATAGGTACACATATTCCGGTTGTGTGCTTGATCAGAGATCCGCTTATAAGCATTCGTCAAATAAGACAGACACAGAAAGAGTTTTTACTGTCACAGAGAAAGGAAGTACACCCAGGGTGAAGGCGGGAATCGAACCCACACCCGTTACAGCGCGCAGAATGCTGGCCTGCGATGCTAACCACTCGGCCATTCGGGCCCCACATATAAAGAATACAGGGGAAAAACCGCTTGATTTTGTAGAAGGCTTTCCTTAATAGGCCTCTTTGGCGCCTAACTGGTGTAAAGAAACCAGTTATTCGCTTTGTTTTTCCTTCGCGGCAACCCTGATTCACGCCAGAGATCAGTGGACACGAGTCACACGTTTGCACCACGAATGAAGAACCAAAAGAACAAGCGGCTTCCTGTCGCCAGTGTCAGCCAAGCAGAAACAATTACGGGAAGACTCCTAAAAATTTAAGTGGTTCTTCCCCTGTACTCTTCATATACATATTAAAATGTTAGCTGTCTTAATAAATTAGAATGAAAAAAAAATGTATTTAAAGTTCTCAATTTTAATAAAACACTTAAAAATGCCTTATCATTAAAAGGACAAATCGCTTGTAAAAATTGATATTCAATATCGAAAGATTTTTTGTGAAAGGAAAAATATTTTAGATTGGGCTGTTGACCAACCCAAAAAAGTTATAATCAAATTACGGATGTGTGCTTTTTTGTCGTTAGTTCAAACTCCTTATCTTATGCGCCCGGTTTAATTGGTTAACGTTAAGGCTAACTTGATTTTTTTTGTTCATATTGTTAAGTAAATTTATATATTCAGCACAAAAATTTGGAGTACTAGTTACCAAAAAATATTTTATTGTTTTAATTAGTTCAAAAATGCTTTTTAAGGCATAGCTAATTAATTAACAACGATGCAATACCTAGTTTTAGAGATGTATCAATGATCATTAAGGGGGAATGGGCGTGCAGGACCGGGGGTCTCCAAACTCAAGTGCCTCAATGTTAATCCAATGGGAAAAAATATTTTCTTTGCCACATTTCTCCGGCTGTATTGAATATTTTTACAAGCGGATTTTTTATGTGATAAATGTATCTGACTTACAGGTCCCGACAATCCCACTTTTTGAAATTAGTACGAATATTTTTTTTAAATATTCAATAAATTATTTTACACAAAATATTCGAAGCAATTTCAAAAAGTGGGAAGATAGAGACCTGTAAGTCAGCTACATTTATCACATAAAAAATCCGCTTGTAAAAATGTTCAATACAGCCGGAGAAATGTGGCAAAGAAAATAGTTTTTTCCCTATTGGATTAACATTGAGGCACTTGAGTTTGGAGACCCCCGGTCCTGCGCGCCAATTCCCCCTTAAAATGTATAAATGTAATCGAGATAGGTACATCTTATCTCCAGAGACTTAACAAAAACTGTCGAATTCTCAATAAAAATATATGTAGATAGTTTTTGCTCATTTGTAACAGCTGTGTAAGCAGATATCTAAGATAAAAAGGAAGAAGCAATATATCATTTTTCTGACGTTTTTATTAAGTGACATTAGAAAGTAGGATTAAATTACAGTAGTTGATGATGTACTTTTTATTGAGATAATAGTATGGTATGGTATGATACATATATATCCCAGCTTGTGTGCTCAATTGAGATAATAGTTACTTTTTGTAGAATTGAATTTTTTTTGGTGTAATAATATTTAATTCTTTGAAGGGAATATTGATTTTTGAAATTCCGTTGAAAATATGCAGAGGGAATTTAAAGAAGTACCAAGTTACTAAAAATTTTTCCGTTTTCTTCGATTATAATACAAAGTTTTTTTAAATAATTATTTAAAAACTTTGTACGTTTAACCGACTGAAAAGTTTTTATGCTGTACATTTGTCTAAAAATACGAATTATAAATAAACAAGTAGGTTCGTAAACTGTCACCTACAACAGCTTCCACAGACGATTTATAAACCTTAGATGCAAATCTGTCAAACACAATATTTTATTCTAATTTAAACTTTTAGCTGCCAATACTGCCTATTATTAACTTTCTTTCGCAAATTCAATTAATATTCTTCATCGTTAGCTACATTAATAAGAAGGTTGAAGAATAAATATTTAGTAAAATTGTTTGCTTGTTGAATTAAGAGGAATTTCAGAGATACTAATCATAAATTATTCTTTACATGTTTTCGAACAAGATTTTACAATTTTCAAGCAGAAGATTTAAATGTATTTGAATGTATTCATACGATAACGTATTAAGGGGGTTCAGTATGTTGTATATCGGTAATGTTAAATTGGCCAATTGCAATGTACCTTTTCACAATAACTACTGATCAGATAATCTTAAAATTTTCTGTGTGTTATACCAACCTTATATATTAATCTGAGGTTAAAAGTTTTTTGTAAATAACTGTTAGATTTTGTTAAAATAAAATAAGTTTTAAAGTACCCTAAAAATCAGGAAATTTTTCACTTTTTTGCCCCATAATTTTTTTTTTAACTATAGTTTTATTAAAATTTATAACCTCAGATTAATCTATACTATGTATTACATCATATAAAAAAAACTTTACGAGAAAACATAGCATAGTTTTTGAGAAAAGGTACATCGAAGTTCAAAAAATCAAGTTCTGTTAAAAACGCGTTTAAAGTTTTTATTATTAACCCATTTCCTTACGAAGCCACGACATTAAAATGGCTTTTAATGTCAAAAATATTTTTCCAATCGTACTGATACTTTGTGACATAATTAAGAAAGATTGTAATAGTATTTTAAGCCAATAATTTTTGTTTTGATTTTTTCACCGATTTTGGGGTACTGAACCCCCTTAATAAGTAATGAAATGCAAATGGAAAATAACCAGATTATTTATAAACACAATTTAGAACTATCTCTGTCACTTTCTTGCTAGGCATGTGTCAGTTTTTAAGTGGCAACAGAAATGCTTAATGAAAATAAATTCTTTTTCTAATCTAGATTGGTGAATCGATGTCATGTGGGAAAAGAATACGTTTTTGTTGCCCCTCAATACCTGAAACATCACTAGTTATAATAAATTTTATTAGATAATAATATTTTATTATTTACTAATAATAATTTATTTAATAATAGGAATAATAATAATTGTAAACCAGTTAGAACTTGTTAACTCATTTTGTTTGTTTTACTGTATTTTTTTGTGAGATATTATTTTAAAGGTTTTTTATTTCATATTGAAAGCATGTGTATTCTTTAAAACGTCATTTAAAGAAAAAAGAAGTACACAAATTGTAAACAATACATTTATTCACGGTCATTACAATACAACAATAAGAAACATTCATCACAATATTTAATACATATCGAACGTGCATTAGTGGGTTGAGCCGAAAACATCGGAAAAAGGGCAGAAAATTAAAGATATTATTTCTTTTAATAATTAATTATTTAAGTCTTAATTATTTTTTATTGATGTGTTATTATTTTTCCGATTCTGCCAGTTTTCCGATATTCTCAACTTAGGATAAATGTACGGTCCTACTATAAATACATATACTTCATTTCTTCTTAAATTTGAGGCTGATGCAAACAAAAGTTAATTAAAAATAGTCCTAATTAGTTATCAAGCAACAATAGAGAAGAAATATCTAAAAAAAGTCAATAAAATAAACCATTATGTATATTAATAGATGCTATGGACTAAGCTTATTTTATTAAATAAAAAAAAATATTTTTTTAAAAAGTATTTGCGCACACACTTTTACAATTTTAAATTTCAAAATAAATTACGCATTTTTATAATAATCTAAAAATTTCATTGTTAGAGTAATTTATTACTTATACAATTTGCATCTGTAACAAAATTAATATAAAAGTATTTATTCTCTCTCATAGAAAAAAAGTATATATAACTTCTGAACTGCTTTAGCGTAAAGTAATAATTCTAGAACTTATAGTACAACAAAAACAAATTATCACTTTTGATAACAGCAAATAAATTTTTTATTTTAACGTAATAAATTTATCTGAGCATTTTGAACAAGTATTTCCTACATGTAAGACTTTTATGCCTAAATATGTATTAATAATATGTTAAATATAAATATATGTCTTTTTTTTTAACAGTGTAAATGTTCTAAATTTCTTTTTAGGAGCATCTTAAATTTTATAAACATAATTGTGAGCCAGAACATGAAATTAAAAATTTAATTGTATATTTTTTTTTGCAATTTCAAGAATATATTTTTCAAAACACAATTTTATTTACAGTTTATCTAGTATGAGTGAAATATTGATGAAACAGTTTTGCTATTTTATAATCTGACAATACATATTCTCTACCATTTAATATTTCTACCACAACATTTTCTATGATACCTTACACAAATAAAGAGTACAGGGGAGAAACCACTTGATTTCGTAGAAGGCCTTCCTCAATAAGCCTCTTTGGTGATGATAACGAGAAATCGCATAAGCTGGTGTAAAGAAACTGGTTACTCGCTTTGTTATTCTTTCACGCCAGAGATCAGTGGACGCGTGTCACACGTTTGTACCGCGAATGAAGAACTGAAAGACAAACAGGTTACATGTCGCCAATGTTCGCCAAGCAGACACAATTGCGATTAGACTCCTTATAAATCTAGCGGTTTTTCCCCTGTACTCTTCAAATTATCTAACTATAATAATATATCAATGTATTAACAATATATTATGTATTAAAGCATTTCATGAAATTAACCGTTCATTAAAAAAAGAACTCTAATATTTACAATATATTTCCACATGCTAATAGGAGATTCATATTTATATACAGAAACAATCAATACATATTGCACATTTAGTTTACATCAATTATGTCTAAATAAGATTCTATGAAATACTAAGAATAAACTACGTAATGTTATAGTTTTATTATTTGGCACTTTTAAATACATTCTGCCTATTTTCTTCACGGTAATATTGATGCGGAAATATTTCGTGTTAAACTGTTACTCTTTTAGATCTTTGATTTAAACATTAAAATTAGATTTTTAAGAGGGACCAGAACCCCCAAAATTTTAAAAAATGACATTACAATGTTTTGGGGTTTCTTAAAATACCAAATTTTAGCTTTTCAACGATATCATACATTAGAAGTTTCGAGTACTGGAAGAATTTTTAAATTTTTTTTAAACAAACGTAGTACATAAAAAAGTTCATTTTAACATGGGCTTCAATAGAGGGTTCCACACTAAAAGAAAGTTTTAATTATTGACTTCGTTTCAAGTTTATAAAAAATTATTTATAAAGATGGGCTTCAAAAATAAAATACATTTTTTAATCTTCATGTAAAAAGTTTAAACTACAAGAAATGTATAGTAAACTCGATATCCATTATAACTTCAAGTAGCTCATGAAAAACACGTTTGGGTTTGTTTAACAGACTAAATCACATCTCATACATACAATGTTGTATTTACATTATGACACTGGAATGCAATTTACATAGCATTACCTCTGCATTATTTACAAATAAATATTCACATAACTTACGCATTGACATGAATACTGCAAAACCATTGATCAAATAAAGAATAAACGAAGCTACTCACAAAAAGAGTTTTTGTCGTTCATTCCATGTAAAACACAAATATACCTATGTACAACAATCTTGTTTATTTTTCTTGCCTCTTTTACACGTACAAGGAAAAGAACTTCTATTAAAAAGTATTTTTTCTTTTATAGTTTGAGATTCGTACAACTATAATATCCCTCTAATTGCCGATTGACACAACTATAGTTATAAAGGATAACATTTTTAAAAAACTTAACCACTTCTTAATTATATTCTTATTTAATTATTTAAAGCGTTTACACGTGTTTGAAAAATTGCACTTTCTCATAAAAAAAAAGTAATTTAAGCAAATAGTTGCAAGTACGATTTTATGCTTGGTCCAAAATGGCTTCATCTATGGTACTATATACAAAAGAGCATTATTTTACTTGTTTTACAACCAATAACTACATTATTTATAAAAACTTAAATTAAAAACAACATAATTAAAAAACTTAATTGCTTAAAACTTGCCTTTTTTGTTAAAACCATTGATGAAACAGATTACGTTATTAGTATCTAAAAAACTATGGAATTTTCCTCGAAAAACTAGAAAGAATTATGCATAACTCTACTCAAAATCTTTAATGCCAGCTTTACACACCGAGTAATAATTATTGAATTTTCGATAAAAAATAGTTAGTTTGGTTTAAAAAATTAATGTATAGAATAAAATGCTGTGCTCGGCTCTTTTTTGTAAACGCATGGGAATATTTTGTGTTGAAGTATTTCAAAGAAATAGTTTCTGCCACAATCCTACTTGTTTTGTACTATAATATTGTACTATAATGAAACTTATAATTCCGTTAATAAGTAAGACTACCTCTATTAATAACAATCTACATGTGTATAATTACTTTGCACGTCAAAAACAGTGTGTTTTACGACTAATCACACTCCGTGTCAACATAACTTGGGTGAAAACAAATAGTAAAAACGCAGAGGGAAAAGCTCGGTTGGTCCATTAGTTGGAAACTCTTGTAAGGTAATATTTACATACAAAATGTTCTTAAAATAATTTAATCAAAAATACACTTTTCATTCTGATAAAATTGCCAAATTTTCTCAAAAAAATATTCTAATCTGTTATTCCTTAAACGAAATAAATGTCTTAAACATGTTTTCTGGATGAATTCACAAATAATTTATGGAACTCTTGACATGCGCGGAAGGATCTTCTTCACAGCATATTTTTATTTACCCAACTTAGGTTGGCAAGGAGTGTAAACCAAAACACACCTAAGTTTGCAGCATTGAAATGGTCCAGGCGGAGGAAACGGCGTGAACAACGCTGCTAGAGCCGAAATTTTACCTGCTCTGATTGGTCGCTCCTTTGCGATACGTTCACCCTAATATTCGTGCGCAATGTTACGTCAAACTCGAAGGAAAAAATAATTAATATTTCATTCTAACTGAAACAAAAACTAATAAAAATATGTCTTGAAATAACGAATAAATTGGTTTATTGATTGTGAAATACCTTTTTTTTTGTTCGATTATCGCACTCGAAAATGAGAACTATTTACCCTTTTTCTCGTAGAACATTTCTATATTGCAAACTTAATATGAGTTTTACTGTATATTCTTTGGCATTGTTTCTTCGGCATTTTGGGACGCTGTCTACAGCAGGCTTTCCGTGAGCTGTCTTCCAGCAGTGTTCTGTGCCCAGTCTTCTTTATCATTTGCAATGTTTGGCCCTTGAGGAACCATTGACAAGTCACCGTTCTTCCAGTTATCCTTGCGCTCTGAAACTAAATGAAATTTAGAAAGCATTATTTGAGTTTAGTAAATTAAAAACTGAAGTTAAGAGTATCGAATTTTTTTCGCTCGTTTCTTTCTAATTACACTGTTCTAAATTTATTAAAGTTTTTAAGAGGCTGTTATTCTTTTTTTTTTTTTAAACCAATTTGGACTTAAGGATTGAACCATATTTAAATTCATAAACTATAGTATTCTTATCCGCGAATGTAAGGCAATAATAATCCAATTACCTAACACACAAAGCAACTAATTTTAATGGATAGAAATTAAGAGATAGCGATGTCTAACAATAGTTGATCACTAGGTTAATGTATGGAACAATAATATTTGAAGCTTCGTAAGTTAGATTATGATGAATTTTGTACTGTAAAAAAACAAAATTAAAGAGTTTAAGTACTTAGGGACTAATTTAAATGTTCACTGTTTCATGAAAAACATAGAAAAAATTAAATTAAACGAAAGTAAATAATTAAAAAAAATGTAAAGTTAAATAATTTAAAAAAAAAGTTATATCAAATGAACACTAAAAATGAGCAGTTAAGCACTAAATTGGGATACATTCCGAGAAATGAGTAAAATTACTATTTACGACACACTGGCCTATTATGAATTTTACAATGTAATGCTAATAATTCAATGAATCAATTGCGCTTTATGAAATCTTCCGCAACGAAAGCGTTAAGTGCAGTACATGGAATCAAGCATTGGGGGACAGTTTAGTTCTAATGTGCTCTATCTCAAATAAGCTGAGAGTTTAGACATCCTTTTCCTGAGTGATTCAACGTAGTTGCTTATCTTGCGTAACGAACTGTACTATTGCACATTGCTATTTCAATGGACTATATATTATATATGTAATGAACCATTTTAATATGACGGTGCAAGCTCAGGGTGTCTACTGTATTCCCAAAACCAAATTCCATTACTTTTCCATGACTTTTTTGGCATTCCACAGAAAAAATCCATGACCACGAAAGAATATAAATTTTTGAAATCGTTAATTCATTAACGGGAAATTTCACAACTTTTTGATGAAAACTAAGTTAATATTCAGGTCCAACCACTAAGTGGCCTTCTTCTAACACTGTTTATGTTTAAAGAATATAAATAATCTTACATTTTTATTATATTTTGTATCCTTTTTCCAAAATAAATTTTCCTCTACTAAGTTATCAATTAAAAATAAAGCTAATACCACCAATCTGTATACATCCATTTATTTATATGGCATAATTTTTTTCTTACAGACTCAAAACCAGCATTGCGAAAAAATAATTAATAAAAAGTTTTAAAAAATTCAATTACATTTCGTATTCTGTAAACAAAAACTAAGTTTCTTCGATTTATTAGAGCATTGCTGTTTCAATCCTTTTCTCTGAAACCTCAATTTGTCTTTGCTTAAGGCCTCAAACGAAAAAGTTTAAGCAACACTTTCGAAACATTTTTGATTTTACTAAGGATGGAAAATCGAAAACGGTATAACCGGATTTTAATCGGTTATAAACCGTTATAACCGCCGCACAAAAAAACCCGTTACAACCGGTTTCTTGCGGCGATAAACAAAAACCTGTTCTAAATAAAATAACAAATTGGTTGTTAGGCTGTATCCTACTTGAAGGAACATTAAATGCTGAAAAACGAAATTTAGAAAAAAAGTTATTCCGCGTTTCAATAAAGTTTTTGTTAGAAATAAAATAAAACTAAACCGGTATTCGTTTTTCGGTGAAGGAACAACATTTAAAATATTAAATAATTTTCTAAACCTCACACAGTCTTCTTTTTATAAATCCTAACTGTGCTGTGATTGGCTCTTCATTTAGAACAATGAAGTGATCAATTGCACCGAAGTCACGTGGTGTAGTCACATGCATAAGCGTTTTTTTAACATTGGTTTCCATGCTAAAAGACGGTTAAACTGAGTTCGGTTTAACCGGTTTTTTAACCGAACGATAAATTTGTTTAACCTAAGAAAATTAAACGGTTTTCGGTTTATCATCCCTACGTTTTAGAATCGGTTCATTTCATTATTAATGGCGAGTATCCAACAATGCGATAAAATTACGCCGCACACACAAAATCGTTTTTTTTTCATAAATTGGAATTTCAAGTACTTTCCAGGTTTTTTTTATGATTGGGTTATTTTCACACGATTTTTTAAAAAAAATTGGCGACCCTAGTATCAATTTCGTTACTTTTTCGGTTCTTTCGTGACCGATTTCTGATTTCGCTACTTTTTCGGGACTTTCGGGACCTGTAGACACCCTGAAGCTTTGTTTGCGGGACATAAGACAATGCTCAATGTAACTGCGGCTTCACTGTATTCAAAATCGTTTTTGTTTAAACGAATTAGTTGCCGGGTGGCTTGTTTGTGAGTTTTACGACTATGGTTAACGCAAATATGACGTCACTGTAGGCGTTGTCGTTGAAGTTGTTCATTAATCGTTCAATTGTGTACACTTAATAAGTTTATTAAAGCTCTCATACTAGAACTTGCAATTCCATTATGCGTGATTTCTATATCGCACATTGCACGGCAACAAAAAATATCTCAGTACATAGAATCAAGGACTGAGAGATAAGCGTCGCATTTTTCTACATTCTATGTACGTGGGTTGTGGGACTTAGTGGATAGCGTGATATTTCTACATCACATTATGCTTGGTATTAATACATTTCTCAGTACATAGAATCAAGTACTTGGAGATGAGCGTCGTATTTGTTCTACATTCTATGTACGTGGGTGTGGGACTTTCTGTATAGTGTGCTATTTTTACATCACATTGCTCGGCAACAATAAATTTCTCAGTACATAGAATAAAGGACTGAGAGATGAGCGTCGCATTTTTGTACATTCTATGTACGTGGGTGTCGGACCTGCTGGATAGTGCGCTACTTCTATACCACATTGCACGGCAACAAAAAATATTTCAGTACGTAGAATAGAGAAGTTGGAGATGAGCGTCGCATTTTTCTACATTCTATAAACGTGGGTGTGGGACTTAATGGATAGTGTGCTATTTCTATATCACATTGCACGGCAACAAATAATATCTCAATACATAGAATCAAGGACTGAGAGATGAGCGTCGTATTTTTTCTACATTTTATGTACGTGGGCTGTGGGGCTTACTGTGTAGTGTACTATTTCTATGTCACATTGCAGGGCAACAACAAATATCTCAGTACGTAAAATCAAGAAGCTGGAGATGAGCGTCGCATTTGTCTACATTCTATGTACGTGGTTTGTGGGACTTCCTGGATAGTGTGTTATTACTACATCACATTGCACGGCGACAAAAAATATCTCAGTACATAGAATCAAGGACTGAGAGATGAGCGTCGCATTTTCTACATTCTATGTACGTGGGGGTCGGACTTACTGGATAGTGCGCTATTTCTATATCACATTGCACGGCTACAGAAAATATCTCAGTACGTAGAATAGAGAAGTTGGAGATGAGCGTCGCATTTTTCTACATTCTATAAACGTGGGTGTGGGACTTAATGGATAGTGTGCTATTTCTATATCACATTGCACGGCAACAAATAATATCTCAATACATAGAATCAAGGACTGAGAGATGAGCGTCGTATTTTTCTACATTCTATGTACGTGGGTGTCGGACTTAATGGATAGTGCGCTATTTCTATATCACATTGCACGGCAACAAAACATTTCTCAGTACATAATCAAGGACTGAGAGATGAGCGTCGTACTTTTCTACATTCTATGTACGTGGGACTTACTGGATAGTGCGCTATTTCTATATCACATTGCACGACTACAGAAAATATCTCAGTACATAGAATCAAGGACTGAGAGAGATGAGCGTCGCATTTGTCTACATTCTATGTACGTGTGGGACTTACTGGTGAGGTTGTGCAAGGACTGCACCGAGGAGCGTGCTTTACTTAAGTAAGTCAGCGATTGAGTGAGAAGAGAGTTCTGGGGGTTCTGACCTTCTTTTTCGCGGACGCGCTCCAGCATCTTCCTCACTTCGGACTGGACCTGGGGGGAGAGAAAGCATCGAATCACTCACACTCTTAAAACAAAAGAGTGAAATCCACTCCAGTAGGAGAAGTGCAAGTTCGACACTGGAAAAGAGTGAATATTATCTCAGACTGAGTTAAAATCACTCGTTTTGAGTGATCCTGTCGGAGGTTTAACACACAAAGGATCCACTCCAAAAGGAGAAGTGCATTTTCCAGACTGGAGGAGTGAAAATCAATCAGACTGAGTTAAAATCACTAGTTCGTTTTAAGAGTGCATGAATAACTACACTCCTAAAACAAACGAGCGCTTTTAACTCAGCCTGAGTTAATTTTCACTCATTCCAGTGTCGAAAATGCACTTCCCCTATAGGAGGGGATTTCACTTTTCTGTTAATTTAAACCTCTTTGACAGGATCGCTCCAAACGAGTGATTTTAACTCCGTCTGAGTTAATATTCACTCCTTTCCAGTGTTGAAAATGCACTTCCCTATAGGAGTGTATTCACTCTTTTGTTTTAAGAGTGCAGAAGTCATAGAGTTAAGGGGGAATGGGCGCGCTGGACCACGGGTCTCCAAACTCAAATGTGTCTGTGTTAATTCAATGGGGAAAAAAACTATTTTCTCTGCCACGCATTTCTCCGTTTGTATTGAATATTAACTTCTGTTTTAAAATCTTAGAAAAAATCCTGTGCCAAATTACACGTTTTTTGTTTCTTTTGTGTGGCATTCGTTCTAGAATAGCCAGTGTTTTCCAAAGGAAATTCTTAGAAAATTCAGTGTGTTGTTTAATAATGATGTTTTAATATCTGATGGTTTTATCACACATTATCAATGATTTATAACTGCACTCTTAAAACAAACGAGAGATTTTAACTAAGCCTGAGTTAATTTTCACTCATTCTAGTGTCGAAAATGCACTTCCCCTATAGGAGTGGATTTCACTCCTTTGTTAAGTTAAACCTCTGACAGGATCACTCCAAACGAGGGATTTTAACTCGGTCTGAGTAGTTAATTTCATGTTCACTCTTTTACAGTGTCGAAAATGCACCTCTCCTATAGGAGTGGTTTTCACTCTTTTGTTTTAATGTAGGCGAGTACAAAAAATTCTAAAATTTTTACTATTACTTTAATCTTTTCCAAATTTGGCATAGTGATTTCAAACATAATGAGCAATGCTTTTTAAGCATTTTTTTTATTTAAATATAATTGATTTATTTAAAACGGTGTTTTTCACCCAAAAAAATTGATACGCTAACACTTCTAGTATAAAAAGTTTTACATTAATTTACCTGAAATTTTCTACAGATGCTATTTCAATATATATCTGTGCTATAAGCCTCTAACATCTGGTATAGTAGTTTTTTTTTTTAAATGTTCAAGTCTAAGTTAATCGAAAAAAAAATCTTTTTTTTAGTTGAATTCATGACATTTTTCTTAATAACTTCTTTTCTTGTAATTTGTATGTAACTATAGAGGGTCATTGCATGTATCAGTTCATAACGGAGATTTTAACACATAATTAATGTTTATAGGAGGAAAATTCAATGTGGTAGACTTGTTAGCGTAAACCTCTTTTTTGGCAAAAAAACACCGTTTAAAATAAATAAATTATGTTTAAATTTAAAAAAAAATGCCTACTATGCACTTTTTTGGGATGTTCATCCCGAGGGGGCCTGTGTCTCAGTTGAGCCAGGTGGCCTGTGCGCAGCAGGCGCACCGCAGTGGGGGACAGGGGGATGTTCATCCCGAGGGGGCTTGTGTCTCAGTTGAGCCAGGTGGCCTGTGCGCAGCAGGCGCGTTGCAGTGGGGGACAGGGGGATGTTCATCCCGAGGGGGCCTGAGTCTCAGTTGAGCCTGGTGGCCTGTGTGCAGTAGGCGCGCCGAAGTGGGGGACGGGGGGATGTTCATCCCGAGGGGGCCTGTGTCTCAGTTGAGCCAGGTGGTCTGTGCGCAGCAGGCGCGTTGCAGTGGGGGACAGGGGGATGTTCATCCCGAGGGGGCCTGAGTCTCAGTTGAGCCAGGTGGCCTGTGTGCAGTAGGCGCGCCGCAGTGGGGGACGGGGGGATGTTCATCCCGAGGGGGCCTGTCCGTAGTAGGCGCGCCGCAGTGGGGGACAGGGGGATGTTCATCCCGAAGGGGCCTGAGTCTCAGTTGAGCCAGGTGGCCTGTGCGCAGCAGGCGCGCCGCAGTGGGGGACAGGGGGATGTTCATCCCGAGGGGGCCTGTGTCTCAGTTGAGCCAGGGTGCCAGTGTGCAGTAGGCGCGCCGCAGTGGGGGACGGGGGAATGTTCATCCCGAGGGGGCCTGAGTCTCAGTTGAGCCAGATGGCCTGTGTGCAGTAGGCGCGCCGAAGTGGGGGACGGGGGGATGTTCATCCCGAGGGGGCCTGTGTCTCAGTTGAGCCAGGTGGTCTGTGCGCAGCAGGCGCGTTGCAGTGGGGGACAGGGGGATGTTCCTCCCGAGGGGGCCTGAGTCTCAGTTGAGCCAGGTGGCCTGTGTGCAGTAGGCGCGCCGCAGTGGGGGACGGGGGGATGATCATCCCGAGGGGGCCTGTCCGTAGTAGGCGCGCCGCAGTGGGGGACAGGGGGATGTTCATCCCGAAGGGGCCTGAGTCTCAGTTGAGCCAGGTGGCCTGTGCGCAGCAGGCGCGCCGCAGTGGGGGACAGGGGGATGTTCATCCCGGGGGGGCCTGTGTCTCAGTTGAGCCAGGGTGCCTGTGCGCAGCAGGCGCGCCGCAGTGGGGGACAGGGGGATGTTCATCCCGAGGGGGCCTGAGTCTCTGTTGAGCCAGGTGGCCAGTGCGCAGCAGGCGCGCCGCAGTGGGGGACAGGGGGATGTTCATCCCGAGGGGGCCTGAGTCTCAGTTGAGCCAGGTGGCCTGTGTGCAGGTGCAGTAGGCGCGACGTAGTGGGGGACGGGGGGATGTTCATCCCGAGGGGGCCTGTCCGTAGTAGGCGCGCCGCAGTGGGGGACAGGGGGATGTTCTTCCCGAAGGGGCCTGAGTCTCAGTTGAGCCAGGTGGCCTGTGCGCAGCAGGCGCGCCGCAGTGGGGGACAGGGGGATGTTCATCCCGGGGGGGCCTGTGTCTCAGTTGAGCCAGGGTGCCTGTGCGCAGCAGGCGCGCCGCAGTGGGGGACAGGGGGATGTTCATCCCGAGGGGGCCTGAGTCTCTGTTGAGCCAGGTGGCCTGTGCGCAGCAGGCGCGCCGCAGTGGGGGACAGGGGGATGTTCATCCCGAGGGGGCCTGAGTCTCAGTTGAGCCAGGTGGCCTGTGTGCAGTAGGCGCGCCGCAGTGGGGGACGGGGGGATGTTCATCCCGAGGGGCCTGTCCGTAGTAGGCGCGCCGCAGTGGGGGACAGGGGGATGTTTATCCCAAGGGGGCCTGAGTCTCAGTTGAGCCAGGTGGCCTGTGCGCAGCAGGCGCGCCGCAGTGGGGGACAGGGGGATGTTCATCCCGAGGGGGCCTGTGTCTCAGTTGAGCCAGGTGGCCTATGCGCAGCAGGCGCGCCGCAGTGGGGGACAGGGGGATGTTCATCCCGAGGGGGCCTGAGTCTCAGTTGAGCCAGGTGGCCTGTCCGCAGTAGGCTCGCCGCAGTGGGGGACAGGGGGATGTTTATCCCGAGGGGGCCTGAGTCTCAGTTGAGCCAGGTGGCCTGTGCGCAGCAGGCGCGTCGCAGTGGGGGACAGGGGGATGTTCATCTCGAGGGGGCCGGTGTCTCAGTTGAGCCAGGTGGCCTGTGCGCAGCAGGCGCGCCGCAGTGGGGGACAGGGGGATGTTCATCCCGAGGGGGCTTGTGTCTCAGTTGAGCCAGGTGGCCTGTGCGCAGAACGCGCGTTGCAGTGGGGGACAGGGGGATGTTCATCCCGAGGGGGCCTGAGTCTCAGTTGAGCCAGGTGGCCTGTGTGCAGTAGGCGCGCCGCAGTGGGGGACGGGGGAATGTTCATCCCAAGGGGGCCTGAGTCTCAGTTGAGCCAGATGGCCTGTGTGCAGTAGGCGCGCCGAAGTGGGGGACGGGGGGATGTTCATCCCGAGGGGGCCTGTGTCTCAGTTGAGCCAGGTGGTCTGTGCGCAGCAGGCGCGTTGCAGTGGGGGACAGGGGGATGTTCATACCAAGGGGGCCTGAGTCTCAGTTGAGCCAGGTGGCCTGTGTGCAGTAGGCGCGCCGCAGTGGGGGACGGGGGAATGTTCATCCCGAGGGAACCTGAGTCTCAGTTGAGCCAGGTGGCCTGTGCGCAGCAGGCGCGCCGAAGTGGGGGACGGGGGGATGTTCATCCCGAGGGGGCCTGTGTCTCAGTTGAGCCAGGTGGTCTGTGCGCAGCAGGCGCGTTGCAGTGGGGGACAGGGGGATGTTCATCCCGAGGGGGCCTGAGTCTCAGTTGAGCCAGGTGGCCTGTGTGCAGTAGGCGCGCCGCAGTGGGGGACGGGGGGATGTTCATCCCGAGGGGGCCTGTCCGTAGTAGGCGCGCCGCAGTGGGGGACAGGGGGATGTTCATCCCGAAGGGGCCTGAGTCTCAGTTGAGCCAGGTGGCCTGTGCGCAGCAGGCGCGCCGCAGTGGGGGACAGGGGGATGTTCATCCCGAGGGGGCCTGTGTCTCAGTTGAGCCAGGGTGCCTGTGCGCAGCAGGCGCGCCGCAGTGGGGGACAGGGGGATGTTCATCCCGAGGGGGCCTGAGTCTCTGTTGAGCCAGGTGGCCAGTGCGCAGCAGGCGCGCCGCAGTGGGGGACAGGGGGATGTTCATCCCGAGGGGGCCTGAGTCTCAGTTGAGCCAGGTGGCCTGTGTGCAGGTGCAGTAGGCGCGACGTAGTGGGGGACGGGGGGATGTTCATCCCGAGGGGGCCTGTCCCGAGGGGGGTAGGCATCCCGAGGGGGGTAGGCGCGCCGCAGTGGGGAACAGGGGGATGTTCATCCCTAGGGGGCCTGAGTCTCAGTTGAGCCAGGTGGCCTGTGCGCAGCAGGCGCGCCGCAGTGGGGGACAGGGGGATGTTCATCCCGAGGGGGCCTGAGTCTCAGTTGAGCCAGGTGGCCTGTGTGCAGTAGGCGCGCCGCAGTGGGGGACGGGGGGATGTTCATCCCGAGGGGCCTGTCCGTAGTAGGCGCGCCGCAGTGGGGGACAGGGGGATGTTTATCCCGAGGGGGCCTGAGTCTCAGTTGAGCCAGGTGGCCTGTGCGCAGCAGGCGCGCCGCAGTGGGGGACAGGGGGATGTTCATCCCGAGGGGGCCTGTGTCTCAGTTGAGCCAGGTGGCCTATGCGCAGCAGGCGCGCCGCAGTGGGGGACAGGGGAATGTTCATCCCGAGGGGGCCTGAGTCTCAGTTGAGCCAGGTGGCCTGTCCGCAGTAGGCGCGCCGCAGTGGGGGACGGGGGAATGTTCATCCCGAGGGGGCCTGAGTCTCAGTTGAGCCAGATGGCCTGTGTGCAGTAGGCGCGCCGAAGTGGGGGACGGGGGGATGTTCATCCCGAGGGGGCCTGTGTCTCAGTTGAGCCAGGTGGTCTGTGCGCAGCAGGCGCGTTGCAGTGGGGGACAGGGGGATGTTCATCCCGAGGGGGCCTGAGTCTCAGTTGAGCCAGGTGGCCTGTGTGCAGTAGGCGCGCCGCAGTGGGGGACGGGGGGATGTTCATCCCGAGGGGGCCTGTCCGTAGTAGGCGCGCCGCAGTGGGGGACAGGGGGATGTTCATCCCGAAGGGGCCTGAGTCTCAGTTGAGCCAGGTGGCCTGTGCGCAGCAGGCGCGCCGCAGTGGGGGACAGGGGGATGTTTATCCCGAGGGGGCCTGTGTCTCAGTTGAGCCAGGGTGCCTGTGCGCAGCAGGCGCGCCGCAGTGGGGGATTGGGGGATGTTCATCCCGAGGGGGCCTGAGTCTCTGTTGAGCCAGGTGGCCAGTGCGCAGCAGGCGCGCCGCAGTGGGGGACAGGGGGATGTTCATCCCGAGGGGGCCTGAGTCTCAGTTGAGCCAGGTGGCCTGTGTGCAGGTGCAGTAGGCGCGCCGTAGTGGGGGACGGGGGGATGTTCATCCCGAGGGGGCCTGTCCGTAGTAGGCGCGCAGCAGTGGGGGACGGGGGAATGTTCATCCCGAGGGAACCTGAGTCTCAGTTGAGCCAGATGGCCTGTGTGCAGTAGGCGCGCCGAAGTGGGGGACGGGGGGATGTTCATCCCGAGGGGGCCTGTGTCTCAGTTGAGCCAGGTGGTCTGTGCGCAGCAGGCGCGTTGCAGTGGGGGACAGGGGGATGTTCATCCCGAGGGGGCCTGAGTCTCAGTTGAGCCAGGTGGCCTGTGTGCAGTAGGCGCGCCGCAGTGGGGGACGGGGGGATGTTCATCCCGAGGGGGCCTGTCCGTAGTAGGCGCGCCGCAGTGGGGGACAGGGGGATGTTCATCCCGAAGGGGCCTGAGTCTCAGTTGAGCCAGGTGGCCTGTGCGCAGCAGGCGCGCCGCAGTGGGGGACAGGGGGATGTTCATCCCGAGGGGGCCTGTGTCTCAGTTGAGCCAGGGTGCCTGTGCGCAGCAGGCGCGCCGCAGTGGGGGACAGGGGGATGTTCATCCCGAGGGGGCCTGAGTCTCTGTTGAGCCAGGTGGCCAGTGCGCAGCAGGCGCGCCGCAGTGGGGGACAGGGGGATGTTCATCCCGAGGGGGCCTGAGTCTCAGTTGAGCCAGGTGGCCTGTGTGCAGGTGCAGTAGTAGGCGCGACGTAGTGGGGGACGGGGGGATGTTCATCCCGAGGGGGCCTGTCCCGAGGGGGGTAGGCATCCCGAGGGGGGTAGGCGCGCCGCAGTGGGGAACAGGGGGATGTTCATCCCTAGGGGGCCTGAGTCTCAGTTGAGCCAGGTGGCCTGTGCGCAGCAGGCGCGTCGCAGTGGGGGACAGGGGGATGTTCATCTCGAGGGGGCCGGTGTCTCAGTTGAGCCAGGTGGCCTGTGCGCAGCAGGCGCGCCGCAGTGGGGGACAGGGGGATGTTCATCCCGAGGGGGCTTGTGTCTCAGTTGAGCCAGGTGGCCTGTGCGCAGCACGCGCGTTGCAGTGGGGGACAGGGGGATGTTCATCCCGAGGGGGCCTGAGTCTCAGTTGAGCCAGGTGGCCTGTGTGCAGTAGGCGCGCCGCAGTGGGGGACGGGGGAATGTTCATCCCAAGGGGGCCTGAGTCTCAGTTGAGCCAGATGGCCTGTGTGCAGTAGGCGCGCCGAAGTGGGGGACGGGGGGATGTTCATCCCGAGGGGGCCTGTGTCTCAGTTGAGCCAGGTGGTCTGTGCGCAGCAGGCGCGTTGCAGTGGGGGACAGGGGGATGTTCATCCCAAGGGGGCCTGAGTCTCAGTTGAGCCAGGTGGCCTGTGTGCAGTAGGCGCGCCGCAGTGGGGGACGGGGGAATGTTCATCCCGAGGGAACCTGAGTCTCAGTTGAGCCAGGTGGCCTGTGCGCAGCAGGCGCGCCGAAGTGGGGGACGGGGGGATGTTCATCCCGAGGGGGCCTGTGTCTCAGTTGAGCCAGGTGGTCTGTGCGCAGCAGGCGCGTTGCAGTGGGGGACAGGGGGATGTTCATCCCGAGGGGGCCTGAGTCTCAGTTGAGCCAGGTGGCCTGTGTGCAGTAGGCGCGCCGCAGTGGGGGACGGGGGGATGTTCATCCCGAGGGGGCCTGTCCGTAGTAGGCGCGCCGCAGTGGGGGACAGGGGGATGTTCATCCCGAAGGGGCCTGAGTCTCAGTTGAGCCAGGTGGCCTGTGCGCAGCAGGCGCGCCGCAGTGGGGGACAGGGGGATGTTCATCCCGAGGGGGCCTGTGTCTCAGTTGAGCCAGGGTGCCTGTGCGCAGCAGGCGCGCCGCAGTGGGGGACAGGGGGATGTTCATCCCGAGGGGGCCTGAGTCTCTGTTGAGCCAGGTGGCCAGTGCGCAGCAGGCGCGCCGCAGTGGGGGACAGGGGGATGTTCATCCCGAGGGGGCCTGAGTCTCAGTTGAGCCAGGTGGCCTGTGTGCAGGTGCAGTAGGCGCGACGTAGTGGGGGACGGGGGGATGTTCATCCCGAGGGGGCCTGTCCCGAGGGGGGTAGGCATCCCGAGGGGGGTAGGCGCGCCGCAGTGGGGAACAGGGGGATGTTCATCCCTAGGGGGCCTGAGTCTCAGTTGAGCCAGGTGGCCTGTGCGCAGCAGGCGCGCCGCAGTGGGGGACAGGGGGATGTTCATCCCGAGGGGGCCTGAGTCTCAGTTGAGCCAGGTGGCCTGTGTGCAGTAGGCGCGCCGCAGTGGGGGACGGGGGGATGTTCATCCCGAGGGGCCTGTCCGTAGTAGGCGCGCCGCAGTGGGGGACAGGGGGATGTTTATCCCGAGGGGGCCTGAGTCTCAGTTGAGCCAGGTGGCCTGTGCGCAGCAGGCGCGCCGCAGTGGGGGACAGGGGGATGTTCATCCCGAGGGGGCCTGTGTCTCAGTTGAGCCAGGTGGCCTATGCGCAGCAGGCGCGCCGCAGTGGGGGACAGGGGAATGTTCATCCCGAGGGGGCCTGAGTCTCAGTTGAGCCAGGTGGCCTGTCCGCAGTAGGCGCGCCGCAGTGGGGGACGGGGGAATGTTCATCCCGAGGGGGCCTGAGTCTCAGTTGAGCCAGATGGCCTGTGTGCAGTAGGCGCGCCGAAGTGGGGGACGGGGGGATGTTCATCCCGAGGGGGCCTGTGTCTCAGTTGAGCCAGGTGGTCTGTGCGCAGCAGGCGCGTTGCAGTGGGGGACAGGGGGATGTTCATCCCGAGGGGGCCTGAGTCTCAGTTGAGCCAGGTGGCCTGTGTGCAGTAGGCGCGCCGCAGTGGGGGACGGGGGGATGTTCATCCCGAAGGGGCCTGAGTCTCAGTTGAGCCAGGTGGCCTGTGCGCAGCAGGCGCGCCGCAGTGGGGGACAGGGGGATGTTTATCCCGAGGGGGCCTGTGTCTCAGTTGAGCCAGGGTGCCTGTGCGCAGCAGGCGCGCCGCAGTGGGGGATTGGGGGATGTTCATCCCGAGGGGGCCTGAGTCTCTGTTGAGCCAGGTGGCCAGTGCGCAGCAGGCGCGCCGCAGTGGGGGACAGGGGGATGTTCATCCCGAGGGGGCCTGAGTCTCAGTTGAGCCAGGTGGCCTGTGTGCAGGTGCAGTAGGCGCGCCGTAGTGGGGGACGGGGGGATGTTCATCCCGAGGGGGCCTGTCCGTAGTAGGCGCGCAGCAGTGGGGGACGGGGGAATGTTCATCCCGAGGGAACCTGAGTCTCAGTTGAGCCAGATGGCCTGTGTGCAGTAGGCGCGCCGAAGTGGGGGACGGGGGGATGTTCATCCCGAGGGGGCCTGTGTCTCAGTTGAGCCAGGTGGTCTGTGCGCAGCAGGCGCGTTGCAGTGGGGGACAGGTTGATGTTCATCCCGAGGGGGCCTGAGTCTCAGTTGAGCCAGGTGGCCTGTGTGCAGTAGGCGCGCCGCAGTGGGGGACGGGGGGATGTTCATCCCGAGGGGGCCTGTCCGTAGTAGGCGCGCCGCAGTGGGGGACAGGGGGATGTTCATCCCGAAGGGGCCTGAGTCTCAGTTGAGCCAGGTGGCCTGTGCGCAGCAGGCGCGCCGCAGTGGGGGACAGGGGGATGTTCATCCCGAGGGGGCCTGTGTCTCAGTTGAGCCAGGGTGCCTGTGCGCAGCAGGCGCGCCGCAGTGGGGGACAGGGGGATGTTCATCCCGAGGGGGCCTGAGTCTCTGTTGAGCCAGGTGGCCAGTGCGCAGCAGGCGCGCCGCAGTGGGGGACAGGGGGATGTTCATCCCGAGGGGGCCTGAGTCTCAGTTGAGCCAGGTGGCCTGTGTGCAGGTGCAGTAGGCGCGACGTAGTGGGGGACGGGGGGATGTTCATCCCGAGGGGGCCTGTCCCGAGGGGGGTAGGCATCCCGAGGGGGGTAGGCGCGCCGCAGTGGGGAACAGGGGGATGTTCATCCCTAGGGGGCCTGAGTCTCAGTTGAGCCAGGTGGCCTGTGCGCAGCAGGCGCGCCGCAGTGGGGGACAGGGGGATGTTCATCCCGAGGGGGCCTGAGTCTCAGTTGAGCCAGGTGGCCTGTGTGCAGTAGGCGCGCCGCAGTGGGGGACGGGGGGATGTTCATCCCGAGGGGCCTGTCCGTAGTAGGCGCGCCGCAGTGGGGGACAGGGGGATGTATATCCCGATAGGGCCTGAGTCTCAGTTGAGCCAGGTGGCCTGTGCGCAGCAGGCGCGCCGCAGTGGGGGACAGGGGGATGTTCATCCCGAGGGGGCCTGTGTCTCAGTTGAGCCAGGTGGCCTATGCGCAGCAGGCGCGCCGCAGTGGGGGACAGGGGAATGTTCATCCCGAGGGGGCCTGAGTCTCAGTTGAGCCAGGTGGCCTGTCCGCAGTAGGCGCGCCGCAGTGGGGGACGGGGGAATGTTCATCCCGAGGGGGCCTGAGTCTCAGTTGAGCCAGATGGCCTGTGTGCAGTAGGCGCGCCGAAGTGGGGGACGGGGGGATGTTCATCCCGAGGGGGCCTGTGTCTCAGTTGAGCCAGGTGGTCTGTGCGCAGCAGGCGCGTTGCAGTGGGGGACAGGGGGATGTTCATCCCGAGGGGGCCTGAGTCTCAGTTGAGCCAGGTGGCCTGTGTGCAGTAGGCGCGCCGCAGTGGGGGACGGGGGGATGTTCATCCCGAGGGGGCCTGTCCGTAGTAGGCGCGCCGCAGTGGGGGACAGGGGGATGTTCATCCCGAAGGGGCCTGAGTCTCAGTTGAGCCAGGTGGCCTGTGCGCAGCAGGCGCGCCGCAGTGGGGGACAGGGGGATGTTTATCCCGAGGGGGCCTGTGTCTCAGTTGAGCCAGGGTGCCTGTGCGCAGCAGGCGCGCCGCAGTGGGGGATTGGGGGATGTTCATCCCGAGGGGGCCTGAGTCTCTGTTGAGCCAGGTGGCCAGTGCGCAGCAGGCGCGCCGCAGTGGGGGACAGGGGGATGTTCATCCCGAGGGGGCCTGAGTCTCAGTTGAGCCAGGTGGCCTGTGTGCAGGTGCAGTAGGCGCGCCGTAGTGAAGGACGGGGGGATGTTCATCCCGAGGGGGCCTGTCCGTAGTAGGCGCGCCGCAGTGGGGAACAGGGGGATGTTCATCCCGAGGGGGCCTGAGTCTCAGTTGAGCCAGGTGGCCTGTGCGCAGCAGGCGCGCCGCAGTGGGGGACAGGGGGATGTTCATCCCGAGGGGGCCTGAGTCTCAGTTGAGCCAGGTGGCCTGTGTGCAGTAGGCGCGCCGCAGTGGGGGACGGGGGGATGTTCATCCCGAGGGGCCTGTCCGTAGTAGGCGCGCCGCAGTGGGGGACAGGGGGATGTTTATCCCGAGGGGGCCTGAGTCTCAGTTGAGCCAGGTGGCCTGTGCGCAGCAGGCGCGCCGCAGTGGGGGACAGGGGGATGTTCATCCCGAGGGGGCCTGTGTCTCAGTTGAGCCAGGTGGCCTATGCGCAGCAGGCGCGCCGCAGTGGGGGACAGAGGGATGTTCATCCCGAGGGGGCCTGATTCTCAGTTGAGCCAGGTGGACTGTCCGCAGTAGGCTCGCCGCAGTGGGGGACAGGGGGATGTTTATCCCGAGGGGGCCTGAGTCTCAGTTGAGCCAGGTGGCCTGTGCGCAGCAGGCGCGCCGCAGTGGGGGACAGGGGTATGTTCATCTCGAGGGGGCCTGTGTCTCAGTTGAGCCAGGTGGCCTGTGCGCAGCAGGCGCGCCGCACTGGGGGACAGGGGTATGTTCATTCCGAGGGGGCCTGAGTCTCAGTTGAGCCAGGTGGCCTGTCCGCAGTAGGCTCGCCGCAGTGGGGGACAGGGGGAGTTCATCCCGAGGGAGCTTGAGTCTGACAGGGGGATAATAGTAAGAATAGTATAGTTTTTCTTTCAAATTGAGCCCAATATGTGGTCCTAATTGGGCCCACATTGCCTCTGAGCTATATTTTATGAAAGGGGCCAACAAATTTTATAATTTAAATAAATCTACTAATGGAAAGTCAAAGTTTAAAATGAAAAAGATGCTTTGTTTGTGCCTTCAAAATTTAGCATGAACTTAATCCTTATGGGCCGACGTACCCTTTATTGCACTGGGCGTACAAATATATCTTGAGTCCTTCATGCACACAAGTTTAATGTGAAAGCTATTTTTCAGTTTTGAAGCTCATAAAAAATCGCTTACTTTCGAACATGGGACAATATCGCCTTTAGGACCTATTGCTTTTGTATGTTGAAAGAGATTTTAAGAACGACTATGAAAAAGCTATGGATGACATGGCTTGTAGTTCCAAGGCTTATCTAGGCTTGATGAATATTTGTAAAATAAATGTATATAGATGTTATAAGGATAATTAAAGATAACATAACATCTCCTATAGATTTCATATTGAATTTTTTACTTTTAATCAAAACAGCCTGATTAATTAATAAACATACACATCGATATCCTGTATTATGGTATGATGGGCCAAAGTCATGACTGCGCCGAGTGGGCCAATCTTAGCCAGTCCGCCCCTGACGAAGCATATATATTCGTGTTATCAAATGTAACTAAGTTAATTTCATTAAATACTCTGTGTGCCTAATTAGAACGCAAGAAATCAAATATGGCGCGGTCGGGTAATGACGCTCGGATGGACGGCATTACTCTCAACTGTTGGAAGAGTCGAATTATAACTAATCAAAACTGTAAATAAATACTTTCATACAAAAGTTGAATAAATCTGATATCTTTTCCATCTATAATTATCTAATCCTAAATGGAATAAAAGTCCTAGTTCTTCAGCTGGAGTATCGTGTTCTGAAGCATCACCAATACCAGGCTCTTCAAGACTCCAGAGCCACCAAAATTGCTGTGGAGATAGTTAAAGCATAAAACTATATTTGTAACTATTTCAATTTGTAAAATTACTTTAATCAGTTGTAAACTATGTTGTATCAAGGAATTGAATAATAAGCACGTCGCAGTGAGCGGCATTACCCAACACGTTCGGTTAATGGCGCTCAATGTAATATTTTCTTGTTTTCAATTTTTCAGCACAAAAGTTATTGTTTTCATGTTTAACTATATGGTATTCTGTTTTATATTTAATAAGTTATAAATATCAATGAAAAAAACCTAATTTAAGTGTCGTATTATGCTTGTGGCATTCACTTTTCCTTAAGTGGGCGCGATTACCCTTCTCTCCCCTACACGTAATGCGTGAACGGTGCCCATTAGCGTAGTATCTGCCTTTCAGGTTTGTGTGTAAAAAAAATTAAGATTTTTTTTGTCTATGAACATATTACTAAAATCTGAAACGATGGCAAGTTTTCCTAAACCATAAGTTAAGTAAATTTTTTAAACTGTACAAATAAAGTTTTCAACGCATGCGAGTACGAACTAAAAGCTTTAGAGCTAATTTTCTTGCTTTCGCTTTTTTGTCACTTAGTAATATAATCGTAAAAGTCTTATCGTAATTTAATCTTTAAAACACAATCGTAAAGGCTTATTTTTAAAACAAACTTTATTCTTCGGATCTTTTAACGGAATACAACGTCTTACTTTTTCGAAAACCTACTACAATCACGCGATATCTCACGATCTTGCAATCATTGAAATCTGAGTGATGCCAGTAGTAGGTACCGTACTGCTACTTAGCTCCTCAATTATTCTCATATCTAACTTTATTTTTCTATTGTAAATCAAAACGTTCAAACTGTCCAAAAATAACGATACCGAAGCAGCTGATTAATTATAATATGGAAAATTGATGTACCAGAGGATCAAATAAATTTCGAAAGGTTTTTTAAAAAAATTCAATAACTTTATCATTGTAAATATACAGAATGACTAGACATTTACAAAACGCTATAAAATATCGCGAATTAGAAGGTCGTTAAATTTCGAGGGAATGTTATTTGTTGTCTGAAAAACGAATAACGTAAAAAAAAATATTTTTTTTTAATATTATATAAATATATGGTGCTGTAAGCATTGTAACTTATTAGTGATCTTGTGGCTCATTCCACGAAAGTTCCTTAATATTCTTTAAAATGTTACATCATTCTCATCAGTTGTACTTTTTTTTATAGTGTTCAACAATGACAATGATAAAATTTTAACAATGTATGTTTAAATCTTTTATTTTCTACCGAAGAGAAAAATTAAACAATGTAGCAACAATAGTAGCTAACAATGAAAATAAGCAACTTTTTCGAATTTTGTTCATTTCTTCTAAAACTGTTGAGTACTTAACAGCTCAATTCGGTTTTTAAATTAAAATAGCAATTGCCCGGAAAATAATAATTGTACATGATTATGTGTTATTAAAAAGGGCTGATTGAACTGCATTTTACTCATGGCTACATTGAGTAAGTCTTTTTTCTCTTTTACTTTTAGGTCTTGGCGCTTGAGATTAAACTAAAGAATCATGGCCGGATTTGGCGGGTTTTTGATAATGTCGCCAATTCGGGGAAATCATAACAAACTCCGGTACTTGCCGAGATGGTTGTCATTTCGAAATGACCAAAAATACAACCTAATTTCAAAATTGTCGACTTAAACATTGGAAAAGTTCCTTAAATTGCAAACCAGATATAAAAAAAAAAGTGGAGTTATAAAATGCCGAAGAATTGATTTAAAAAAGCAAATAATTATTTAAATTCATTGATCATATAATTAATAAAAGATAGGTAAAAGAAAAAGGCCGGAATAAGTTATATGTATTTTAGATTTAAACAGATTAACAATTCGAAATTGTCCAAGCAATTGCTAATTTCGCCAAAGGTGGCCATAATACCAATTTTTCGGGGTTTTCCAGAAGTAGCGTAAAATTGCCGGCAGCGATTCTTTAGTTTAACCGATCTTGAAACATGTAAGCAATACTCTTATTGGGATAGTTATGAGTGTGTTAATAAAAGAAATATAAACTTGACAAAAACCTGTGTAAGTATTTTGCCTGATTATAAGTAGAGTCAAACTCGGCTGCAACGACAGCACTTTTACAAAGCTTTAAAGGTTCGGTCCCTTGAATTGTCCATAGACCTTAACGTTTTATCTTGTTTATAACGACAATTTTCAATTATTTCCTCGGTTATTACTCTTTAAATATTAGTTTATATGATATCCAAAATATCTTCTCAAAGAAAAAACCGTTTTCACGATTTAAATTTAATTTAATTTTTACCAAGTGATTTGAAAAGTCGCCATATTTGAAAATATTTTCCCGTTTAAAGAATCAATGGCTGGAGATGGAGAAATTAAGCTACCAAAATACTAATAGCACATGAACTTAAAATTTCTTCAATAGAAGTCCCATTAAAACTTATAAATAACGTGAGTATATAATATGTACTTTACATGATTTACTACACTTAATATATTAAGCTTTCGCGGTCCCTTGAATAACGGCTCATCCGGATTATATTGAACTATTTGATAACTGTGCACTTAAAGGGGATACGGTACCCACAAAATTATTTTTTTGAAATAATAATATAAACGCGAAAAATGTAGTGTTTTATATATGTTTACTCCAAATAAACATTTTACAGCAATAAAAACAAATACTATTTATTCTTTTTATATATACAAATACTATTTATTTCATTTTTTTATTAAAGATAAAATTGTGAACTTTTTAAACTCTTTTCCTCTTTCAATATTGAGAATTGCGCAATTCGGTCCATTGAGATCGGTAAGTCTATAAAAAGTTCAATTTTGTTCTTTCTTGTTGATTTTTGGTTTTGTTCTTGTAGGATTCAAAGGAGGGGTACAGCGGAGGACAAATGAAAACATTCCAGAGATGAGCCCCGATAGGCTATTCGGTAAATCGAGATCAGTAAGTTAATTTGCCCTTACTAGTTCAAGTCTTCATTTAGGAAGGTCTGAAGTAAAGAACTAAGGGAAGACTTTTGGTTTTGTTCTTTGTAGGATTTAAAGGAGTAGAGCACTGGAGGACAAGTACTGACAATCAAGAGTGGAGCCCCGTTACGCAATTCGGTCCATCTTGATCGGTAAGTCAATGAGCACTTACTAGTTCGAGTATTCAGTTAGGGAGGTCTGAAGGAAAGAACTAAGGGGAGATATTTGGTTTTGTTCTTGTAGGATTCAAAGGATTAGGGCAGCGAAGGACATGTACTGACATTCACGAGCGGAGCCCCGATACGAATTTCGGTCCATCGAGATCGGTAAGTCTATACAAAGTTTCATGTTGTTCTTTCTTGTTGATTTTTGGTTTTGTTCTTGTAGGATTCAAAGGAGTGGTACAGCGGAGGACAAATGGAAACATTACAGAGATAAGCCCCGATACGCTATTCGGTCCATCCAGATTGGTAAGTCAATTTGCACTTACTAGTTCAAGTATTTAGGTAGGGAGGTCTAAAGAAAAGAGCTAAGGGGAGATTTTTGTTTTTGTTCTTTGTAGGATTCAAAGCAGTAGGGTAGCAGAGAACAAATGGAAACATTCAAGAGAGGATAACTTATTCGAATTTCGGTTCCTTGAGATCGGTAAGTCAATTTGCACTTACTGGTTCAAGTATTCAGTTAGGGAGGTCTGAAGAAAAGAACTAAGGGGATATTTTTGGTTTTGTTCTTGTAGGATTCAAAGGATTAGGGCAGCGGAGGACATGTACTGACATTCACGAGCGAAGCCCCGATACGAATTTCGGTCCATCGAGATCGGTAAGTTGATTTGCTCTTACTAGTTCAAATATTCAGTTAGGGAGGACTGAAGAAAAGAACTAAGGGGAGATTTTTGGTTTTGTTCTTGTAGGATTCAAAGAATTACGGCAGCGGAGGACATGTACTGACATTCACGAGCGGAGCCGCGAGACGAATTTCGGTCCATCGAGATCGGTAAGTCAATTTGCACTTACTAGTTCAAGTATTCAGTTAGGGAGGTCTGAAGAAAGGAACTAAGGGTAGATTTTTGGTTTTGTTCTTGTAGGATTCAAAGGATTACGGCAGTGGAGGACATGTACTGACATTCACGAGTGGAGCCGCGAGACGAATTTCGGTCCATCGAGATCAGTAAATCTATACAAAGTTCAATTTTGTTCTTTCTTGTTGATTTTTGGTTTTGTTCTTGTAGGATACAAAGGAGTGATACAGCGGAGGACAAATGGAAACATTCCAGAGATGAGCCCTGATAGGCTATTCGGTCCATCGAGATCGGTAAGTCAATTAGCACTTACTAGTTCGAGTATTCAGTTAGGGAGGTCTGAAGAAAAGAACTAAGGGGAGATTTTTGGTTTTGTTCTTGTAGGATACAAAGGAGTGGTACAGCGGAGGACAAATGAAAACATTCCAGAGATGAGCCCTGATAGGCTATTCGGTCCGTCGAGATCGGTAAGTCAATTAGCACTTACTAGTTCGAGTATTCAGTTAGGGAGGTCTGAAGAAAAGAACTAAGGGGAGATTTTTGTTTTTGTTCTTTGTAGGATTCAAAGCAGTAGGGTAGCAGAGAACAAATGGAAACATTCAAGAGATTATAACTTATTCGAATTTCGGTTCCTTGAGATCGGTAAGTCAATTTGCACTTACTGGTTCAAGTATTCAGTTAGGGAGGTCTGAACTGACATTCACGAGCGGAGCCCCGATACGAATTTCGGTCCATCGAGATCGGTAAGTCTATACAAAGTTTCATGTTGTTCTTTCTTGTTGATTTTTGGTTTTGTTCTTGTAGGATTCAAAGGAGTGGTACAGCGGAGGACAAATGGAAACATTACAGAGATAAGCCCCGATACGCTATTCGGTCCATCCAGATTGGTAAGTCAATTTGCACTTACTAGTTCAAGTATTTAGGTAGGGAGGTCTAAAGAAAAGAGCTAAGGGGAGATTTTTGTTTTTGGTCTTTGTAGGATTCAAAGCAGTAGGGTAGCAGAGAACAAATGGAAACATTCAAGAGAGGATAACTTATTCGAATTTCGGTTCCTTGAGATCGGTAAGTCAATTTGCACTTACTGGTTCAAGTATTCAGTTAGGGAGGTCTGAAGAAAAGAACTAAGTGGATATTTTTGGTTTTGTTCTTGTAGGATTCAAAGGATTAGGGCAGCGGAAGACATGTACTGACATTCACGAGCGAAGCCCCGATACGAATTTCGGTCCATCGAGATCGGTAAGTTGATTTGCTCTTACTAGTTCAAATATTCAGTTAGGGAGGACTGAAGAAAAGAACTAAGGGGAGATTTTTTGTTTTGTTCTTGTAGGATTCAAAGGATTAGGGCAGCGGAGGACAAATGGAAACATTACAGAGATGAACCCTGATACGCTATTCGGTCCATCCAAATTGGTAAGTCAATTTTCACTTATACTAGTTCAAGTATTAAGGTAGGGAGGTCTAAATAAAAGAGCTAATTGGAGATTTCTGGTTTTGTTCCTTGCAGGATTCAAAGGAGTAGGGTAGCAGAGAACAAATGGAAACATTCAAGAGAGGATAACTTATACGAATTTCGGTACTTGAGATCGGTAAGTCAATTTGCACTTAGTAGTTTAAGTATTCAGTTAGGGAGGTCTGAAGAAAAGAACTGAGAGGAGATTTTTGGTTTTGTTCTTGTAGGATTCAAAGAATTACGGCAGCGGAGGACATGTACTGACATTCACGAGCGGAGCCGCGAGACGAATTTCGGTCCATCGAGATCGGTAAGTCAATTTGCACTTACTAGTTCAAGTATTCAGTTAGGGAGGTCTGAAGAAAGGAACTAAGGGTAGATTTTTGGTTTTGTTCTTGTAGGATTCAAAGGATTACGGCAGCGGAGGACATGTACTGACATTCACGAGTGGAGCCGCGAGACGAATTTCGGTCCATCGAGATCAGTAAATCTATACAAAGTTCAATTTTGTTCTTTCTTGTTGATTTTTGGTTTTGTTCTTGTAGGACACAAAGGAGTGATACAGCGGAGGACAAATGGAAACATTCCAGAGATGAGCCCTGATAGGCTATTCGGTCCATCGAGATCGGTAAGTCAATTAGCACTTACTAGTTCGAGTATTCAGTTAGGGAGGTCTGAAGAAAAGAACTAAGGGGAGATTTTTGGTTTTGTTCTTGTAGGATACAAAGGAGTGGTACAGCGGAGGACAAATGGAAACATTCCAGAGATGAGCCCTGATAGGCTATTCGGTCCATCGAGATCGGTAAGTCAATTAGCACTTACTAGTTCGAGCATTCAGTTAGGGAGGTCTGAAGAAAAGAACTAAGGGGAGATTTTTGGTTTTGTTCTTGTAGGATTCAAAGGATTACGGCAGCGAAGGACATGTACTGACAATCACGAGCGGAGCCGCGAGACGAATTTCGGTCCATCGAGATCGGTAAGCCTATAAAGTTCAATTTTGTTCTTTCTTGTTGATTTTTGGTTTTGTTCTTGTAGGATACAAAGGAGTGATACAGCGGAGGACAAATGGAAACATTCCAGAGATGAGCCCTGATAGGCTATTCAGTCCATCGAAATCGGTAAGTCAATTAGCACTTACTAGTTCGAGTATTCAGTTAGGGAGGTCTGAAGAAAAGAACTAAGGGGAGATTTTTGGTTTTGTTCTTGTAGGATACAAAGGAGTGGTACAGCGGAGGACAAATGGAAACATTCCAGAGATGAGCCCTGATAGGCTATTCGGTCCATCGAGATCGGTAAGTCAATTAGCACTTACTAGTTCGAGTATTCAGTTAGGGAGGTCTGAAGAAAAGAACTAAGGGGAGATTTTTGGTTTTGTTCTTGTAGGATACAAAGGAGTGGTACAGCGGAGGACAAATGGAAACATTCCAGAGATGAGCCCTGATATGCTATTCGGTCCATCGAGATCGGTAAGTCAATTAGCACTTACTAGTTCGAGTATTCAGTTAGGGAGGTCTGAAGAAAAGAACTAAGGGGAGATTTTTGGTTTTGTTCTTGTAGGATACAAAGGAGTGGTACAGCGGAGGACAAATGGAAACATTCCAGAGATGAGCCCTGATAGGCTATTCGGTCCATCGAGATCGGTAAGTCAATTAGCACTTACTAGTTCGAGCATTCAGTTAGGGAGGTCTGAAGAAAAGAACTAAGGGGAGATTTTTGGTTTTGTTCTTGTAGGATTCAAAGGATTACGGCAGCGGAGGACATGTACTGACAATCACGAGCGGAGCCGCGAGACGAATTTCAGTCCATCGAGATCGGTAATTCTATAAAGTTCAATTTTGTTCTTTCTTGTTGATTTTTGGTTTTGTTCTTGTAGGATACAAAGGAGTGATACAGCGGAGGACAAATGGAAACATTCCAGAGATGAGCCCTGATAGGCTATTCAGTCCATCGAGATCGGTAAGTCAATTAGCACTTACTAGTTCGAGTATTCAGTTAGGGAGGTCTGAAGAAAAGAACTAAGGGGAGATTTTTGGTTTTGTTCTTGTAGGATACAAAGGAGTGGTACAGCGGAGGACAAATGAAAACATTCCAGAGATGAGCCCTGATAGGCTATTCGGTCCATCGAGATCGGTAAGTCAATTAGCACTTACTAGTTCGAGCATTCAGTTAGGGAGGTCTGAAGAAAAGAACTAAGGGGAGATTTTTGGTTTTGTTCTTGTAGGATTCAAAGGATTACGGCAGCGGAGGACATGTACTGACAATCACGAGCGGAGCCGCGAGACGAATTTCGGTCCATCGAGATCGGTAATTCTATAAAGTTCAATTTTGTTCTTTCTTGTTGATTTTTGGTTTTGTTCTTGTAGGATACAAAGGAGTGATACAGCGGAGGACAAATGGAAACATTCCAGAGATGAGCCCTGATAGGCTATTCAGTCCATCGAGATCGGTAAGTCAATTAGCACTTACTAGTTCGAGTATTCAGTTAGGGAGGTCTGAAGAAAAGAACTAAGGGGAGATTTTTGGTTTTGTTCTTGTAGGATTCAAAGGATTACGGCAGCGGAGGACATGTACTGACATTCACGAGCGGAGCCGCGAGACGAATTTCGGTCCATCGAGATCGGTAAGTCTATACAAAGTTCAATTTTGTTCTTTCTTGTAGATTTTTGGTTTTGTTCTTGTAGGATACTAAGGAGTGATACAGCGGAGGACAAATGGAAACATTCCAGAGATGAGCCCTGATAGGCTATTCGGTCCATCGAGATCGGTAAGTCAATTAGCACTTACTAGTTCGAGTATTCAGTTAGGGAGGTCTGAAGAAAAGAACTAAGGGGAGATTTTTGGTTTTGTTCTTGTAGGATACAAAGGAGTGGTACAGCGGAGGACAAATGGAAACATTCCAGAGATGAGCCCTGATAGGCTATTCGGTCCATCGAGATCGGTAAGTCAATTAGCACTTACTAGTTCGAGTATTCAGTTAGGGAGGTCTGAAGAAAAGAACTAAGGGGAGATTTTTGGTTTTGTCCTTGTAGGATTCAAAGGATTACGGCAGCGGAGGACATGTACTGACATTCACGAGCGGAGCCGCGAGACGAATTTCGGTCCATCGAGATCGGTAAGTCCATACAAAGTTCAATTTTGTTCTTTCTTGTTGATTTTTGGTTTTGTTCTTGTAGGATACAAAGGAGTGAAACAGCGGAGGACAAATGGAAACATTCCAGAGATGAGCCCTGATATTCTATTCGGTCCATCGAGATCGGTAAGTCAAATTGCACTTACTAGTTCGAGTATTCAGTTAGGGAGGTCTGAAGAAAAGAACTAAGGGGAGATTTTTGGTTTTGTTCTTGTAGGATTCAAAGGATTACGGCAGCGGAGGACATGTACTGACAATCACGAGCGGAGCCGCGAGACGAATTTCGGTCCATCGAGATCGGTAAGTCTATAAAGTTCAATTTTGTTCTTTCTTGTTGATTTTTGGTTTTGTTCTTGTAGGATACAAAGGAGTGATACAGCGGAGGACAAATGGAAACATTCCAGAGATGAGCCCTGATAGGCTATTCAGTCCATCGAGATCGGTAAGTCAATTAGCACTTACTAGTTCGAGTATTCAGTTAGGGAGGTCTGAAGAAAAGAACTAAGGGGAGATTTTTGGTTTTGTTCTTGTAGGATACAAAGGAGTGGTACAGCGGAGGACAAATGGAAACATTCCAGAGATGAGCCCTGATAGGCTATTCAGTCCATCGAGATCGGTAAGTCAATTAGCACTTACTAGTTCGAGTATTCAGTTAGGGAGGTCTGAAGAAAAGAACTAAGGGGAGATTTTTGGTTTTGTTCTTGTAGGATTCAAAGGATTACGGCAGCGGAGGACATGTACTGACATTCACGAGCGGAGCCGCGAGACGAATTTCGGTCCATCGAGATCGGTAAGTCTATACAAAGTTCAATTTTGTTCTTTCTTGTAGATTTTTGGTTTTGTTCTTGTAGGATACTAAGGAGTGATACAGCGGAGGACAAATGGAAACATTCCAGAGATGAGCCCTGATAGGCTATTCGGTCCATCGAGATCGGTAAGTCAATTAGCACTTACTAGTTCGAGTATTCAGTTAGGGAGGTCTGAAGAAAAGAACTAAGGGGAGATTTTTGGTTTTGTTCTTGTAGGATACAAAGGAGTGGTACAGCGGAGGACAAATGGAAACATTCCAGAGATGAGCCCTGATAGGCTATTCGGTCCATCGAGATCGGTAAGTCAATTAGCACTTACTAGTTCGAGTATTCAGTTAGGGAGGTCTGAAGAAAAGAACTAAGGGGAGATTTTTGGTTTTGTCCTTGTAGGATTCAAAGGATTACGGCAGCGGAGGACATGTACTGACATTCACGAGCGGAGCCGCGAGACGAATTTCGGTCCATCGAGATCGGTAAGTCCATACAAAGTTCAATTTTGTTCTTTCTTGTTGATTTTTGGTTTTGTTCTTGTAGGATACAAAGGAGTGAAACAGCGGAGGACAAATGGAAACATTCCAGAGATGAGCCCTGATAGGCTATTCGGTCCATCGAGATCGGTAAGTCAAATTGCACTTACTAGTTCGAGTATTCAGTTAGGGAGGTCTGAAGGAAAGAACTAAGGGGAGATTTTTGGTTTTGTTCTTGTAGGATACAAAGGAGTGGTACAGCGGAGGACAAATGGAAACATTCCAGAGATGAGCCCTGATAGGCTATTCGGTCCATCGAGATCGGTAAGTCAATTAGCACTTACTAGTTCGAGTATTCAGTTAGGGAGGTCTGAAGAAAAGAACTAAGGGGAGATTTTTGGTTTTGTTCTTGTAGGATACAAAGGAGTGGTACAGCGGAGGACAAATGGAA
This sequence comes from Hylyphantes graminicola, assembly GCA_023701765.1. Lineage (NCBI taxonomy): Eukaryota > Metazoa > Arthropoda > Arachnida > Araneae > Linyphiidae > Hylyphantes > Hylyphantes graminicola. The sequence goes on from CM043118.1 coordinate 32,832,233, forward strand.
ACATTCCAGAGATGAGCCCTGATAGGCTATTCGGTCCATCGAGATCGGTAAGTCAATTAGCACTTACTAGTTCGAGCATTCAGTTAGGGAGGTCTGAAGAAAAGAACTAAGGGGAGATTTTTGGTTTTGTTCTTGTAGGATTCAAAGGATTACGGCAGCGGAGGACATGTACTGACAATCACGAGCGGAGCCGCGAGACGAATTTCGGTCCATCGAGATCGGTAAGTCTATAAAGTTCAATTTTGTTCTTTCTTGTTGATTTTTGGTTTTGTTCTTGTAGGATACAAAGGAGTGATACAGCGGAGGACAAATGGAAACATTCCAGAGATGAGCCCTGATAGGCTATTCAGTCCATCGAGATCGGTAAGTCAATTAGCACTTACTAGTTCGAGTATTCAGTTAGGGAGGTCTGAAGAAAAGAACTAAGGGGAAATTTTTGGTTTTGTTCTTGTAGGATACAAAGGAGTGGTACAGCGGAGGACAAATGGAAACATTCCAGAGATGAGCCCTGATAGGCTATTCGGTCCATCGAGATCGGTAAGTCAATTAGCACTTACTAGTTCGAGTATTCAGTTAGGGAGGTCTGAAGAAAAGAACTAAGGGGAGATTTTTGGATTCAAAGGATTACGGCAGCGGAGGACATGTACTGACATTCACGAGCGGAGCCGCGAGACGAATTTCGGTCCATCGAGATCGGTAAGTCTATACAAAGTTCAATTTTGTTCTTTCTTGTTGATTTTTGGTTTTGTTCTTGTAGGATACTAAGGAGTGATATAGCGGAGGACAAATGGAAACATTCCAGAGATGAGCCTTGATAGGCTATTCGGTCCATCGAGATCGGTAAGTCAATTAGCACTTACTAGTTCTAGTATTCAGTTAGGGAGGTCTGAAGAAAAGAACTAAGGGGAGACTTTTGGTTTTGTTCTTGTAGGATTCAAAGGATTACGGCAGCGGAGGACATGTACTGACATTCACGAGCGGAGCCGCGAGACGAATTTCGGTCCATCGAGATCGGTAAGTCTATACAAAGTTCAATTTTGTTCTTTCTTGTTGATTTTTGGTTTTGTTCTTGTAGGATACAAAGGAGTGATACAGCGGAGGACAAATGGAAACATTCCAGAGATGAGCCCTGATAGGCTATTCGGTCCATCGAGATCGGTAAGTCAATTAGCACTTACTAGTTCGAGTATTCAGTTAGGGAGGTCTGAAGAAAAGAACTAAGGGGAGATTTTTGGATTTGTTCTTGTAGGATACAAAGGAGTGGTACAGCGGAGGACAAATGGAAACATTCCAGAGATGAGCCCTGATAGGCTATTCGGTCCATCGAGATCGGTAAGTCAATTAGCACTTACTAGTTCGAGTATTCAGCTAGGGAGGTCTGATGAAAAGAACTAAGGGGAGATTTTTGGTTTTGTTCTTGTAGGATTCAAAGGATTACGGCAGCGGAGGACATGTACTGACATTCACGAGAGGAGCCGCGAGACGAATTTCGGTCCATCGTGATCGGTAAGTCTATACAAAGTTCAATTTTGTTCTTTCTTGTTGATTTTTGGTTTTGTTCTTGTAGGATACAAAGGAGTGATACAGCGGAGGACAAATGGAAACATTCCAGAGATGAGCCCTGATAGGCTATTCGGTCCATCGAGATCGGCAAGTCAATTAGCACTTACTAGTTCGAGTATTCAGTTAGGGAGGTCTGAAGAAAAGAACTAAGGGGAGATTTTTGGTTTTGTTCTTGTAGGATACAAAGGAGTGATACAGCGGAGGACAAATGGAAACATTCCAGAGATGAGCCCTGATAGGCTATTCGGTCCATCGAGATCGGTAAGTCAATTAGCACTTACTAGTTCGAGTATTCAGTTAGGGAGGTCTGAAGAAAAGAACTAAGGGGAGATTTTTGGTTTTGTTCTTGTAGGATACAAAGGAGTGATACAGCGGAGGACAAATGGAAACATTCCAGAGATGAGCCCTGATAGGCTATTCGGTCCATCGAGATCGGTAAGTCAATTAGCACTTACTAGTTCGAGTATTCAGTTAGGGAGGTCTGAAGAAAAGAACTAAGGGGAGATTTTTGGTTTTGTTCTTGTAGGATACAAAGGAGTGGTACAGCGGAGGACAAATGGAAACATTCCAGAGATGAGCCCTGATAGGCTATTCGGTCCATCGAGATCGGTAAGTCAAATTGCACTTACTAGTTCGAGTATTCAGTTAGGGAGGTCTGAAGGAAAGAACTAAGGGGAGATTTTTGGTTTTGTTCTTGTAGGCTTCTCTTTGAAGGAGAAGGGAAGCGAAGAGCAAATTGAAACATTCACAAGATGAGAACCGATGAGCGATTCGGTCCATCGTGGTCAATGCGCAGTTTCTCACGGGTACAGGTTCCTGGAGACTATTTCCCACCCCTTCAGGGAAATGTCTATATTGTGGAGGTGGCACGCGATAGATGGCACCATCTGTCACGTTTGTGTGACTGCATGTGAGTGTGTGTGTTGGGTCTAATTTATGTGCCACTAATTTAAGTAAATTTAGAATTTTTTCTTCCAATTTTTCTTTCCTAAAACACATTTTAAACTTTTTTTTTATATATGTCATTACATCTTCCCTAAACTGCTTCCAAATTATCGTAGTTCTAAACTTAATAATTGGGTATTAACTAATAAGGTCTAGAATACTAATAAGGTCTAGAATCTGGAAAGGAAAGAAACTAATATCTACAACTATACATCAAAAAGCAATTAGATATAGAAGTGTTTTTTTAACACAAATGGGTTTGCTTCAATTAGCTGTTTTTCTATTCCTCGGGAGAGGGGGGGGGGAGTTGGCAATTAAATCTACGGAATAAGTTAATATGCTAAACAGTGAATTAAAGTACTGTGTCTTATACTGTGTCTTATAATATTTTAAGAAGACATGCCATTTTTAAACAACTAAGGAACCAGGTGGCCTGTCCGCAGTAGGCGCGCCGCAGTGGGGGACAGAGGGATGTTCATCTCGAGAGGGCCTGAGTCTAAGTTGAGCCAGGAGGCCTGTCCGCCGTAGGCGCGCCGCAGTGGGGGACGGGGGTATGTTCATCGCGAGGGGGCCTGAGTGTCAGTTGAGCTAGGTGGCCTGTCCGCAGTAGGCGCGCTTCAGTGGGGGACGGGGGGATGTTAGTCCGAGGGGGCCTGAGTCTCAGTTGAGCCAGGTGGCCTGTCCGCAGTAGGCGCGCCGCAGTGGGGGACGGGGGGATGTTCATCCGAGGGGGCCTGAGTCTCAGTTGAGCCAGGTGGCCTGTCCGCAGTAGGCGCGCCGAGGTGGGGGACGGGGGGGATGTTCATCCCGAGGGGGCCTGAGTCTCAGTTGAGCCAGGTGGCCTGTCCGCAGTAGGCGCGCCGCAGTGGGGGAGGGGGGGATGTTCATCCGAGGGGGCCTGAGTCTCAGTTGAGCCAGGTGGCCTGTCCGCAGTAGGCGCGCCGCAGTGGGGGACGGGTGGGATGTTCATCCCGAGGGGGCCTGAGTCTCAGTTGAGCCAGGTGGCCTGTCCGCAGTAGGCGCGCCGCATTGGGAGACGGGGGGATGCTTATCCCGAGGGGGCCTGAGTCTCAGTTGAGCCAGGTGGCCTGTCCGCAGTAGGCGCGCCGCAGTGGGGGACGGGGGGATGCTCATCCCGAGGGGGCCTGAGTCTCAGTTGAGCCAGGTGGCCTGTCCGCAGTAGGCGCGCCGCAGTGGGAGACGGGGGGATGCTTATCCCGAGGGGGCCTGAGTCTCAGTTGAGCCAGGTGGCCTGTCCGCAGTAGGCGCGCCGCCGCAGTGGTGGACAGGGGATAGCATTACTCATTATATTTGAAATCACTATGCCAAATTTGGGAAATATTAAAGAAAGAGTAAACATATTAGAATTTGGAAGAATTTTGGGTATTCGCCTTCCTTAAGAGTGTATAAGTCATAGAATTAAGTGGGAATGGGCACGCTGGACAGCGGGTTTCCAATACAAAGTGCATCAATGGTAATCCAATGGAGAAAAATATATTATCTCTGCCACATTTTACGGCTGTATTGAATATTTTTACAAACGATTTTTTTTATGTGAGAATGTAGCTGACCTATAGGTCCCTACAATCCCGCTTTTAGAAATTGGTTCGAATAATTTTGTTAATTTTTAATAAATAATTTTATAAAAAAATATTCAAAGCAATTTTAAGAAGTGGGATTATAGACACCTATAAGTCACCTGCATTTATTATATAACAAAAAGCATAATTGTAAAAATATTCAATACAGCCGGAGAAACGTTGCAGAGAAAATAGTTTTTTTTTTCCCATTGAATACTTGAATTTGAAGACCAGCGGCAAAACTCGCCCATTCTCCCTTAAGAAGAAAATGGAGATGCTGACGGACAAATATCAGATGAACTGACGTTTAATGAGAGATTTGTTCAAGCTAACAGGGGTTGCTTGGTGTATTTTCCAGAGGCTTCACTTTTTTCGCACCAAGCATCTTTTTCGTAATAACTGGAAGTATTTCTTCAGAGTTAACGGATTTCAAAATGTGCGACCATCCTAAATTTTCGGGGCAGTGAGGAGCCTAGTGGTTAAGATCTCGGTCTCGGGATCGGAAGGTCCTGCGATCGAGTCCCTGTAACACTGAAGACCCACCGAGAAAATGCTCGTTAGATCTGTGGGTCCGAAAGTCCCGTGGGCGGCCATTGTGCAGTTTCCCACGGGCACAGGTTCCTGGAGACTATTTCCCTTCCCATGAGGGACATGTCCAAATAGCCGGAGGTCGCGAGAGATGGCAGCATCTGTCACATATGTGTGTGTGTTGTGTCTGTCTTACTTGACGTTTATAAGCGTATCTCTGACAGAGACATAACATAGAGTGGACAGCGCATTGGCAAACCTAAAGTGTCCTAATCATCTAACTTACACAGTCACATGACTGGGTCGCATTTGGCTCGCATGTATGGCGAGTTTACCATTTGGCGAGTTTTTCCACAAAGACCTGAACACATGAGGCAGACAATCTAATCGTATGATAAAGTAGCTCGGAAAGGAACAAAGATGAATCACTATTTAAATTCATTCGCTGTTCTATTTAACAATTGTTCGACTTTTAAAATATATCGATAACTCAAAAACTACGATACCAAAAACAAGTTTATTTTTTTGGCCAAAATGTTAAAAAAAATCGTCTGCAAAAATATTAAAAATACACGAAGCGGCTGTGATTGGTTGAAACCCACGTGACTTGGATATTGATGGTAGTCTCCACTTCGGTTTGCTAGCTGATATTCAGGTCTGGCGACAATTTGGAATAGCTCGTAAAGAAACGGTAGCGTTAAGTTGCCATATGTAGCAACCTTTCCCCTCTTGGCGATTTGTGATGTTTAGGACATAATGCTAATCTGCAAGGGATGGCGGTTTTTTAGAAAAAACCGGTTTTCCATTTTCCATCGGTTTTTCCCTAAAAAACCGGTTTTCGGTTCCGAAGGGCCTCATACAAACAAAACCGGTTTTCAGTCAAAAACGGGACCACCGGTTTTTTGAAAACCGGTTTTGGTTTTCCATCCCTAAGCTGCTTTACTATGAATGCGCAGTCCACTCTATGTTATGTCTCTGATCTCTGACCATCCTCAAGGGATCCCACACAAGCCTGAAAAAATATATGTCTACCAACCAACCACCCACCATTTTCATGGAGGTAAAGATGCGCGAGCACACGAGTAAAATTGACTTTAATTCACGCCAGGCTATAAACTTGGTCGTTAAATGATATTTTCCTATTTTATTTCTTTTCTGGGAGCAGAACAATTTACCTCATGGGATCCGACATTGGTCGCATTTCCTTTACATTGAGAAGGATATTCAGTTATGCATATTACATATAGCACAGAAAAAGTTGAGAAGTCATTTTATAGTTTTGGCACTTCAAGATCAAACTACATTCTCGTGTATTAATGAAAAACTTTATATTGTTTCTTCAGTGTATCAAGGTTCGTATGCTACTTACAAGTTGACAATTTTGTTTGGTGCAACAGATTTTAATCGTTTTTACTTTAATCTCATTTACATTGATTTAAAAGTAAATGATTTAAAAAATAAAAATTTAAGATCCGATTTCGATGCTAAAAGTTTTTTTTTAGTAAATATTTGATGAAGACTAGTCCAAGCAGATAGGGGAGACAACTTCATTCATGAATATCATTTTTATGTAAATGTTTCTGTATTATACGACACTTGTTAAAATAATGTAAAATAGTTTTTTTAATCTTCATGTAAACCATAATTGAAGCATTTACCTGAATATTAGTTAGTGATTACTGAGACTATTTTTTTCTGTTTCTTCATCATACACAGAACATGACAATATAAACACAAACAATTTTACGTCAAAGTTCTGCGAATCATTGAAGCTATTCAAAAAAGTTTGGCTTTTCTTAATGAAAACACTCATATCCTAAAAAACAAAATATTAATAGAAAAAAAAACTTCGGAATGATAAATATAAATCCAACAAAATTGTTAAAGTGATAAATATAAAACCAACAATCTTTGAATCCTGGAAGTGAATATTCCTAAAAGATGTTCTTTATTACAATATCGCATTCTAAGTTTTATTCAAAGTATTTAAACATATATCCAACTCTTTTAAACGCATGTGCATGTATTTATTCTACGGTATTTCTCCTTTTTTGATATAATTTTCTGCAGAAATATTAGAGTTTAATCTATTATCACTTTAAAAAAAAAACGTTTTAGTTAATGTACGATAATAATAATAATATGGTAATTGAAAAACATAATCGTTACACAATGTTCGATTTTTAAGTTAACTCTAGTGTCTTAATGGTGAAACTTTTGAAACCTATTAAAATTTTAAAACAGTTTCAATAGATGTTTTCTTTAAACTTTTTTCACTGAACGTTATTATGATTAATTTGTTCTTCAAAATTCTTATATTCGAAAAAATAAACATTTTAACAATGAATTTTGCTTTTGTTAGAAAGTATGATGCTTCTTACCGAGGCTTACTTTCGGACTTGACTTTTACGCACATTTTTTACGCTGATGCTTACGTACTTGCTTTTTACTTAGATATAAAGCTACTGTTTCTATACTTTTGACTATTAGATTGTTGGATATAACGTCATAAAGTAAGAAGTGGTTTACTTACCTCGCCATTTAGAAAGCAGTAAAGTAGAGCAACAAATGAGCCCTGGAAATGAAGAAAACTTATAGTTAATCTATTTTGCATTTAACTGTAAAATATATTTTTTTTTAAATACATGGTAACAAGCATTTTATACCCAAGTATCTGAAAAATAAGTTTGCATATATTCGTGGTTAGGTTGGATTATCTTCGCACTAGAGCTAAACCACGGCCTACTCAAAGAAGCTCTCCTAAACATGCTCGGGGACGGAATTTTTGACGTCATAGTTCCGAGTGACGTTTTTCCGAAAGTGAGGATAACCGGTCTCGAAACCTATTCGGAAACACTCGTTCATGGCTGAACACATTTTTAGGTTTTCGAATGCATCCGAACTAGTTTTTCAATCTTCGACACTCGGAATAATGACGTCAAAAATTCCGTCTAGCTCATGTTTGGGAAAGCTTCTCCGGCCTTGGTATTGAAGTTGGCCGTGGCTAAACATGGACTATTGGCGACGGGCTAATCACAATCAATTGAAGAGCCTATACTTGAGTTGGCACCCAATGCTACTTTTTAAGAGCGACATGGTACGTAATTATGTAAAATAAGTAATTGGAAATGGCGTTATGCCGTTGCCCACAATTTGGCACATTTAAATTAATTGCCAATTAATTTATTAATTAATATACTTTTTTATTACAGTAAAGTGATTTTGTGTTAGTTTTAATGTGCCTGATCTTCCCACGAAGTTTTAAAAGTTTACCTCATGATTTAAAGAAAAATTGTCTAAGGTATATGGATACCTTAACAAACCTCTATTTTTACACAGTATAATTCCCACAAATAGTTTTAAGAAAAGCTTTTTTTGATACCTTTTTCTTATTTTGAAAATTACAAATATTTCACTAATTATTCACAATTTTTTAATTTATTTTCACATTCCTTTGGAATCCAATTAAAAAAAAGATAAACGGGAAAAAAGTAAAAAATATATATACTGGAAAATTATTTTTTAATTATTAAAAAACTTTTATCATATTATCAATGGAAAGAAAATAATTGCTTCGCAAGTTTAAGCAATTGTACGTGACATATAATTGAATTCGAGTAAGTTTGAGAATAAGAATTGGGATAAAGAAAGTTTGAAAATTAAAAAAAAAATTACGAAAAAAATAGCAGTCCGTTTTTCAAATCATTAAGATTAGAGTAGTAATCAAAAAATCTTAGCATACGAAAGTGTAAATTATATCGATCTTTGTGAAGAAAAAAACAATCAATGATATGCTAAATTATATCAGAGGCATTAATACCGATCCATTCTCCGATAAGATATATTTTCTTATTTTGTAGGAGTTAACACAATAAATTGAATGAACAAATTAAAAAAAAAAATCATTGTCATTTTTAATGTTTTCTTCTATGCAAGCAAAACAGCAATTTACAAGGTTTTGGCTGCTTCTCTCAACTAAGCTCTTTCTCCAGCGTGTTCTGTCCACGGTGACTAGTGTAGTGTAATCGTTTCCTGCTGCCTATTTATAGCCTCCATTGGGAGCTTCAACACAGCCAATAACGCCTCGTAATTTAGAACCCTGGTCAAGTGACGAGGTAGACACCTGAGCGGGAACCCAACGGAACTTCGAGCGACATCGTACGCTGACGCCGTCGGGACTTTGGACTCTACAGATTTAACGAGCACGTATGTCCCAGTGTACTCGGGGCCCATCCGTCACGAGTTAGATTTTCTACCATTTCCCAGTACAGATATCCGATTTATAGGATGACTGGCAGTAGGTGGGATTCGTACCCCCGCACTCCTGAGAAGGCTGAATCTTGAGGCGGATGCCTTAACCACTCGGCCACGGACAGGCCCCAGTTTTTTATTACTAGAATTTACAAGTCCTTTTTAGCATCATTCAACCATATTTTTAGAGGTCTACCTCTAGCTCTTTCAAACGTTAGGATCTTTACCCAAACACCGAAAAAATGGAATGTGTAAATCCTTCTTTCACATTAATAGCTAATGTGGTAACCCTCATGGTAAATTTTGCCAACCAAACATCTAGAATCGGAACAATGCTCCTTACAGTGTATACTCGTCTGATATAAACACTGAGCTCAATACACAGAGGAGTGAAGACTTAAAGTTTTCTTCTGTTTCTAAACCTCATTACTCTCGTTTTGCTGAAGAGATTAAACCAGCCTACACTCCTTGCCAACCTAAGTTGGGTAAATAGAAATATGCTATGGAGAAGATCCTTCCGCGGATGTAAGGAGTTCCATAAAATTATTTGTGAATCCACATATAAAACATGTTTAAAACATTTACTTCGTTTAAGGTCTAACATATTTGAATATTATTTGAGAAAATTCAGCAATTTTATCAGAATGAAAAGTGTATTTTGGTTAAATTTTAATTAGATTAATTTGTATGTAAATATTAACTTGCAAGAGTTTCCATTAACAAACCAACTACCAAACCAACCTCTGCCTTTTCACCTTTTGTTTTTAAACTAGTTAGGTTGGCAAAGAGTGGATAACAAATACGCGCATGGTATATTCTGCGTGGTTTTGACTTCTTGTGCAATTTTTTGTGTTTTTCCAAGTGAACGAAATGTGCTATAGGACAGTATAGGAAGTCCTTACTCCACAGTGTATTGAGCTCATATATTTGTAATAAAAAATAACTACCTGAAAAGAAGAGAAGGTCTGGTCAATGTAGAGCCAAGATACTTCGATACTCTCATTGCCTCTAGCAGCAAAGCTCACAGCAAGCAATAGTGCATAGTGCACGCCAAACAGTGGCACTAGGACCAAAGTTGACTTGAACCATTTCCTGAAAATAAAATAAGCACATATCTTTTGATCACTTGTCGATGACGATACGGTATCACAATATCGAAATGATATCAAATAACCAAATGTATGCTGCCCCGGCGGCGCAATCGTTAGGATGCTGGCCTTTGGAGCTGCTGGGGTCGGGTTCTAATCCCGGTCTGGTATGAATGTCAATAAAAGTTGTTATTTGTCAATGTGTTTGTGTTTCCCTTTCTTTGTGTGTCTCTTGTGCTTGTAAAAACTCTTTCTGGTGTCTGTCCCACTTGACGAAAGCTTATAAGCGGTTCTCTGAACAAGCACACAAGCTGGAATATATATATATATATATATATATATATATATATATATATATATATATATATATATATATATATATATATATATATATATATGTACCATACCAAATGTATAATGTTGTGGGATTTTGTGTGCCACCAAGACATACTTAAAAACAATGAAATATACGTTTAAAGAATACGTTTTTTTATTAGAGTTATAAATATTGTTAAGAAAAATAAGTTTTAAAAAATTATGTGCGTGTACGAAAAATCACAAGCAAACTTTATCACATTAATTTTAATTTAATTTTTTACTATTGGAAATAGTCTTTAGTTGAAATAAATTTTAGATAGAGTTTTAAAATAATATGAGGGATACAGACGTATAAACCCGTCACCTGACTGTCAGGTTTTCCAGCAATACTCATAATTTTTAAATCTTTATTTATTTAATCATTTTATTAAATTTAACAATTTTATGCTTGTCAAATTTCGTTGCATTAATTTAAAATCTGGCAAGAATAGAGGAGTTATTTATAACTATCTACTACAGAAATATATATTTTTAAATGTAAGAAAAATTAAATTTCTAGTAAAAAATTTAATTTAAAACTCTTGCAGGAAAACTAATATACATTTCAGCCAATTTGTTTAGTCCACAGAAGGCTAAACTGTCCTTAAAAAGAAAGTAGTGATCAAAAAGCTTTGTCTGAAACTAATTGACATAATTTTAAAATAAGATAAATATTTTTTCTTATGTCTGTATTTTTTTGCATAATAAATAAAGCGCGGTATTATTTAATTAAATAATCTTCAAGTAATATAAAAAACACTGTGAGCTAAAATAACGCTTATATGCAAGAAATTAATTTTGTATATTAAAATCGATGTGTTTGTATTCATAAGTTGAAAGCTAAAACGTCTGCATGAAACCTAACATTTAATTAAAAGACTCATTAAAAAATTGCATAATCTTTTTTAATTATTCAGCGCCTAAGTAAGATGTAATATTGCTTAAACATCTTAATTACAACTAAATATTCAAAACTACTAAAAACGTTATCTTACGTAGCTAATCATTCTAAAATAAGTTTGAACAGGGAGTTAGGGATATTTAGAGTATCGAAGTAAAAACACACAAAAACTATTTGATGAATAATATCCATAGAACATAGTATATTTCATATCAATAGTCATAGAGTATTTTTTTTAGATAATAACATATTAGAATAGCCTAAGTAAAATTCTTGTCTTAAACAAAAATATCAATGCATATTTTCAACTACCCCAAAAACGGTAAATTTATATAAATTTTACTTTCAATCAATTACCAAATATGAAAATATAATTTAATGAAAGTATTGCGATAGGGTCGCAAACCCGAAATAGAAATTATGCGTTTTCTACACGTTTTGGAAGGCGCTTATTAAGGGGGTAGGGGGGTAGGTACACATATATTTCAACTTGTTTGCTTGATCAGAGACTTGCTTGTATAAGCCTTCGTCAAGTAAGACAGACACAGAACGATTTTTTACTGTCACAGAGAAAGGAAGTACACCCAAAGCGAAGGCGGAAATCGAGTCCGAACCCGCTACAGCCGCAGACTGCTGGCGTACTGGTCCAAAACACCCCGCTTATTAAAAAAAAGCGTCTTTTCAACTGTCTGAAACTATAAAAGCTACAGACTTCAAAATTGTTGCACAAGTTCCCAGTATCTGTCAGACGACAACAAGGTGTTCCGAAAAAATTGTGCATACAAAAAGGTAGCTGACATCGATCTTTTTGTGTTTTAAAGTATTGCTGAAAAAGGAAAAGAAATAATGACTTCAAATTTGGTATCCGAGTTCCCAGTACCTGTCAAATGTCATTATAGAGTTTTCGAGCAAATGCAAAAACAAAGCTGAAATCGTTAAAATTTATATTTGAAAACTTTTTTTAAATTATGGAAAATTATTAATTATATCTTCAATCTGTGCATTGATTTTTTGAGCAGTAAGTGAAAATAGTGAAGCGTTGGTACCCCCTTTATATTTGTTAAATACATGTTAGACTTTTATACCGATTAAAAAATCACATTTATCAAACCCTGACCGACATATTAAAATAAAGTTTTCCAGAGAGAAATAAAAAAAACTTAAAAGCGTATTTCCTTAAATTACGAAAGTTTAATATCCGTAAAGCTAATTAAAAACTACTTAATCACTCTTAAAATAACTTAATTTGTATTAATATGAAGGTCACTGAACTTTCACAAAAGTTGCAAGTTTAATTAAAATAAAAATATTGTTGCATTTTTTCATTTATTACTACAATACATTAGCCAATTATTGAGCCATTAGTTTTTTGCTTCACTGGTAATAAAAATGGTATAAATTTCAAGGAAAAACACAAAGAAAAATATTAGTTTTCTGTGTATCATTCGTATATTTTCAGTTAAGGTTGTTACATTTAAAGTTTTTCCTTCTAAGGACTACAATAAAATATTGACTATGATATAGGATATGTATCGATTTAAGTGTTGGAAAACAAATAAGATGTGTGGAAAGAAATTTCGGGTTGCTGCGTCAACTCAAAATCAGGTACGTAGAGTCCAATGTTTTGCACAACTCTTTGTTTATTTTTGTACTTTCACTATGCAAAGTTTTTATACGTAATGAGAACCTCTAAATACACTGCTCAAAACAATTAGGGGAATGCATGGTATAAACCATTTCGCCCCCAATGATTCCATTTGGTAACATAAGCTTTGTATTTTCCTTCTCACTAAGTTAAACTCGTACTTATTTATCGTTAGATGGAAGAATCATGTCTTTTGAAGAATTAAATAAAGTTTATTTTAATTGAATGAAAATATGAAAAATATGGTAAAATAAAATTCAATCCCAAAAACTTTTATAAAAGAAATAAACCCTAAATTCATCATGCTTGTATTCTTTAGAAGTCTAAAATTTGATTTTACCTTTTTTTTTTGACAATTAAAATTTTGAAAAAAATATTGTTATAATTTATTCAAAAGTTATGATTCCAATTTTCCCCCCTTAAATTTTAGTTAAAAATTAAGATTTGTTTCCCTGTTTTTTACCATTTCAATCTGAATGCCTGAAGAATCTATTTCACGAATTTTAGATTTTTATAATAACAAATAAGATGTTGGAACTGGACGGGTAAACAAAATAATGCAAAGTGCTCCCCTAATTTTTTTTAGCAGTGTATTACGATTGATGCCGGAGTTTAAATATGTCTTTAAATTTTTAATTACTCTTTACAAATTCTACTCCTCTTGTGGCTTCAATATTTTTGCTATCAAAAATTTATCAAAAGTTCCTTATTGACATTTTACTAGATATATGCTTTCAAACTTTAGTTAGCAATTGCCTTTAAAAAAAATATTAATTTAAAATTCCATGAATGAAACTGATTTTTATTTCAGGCCTTTGTTGTTTAATAATTACAGCAAAACAATGAACAAAAGGGTTGCATAATTTTATTTCATTTGTGATTTCGTATTTAAGAAAGCTTTAAAAAATAGTTTTAAGCTTCAAAGTTTATAACCATCGTTAGCATTTTGAAATATGTCCAAACATAAAAACCCGTAGTTTTCTGTGATTTGTAGACCATTGGGCACATCATATTATCATATAATATAACAAAAATTTCAATTTTTATACTTTCGATGTCTCAGACCCCCTAAAAAAGAAATACGATAGAAGACAACAATAATGGAAATAGTGCTTTTCTGTTGCTCACGTTTCTTAGTGGCACGCAATGCCGTAAAATTAATTTACGATATCACTCCAATAAAGCTTTATTGTGATATACGTCAAATACCAAATGGCGGTCCTACAATAGCACGTAATGCGATGTTGATCTTCCGGTATAAGCTTACCAAATTAGTTTTCTTTTTTAAGTCAGGCTTTATAAATTCTGATCCGTATGAAAATAAATAGATTTTGTACGTCATGGTTAATTATAACATTTCAGTTAAATATTCTTATAAAATTAGTTTTTTACAATTGGAAGTTTTAGTGGAAATACATTCTCCAAAGTATAATTACGTAATACACTGGGAAAAAAATACTGTAAACATACAGAAATTTTTTTAGTAATGGTTACAGAAATAACCAATTTTACAAAAAAAGTTTTTGTAATTCTGAACAGAAATCTTCATTTCTGCAGTTACAAAAAAAATCTAGTATTTGCAATTGCTTCAAACCAATCGTGGTCTTCGATCGTGATTCGAGACCAATTGATTGTTTCAAATGAATTTCACTTATCATTTCCTGACGATCTGTGTGCCGAAATAGCACAGTTGGGTGAGCGTTAGACTGAACTTCTAAAGGTTCCTGGTTCGATTCCGGGTTTCGGCAGTCTGCTATTCCTCTGTAGTATAGTGGTCAGTACCTCCGCCTGTCACGCGGAAGACCGGGGTTCGATTTTACTATTTTTAGTAATTATTTACGAGAAATTTTATAGGAAAAGTTTTTTACAAAAAATTTTCTTGTAATGGTTACAGATTTTTTTTCACAGTGTAGGTTCGGCCTGTTCATTTGGGATTTTGTTTAATTGGATTTCCGATTATCAAAAGTCGCCAATGAACAGACTAGACTAAATGGTAGGGTGTAGGGGGGGGATAGGTAGGTACATATATATTCCAGCTTGTGTGCTTGATCAGAAACCCGTTTATATAAGCCTTCGTCAAGCAAGACAGCCATTGAAAGAGTTTTTACTGTCACAGAGAAAGGGAGTACACATAGGGCAGAGGCGGGAATTGAACCCGCACCTGTTACAGCTCGCAGACTCTATGGCTCAGTTATACTTTGGACAAGGCAAGTTTTGTGTGCAACTATGCCCCTCAATTAGAATAGATTTCCAAAAAAAAAACAATTCTTATAGGTGAAAAGTTGCTTTAAGAAGTATGATGATGGATCAAATAAACTACCATAGTTCTTTTACTAAAAAAACCTATTGAATAGCGTATTTAAAAGAAAATTATGAAGTATTGATTTTTTAGGGGAATATAAAACTTTCAATCAGAAATTAGGATAATGTACAATTAAAATTATTTAGTAATATTGAATGAATTAAATCAGTCATGATGAAGCTAAAACGCTTAAATTCTAAACTTAAAAAAAACTTTAAATTTTTAAAAAATGGATTAAGTAATTTTTTTAAAAATATTTAATCTCCGAAAAATCACTTCAATGATCTTACATACTAGTATTTAATTTTAAATATTTCTCCTAACTTTTAAATACAAGAAATACGAAATCATAAATTCTTAATAAGTTTAAAAACATACATCCCGTTCTGTGACTACAACCTCAGTCAAAATAATGAAGAAAAAAAACTTGCATGAAATAATGTTTATTATATAGCGCATTTTCTGATTTATAAGAAATTCAAAACGAGAAATGGAATTCATTTAAATAAGTGACGATGCAACTAAATTTGGAGCTCCTAACCATAAAGGTAAACAAGTTATAGTGATTCTATTTTCTGGAGACGAACTCATTTTCACTTTCGTTTTTCAAAACAATCATTCGTAATCCACCATCTACTGTTTCCCCCTTCTTTATTCAGAAAGATGAGAAGTTCTCCATTCCCCAGAAGCTTCTTCCACTCCAAAATCACCCCCAGCGGTATCATTGGCGGCAACACCGTTTCAAAAACTAATATTTCTCTTTTCTTGAAAAAAGGAGAGAGGGAGAGATGGAACGATTTGCGTCGCGTTTTTTCTGAGATCCATTTTTTAAAGACAACTCAACAATTTCAGATGATATGTCCTGTTGCCATTCCTTAATCTATAACTGAGATTAGCTTAGTTTGAATTATTGTCGCACTAGAAACTAGGGTGTCGTAATTTAGAACAACAATCGATCTAATGACCATTAATAAGAGCCAGTAAACCATTTTAACCACTCAAAGCATTTCTACAATTCCTACATGCTTCAATGTATAAATTTGGAGGAGAGTTATTTTGTAAAACGGTAGCAGCACGGACTGCCCCACGGCCAACTTCAATAACAAGGCCAGAGAAGCTTTCCCAAACATGATCGTAGACGGAATTTTCGACGTCACTGTTCAGAGTGCCGAAAATCCAGACAATAGTTCGGACACATTCGAAACCCTAAAAATGTAGTTAAGGTAGGCGAATACCCAAAATTCTAAACTTTTTACTATTACTTTAATCTTTTCCAAATTTGGCAAAGTGATTTCAAATATAATGAACACTGCTTTTTGGGCAATTTTTTTTATTTACATATAATTGTTTTATTTTAAACGGTGTTTTTCAACTAAAAAAAGGGATTTGCGCCAACACTTCTAGCATAAAAAGTTTTACCTGAAATTTTTCACAGATGCTATTTCAATATATATCTGTTTCATGAACCTGTGCCAGTAACGCTACACCACAAAATAGGAGAAAGTGTATAAATTCCACTAATTTCATGTAGTAAAATTACATCATAAATTTGGTTTAACGTTACTCTATATAGACGTTGAACGTACATGATGTTTCCATCGTCCAAAAGAATAAAGCTTATCGTTTTCTTCTCATACAAAAAATGTGCATTACTCTTTCCATTATGATTTCCTTGAGAAGGAAAATGTAAATCTTTATCAGTAAATAAATAATATATTATTCATGATATTACTATACACATGATTGATGACTATTATGATGACTGATCATGACTGTTATTATACATATGATTTCCTTGAGAAGTAAAATGTAAATCTTTAATCAGTAAATAAATAATATAAATAAACATATTCTAACGTTACCTGTAACGATATCTTCTGCTCTGAATAGCTTGCGATGAAAACATCTTGAGAAAAAGAACACGTGTGATATTGATGAAGAACACCAAATTCAACTACAAGAGGAAAAAAATAAAAACTGTTGTTAAAATTGAACAAATATACAGCTTAATTATAGCATTTCTGGTAACTTTTCTTTCCAAAACTTACATGATTTCGTCGGTGAATGTCGGTATTTGGATGAGGAAGTTGAATTAAAAAAAAACATAAGCTTAATCAATAGAGGTTTCGGTAAAGACAAATTTCATCTCTGTGTGACAATATGCTTTTGTGGTCAGGTCAGGTCGTCTCTCCGAAAATTTGCGACCAGATACCACAGATCTATCATTCCATCAAAAGTGTAACAAAATATCGTTCCATCATAGTTCTAAAAATTTCACATGATTTTTTTAACGTTTTATTATTTCTCATTTTGCCACCTTAGTAACACGTAGCTTTAAATATAATCACCCCTATTAGAGGATTTAAATTCAATAAAACAGCTTAATTTACGTCAGAACGAAGCTAAATGTTTCAAAGATCAGAACTTAAAATTGTTCAGTAAATTTTGCTATTCCTAACGAAAGGCTAAGTGGAAGGAAGGCTAAAGCGAAAGGAAGTACACAGATTCATTCAAACTAAGACTTTAATTCATCATGGATGAATAAAAAATATTATTCCCTGAAGGGTACTAAAAAAAATTCTATTTGTACGCTAAGAAAGACTATAAAACAAAAAAAGTAATAAAGTAAAATGAACGAGTATTGTGATAATTTCAAAATGTCCATATTCATGTCCATTAAATCTATGATGGTATCTTATTTGAATATAATACTTAATGTTTGTGACAAGTTAATCTAACATAATAATCCTTTCAACTGCCTTCTGAAGATTAGAATATTCTTCATTTCATAAAAACAGTTAAGTATGACATTAACATAAAAATTCTATTAACTCACAAGTAAACTTCGATTTTAGACCATTTAAGATCATTTTTCTTTTAGAAATTGTTAGCCGATAACTTTTACCATTGCTTCTGTTTTTTAATATTTAATTCTTATAGTTTTTTCAATGATTTCCATTTAAGTCTAAAAACACATTACAAATAAACATCTTCGAATAAATGCCTTACACGGCAAATGCCATTGAGTTTTATTATTAAAAAATATTACATTTAAAACTCAAAACATTTTTGGCAACTAATTTTTAGAGCATTATAATATATTAAGTCCTGTATGTTTGTTATTGGCGACGGGCATTATAATTTAGAATAAGTCAAGTGACGATCCGACACATGTGCATTCAACCAACTCCAGTGTTATGGGAGACATCTTCCTCAGTATTGGGACTTTTAAGCAACACAACGTGCATCCTTCTACACGTTGTATTTATTATTATTCGGACATTTTTTATGATGCCCGGACGCGAACCTGGGACCTTTCTCTTGAATGGGGAACACCTTAACCGACTGAGATCCCACAGCATTACAAGAAACTCGGCAACTCAGCTATTTTACATAGTTATAATTTAAAACTTAATATTTCATAATCATGTTTAAATTACTGTCAGAAAAGAAAAAAACGAAACTTTGTAATTTTTTTCACTTTAGTTTTAGGATTATTTTTGACACGTTGCATGTTTGAAATATTTGTGTATAAATATGATTTTATTCATAAGTTTGTTTACATGTTTCAGCAACAAAAAAGGCACACAAAATTCCACTAAAACTATATTTAAAAACACTTTTTCAGCGACTCTTTGGACAGGTTGGGATTATTCCACGTGTTCTACAGATGTTTTGACACTCAAAGTAGAGTAGAGCTATATTAAGCGGAAGCACGTGCTTCTAAAGATTAAAAATAACGGAATACCTCAAGGCTTATTTAATTCGAGACCGAACTTAGACGGAAGATCTTGTAGATTCTCATGTTACAACGGTGATTTTTTGCGGGATAGACATTTTTTCTTTACAAATGAGCATTTGTAGGGGTATTTTATCTCAAGACTGAATTTATCAAGATATCAATCTTTCTTTCATTTCAAGGAAGTGTTTATAGAAGTATTCTATAAGAATACAAAATTCGTCAAGTTTCTTTATTTAAAGCAATATTTTATATATTTTATAAATTTCATAACCTTATAAAAAGGTAATGAAAATATTCGACGACGTTGAAAATCCAAAATAGGATATTTGGTTTTTTTGTACACGTTTTGGAGGGTGCTGATTATGAAAGGGTGATTGTTAAACACTGGTGCGTCTGTAAAGCAATGTGCATGCCTGAGACCCCTTTACATCATGAACTGAAGGAGCCACAGAGTTCAAATCTGGAACGAGAGTTCACAGTATCTGTTAGGCCGCCCCGGTGGCGGAATCGTTAGGACGCTAGCCTTTGGAGCTGTTGGGGTCGGGTTCGAATCCCGGTCAGGCATGGATGTTTGTGACCGTCAATAAATGTTGTTATTTGTGTATGTGTTTTTCCTTTCTTTGTGACTGTAAAAATTCTTTTGTATCTGTCAGACTTGACGAAAGCTTATAAGCGGTTCTCTGAACAAGCACACAAGCTGGAATATATATGTACCTTACCATAGTATCTGTTAGACATCACAAGAAGGTTTTCGAAAAAACCACGCATGCTCAAAGTGTAGCTGCCATGGAACTTTTTAGGTTTTAAAGGCATTACTTAAAAAACTAAAAGAGCTTTAGACTTACTACGCTAGTTTCTCGTACCGTTTGGCGTCATACTAATAATGTTTTCAAGAAAATCTTAAAAGGCAAAAGGTGTATAACTTTTAAGGATTTCAAAATGTTTCTGAAACAGGAAAAGACTACGGACTTCTAACATAGAACAGAAGTTTCGATTGCATTTAGGAAGTTTCTTTACCTACAATGAATCAAGTTTGTATGTAAAGACATATTGATTGTTCTAAAACCAAGTACAGGGTGGTTATAAAATATCACTCGCTATTCGGAGTGGTCCGTAGCTTGAATAAATAATCCAAATGCAAAAAACTTTGAGCCACTTACTAATCAAGAAGGGGGGGGGGGAGAGAATGGAATCATAAAAAACAAACTTGTCACTTGACCAGGGTTCTAAATTACGAGTCGTAATTAGCTGTGTTGGCCGAAATTGGTCATAACTGACGACGCCTCGTAATCTAGAACCCTGGTCAAGAGACGAGTTTTTTTTATGTTTTTGATTATTCTCATTTATGATTATTTTTTAGGATTCTATCTTTTTTATGATTCCATTCTTTTTCCCCCTTCTTGATTAGTAAGTGTCTCAATTTTTGATGCTTTTGGATTATTCATTCAAGCTACGGACCAATCCGAATAGGGAGAGTTATTTTATAACCCCCCTGTACATAGAACTAAGTACCAGCTGAAATTTGATAATAGAAAGACTTGTATCTCAGATGCTCTTGTTCTCATTTAGTGCAAAGTACTGTCTAACTTCTTGTGATTGAAATTATCATCATATTTGTTGTCCTTTTAATTTAATTAACAACTTACGAACTGTAAAAAGTTAGTTACTTTATTTGGTTTCCGATCAAGATGTAAGAAGATGTTTCTTTTAATTATAAAGGATTTAAAATATATTTTCCCAGAATTTTTGAAATTATCGAATCGAATATTTTTCTAAATAAGTATTCCAAAGAAGTCATATATAATTTTATTTATTAAGTTAATTATCTAACACGAAACTTCTTTTATGTGGAAGGAAGCAACATCCACACTAAAAGGACATTTTCTAAAAATATCTTTCTAACCTATTTTTAAAATCCACGCTATCTGATTAGTTACAAAAAAACTTAGCATCATCGGATAAAATCAAAGAGAATAGCTTTTCAACAACCAAAGATAATTGAAGCTCTTAATTGCTTTTACATAAAAAAAGCTTTCCTATTCTGATCGATTAACCAAGTTAAGTTTAAGATACATTTAATTTCAATTAGCAATTGGAAATTTTTATGTAATTTGCCGGAAACAGTTTTCGATAGTTACTTCCCATGAGCTAGTTTGTCTCTATATGCTAAAACAGATTTTCATTTGAAAATGTTCATTTCAAATTTCTACAGAAACAGTTAATTTATTTTTCTGGGCAAGTAGGGCGGTACTTTCATTTCGGACACAAATTAAAAGATTTTAAGTTTCTTCGTAAAAAAGTGTTGATAAAGTTCTGAATTACAAATTAATTGGAATATTTTGATTTATTAGCTTGTTTGTGACGTGACGTAAATAGTTTCTGCTTTTATTTCATTGGTGCACCCAGAGGTCGATGGTTTAACATGGTAAGCTCCGACTACTACATCGAATAACTAATCAAAATCTTAGTTTCATTCCTATGAAAGCGTTGCCTTTAAACACGTGAAACTTGGCAATTAAATATAATTTTTAAGTTCCAAGAGGGGCACCACTTACCACAATTGAGGCTGTTATAGGACCTCGAATTATCCAGAAATAATAGGGGTTGTCATTAACTGTCCAGCATCTGAAATAAAAAAAACGAGTTTGATATAGTTTTAAGTCATACTCAGGCTCGGAAAATAATTTTAGTGAACGTTCTGTATTATATTTCATAAGAAATTTTCTTCTTATCTTGCCTTTCGAAATTATTTATTCAAACCTTATTTAACCTCTTGCGACCTGGTGTCTCAATTTGGTGAAATTTTTTAAAGCTTCCCACAACAATTAACATGTTAATTAGTTTCGAAACTGACCTGGTTCGATAGAAGAAGATCCGAAAATCAGTTTTACGCCTTTGATTACAGGTATCAGTCATTTATTTCAACTTCGAAAATTTCAATTTTCAATTTTTTTTATTCTACATATTTTAAGCTTAAATTTAAGACCAAGATTATCGATTTCTGTTTAGTGGTTTTCTTTTTACAAGCATTTTTTGAGAATTTCTGAACATCAGCATAAGTTGTTACCAAAACCTTACATTTATTTTGCGTTTCCTGAAATATAAAGTTTTTCAACTGTTAGGGACATTTTTCTCAGGAACTGTAAAAGATATCAGCATTTTTTTCATTATTTCTTCCCCATTAATAGATCTTTGATTTAAACTGAGGAATTTTAAATATCTCTGCTCAAAAAAATTATACTACTTGAAATTTAATTTTTGTGTGTGTTTTTTTATTGCATTTTAAAAAAAATCACTGTAAAATATTTCTTATACTTTCAAATATCCTCAGTTTAAATCAAGGAGCTACAAGTAAGAGACAAATTATAGAAAAGTTCATAATGATATCTCATATAGTTCATGAGAAAAATGTTCCGAAAGTTAGGAAAATTAACATTGGCGAGAAAGAACCATCCTACTCCCCTTTATGAACCAGAAAACTAAACTCAGTGGCAAGGCAGACAAAAGTCTGTTGTATCCATTTCTGCTCAAGAGACCAGTAGCAATGGGGGTGCAATGAAATATATGCTTAGGCCAGTTGGTAAAGCTCACTGGAATTTTCCATTGCTTAGTTCCAAAATTAGCTTGATCCTCGTTTTGTGGTCCTACCCCTAAAAGTATAAAAGACTGATTGAACCTTTTCAGAGCATTCCAGGCTCACGCGTCTTTTAAGAGATGATGGGTTGCATTGAAATATATGTTACGTTCAGCTGGTAAAGCTGAAGTGAAATTCCAATTGTTTTGTTGCTAAGCAAGCTTGGTTCTCGTTTTATAGACCTACTGAAAAAGTGAAAGATTGGTTGAACTTTTTTAAATGTGGAATTCGAATTCGGTAGCTGTGACATAGTAATGCAACTAATCCTCATAGCCTACATAATATAATAAGTGATTTCTAGTAAGTGAAATTTAACGTATTTTAGACCTGTGCTTCTAATTTTATGGTAATTTTTAAAAGAATCGATTAATGTAAAATGGGTCAAATCCACTGGAGAATTACCCACAATGCTACTTCCTTCAAATATTACAGTTAAAGAAGAGCAAGTGCGGAAAACATCCCTGATTTGACCTCTTACCACTAACTAAACTCCCCGGCCCAACAGCCCATTACTGGGCCAAGGCCTGAGCTCTGATTCGTGACCTAGGGCTCTGGGGTGCTAAGCATATGTCCCGGTAAGGTGGTCAGCCTCACGTGGAACCCCCAATGTTTGGTTCCCAATTATGCTTCGTACCCATTTTATCGACCCACTCAAGGGATGAAAGGCTGGGTCTACCTCGCCCAGTCCGGGAGACTTGACCTCTTAACCCCTTAAATTTTTATTGAAAAACCCTTCTACCCAATGCACATAAAATTTATTTTTTAAACTTTTATCCTAACCAATAAGAAAAATTAGTTATCTGAAGTAATTCAAAAGGTGTATCACTTTTAATAACTTATGTAACGTATTCAAATAAAGTTTGTGCCGGAAAATAACAAGCTAAGTAATAAATCCAGAATTTTAAATAATCATTTCGGATTATTAAAATGGAGGATCACGAGCTAGTTTGAACGTGATGAGAAAGTTAATCATATTGCATCTTTATGCTGTCAATGAAGGGATATTAAAATACAGAAAATGTTCTAGTTATTGGGGGCTACTCAGCCAAGGTCCAATTTCGTTGCCAAGTGTATTGTATTTTTTAAAAATAGGGCAACCATAAGATTTAAATTAAAATAACAATTCAATCAAAAATAACTTGTTAGAAACAATTTTTTAATTAAGATGAGGTTGGATGAGTTTTTTAGGGTATATTACAAAAAAAAGTTATGCTAATAACTAAATTTATTGTTTAATTATGAAAGTTTTTAGTGGAAGATTAGCATATTTATTTGCTTGGCTGTAATTAATGTAAGTATTTCTGAATATACCTGAGAGAACGTGTAAATTATTTTCAATACATTATAGGTTCGTAATCTTGGCATCACTACCTATGATAAATTTTAAGTCCAGTTCGAAAAAACCATGATTACTAGAGTTTCACCAAAATACGTGAATCGTTTCTTATTCGTTTATCAAACACGTATGAAAAATTCCGGAGGCGATATACAACAAATGTCAAATTTACTACAAAATCATATCGAAATAAAACTTAAGAATAGTTTGAAATGCAAAGAAAACTGCACAAAAAAACTTTAATAGTAAATTGGATTTAAATATGAAAAACAATTTTGTATATATTTTTTATTATTATTACTTACAATTTATCCTCTAAAGTAGCTCTCACTACAATCCACGGAATAACGAAAAATAGTGGAAGTCCTGAAAACAAAACAACACAATATGTTTAATATAAAGCCTCTCTCAGAAGTTATTTATTTTTCAGAGCGTCGTTCTTAAGTAAACATTTAAGTGTTTTTAAAATTATACATACGTAAAAAATACAACTTTTTTGTAAAAAAAAACATTTATATTTATCATTTCACCCTTTAAAGCATAGATGAGTTAGTGATATCTTTTTATACATTTTTTTTTCAATAATGTTTTTAGAAATCTAGACATTTATTAAAGAATATCGACGATCATTAAGATAGTACTTTTTAATGGACAAAAGGTATTTTAACTGCAACTAAGAATATGTAAAGAAAAGTACGTGAAAGAAACGTACTTTCATTTGAGGAATGTTATTTCGATCTTAACTTGTAAAAATTAACGTTACATTTAATTGTATTCTTCAATTTAACCTTAACTGCAAAAGCTTGTACTTAATGTTTATTCACTAAATAAATGATTACTTCTGAATGTTCGCCAATGTAATTTGTGTAATTTTGAAACCATTGATGAATGAAAAGAATAAAGAAAGTTTCGAAACGCATTTAAAAATGCCAAATAATCACGTATTTTTAGTTTGTGACGTTAATTTTTTGTGTGAAAACAGCAAAATTAATCCGTTCATTTTTGCTTTAGACGATAAAACAAAAACAGCTAAAGAAACTAAATGCATTTTATTTGTCTTATATTATATGTCGTTAATCAGTAATCATTTTCATTTATAATTGCAATTGAAATTTTATATTTGTCTAAATAATGAACAAAAACACTTAAAAAAACATTCTATAATGTGCTTGTTTCACGAGGGATCTGGCAGGAGCTTATTTTTTTTTTAATTCCATCTTCTTTTAACGCAAGTTTTCCTTGATAGATGATTAAAACAACCAACAGCACTGCAATAAGTTTAAAAAATAGCAACTAAGATTACTCATTCTTAGAAAA
The DNA here is from genome assembly GCA_023701765.1 of Hylyphantes graminicola. Taxonomy (NCBI): domain Eukaryota; kingdom Metazoa; phylum Arthropoda; class Arachnida; order Araneae; family Linyphiidae; genus Hylyphantes; species Hylyphantes graminicola. The sequence continues at coordinate 32,857,422 of CM043118.1, forward strand.
CTCAATTTCGAACATTAACAAAAGTAATTCGAGTAAAATGAAAACAAGACCGCAAAGCTGTAGCAATATCTCACGTGAAACAAGCCCAATACTAATTTTAATACAATATGTGGATGGTTTGTAATTATACGTAAAAGAATTTGAACCGTACAAATTTTCATGCATTGAGTGCTTACCATAGAGATCATAGTTAATGTATTAGAGTGGCGGATCACGCAACCTCCAATGGTAACGACGGGACGCGCATGGAGAGCAAAATTGGAAGGATGTGGGGCCAGTGTTGCCAACAATTTAAGGAGAAAATTTCTACGAAAAAATAAAATTTCAAAAAATGTGATGGCAAGGAGAAAGTGTTGCCAGCACATTAAGGAAAATAATAATGCGAAAAAATACTATTTAATTCTAAAATTACAAAATGATACTATAAAAATACTACAAAAGCGTTTCACGTATTTTTAAAGTCACTAAAAATATTCCAAATTGCAGCTAGAATTTTTATGGGTTTTTTTTAAATTCTAGAATTAAATTTTAATTTTTCGTAGCACTTTTCTCCTTAAAGTGTTGGCAGCACTGGCCCCATACCCTTCCAATTTTGCTCTCCATTCGCATCCCGTCGTCGTTAGCATTGGAGGTCACGTGATCCGCCACTCTAATACTTTAACTATGATCTCTATGATGCATACATACCCCATCCTAGAATGCCGTACTTCAGTATACCAGCCGTGTCTGTGAACATGGAGAGGAATACCAGGTTGTGTAAGTATAGGCCCTCCATAAGGATCCAACAGTAGTTTGCCATCAGGCAGTACTGCCAAACGCACGTCAGGGTCTTGCACAATATGCTATCCTGTAAAAAAAAAAGCTATTAACCCTCAAATGCATGAATTTTCATTTTCATCCCCAAAAAATATATATGTATCTTTAATACTCATACATTATGTGAAAAATACTGAAAAAAAGTTAACTGCATTAGAATTTCAATAATTTCAATTTTTAGAAAATTTTCTATATGACAAAAACCAACAACAAAATTCCAATTTTTATAATAATGACTAGAAAACTACCAAATAAACTTCAAAATAACCCTTTTTAACTATAATTAATTTTTCTAAACAATGTAGTATTTGTATTAAGAACTAATATTATTTTACTTTGAATACTGCCAAAAACGTAATTTCACAACAGTTTAAAACCTAACTCTTTAATTTTAAATAGACTTATACTACTGTCATCTATAAGAATTATTATTAACTAAAACTTCAAAATAGAATGTAATAGATGAAAAAAAAACCACAAATTTGTCGAAAGGGAGCTCTTATTTAATAGAATAAATTGGATTATGTTTTTTGTTGCCAAACGGCAACAGTATGCGTTAGAGGATTAATATAGAAAGGAAATGCCATAATGGCCAGCATAAAAGGTTATCAGATTTTTAAAACAAACTTTTACTATAAAACATAGCGTACTAACATAGCTTCATAGATTGGTGGTCGTAGCCAGGTTTTAGCTACCTCCAGCGTTATGGAGTAACATTACACCACACAATATGAGAAAGCTTTAAATTAGATTAAATTTTAGAGATGTTCTAGGCAGCAAAAATCTGGATACTACTGAAAGTTTTATGAAGTAGCGTTACATTAATATTTTGCATCGTATTTGGAGACTGTCTGGCAAATTTTGTTTTCACTGTGCGAGAGATTAAGTCAAACACTTGAAACTTTACAAATATATCATAATTCTGAATGAAAAGGAAGCTAACTTTTTAATATTTATTGGTTTGTATTGGTTTTCTAAAGCAAGTATTTGATACGTTGTATATAAAGTGCTTGTTAAAATATTTTCCTTTTGATGCTTCTAAAATATTTGTGGTTCAAAGGGAACGTACAAATAAAATGTTAATACATAGAAGTTATTGACAGAATAAATTGTAAACATTCTATGAAACACGAATTTTGAGTGGTTCATTTTCTGAAGAAAGTATACGATATCAGACTTTCACTATCTTTGAAGGTTTAAGATCAGTTTTTTTATTACTATACATCAGCTAGAGTAATGAGATCTCTGAGAAGAAATATAAGTGGGATATTAATTTTTTTTTTCAATGTTAAAAATATCTTTCTTGCAGAAATTTTGAGTTTATTCGATTAAAAAAAGATTTTCCTTCAACTCATTCCCTTTTTAACAAGAAAAATTTAATGAAATTATGTTCTTAATATTTATATGAACTAAAGGAGGAATTCATTGTAAACTTGAAAATAGCTTTTCTGAAGAATGAATTATGTATTTAAATTTTATTAAAATAATGAAGTTGACTTTATTTTCTAAAATTTTTGAAAATAAGATGAAAATATCAGTAATTTTATATAGTTAATTGTGTTAGCTAAATCAAAATAGGCCTGCATTTAATTAATTTTTGCAATAGAAATTTAAAAATAAAGTATTTAAGGTAAACTAAGAAAGCACACTAATTATAAACGTCTGTAAGAAAATTTTAGAATTAATAAAAGTAAATATTACACTATCACCAACTTTAATCTAATAGTGGGGAAAACAAGGATAAAACTAGGAACTAAGAACTAGGTAGTTAAATGTTGAAATCGGCAGTCGAAAGGGTTCAGAAGCAAAATGTAACATTTTATTAAACGAAGAAATTGCCGCATAAACTGAACAAAAGGATAAAACTGAACGTTATTATCCTGAATAAAAAAACTGCATTATTTATAAAAGGTAAAATATAAAAAAAGTAAAAATGTAAAATATTTTAATCGATCCCTAATTTTCTAGAAATTAAAAGAAGAACTGTGACTCAGTTAATACTTTTGGAAGTACAAACTGAATGTTACCTATTACAATATCAATGACATCTGTTTTAAATGGATATTGAAAAAATATCATTTTGCGTGGGATATCTGATTAAAAGGTTTATCGCCTTTTTAAGAATATGTTTAATCCCAGATGGATAAAACTTATTACTTCATTAAGTATTTACAGCATTATTTATCAACAACCAAATTTATTAAAAGAATTTTATTTATTTTTTATAAAACAAATTTACATTTTAATAAATTTCTTAAATCATTGAACAATTAAAAATTGTTCTTAGTTTTAAAGATATGCTTTTCAAATTAAATGCATGGTGTGGAGAATTATTGCTCTAAATAGTTTTTTTCACAATTAAATAATAAAATTAAATATTATTTATTTTGTAGAAAATTTTGACAATTAAATGACATTACTTATTTGGATCTAAAAATTTTATATATATTACGCTTTTTCTAGAAAAAAAATAAAATCATGTGGATCTGCATGTGGCTTAGTGGTAGTGCTTCGCATTTCCACGCTACAGGTCCGGGGATCGAGTCCCGGATTGGGTGAGGTTGACTCATCCCTTCATACCTAAAGTGGGTCGATGAAATTTGAACCAAGAATGCATGGGAACTAAACGCTGGGGGCACCGCGTGAGGCTGACCACCTCACTGGGACATATGTCTAGCAACTCAGAACCCTTCGTCACGAAAGCTGGAATGAGCACGGCAGGCCTTGGCCCACTGATGGGTTGTTGCGCCAAGAAATTTAGTTTTTAGGATATGCATGTGACCAATATAAATTTTTGTGAGCTATCCATAAGCGGCCCACGACATTGAATAAAGTAATTAAGAACTAGCTTTCAATTTTAGTTAACCCTTTCAGTCACACTGATGCCATTTGGAATCACCACTCTCAATATTTTTTTCCAGATGTTTATGTCCTGTTATGACATCCAAAAACGCATCTTTCAATTCTTCACACTTTGTTCCATTCGACAATATTTTGCATTAAGCTCAATAGAAGTCAGAACTACTATTTTTTTTATTTAGAAAATAGCTAACAAGCGTTTCACCTGATTTTTTAAAATTTCACTTCAGTTCCACATATTTAAAGCACAATTTAAACTATTTCGGTTAAAATAATTGCTAATTTATATATATATATATATATATATATATATATATATATATATATATATATATATATATATATATTATTATTTTGTTGTTCTCCACAGTTAAACAATTTTTGCATTATTTCAAAAACCATATAAAAAAATTAAAATGATTTTTTTTTCTTATGGAACTCCTATGGTCCTAAAATAAGCTTATTTTGTGAATATCAGATGTTTCTGTAGTGTAGTAAATTTCTGGGACTGAAAGAGTTAAATGGTTTATAACCTTAAAAGTAAATTTAGTTGCAGTGTTAACTAAAAGTTATTGTACCACAAAAATATACAAACGTATATTGCTGTAAGCTAATTCCTCAAAGCAAATTGAAATTAAATGTTACCTCCTCATGGCTGCTTCCGTACGTCATGTCCTTAAATAGAATTACCGAAGCTCGTAGTATGAAAGATGCGAAGAGTTGAAGATGGAGGTTGTTTCGGGGACAGCGCAGTCTCCTGTTGTACGGGGATAATATACATTTATTACCATTTAAAACACCGAATAACAAAACACAATTGAAGAGTACACGGGAAGAACCGATTGATTTCTTTAGAGTCCTTCCGTAATTGTGTCTGCTTGGCGGACATTGTCGACCCGAAACCGGTTTTTCTTATGGTTCTTCATTTGCGGTACAAACGTGTGACTCGTTCCACTCAACTCTGGCGTGAATTAAGGTTGCCGCGAAGGATAAACAAAGCGAGTAACTGGCTTCTTTACACCAGTTTAGGCGATTTCTCGCTATCATCCCCAAAGAGGCTATTAAGAAAAGTTTTGTACGAAATCAATCGGTTCTTCTCGTGTACTCTTCAATTTAGTTGAAGAGTACAGGGGAAAAACAACTTCACAGCACAGGAATCTTCCCTTATTCTGGTGTGCTTGTCGGACATTGGCAAAGGGAAACCGGTTTCTCTATCGGTTCTTCTTTCGTACTTCAAACGTGTGTCTCGTGTCCACTGATCTCTGGTGTGAATCAGGGTTGCCGCGAGAGAAAAGAAAAGTGAGTTACCGGTTTCCATGCACCAGGTTAGGCTATGATTCGCTATTGTTGCTAAATAGGCCTTGTGCAGACATATTTCCATGCAATGAAGTAGTTTTCCCCCTGTACTCTTCAGTTGGTTTGGAAACTTTACGTTTTACTTTCACACATCTAAACATGCACTAGTAAAAAATACAATTAAAGATGTTTGATGACAAAACCTGCTCAAAATTTCTTAAACCTTTGTTAGATTCTAAAGCCGATTTGAGTGCATATATTGAATAATAACAAAAATCATGCGGAAAAAGTATGAGGTTTGTCAAAAGCAGTAAAGTCTTCAAAAAGTTAGACTATGTATAGGTAATGTTTGGTTACATCACGCAAATAATATATAAGTATATATTTATAAATATGTTATACAGCATTTGTTTGTTATTTTACAATAATATGATCTTTATTTTGTATTTTTACATTAGTTTTAATCATACTAAAAATTCGCTACAACCATTATTGTGCAGATATTATTGTAACGAATATAATTAAATAGAATATTTCAGAAATTTTGAATTTTTTTTTAGGTTTAATGTGAGATTTTTCAATTGTCCTCCCGATGAAACTTACCCGATTATCAGATTTCCAAATATTCTCAATTAAAAAAAATACAGTTAAAATTTGCAAATAAATTTATAGTTTTTAAAAATAAAATATTTCAAATATTTTATATTACAGCTTGAAATTAAGTAGCATAAAAATTAGTTCTCCATGGTTGTTAATTTTTAGATAATGACACAGAAGATCTTACCTGACGCTACCTAGAAGTAAACATGCTATTAGCAGTAGCGACAACGACACTGAGTAACCAACTTGTGAGATGCCCTTGATAACAGGAACGTGAACCTGTAAAAGAATAAGTAAACTAAAACTTTAAGATTGGTTTCTAAAAACAAATATTTCATAAAAGTGACATATTCAAATAAAGATATTGATGTCTTAGAGTACTTTCAGGCGCTTGTTGATTACAAGTTTTTCCTGTGCGCAAATTCTTTGTTTGCAGTTGATATTTAAACCTAGAAACTTAAACGGGTGATTTATTTTGAAGTCGGTAGTGATTTTGAAAACAGTATTTTGCTTCATGGTCCTAGCATTTAAAAGATCATCAAGTGTTCACTGCAAAACATGATATGTTGCGCTCTAAATGGTTGCTTTTTAACTAAAGGCTTGTCATGTTGAAAATATTTAAAAAAAAAACATTTTTTAAGTTATAGTAATTGTGTACAAAATACATAATTTATCCCATATAGCCCTCAGGTGGCGAAATTTTAAGTCATTTTTTTTAATTCCCCGTTATCTTTTCATTCTTAATCCATGCTACAATGAAAAAAAATAGCAACTTGAGAAATAGTGCATCCATACTGAACGTGAAATAACAGTCTTTTATTTAAGTTCACAAATATTTTCAAAAACTTAACAACTACGAGGTGACGTTTCCTTACTCTCCTACCTTACATTGACAAAAACAATTTTAAAAAAGTAACTAAATCACCAAGAAGCAATTAAATGGTGTCAAATTAAATGTGTTTAATTATTCTCAGCATCGCACTAATCAAATTTACGAGACTTACCACAAAAACGTTCCCCTGGTCCTGGGTGGGATACACTGTCCCACACATTGAATAATTGGTCCACGTTTGGTTAATTTCCGGGTGCTTCCACCACGTGCCATCCTCAGAGCAATACTTACTTGCAGTAGCTAAAACGAAAATGTTATTTAAATCAAACACTGTCAAGACTAATGGTAAAGTAACACGTTTTAACGTGGTTTTGTAATAAAAAGCAGCAGCAACATATGCATTGTTTAGATGAGAAACCGTTGACTCTGTAGACTCGGCACATTCCCCAGGGGACCCGGATGGCCGAGTGGTAAGCATCGCAGGCCAGCTGTCTGCGTGCTGTAACGGGTGCGGGTTCGATTCCCGCCTTCGCCCTGGGTGTATTTCCTCTCTTTGTGACAGTAAAAAATCTTTCTGTGTCTGTCTTACTTGACGAAGACTTATAAGCGGCTCACTGAGCAAGCACACAAGTCGGAATATATATGTAAATTACCCTACCCTACCCCTACATTCCCCAGAACTGAGGGCCATTCTTTTGTGGCACCATCTAGGCGACTCCCGCTACCAAGGGTAGGGTAGGGTATTTTACATATATATTCCGACTTGGTGTGCTTGCTCAGTGAGAATCGCTACCAATTTTGACGCCCAGATTACAATGAATCTGAGCTCTCTGTGGATGTTAAAGTATACCGAGATTTAATTTTGCCGAGAGAATCCAAGCCAAATGGACCCTCCAGGGATCTTTTACATGCCACATAATCATATGACATGCGCGCCCAGGATTTTCCCATCCAGAAAATCCGACGACTCAGCCGGGGCTCGAACCCGCAATCTTGGGCTTATAAGGCGGACGCGTTAATGACAATGAAAAGATAACAAACTTAATGGGTTTTGGAAATAACAATGGGTTTGTCGAGACGACTAATTGAAACTGTAGCAAAAAATATTATTTGTTGCAGAAGCACATCATTGTAAAGCAACTAAATGGTAAAGTAATGCATTTTAACCTTTTTTTTTGTAATAAAACAGCAGCAATATGCATATTGTTTACATTAAAAACCTTTAAGCACAATGACAAAGTAACTAGACTTGAAAGGTTTTAGAAATATAGCATTTAATTTGTCGAGGCGTAGCGTTTAATTGAAACTATAGCACACAAAAAATTAATTGTTGCAGAAACTCGTCAGGGTAAAGCTAATTTAATAAATCTTGGCGGGTTTTTGGAATGAGAGGTTAAATTATCAAAGATGGTGTATTTAATTGCTGCAGCAGAGAAACAGTTTTCACTTACGCAAATCCCATTTAGTCGTTAATAAAGTTAATATGTAAAAGCGCGTGGAATGTTAATTGCTTTTTTTTCTAATGATTGCAGTGCCATTTGGTTTTAGATCATAGTGTTTTGGTGAGTATCTTTTTATGGTGATAATATACATATAATTCTATCTTTTTTGAGATAAATTACAAATCGTATAATCAATTGTAGAAAGTAACTTAAAGAAAGATATTTCTTTGTTCCAAAGAAGGAAATGTAAGCAACAAAATGTTTATTGTGAGCTATTCTTAAAACTCAATCGCTATTATTTGTTAAAATTTTGTAGGTAATGTGTAGGGTAAACCAGATACTCTTGAACCAATTTTTAGTTTTTGTTTTCAATTTTTAAACATTGTTTATCGGAGTTTAAATATAGTTTATTGATATATAATTCAGCATCACATGATATGATATTATGATACATTTTATTCATTATTATATTCTATATTAACTGTAAAGTAAATAAAGAGTTATGTATCAAAATTCAAAATTAGATCCCAGTAAACTAGTAATTAGTATCCCAGTGTAAACTATGCCCACACATTTAGGATACTTGGCTTAACTCATACTTTTGAAGTATGATTTAAAATTATGTAAAAGTACGCTCTCACTTATTATAGGAGAAATAGAGGACATTGTTTTGATTTAAGCTAGTCTTAAAAGATATTGGGGGATCATCTGGTTTCTTTAAGACAATTCAGGATGACCACTCCATTGCAGTTAAAAATCGCCAGTTGATTTTTATTTGTCTCAATTTTCGAGATTTCTTATTATTTCTTGCAGTTGAGTTTAATAAGCTTATGATAAGCACAATTAAGCTTAGCAGTTAACTTAGTTGCAAAACCGTGATTCAGAGAGCTACGAAAACCCTCTTTGCCTGATATTGAAGGATCAAAATACTTATGCCCCCCTCGAACTTTTGCGATATACTTCATAACATAAGGCTAATATTAAGATTAATTCTAAACTATAATTTAAGACTACAACTCGTAACATTTACTGTAGATTTTTTTCAACGTGTATGAAAGAATCACTTAAGCACGAGCACTCTCATTATTTATTTGTATTTTAGAGCATTTATAATAACATTAAAAGAACCGAAAAAAAAACGATGAAGCTTGCTCAAAGAAACGAAAAAAACAATGACGCTTGATAAATGCATTTGAATATTAATGGTCATGAGTCAAGTATTCTTAGATGCCATTTAACGGCATAACCCTTTAATACAGATAGTTATAAATATATTGGTTATCTTTATACATGATCTTGATTAACTAATAACTTGTTCAAAGCAAATATGCAATTAAAAAATCAACTTAAAAAAATATATGTATAACGTCAGACTTAACAGCACAAAAAAATTTACGTTTGGGGCATGAAGATATATTTTATCTAGCAATTTAAAAATTTAAGCAATGCTTTGACTATTATTTTCACCATATAAATATGTAATTATCTAACTTAAAGGAAAGAAGTGAAGAAGGAAGTCGCCAACTAGTATAACTTTTTTAATTATGAAGAAAAGGCCTTGGGTCAAGTAAGCTAAGCCTTTTTAGTAATTTAGTTCAGATTTAAGAAACTTAAATATACAATGAAATTTTAAAAAATATATAAATTCTTCGGCTCAAACTGTTTTTAGATACCATGAAAAAAAATTATATGTTCTTAAGATAAGCATATATTTAGTTTTTTAATTATAAATAGTAATAAAATTCTACTTTTTTTTCCTACCATAACATAATTAATGCTCTTTTATTCATATTTTAATTCATATGTATATATAAACAAAATTGTACTATATTAATAATAATTATACTAGTTTTATTATTATCACTAATTATTATTAATGGTTAACATAAAAATACATATTTGTTAGCTTAAAAACCCATAGAACGTTGAAATAAACTACATACAATAAATAAATTTTATAGCTCCCCATTGTGTAATAACAATATATACTTTCACTGGTTTTCCAGAAAATTTACCCTATAAAAGACGGTCGCTTTAATTGTAAGTATCCTGGGAATAAACAGTTAAATTTTGTAATAAAACGTATTACGGTATTAAAATTATATGTTTTGAGAATGCCCCAGCCATACCACCACTGTCCATTAAAGGGCCAAGGCCTTCCGTGCCCATTTCAGCTTTCGTGACCTAGGGCTCTGGGGTGCCACGCGGAAACCCCGGTATTTAGTTCCCAAGCATGCTTGGTACCCATTTTATCGACCCACTCAAGGGATGGGTCAACCTCGCTAAATCCGGGATTTTAATATTAAAGTAAGCTAAACCGGAAGTAAAGTAAGCTACGGTGTCAAAGTTATGGTTTTACCACAAAATTGGTTATTTCACGCTCCAAATAGTGATGGCAGCTAGAAAAATACAGGATTCCGTTGCAATCTTACGCCAAAATTTTTAACAGTGTAGGTTGCCACCTTTTGTTTGCAGTAACAGCAAAAATATGCAACATACCATTAAAATTCAGTTTAGTTTACTATTTTTAAAGCACAAATATAAATGTTTGATCCTCAGTTGAGTAGGCCAAGAGGGCTGTAAGGAGCCTAGTGGTCCGGACCCCGGACTTGAGATCGAAAGGTTGGGAGTTCGAGACCCGGTTGCCACTGAAGACTTACCGAGTTCTTCGGAGTACGTGCTCGTAAAATCTGTTGGGTCCGAAAGTCCTGTGGTCGGTCATTGCGCAGTTCACCATGGGTACAGGTTCCTGGAGACTATTTCCCTCCGCTTCAGGGACATGTCTAAATTGTGGAGGTGGCGACAGATGTTGCCATCTGTCGACAGATGGCAACATCTGTCATATGTGTTTGTGTGTGTCTTGTGTTGTCCTACTTGACGATGGTTTATAAGCGGGTCCTTGCGACCAAGCACACAAGCCTGAAAATATATTAAACCAATCCAATCCAATCCAGTAGGCCAAGACAAATTTTAAAACGAGAAAAGCTTTAGAATACGTGCCCCAAATAGAGTCTGGAGGATTTGGCTGGCCAACATGTTGGAACTTTGTAGCACCTTCTGAACGAGTATCTGAATGAATAAATTACACTCTTTGCCAACCTAAGTTGGGTAAATATAAATATGCTATGGAGAAGATCCTTCCGCGCATGACAAAAATTCCATAAATTATTTGTGAATCCATCCAGAAAACATGTTTAAAGCATCAATTTCGTTTAAGGTTTAACAGATTTGAATATTATATGAGAAAATTTGGCAATTTTATCAGAATGAAAAGTGTATTTTGGTAAAATTGTATTCAGATCATTTTGCATGTAAATATTACCTTACAAGAGTTTCCAACTAATAGACCAACCGCGCTTTTCCCTCTCCCTTTTTACTCTTTGTTTTTACCCAAGTGAAGTTGGCAAGGAGAGTATATGCCAGATATTTAAAAGTATATTTACACTTAAGAAGAACCCTGCTTTAGTACATACAAGGTTGGAACCGTTAACTTAACGATTGATGATTTACTTAAATTTTTTAAATAAATATAAATGACAGACTCATTGTTAAAAAAAATAAGTCAGGGTTTTGGAAAATCAGCTTCTGTTCATTTTCTCTTATATCTGCTTGTATTTTCCATTTAAAATATTGTTTTTTTTTTAATCTAAGGTGTACAGATCTACACAACTTTCCATTAACATTCAGATAACCAAAATATTCAAAGGTATTTTATGTAGTTATCTTAGAGTATGAAAGTAGTTTGAGACACCTATGTATAAATACCACTTTTTTGAATGAATGCCCCCCCCCCCCTTCCCCCTCCCAAATAGTGAAGTGAAATCAAAATCTACACTTCGGTTTGGTTTGGTTTGAGTTATCGTCGCACTAGAGCTACACGAGGGCTATTGGCGACGGGCGTCGTATTTTAGAACCACAGTCAGGTGACGAGCCACACCTGAATAGGCACCCAACGCAACCGTTAAGGGCGACATCGTACGCAGCGTTAGGACTTTGAAGGATATTTAACGTGCACTCCCTTACACGGGGTATTATTCGTCGGACATTTTTGGCTGCACGGGCCGTTTATAGGTCGGCAGCTATTTTTGGCGATGCCCGGACCCGAACCTGGGACCTTCCGCATGCTAAGCGAGTCTACATTTCGGATTTGATATCCTATCGTAATATTTTTAGTACCTTATATTTCGTATTAGGTAATTCAAAAGAAAAAATAAGTTGTTTTCACGTTCATTTTATTTTAATTTTTTTTTATTATTAATCCCAAACCCCTGTTTCTTACAGATCGCTCGTAGTATAGCTCGTCCTTTTACAAACGTTGCTTGAAACAATTTGTCCAAAATTGTTTTTAAGGTAAATACTTTGTGAGATGCCACAGAAAACATTGACGGGCGTGGGTAGAAAATTGAGTGGGCGCTTCGATATTGTGTTTCAAATTTACAATTCTCCGCTAAAAGTTTGGATACATTTTCGTTACAAAGTTCCTTCCACAAAAAATAAATCAGGAAAGGGAAAATGTAAAAGAGAATTACTTTTTGGTAAAGAAAATGCTATCAATGTTTGTTTACTATAACAAAACATAAATCAAATACACATGGCTTTTATTTTTTCGAATAATTTAAGAAATTTAGAGATAACAACGAGTTTCAGAATCTATTTGTTTTCAGTAAATTGAAATTGTTCTTCAGAATCGAAAAAAAACTTTTGTTAAATATAAAATTAGTTTTTTTCTTAAGTGTACAATTTTAAGTGACTTTTAGTATTTTAAAAGAAAAGTTAATATATTGTTTGAAATCAAAGTTGATTAGCTCTTAATAAGTTAATATTTTTGATGGATAAATAATTTAGTTCGCCTTGCAAGCAAGGCTACTAAGGTTTAAGTTGACAAAAACACTGTCTGACGCATCAGAAAAAGAAAATATGTTAGGAATCACAGCTTTAAATTGAACGTTTATGTACTATTAGTGGGATTTATTAAACACTCTATTATTTGAACAAATCTATAAAGGGCTCTACAGGACTAATTTTTGAAACTTTGAACGAACAAAATGTAATATACTGCATATGAACGATTGTAAAAGAATACCATGCTTTTATATTTGCTTTGAAGAAGAATTTGCTTGCAGAAGCAAAGTGCATGGATTGGACAAAGAAAAATACACGCTAGCCACTTTTGAGAATTTGAACTTTTCTCTATTTTCTTTTTTAATTTTCAAGGACATTAAATATCTCAAAATTTATTTTTTTGCTGTTCATTTCTGATTTGGAGCGTCAATTTGAAAATAAGTCTTTTATTTAATTGAAGAGTACACGGGAATAACCGATTGATTTATTAGGCGGACGCCCGCAATTGTCTGCTTGGTGGCAGAAAACCGGTTTCTCTCTTTCTTCTTCGCTTGGCCCAAGCGTTGGGATTGCCTATCGCCTGAATCTTGGTAGTTAGGTACCACAGAGATAGTAGTTAAAGTATTAGCGGGGCATATCACGTGACCTACAACACTGACTTCACTGGGGCTCTTCTGGGAGCTCCTTGCGCGTCCCGTCGTTGGCATTGGAGGTCACGTGATCTGACACTATATTACTTAAACTATGATCTCTGTGGTAGGAACTGGCTTCCTTACACAAGTTTAGGCGATCACTCGCTATCATCGCCAAAGTGGCCTGCTAAGGAAACTTCTCTGCAAAACCAATCGGTTTTTCCCGTGTACTCTTCAATTAGCAAAGTATTAAAACCTTCATTTCCAGAAAAAAAAGATTCAAATCAAACACTTTGAACTCTGATACAGATAGTGAAGAACTTATACATCCCGCATAATTTTCCGGTTTATACATCAATAAAGTTTTTTAAACTCACCATCAGGATTGAACCCATGTATGTAGTCTGGGCAATTCTGAATCACTAACGTCCCAGCTGGAGCATGTGGCCAACAGTAGGCGCCGTCCCAAGTTTTAGGGCAGAAAAGTCCTGTAAAACAACATAAATTTCAATAATTACTCTTATGGGATGGGATGGGATAGTTAACAAATACAGGGTGGTTATAAAAAAAAAACGCTCGCTGTTCGGAATGGTCTGTAGCTTGAATGAATAATCCAAATGCAAAAAAACTTTGAGACACTTACTAATCACGAAGTAGAAGAATAATGGAATCATAAAAAAAGACATAGTCCTAAAAAAGAATCATAAAAAAAGAATAATCATAAAAACAAACGTCTCTTGACCAGGGTTCTAAATTACGAAGCGTCGTCGATTATGGCCAATTGCGGCCAACACAGCTAATTAAGCCTCGTAATTTAGAACCCTGGTCAAGAGATGAGTTTCTTTTTTTTCTAAAAAGAATGGAATCATAAAAAAGAATTACATAAGAAGGCCAATTACGGAAAACACAGCTAATTATTCCTCGTAATTTAGTACCCTGGTCAAGAGACGAGTTTATTTTTTACGAAAAAGAATGGGATCATAAAAAAGGAACTCGTCTCTTGACCAAGGTTCTAATTACGAGGCATAGCCGATTATGGCTAATTACAGCGAACACATCCAATTACGCCTCGTAATTTAGAGCCCTGGTCAAGAGACGAGTTTGTTTTTTATGATTCCATTCTTTTCCCCCCTTCTTTATTAGTAAGTGTCTCAAAGTTTTTTGCAGTTGGATTATTCATTCAAGCTACAAACCACTCCGAATAGCGAGCGTTATTTTATAACCACCCTGTATATTCCGGCTTGTGTGCTTGATCAGAGACCAGCTTAAAAAGCCTTCGTCAAATAAGACAGACACAGGAAGAATTTGTACTGACACATAGAAAGGAAAGTACACCCAGGGTGAAGGCGGGAATCGAACCCGCACCCGTTATAGCGCGCAGACTGCTAGAGTAATGGTCCAAACCACTCGGCCCCATCACTCTCATATAATCGTACACATGCTTAGGAGGGAAAGGTTGTGATAAAATTCTGAGTTTCCAAACCGGAGTTTTCTTCTCTGTTTAATCGAATGGACAATAACAAGTTTCAAGGCAAACCACGGTTTCGAGATCTTGGATTCAACAATTGTGTGGATTACTTTGACACACCGCAAAAGTGGTAAATTAAAGTTATAAATAGTAGTGGTAGCTACAAAGTTCCTAGATTCTGGTGCAATCTTACACAATCATTTTTAACAGTGAACAGACCATTCTTTTATACAATAAATGTAGATTGACTTAAACTTTTCTATTAACTTTTAAAATTAAATACAATATTTTGTTGTGTAAAATTATGTATTAAAAGTTAATGGAATGTTGTTCAAATTTCAAAAAAGTCACTGTAAGCCAGCTACATTTATCATATAAAATAACCGCCTGCAAAATTATTCAATACATCCGGAGAAATGCGGCTTAGAAAATAATTTTATTTTATCCACTGGATTAACACAGAAACACTTTGGTTTAGAGACCCGATGTCACACACAATTATTATCATTCTCCCTTAAACTTTAAATTAACATTAAAAACTACAAAATGTCAGTTGCCTGACTTTTAAAAATATCAGCTAGAACTGGAATTAACTAGTGAAAACTAGTTTTAACTGATGCCATTAGTTAAAACTAGTTTTCACTAGCAAAAAGCAGTTATTGCCAGTTGTGACGGGCAGGCGAAAGGTGTTTACTATTTTAGAATGAACTGGAGCATAATAAAAACAACTTAGTTTAATTAAACATATTTACAGTATTTACAAAGACACGTTAAGGGCTAATTATTGCAGGAACAGAGCAACGAGGTTGAGAGCAGCGTCTCAGCATCTGGATTCAGAGGACTTTGCAGGGGCTTTATATAAGCCGGAACATTTGCATAAATTGTAAGAATGCATTGAAATGATACAAGTCGATGGTGGTTCATGCGGCCTTGCACAAGGTCTTCTTTGAAACGCAGCGCAATGGTGGTGCAGTGACGACTGTCTTAGTGCAGCCACATCTACTCCCCCTCCAGTGTCAACGAAAGCGGAAACGTATCTTCCTGCCGTACCTGGTAGTCACCGGAGTTGGCACTGCTGGTTCTTGTTCTGCTGAAATTGGTCTTTCCGGCTCTGGCTGAGATTCAAATAAAAGAAAGGCTGGCTTGAGTCTATCTAAGGAAATAAAGGAAATCTTGTCATTAATTTTCAACTTAAAAACCTTGTCAGTTCTTGACAAAACTTCATACGGTCCTTTGTAGGGAGATTGCAATCCTCGGCGAACTAAATCTACGCGAACGAAAACATGGGTGCAGGTTTGTAGATCTTTGTGGATGAACACTTTTCGTCGCGTATGAGCTGAAGTTGGTACTGGTTGCAGATCGTTCATTATTTTCTGTAGCTTACCAACATATGTTGACTGGTCCGTCTTCATCTTGCTTTCTGTGAAAAACTCACCAGGCAATTTGATGTTGGTTCCGTACGTCAACTGTGCAGGTGTAGCTGTCAAGTCTTCCCTGTAAGTTGCACGCCAACCCATCAAAACGGTCGGTAACGAGTCGGCCCATCCTTGGTTTGCGTGGCATTTGATAGAAGATTTAAGATACCTACAAGTGGATTCTTTCAATGGCCCCGTTTGCAGATGGGTGGTACGGTGTAGTGCGGATTGTCTCAACGCCTAGTAATGCAGCTAATGACTTGAAAAGGCTTGACTCAAACTGTCGTCCTTGATCCGTGGTTATTCGCGATGGGACTCCGAAGCGGCAAATCCAATTTTCGTACAACGTACGGGCCACTGTTTCAGCAGTGATATCCTGGATGGGAAATGCTTCGGGCCATCTTGTGAACCGATCGATGACAGTCAGACAGTAAGAGTATCCTCTTGATGGGGGAAGTCTTCTTACGATATCCACATGGATGTGCTCGAATCTTTCGGAAGGCAGCTGGAACTATCCGAGAGGTGATGTTGTATGCCTGGAAATTTTGTTGCGCTGGCAATCTATGCAGGATCTTGCCCAGGTTGCAACATCCGTTCTCATGGATGGCCAGACGAATCTTTCTCCCAGTAATTTCTGCGTCGCTCGTACTCCTGGATGAGATATCTGGTGAAACTGGTTGAACACAATTTTTCTGAAACTGGCTGGCACGAATGGTCGAAGCACACCTGCAGATGTATCGCAGTAGAGGTTGGAGTTCTGGAACTGCATGGGTTGAAGTTTAAGGCTCGTACTTATCACGTCCGGGTCACCACTTGTGACGGGCAGGCGAAAGGTGTTTACTATTTTAGAATGAACTGGAGCATAATTAAAACAACTTAGTTTAATTAAACATATTTACAGTATTTACAAAGACACGTTAAGGGCTAATTATTGCAGGAACAGAGCAACGAGGTTGAGAGCAGCGTCTCAGCATCTGGATTCAGAGGACTTTGCAGGGGCTTTATATAAGCCAGAACATTTGCATAAATTGTAAGAATGCATTGAAATGATACAAGTCGATGGTGGTTCATGCGACCTTGCACAAGCTCTTCTTTGAAACGCAGCGCAATGGTGGTGCAGTGACGATTGTCTTAGTGCAGCCACACCAGTTAATACTAGTTTTGACGAAATATATTGGTTTAATCTAGCTTTAAGTATAACACACTTATATTAGAGAAAAATAGGATTAACGGAAAATAGCACGATTTAAGATAATAAGTTTGGATCAGTTTAGTTAATTATTGGGCTGAAATGCATTGAAAGCGATTGGATATTGGAAGACACTCCATTAACAACCGTACATCGAGTTTTTCAAATACTCCATTGTCGTAATAACATTATAAAATTAACGTTCATAATAAATAAAAGTCAAGCCTTCGCAGTTAATTCTAGTTTTATCTAAAGCATGTTAGATATATCTAGTTTTGTCTAATTACAACTAGTTTTAACCAAAGCAATTGGTCAAAACCGGTATTAACTAGTGAGATCTAGTTTTAGATAGAGGAAACTAGTTTTCACCAATGGCTTTACTTAAAATTAGTTATCACTAGTTAATTCTAGTTTTAGCTGATTCCGGTGTTAAAACAATAACATATTCCTTCTCTTTTCGATCACCATTCACCAATCAGCCACACCGGCTTACTTGACTTCATTAAAATTCTATTTTTCACATTGGATTAACACAGAGAGAATGAAATGTCTTTCGAGATGGGATATTTCACCGAAGAAAGTCTTCAATTTTAATATAGTTTTCAACATTTCCCCAAAAGTATTTAGAAAATCCCGCTGAGTTGTTGGGGAAAGTTCCTATCATTTATATAAACACCACACACAGACACTTTAATTTAGGGACCTTTTGGGACTACAAACGTAATTTTAGGACCTGTCACTTTCCCGTAACAAGTTTTAAATTAATTTTAAAATAATTTTTACCATTCCCACAAATCTGTCCAATTAGATAACTTAATTGCGGCGGGATATTTGCATACAGTTTGTTTATTCAAATGCTGTGGATTGCGTGGGTATCATTTAATTTGACGTAATGGTAACGTTAATTTCTTTTTTGTTGTTGAAAAAAAGTAATTTTAAGAAATCCTACATTCTTAAAACAAAAGAGTGAAATCCACTCCAGTTGGAGAAGTGCATTTTCGACACCGTAAAGGCATGCATATTTACTCAGACTGAGTTAAAATCACTCGTTTGGAGTGATCCTGTCGGAGGTTTTACACACAAAGGATCCACTCCAAAAGGAGAAGTGCATTTTCCAGTCTGGAGGAGTGAAGTCCACTCAGACTGAGTTAAATTAGGAGTGTTTGTTTTAAGAGTGTATAGGTATGTAGTCTGGTGACTGTTTGTCAGCCCATTTTTAGTAAATAAACAAGTTATGTAGTGTTAAAACAATCACAAGAAGACATAATAATATTTATATCATTCCTAAACCTAAAAAACAACATCTTCAGTAAAAGTTGTATTTATCTTGCACCAAAGTTTTTTTAATGGTCTTTCTTTAAAGACACAACCTATAAATAAATCAAAATATTTCAAAAACTATTCAAAAAATCTTTATATGATATTCTTGATACAGAGACTTAATTTTAATTGTTTCATAAGGCTATTATTGAAATAAAAATACTGTACACTAATTCAAGTTTGGCTTGGTTTGAATTATCGTCGCACTAGAGCTACACGAGGGCTATTGGCGACGGGCGTCGTATTTTAGAACCACAGTCAGGTGACGAGCCAACACCTGAATAGGCACCCAACGCAACCGTTAAGGGCGACATCGTACGCAGCGTTAGGACTTTGAAGGATATTTAACGTGCACTCCCTTACACGGGGTATTATTCGTCGGACATTTTTGGCTGCACGGGCCGTTTATAGGTCGGCAGCTATTTTGGCGATGCCCGGTCCCGAACCTGGGACCTTTCGCATGCTAAGCGAGTGCTTAACCGACTGGGCTCCCCAGCCCCGTACACTAATTCAAGATTTTTATTGACTTAACATATTAAATACAACCATAAAATTTTTGTTAATTAAAATTGTTGGTCCACAACATTATTTTGCTTGTAATTTAATGAATGTTCTTTTTCTTGTGTTTGTAAATCTATTGTATATACTTTTTTCATGTTTGCCAATATGGTCTTTGTGACTCTTGGTGCTCTACTTTATTATTATTATTATTATTTAAATAATTTGCTCTTGCCTGTACTATGTCATGTGTGAATTAGAAAAAATATATTATTACTAATTTGAGTACATACCTGTTGATTTTAAACATAAGACACCGATTTTTATTAAAAATAGCAAGCATTGGTGACAAAAGACATGTATATTTTTTGTTGTCGGTGCATTGTTGCCATTCTTTTTCATTGTTTACTTAACATTGTCTTTTCATTGTATTCTTACGTATATTCGTGGCATACAAAAGTTTTTCACGCAAAAATGGGTGAAAGGGCTGAAGTATAATGATTTTATTATTCTGGTTGTCTCAAAAACATATTTGTTAAAAAGAAAATACTGTAAACGTCAAAGAAAAATTAGTCATGCGACGTTCTTTTCTTTTTAAAATATGTTTTCATTATTAAAGAAAGTTTTTTTTTATTTTGATATCGATTTATGTGTACAGAGTAAGTGAATAACAAAACATTAGTTTTTAATGTATTAACACAATTTAAACAATTTTTTAACAATTTAAAGATCATGTGTTTTGATGAAGAAGCAATGAAAAATTGAATATTCTTCTGTAAGGTTATCAGAAGGCTTTGGATATAAAATTCCCGAATATCACTTGCGAATATGTCAAACCTAGAAAACAATTTGTAGAAATATATGTTATTGCTGAACTTTGAAATGTACAATTACAGTTTGAATATCATTCCATTTTATCTTATTAGAGATAAATTAAAGTTCTGGAAATATTAATCCATAGTAATTTGGGTTTGGAAAGTGGATTTGATTGCAGTTGGAACTCCGAAAATGTTTGGGAACATTCTTTATATAAATCTTATTGAGCATGTGTCTCTTTACTTCGAATTTGGTATTGGTATTGCTTTATGTTGACACTTGAAATTTTCCGTCAGAATACAGTCATGAAAAGTTATCATAAAAGAAATTTCATTTGTTATGAAAAATCCAAAGGTGCCTTCCAAAGAGTTCTATAGCAGGGTAGAGACTGAACCTACCAACCACACCATGGACCAACAGGGAGGCAATATAGGGTGGCATGTGGGGCCCGATGGCCGAGTGGTTTGGATCGCAGGCCATAACGTTAGCAGTCAGCGAGCTGTAACGGGGGCGGGTTCGATTTTCGCCTTTGCCCTGGGAGTAATTCCTTTCTCAGTTTCAAAATTATAAATTAACTAGCACTTATTAGGCTTAACTGCCACTAGTGAGCATTGGCTGCCGATTGCAGCTCAGTACGAGTCGTTCCTCTACCCTACCATAGAACTCTTTGGTGCCTACTCAGGTGTCGGCTCGTCACTTGACTGTGGTTCTAAAATACGACACCCGTCGCCAATAGCCCTCGTATAGCTCTAATGCGACGATAATTCAAAACTAAACCTAAACCATTTGTTTTGCTTTCAATAGAAACTAATGCAGTTTTATAGTTTGATGTTTTTTAGTTTATACTAACAAGTCTTCTGAAGCTTTCAGTAAGTTTAAAACGTGGTATATATTTTTACTTTTAAAATGTGGTACATTTTTCTAAATAATACTGAAGAGAATACTCAGGTAAAAAATGCAAAAACTAAATTTTTTTATACCAAGTATTAATGCATTTAAGAAAATAAGAATATTAATACTACTACACTAGGGGAGAGTGTTGTACCTTGGGACAATTTTTACATTTTAATTTTTTTCTTCGATAATTTTAGTAAAAATAAAAATTTAAAAGCAGCATTTCAACACACCAATATATTCCTCTATAATATATTTTTTTTAAATTATGGAAGCTTGAAATTAAAAAAATTTCCACTCATTTAAAGTAGAGAGGATAAACTGTCCCAAGGTACAACATGGTGTTGTACCTTGGTACATACCTTACAATTCAGTCAATAGTCATACACTTGAACTAATTTGTGTCAGGAAACAAAACTTTATTGTTTTTTCAAGGAAATACACAAATACAACTTCATATTTTAAGAATAATTTAAATTACACCGCAAAATTGCAGGTCCAAATTATTTAACATTATATGATGATACAATATGATTTACTGTCCCAAGGTACAACACACTACATGGTTTAAATAAAAGCAAGATAGTGGCCAATCTAAATGCATTATCATTATTTTCTCATAACCAAAATATTTTAAAATCTTCTCTTTTATGAAGAAAATAAAATGCAGTTGACTTTTTGTAAAACTACAAAGGTAAAAAATTATATTAGAATGATAAAAATATTTACTTTGGGGTAATAAAATATAATTTTTGCCACCAATTCATCAATTCAATGATGCTAGTGTTACATTTTTTTTTATGTTGGTTAAGGCTACTATTAGAAATAAACAATGTATGAATATTGCCAATAGATTCTTAGAAATTGTCAGTGTCCCAAGGTACAACACTCTTCCCTATTATATCAATTTAAAATAAGCTTGAAATCTTCCTAAGTTTGGTAAATTGACGTTTTCTTGATAAATTATACATTTCATATATTATAACAAAAAATACACAAAGTAGACTTTGTGTAACTACTAATTACAAAAACACTCAGATTAATGTTAATGAATAATTAATATTAAAAATTGAAAATCTAGTATTGTTTCTTTTTAAAAAAAAGCATAAAAAACTTAACATTTTATATTTACAACGACCTTTTTGCTTGAAATTCCTAATTATTATTTCCTAACACCAGAACATATAATTTATACAAGATTATAAATAAAAACTTAGAAAAATACGTCAGGAAATGTAGTATCAAATTGCAAAAGTAAATGTACTATAGATTTCTTAGATCGCTTTGTTAGTTAATCTCCCCTCTATCGTCATAAAAGTCTGTATTGCACTTTCAATGATGCCTTCCAATATCACCAATGCATGGGTTGTATATAAGCCAGCTATTTCCGGAGAAAATTTACTGTTGCAAGAACTGGGGCTCCTAAATAACAGCTTTGATTACCGTACTAACGGAGTTACAAGATACCGCAACCCGTTAGATGTGATTACTGTAGATATATCATTTTGAGTTTTTCTTTCGGAACAGTTACCATTGTTTTTGCATTTCCATTAAAAATAAATGCGGTTGTTTTGTGAAAAAGTGTGTTTTTGTATGGATATTCACAAAGGAAAGGTGCATTATTGTTGCCTTTCACTACATACGCATAAAACCTATTACCTGACAATCTGGCTTTACAGCAACACACATAATTTTTTTACAAATTGAATTAAGATTTTTACAATTTTTTCAAATCTAGAGTTTGGATGAACCAAATGTAATCATTTGCTACAACTATATAATTTTAAAATTCAGATAATTTGAATTTGTGAAAAAATTTGTTTTGTATGGATATTCATAAAGAAATTAAAAGTGCATTATTGTAGCCTTTAACTATATAAGCATAAAACCCGTACCTGACAATCAGGTTTACAACAACACACATATTTTTTTTTACAAATTCATTTAAGATTTTTACATTTTTTTTTCAAATCTAAAGTTTAGATGAATCAAATGTAATCGTTTGCTGCAACTATATAATTTTAAAAATCAAATAATTTGAATTTGTGAAAAGTGTATTTTGCATGGATATTCACGTGGAAAGGTGCATTATTGTTGCCTTTAACTAAATACTCATAAAATCCATCACCTGATAATGTGCGTTGTTTTGTTTTGTGAAAAAGTGTGTTTTTGTATGGATATTCATAAAAGAAAGGTGCATTGCTGTTCCCATTAACTACATATGCATAAAACCCATCACCTGTAAATCAGGTTTTATAGCAATACACCATAATTTTTTTTAAAGATTAATTCAACTTGTTTCCATTTTTTAAATTTAAAGTTTGGATGAACCAATTGTAATCATTTGCTACAACTATATAAATTTTAAAAGTCAAATAGTTTGAATTTTCAATTAAAATTTAAAATTTATTTACATGCAGTGAAAATAAGTTTAAACTTGATCCAATTCGCTTATCCCTCGAAGGGTTTAAAAATACTTGCTTTTGTACAATTACGAGGGCTCAGAATTGTTGAATATCATCAAAAATTTTAAACAATGTCGATTTTTTTATCTAATACAATTTTTAAAGATTTTAAAAAGAGATTTGTTTTAGGTTGGGAATATTTTAAATTAGTATAAAATCCATTTTGAAAACAACCAATGCTGAAAGACATTTTATAGGATCGAAGAATATCAAAGTCCAATGCTAGGGAAAAATATAACTTATACTAAATAACCCATGCGGAAAAAATAATTTGTTATTTCTTTTTCGTCTTAAAGGCGTACCAAAAGTACCTTTTCTTTTCGACTTTTTGTCGCACATATATACAGTTGTCGTATTCTAGGTGTTTTCACTTTGTTTATGCTTTTATTTTCCTAGTAGTATCGTATGAACGCAAAAATATATAAGGTTTCATTAATTAAGTTCCAAAGAAATACCACGGACTAAAATAGTGTATCAAATCTATTTAAGTAAACGTACCATTTAAACAGCTATTGCTGTAAAAAAGATATGTTATTGATCCGTTCATTATAAATTATTACGCATCCCTTATTGATATTAACTAATAATTCCAAGATAAACTATGTAATGTTCACTCTCAGAACACGAAAATCGTACTTCTTATGAACTTACTGTATCCGTAATTTCCCTCATAAATATACCAGTTAAACCATAAAAAGTTATTTCGAGTCAAAATCTCAACTATGTGGAAAAACACTAATTTTCGAATTTGACTTGGAGGGCTGGGGAGCCCAGTCGGTTAAGCACTCGCTTAGCATGCGGAAGGTCCCAGGTTCGGGTCCGGGCATCGCCAAATTAGCTGCCGACCTATAAAACGGCCCGTGCAGCCAAAAATGTCCGACGAATAATACCCCGTGTAAGGGAGTGCACGTTAAATATCCTTCAAAGTCCTAACGCTGCGTACGATGTCGCCCTTAACGGTTGCGTTGGGTGCCTATTCAGGTGTGGCTCGTCACCTGACTGTGGTTCTAAAATACGACGCCCGTCGCCAATAGCCCTCGTGTA
This sequence comes from Hylyphantes graminicola, assembly GCA_023701765.1. Lineage (NCBI taxonomy): Eukaryota > Metazoa > Arthropoda > Arachnida > Araneae > Linyphiidae > Hylyphantes > Hylyphantes graminicola. The sequence continues at coordinate 32,881,850 of CM043118.1, forward strand.
GCTCTAGTGCGACGATAATTCAAACCAAACCATATCGAATTTGACTTGTTAAATCGCAATAATTCATTAGCATTGGTGACAAATTTGGCAATAAAATGAAGATCGACACTAAATCCCCGTAATAATAGATCATTAGAGTGCGACTTCAGAAAGCGACTATCAACATGTTTAAGGGGACGCATTACCCAAAAATTGGTCAAAATGTCGGTTTTTCAGTTTCTACTTTTTATTATTTACAATATTCTTCTAAACATTTACTGAAAGATTAATAATGATATCTTGTGTAGAAAAAAAGTTATTAAATATTTTCTGGAGTCATTCCTATACGTTTGAATACGCATTTCGTCTGCTTTCAAACTTTTTTTTTTTTCTCTGTTTCACGTTTTTCAATTCTTGTGTTTAATAAATCCCTAAAACTTTTTTGCTAATTAAGTTAGAATTTTGAAATTTTTTACCTGTGTTCTTACATATATTATGCACAAAATTGTGCATGGAATAAGGTCTTCTATGTATAGTTATTTTTTTTTAAATGTTGAATTCAATAATTTGTATTTTTTGTGATTTTCACTGTAAGTGCATATTCCTTTTTAACTGTCGCTCACATTTTAAAATCCATGCACAGTTCCAAAAAACAGTACTAATAAGAAAAAATAAAAGTTTGGTGAAGTTATTCTTAAAATTGAAGGAGGAGTAGGGTTTAAAAAAGTTCAAAATTTTGACTTTTTTTTTAATAAATGAAAAACTACTTGTAAATATTCATTTGTATTGCTAGACATTTTTCATTTAGAGTGAAAATTATACAAAACCAATATAATTTAAAAGTTTATGTTATTATTTCTAGAAATAATATTTTGGGTAATGCGTCCCCTTAAAAATCATTAAAACAGTTTTCAAAAATTTGCTCGACCGTCCAGTTATTGAGAATTTCGTCGACCCGGCAACGCAAGTTAGCGAGCTAGCCTTTGGAGCTTCTGAGTTTGGGCTCGAATCCCGGTAAGACATGGATGTTTGTGTCTGTCAATAAATGTTGTTATTTGTCTATGTGTTTGGGTCGTCCTTTCTTTGTGTGTCTCTTGTGACTGTGTCACTTCTGACGAGCGGGGTAACGGGCTATAAAATCTATGCTCCTCCCTTCTAGAAGGCGCATTCATTGTCGTTTGACATATTGAGAATTTCGTTTAAATGCCCAGTGTGATTGCCGCCTCGGTGGCTGAATGGTTAGTGTACTAGCCTTTGGAGCTGCTGAGGTCGGGTTCGAATCCCGGTCAGGCATGGATGCTTGTGACTGTCAATAAATGTTAATGTGTTATTCATTTCTTTGTGACTGTAAAAATTTCTTTCTGTGTGTGTCCCACTTGACGAATGCTTATAAGCGGTTCTCTGAACAAGCACACAAGCTGGAATATATATGTATCATACCATACCCAGTGTGATTACGTATACGACGCGACGTGACCTTGGCCAGTGTCTTTTTTAAAAATGAATGGCTCAGGTATATGTGCTAGAAAATCACAGTAAATTTTTCGGCATTACAATACAGCGCCCTTGCTGGTAAGCGTAACTGAAAATGTTGAATGAATAAGAGTGATTGATGTTCTTTCTACGGAAAGATGTAATAAGATTTCCAAAAGGAATTACTACTTTGAAAAATGAACTCAATTTATTATTTTAGGTGTTTTCAAAAACATACAATGTATATGTTTGTAAAATATATTTCTTTTTCAGAGATAACAGATGAGAAATATTTTTTATCTTAGTCTTTCTTTATGCACATCGTATACTTATTTTCGACTAAAGGCGCGTTTACATGAGCCGTCGAACCCACGGAATGCCAAAATCCCCATGAGGGGAAAAAGAGGTCGAGCAGCATTTCTAACTCAAATGATAGTCTTTGGCCAAATCCTTGGTATGAAACATCAAACCTTCCTTCATTGGAGGGTTTGTGGAACCCCCAATGAACCCTGCGATTCCGGTTCTGTCTGAGAGAAAATCCCCAAGAGGGAAAAATTGCTGAGTTTGTTCTTCAATCAATGGATTCGATGGCTCATGTAAATGCGCCTTATGTGACTTATCAGGGAAAAGAATGGTCAGTTTCATACATTCTAATGAAATCCTAAGATCTGTCAAAGTAAAGGTTTGCAATTTATGCACTTTTTCATCAGATGTATGAAAATCCTAATAATAGAAAAACAAATTTGATATAAAATATATAATGGTTATTTAATAAATAATGTATATACTTTAATAATATTTTTAAATCTCTTGAAATATTGACAGATTACGTAGCAATTTTTAAACTTCATCAATAAATAATTATATAAACGGATGATATTTTGAATTCCTATATGTTCTATTTTGTTGTAAGTTCTATTTTCCCAACTGGTGAAACAGCGGTTACATATCGCAGGAATACTTTCATCGAAAAGTTAGGATTTCAAAACTATTTCATAATATATACAAGACTGACCATCCCTCTTGACGTTTACACACATTGATAAAAGCATCAGTGCGATTTAAAAATATATTTAATGGTAGGTAGGTTGGTAGACATATATTTTCAGGCTTGTGTACTTGGTCGGAGACCCGCTTATAAATATTCGTCAATTAAGACAGACACAACACACACTCACACACATACGAGACAGATGCTACCATCTATCGCGCGTCACCTCCACAATTTAGACATGTCCCTTAAGGGGATCGAAATCGCCTCCAGGGTTCTGTACCCGTAGGAAACTGCGCAATGACCGACCACAGGACCTTCGGACCCAACATATTTAACGAGCACGTACTCTCCAAATACTTGACAATCACAAACATCCATGCCTTATCGGGATTCGAAACCGAACCCAGAGGCCCCAAAGGTTAGTTCCATAACAGTTGCGCCCATATATTTAATTTGCATAAGAATATTTGTTAGGATTTCAGCATCACTAACATCATAATTATAAAAAACAATACTAATTAAAGTACTTTAGACTAATAATATTGAAATGAATTGGAATTTTTTAGGATTATTTAATTGAATAGGTATAATGCTCACAATAATCCTGTCCAATTCATTTTAATTTAAATGAATAATAACATTTCCCGAAAAAAATATTTAAAATACTCTGGGAGAATAATACAAGAGAAAACTATATTTGTCTAATAATCGAACCTGCCAAAAATAATTTATTCCAAACGCCTATAAAAATTAAAAGTAAAACGAGTATTACAAAATGTTTGACTTTTTTTTATATAACCAGAATATATTACAAAAGCTCTTAAAAAAATTCAATGGAGTTCTTTCATGACAAAGTCGTTCTAGCTTTTTTTTGTGTGACATTAACATTAAATGACAGTGAGTGAAGTTGAATAGAGTTGCTTCTAAAAGGTTTTAAATAGTACCACAAAAAAACATAGATTATCTCCCCAAAAGTTTAAAAAATCAAAAATTGAATAAGGTACTGATGCCTGACATTTTCACAAGCAGTGATTTTTCTAAACATAATTTTTTTTCTTAGACGTTACAATAGATTTAGAATCTGCTAGGAAGTGCTGTTGAAAGACTTTAAAGCTTATTTTTTACAAAGATTTGAATTTTTTTTTTGTTATTTATCTGTGTTTGAAAAGTATATAAAATTTCTTATTAAATCTTAAAAAATAATAATAACAGCAATGCAATGCATAAGTTATCTGTTCTAGGTCATTAATGATGTACGTAGGCAATAAATTAATTGAAAATAAAAATTAATAGATAAATAAAAGTCATACAATTTTAGAATCTGTAGATGTTACTGCCAAGAATTTAATGCTTAAAAGGTATTTGTAGGTTTGTATTTTTTGCAATTTATCTGTGTTGTATATGTGCATACAATTTCCTTTTTATTTTTCAAGATTTAATAATCTTGTAAAATAATACTAACAGCAACGTCATGGATAAATTGTCTTTTCTATGTCTTTAACCCTCTAATGCATGATTTTTTTTCATCCCGAAAGAATGTATATACACCTTTAATACTCATACATATTGTGGGGAAAATACTGAAAACAATTTAACTGCATTAGAATTTAAATAATTTCAATTTTTAAAAACTTTTCATGTACTACGAAGTAGTACAACATGTACTACGAAGAAACAGAAATCAACACCATAAAGTAGGGGCAGTAAATGTTTTTTTTCTGTGACAAAATTTTTCGAATTTTTAATACCACTTAAGAGGTAGGCGAATACCCAAAATTCAACAAAATTCTAAAATTTTTACTATTACTTTAATCTTTTCCAAATTTGGCATAGTGATTTCAACTATAATGAATAATACTATTTAGGCATTTTTTCTATTTAAATATAATTTATTTATTTAAAAAGATGTTTCTCTACTAAAAAAAAGAGGTTTAACGCTAACAAGTCTACCACATTGAATTTTCATCCTATAAACATTAATTGTGTTAAATTCTTCGTTTTGAACTGATGCATGCAATGACCCTCTAGAGTTACATACAAATTATAAGAAAAGAAGTTATTAAGTAAAATGTTATAAATTAAACACACAAAAAAAGATTTTTTTCGATTAACTTACACTTGGACATTTTTTTAAAAAAAACTTGTATATTTACACCAGATGTTAGAGATTCATGGCACAGATGTGTATTGAAATAGCATCTGTAAAGAATTTCAGGTAAATTAATGTAAAACCTTTTATGCTAGAACTGTTGGCGTAAACCCCTTTTTTTAGTTGAAAAACACTATTAAAAATAAATCAATTATATTTAAATTAAAAAAAAAATTGCCCCAAAAGCATTGTTCATTATATTTGAAATCACTATGCCAAATTTGGAAAAGATTAAAGTAATAGCAAAAATTTTAGAATTTTGGGTATTCGCCTACCTTAACAAAGAAAAGCTTTCACAAAAATGTGCTTTAATTTTTCGCTATAAATGTGAAGATTATGCGCACTATTAAAGTTGAAAATACTAGTTTTCACTATAAGCATGAAGAAAGACAAGAATTCAACCCAGTTAATGTCAGAAATTTTTTGTAAGGAGTTCTTCCAAAATAACGAGAACAAATTCCATTGTCCAACAACAGACTTTTGTTGCAATATGATTGCAACTGTGAAGCAATTTTACAGTATATTTTCTGTGTAAAAATATGTGAGCCTTAGTAATTTGAAAAAAAAAAAAAAAGTTTAAGTCAAGGTAGGTCCAAACAGAAAAAACTTAGTATCGTTATTTCACTACAATTTATTTTAGCTGCTATCTGAACACAGCTTTAAAAAATATACAATTCTTATTTAGTTCTGCTTATAAGTGTGTAAAACTTAGTGTCTACTTGAGAAAAAATACCCCTGAGAATAAGATTGAGTCTTGAAATCATCTAACAAAAACTTATCAATTTAAAAAGGTAAGCACCAACAATAGTATACCATCTAAACATCAAAAACTCTAAAAGACTTTTTAAAAAGGAATACAACGGAAAACAAGAGAAGAAAGATTTGCGGAGTACCTCTAATTTGAAAGTACCGAAGCAAAAAGCTCTTTTTGAAACCTGAGTCCACTTTCCAAAATACAAAAAAAAAAAAAAACACCACAATGATACCATTGGAATCCCCTTGTTAATAACAATGGTTGAAGCAGAAATAGAAGCTTGACTTCTTTCGAATAGCTCATCATTGAATGGTATGATACCATGATAAATCCTCATGTTATTTGGACCACTCTTGTTCAGAAGCTCTTATACACAGAAAAGGAAAATTTACAAAACTGGATACAACTACAAGTGGCGCAGGTCTAATGTTGACATCAAAAATAAAGTTTCTACGTTGACAATAAAACAGGATTGGGAGTGATACTTTATATTTTAGGCTAAAAAAAATTCTATGTACTTAACTCTTTTCTAGAGTAAATAGGGATTAAGGTGGATTCTTATTGTATAGAAGAAAAAGGCTAGCTTTCATTTTTTTAGAACCATAACCCAAAAAACTTACTTCCTGGTCCTTATCTTAAATTCTATAGTTATTGAAAGAATATATCTTTATTTCGGATAGAACTTCTTTTACAAAAACAAAGAATTGTATTAGTTTACTTTCTACTGAAAAGTTGTTTGTGTTTAGAAAATTGTAGAAAACTTGAAAAAACTCAGCCTATTAATTTATATCTTTTGATATATTTAACGAGGTAAAAGTGGATAAAAAATAGTCCGACTTCCATAATTTGGCTATAAGTACTCTAGAAAATGGACGTCTATTCATTTCGCTTGGACATATATGTCATAAGTTTGGACACATGTCATCGGACCGTTTGTAGTCTCGACGCGGAGCGTCCTTACTACACATCGAAGATGTCCCTAGCCGGGGCGAAACGAATCAAGGGGTACAAAAGTGGTCAGACGACCGGTATAAACAGAGTACACATGTCAGAAAAATAAATGATATATTTATAGTATTATTTCTTTATGTATTTAGTGGTAGTTTAGAAAACACAATAAGAGCTGTTGCGCAATTAGTTGCATGACACATTGTCTCAATGAGAAGTAAAACTATAAATATATTTTTAGTGCGAATCCTCTATAAAAGATTTTCTTTAAAATGGGAAGATTGACTTAAATTATATTAAAAATAATTTGACGCTTGTTCATTTTCATAAAAAGTGGGGAGAAGCGTCACCCAGCGTCTACCTACACTTCTAGAACTGATCTGCCGTGGGCAGGTAAACTGCAGTAACTTCCATAATGATTTGGACCATTGTTGCAAGCACTCAATTACTCTATAACTTAGACTTTCTTGGTGAAGGCAAGATCGCCAAGCACTGCGACTTAAAGTCTATTGTACTAAACCCCAGAAATGACACAAGCACAAGAGATACACACAAAGAAAGAGACGACACAAACACATAGACAAATAACAACATTTATTGACGGTCAGAAACATCCATGCCGGACCAGGATTCGAACCGACCCCAGCAGCTCCAAAGGCTAGCATCCTAACGATTGCGCCACCCGGGCGGCACTCAATTACTCTAACAATTGAAGAACTTAGTGGAAGAACGTGCTAAGTGACAAAAAGGTGAAAACGTGAAAATCATCCTTAAAGGTTTTCGTTCGCACTCAGATCTGTTAAAAATGGAACTTGCTAAGCGTAAAAAATTTACTAAACATAAAGTTTATGAAAAGGGAAAACTTCTTACCGTTACAGAAGTTAGTAATATGGTCATTGATACAAAAATCTCAATTTTTTTCAAAAATGTCACTTTCCACGTTCTTCCACTAAGCTCTTCTATTAAGAAAACATGCTGGAAAAAATAATTTCAGATCAAAAAGGGTACTAGTCATTTTTTAGATTAATTTAGTTTACCTGCCCACGGCAGTGATGTTTATAAATAAGTACCATTGACAAAAAAAATCGAGGTTGAAATTGACGTAGTCAAAAAATACAGCAGCATCAGCATCAGCTACATCAACAGCATGAACTGTACCACTTTGCTAAATTTAAAATAGTTTGCAAGCACCGTTTGAATTCGTTAGTTTACCTCTAGCTGAATTCCAGCTCCAGGAAATTGAATCTTGTCCCTTCCGAGAATAGTTCAGCTGATGACGAAAAAGATAAATTGGATCCCAACTATTTCAATGATCCGACGTGCTCACCCGAAGTCCAAATAAGGGAATGCAAAAGTAAAGAACATATTTTTATCTTGAACCTGAACTTTAGAATTGTCCTGTTTTTTGACGACAAGTAGTAGTTTTTTGACGACATCAAGTAACATAATCCACTTTATTCTATTAAATTAGAGTTCCCTCTCGACAAATTTGTGTTTTTTCATCTATTACATTCCATTTTGAAGTTTTAGTTACTAATAATCCTCATAGATGACAGTAGTAAAAGTGTATGCAAAATTAAGGAGTGGGGTTATTAACTGTTGTGAAATTACGTTTTTGGCAGTATTCAAAATTTAATAATATTAGTACTACATACAAATAAATTGTTTGGAAAAATTAACTATAGTTGAAAAAAGTTATTTTGAAATATATTTAGCAGTTTTCTAGTCATTATTATCAAAATTGAAAGTTTGTAGCTGGTTTTTGTCACATGGGAAAACTTTTAAAATTTGAAATTACTTAAATTCTAATGCAGGTTTTTTCAGTATTTTTTCCATAATGTATGAGTATTAAAGATACATATATATCTATATTTTTGCGATGAAAATAAAAATTCATCCATTAGAGGTATAAAAGTACATACTGAGTCAAATAGTTATTTATTTAGTTTGCCAAAATTTAATTAAAGGAAATGGACTTTCCGGAGTTCCTTCATTGATCTTTCATTTATCCATTTGTGCGGTATTTTATTCCGAAAAATTATACTTACTTCTACAAGTTGAGAAAAAAAATATTTGTAGTAAAACTTTATATTTACCAATATATTTTATTTATGATTTGCTGCTTATCAATGATTCATTTGGAAATTAGTCAATATGCTTATCTAAACGACTAACTGAATTTATTTCTCTAATAAATTTGGTAAGATAGAATCACGTAAGACAATATTGCATTTCCCTCTTCTACTATATTATTTTAGCACAGTAATCCTGGAATCGTCCTTCATTGGAATCGTTATTTTTTTTTTATTCTCTTCAGGACCGATAAATATAAATTTATCGGTCATAGAGTAGTCCTTATTCAAATAGCACTCAATTTTTGGAATTAAAAAAAATTTCACTAAATTTTGAACATAAAATGTTGGAGAGACTTTCTAAAATAAATATATGGTTTTAAAAATTAAAATAAGATGTACTGAAAATGTAAAATTTTCTTTAATAATGCTGCGAAAAAATGTTGAAATTTTTGCCAACGTTCAACAATCATCATTCAATCTTCAACGTTATATTATTTTTATTTAAATTTTTAAAAGTAAAATAATAATAATTTTAAATTTGCAAGATATTGATCGGCAAAAAATTACTAAATGAACAGATCAAACAAATTATAAAACAAAACTAACAGTAACAACTAGCAATTAATCTTTTTAGTGGATGCTTTCTATTTTTATACCTATTAGTGGAGTATTTATCCAATTAGGCTTCACACTGCAAAAAAAATATAATTTATCATCGCAGTGTGATGGTTAAAGTGCTGCCATCGATCACCATGTACTATTAATTTATATATGATATAAAATCTATTGTAGGGTCCAGACAAAACCGTTTGCTTCACTAACAGTGATTGGATGCAGATATAGTCTAAAAAAAACTTACGGTAACCAAAAACAATGACTCTTTTGAAAAGAACAATCTTTACCCATTTCTACCAATGAAAGTCGGCAAAGTAGTTGTCCGTTTATGGCTCCAGTCCTGAAATAAATTGACACTTTTCTTGATTAAACGGTGGGACGTGAATGACGGGATGTAGTTGGCAATACTGAAGTGGACATTGTAATAACCAGTTGAGACTTTTGTATGTGATAAAAAGAAGTAGGCTTTCCAATGTTTTGTTTATAAACTGTTATGGCTTACAGTAAAACTCACAATTAGTTTGCAGTCACATAAAGTTTGCAGCATGTAAATGTTCTACGGAAAAATTGGTATATATAGTATTTATTTCCGAGTGTGAGAATTGAATAAAAAAAGGTATTTCACACCCCAATAAACCACTTTATTCGTTATTTCAAGACATATTTGTAGTAGTTTTATTTATTAGTTTTTTTCAGTTAGAGTGTGATATTAATTATTTTTTCTTTCAATTATAACGTAACAAGGCGCACGAATACCAGAGAATCTCAAAGGGGAAGCCAATCAGAGCAGGCGAAATTTCGTTGCCTGCTCTGATTGGATAGTGATGCTTATTAGCTCACGACGTTTCTTCCGCAACTGCACACTAAATCTGTGGTGGACTGTAGTATTCGGTATTCGGCAACATTATATGTTTCAATGAATTGTTTTTTAAGGGTATTGTAGCACCAATTGAATACACTTGAAATGTTACCTCAATACTTGAAAGCAAAACCAACTAAGTTGTCTGAACAATTGAAAAAAAAATCTAGATAACTTACGGGTATTTGGCCTTAGATTCCCCTTTTCTACAAAAAGAAGTCGGCAAAAAGTTGTTTGTTAAAGGCTCCTGCTATAAAATAAATCGACACTTTTCATGATGAAACTGTAACAGCAAGTGTGACGCTACATAAATTGAAGTGGACATTGCTAAAAACGGTGAAATGAAAATAAGTATGATATTTTATTTTATTTCCCGAAAGTATTGAGACTCAAAACTATCAAGAAAAATATTTTGGTATTGCTTCCAAATGTGACTTTTGCAGTTGTCTCACTATGTCATTGTACTTCGTTAGTCTCTAATTTGGTAAATTTAATGCGTTAGATGATTATTTGAACTAGTAAAGAATCCCAACCAAACTTAAATTCGGCGTCCATGGAGCAGTAGGGTGGAATAAGAGTACAGGGGAAAAACCTCTTAATTTCGAAGAGAACTTTCCTGCGCAGGCCACTTTGGCGATGATAGCGAGTAATTGTCTAAACTGACGTAAGGAAACCAGTTTCTACCTACCGAAATTCACGCGATGCACGATTCTGATGATTGGACCAAGCGAAGACGAAAGAGAGAAACCGTTGTTCTGTCGCCAATGTGCGCCAAGCAGACACAATTACGGGATGACTACTAATAAATCAAGCTTTTCTTCCCCCGGACTCTTCGGTCTTTATATCATGGTACAGGAAAAAATGAGTCTTTCTTGTTAAAATAACGCATCAAAACCATAACTTTAATAACTTCCCGTCCGTCATGTGGTTAATGCAAGAAGTCGAATTATTGTTGCAAAGGGCTGGTGGTACTGAAGGGTCCAAATGACTGCAGTCAAAAAAATTTGCATTAAAATTGAAGGACACAAGGGTTATTTTAATCGGCCAAAAATTTGATAAATATGAATCAAATAAGGCCTTGTCAATTTTTAAGGCCAGAGAAACTCTAAGTGACGTCACGCTAGCCGTCATATTCGAAGCTTCGCCTGTTAAAAAAATTAAGGGGGGGAGGATTGTGACTATAATTTTTTTTAATTCCAAACATGTTTCGTCCTCGCTTTCGAACAGGACGGAAGGCTTCACCGGCCATATAAGTTGAGTATGCTTTGGAACAACTCCTTGGGGATTCAGGACTAAATGTAGTAGCCTATCAACTATGTTATATCTTTGAACTCAATTCATTATAGTATATCTAACATTTCAAAAGAGCACTAATGGACTGTTGGGAGATACTTGATCCCTCTATTTCAGAGTCTTATCTTTAAAACTTTCTTTTACATCTACTGTTACCTGTGTTTCGCTATGTGTCCATTGTTCAGGTTCAACATTTTTCTATTATTTCATATATTTCATTGTTTTTCATGTTTTTTTTTTTTTTTAAAAACTCTTGTCAGTAATGAGATCTCAATGTACCGACTGATTCTAACAAAGACAAAGGTTACACAATTCAGTCACAAATACCCATAGGATAATCTTGTAAAATTCCTTTATTTTAAATACTAACTATATAATCCAAAGTCAAATGTATCACTTGACCAGGGTTCTAAATTACGAGGTGATATTGGCTGTGTTAAAGCTCCTAACGGAGGCTAGAAATAGGCAGCCGGAAACGATTACATTACCATTACACTAAAGTCAAATGTTTGAAGGATTGTCGAATATTACAAAATATATCTTACATTCTTGAATAATCAACCTGTCATAAATAATTTATTCCGACAGTCTACAAAAAAATACTCGATGTTAGCTTTCGACAAAATATATTTCAATAGCCTGGAAATTTATTCATAAAAAAGGTTCTCCATGACAAAGTCCCTTTAACTTTTGTGTGAAGCATTAACATTAAGTGACAGTGAGTGAAGTTGAAAGGAGCTGCTTCTGAAAGCTTTGAAATAACATCACAAAAAAACTTAATTTCTAAAGAAAATCTGAAAAGTAAAAATAGCATAATGTACTTTCTTCTTGGAATTTTTGCATGCAATGGTTTTCTAAACAAAGACTGTTTATTAGAAGAACACAATAGATTTAGAATCTGTTAACAAATGCTGCAGAGATTACAGGCAAGACTACAAATTTTCAACTACTTCTTTTGTATTTTTGAAGGTTGTGTTGTTTTATTCTTTGAGAGCGTATAAAATTCCTTTCAAATATTGAAAAATAATAAATTAAAGGTTAAATTATCTGCCAGATACAGATTTGGGTTAAAACATGATAGCATTTTTTAAAAAAGCTTTATAACTTACTTATATTACTCGTGTGGGAATCTTTTCGAACATAGAAAAAAAGAGAAATACTGGTAAGCACGAGCCAAGGTAGATCCTTTAGTAAAAACTTATCACACTTTAAACAGCTTTTTGGCCACAAATTATTGCAATTGTTAATCTTAACAATATATTTATTAAAAATAACGTCGGGTTTATGTAGCTGTGCTTGTAAGTGTGTACACCTGTGTGCCAACTTGAAAAAACAGGACTAACGAAGTTGAGTCTCGAAGTCATTTAACAGAAACATATATGAAATAAGCACCAACAATCCCACCCAAAAATTGAAACAGCCAAAATCTTTTCTTTTTTTTCGAAAGGAATACAGCAGAAAACGATGGAAGAAATATTTGCGGAAGTACCTCTTTGAAACTGTTGAAACATAAAGCATTTTCAAAGCCGTAGTTGTTTTCTGAAATACAAATAATCACAACAATAGCCGACCCGACGACGCAATGGTTAGGGTGCTAGCCTTTGGAGCTGCTTGGTTTGAGTTCAAATCCCAATAAGGCATGGATGTTTGTGCTTGTCAATTTTGTTATTTGTCTACGTGCTTGTGTCGTCCTTCTATGTGTGTCTCTTGTGACTGTCTCTTCTGGCGAGCGGGGCAAAGGGCTATGAAGCCTATGCTCTTCCCTTCTAGAACGCACACTCTTAGTCATTTGTCAATCACAACAATAGCAATGGAATCCACTGTTTAATAACAATAGCATGGACGACATCGGATACTTGAATCCTTTCAAAAACAAAATTGCCGAAATAATGTGCTATACTGCTAAAACACGTATTTTATTTGGACCAGTATTCTTCTGGAACTCCGAGTCACAAGAAACAGTAGTACATTTACTGCCCTTGATATGACTCAAACTGGTTGAAGTCATATGTGGACATATTAGATCAAGTTTGTGCTTTGACAATATAACAGGATTGGGACTTCTACTTTACTTTTTAGACTTAACTTTTGCTGTGGACATCTCTTTTCGGGACTTTTCTAGAGTGGATAGAGCTTAAAGGTGGAATCATACTTAGAAGAAAAGGACTCTGGAACTTTTTTATGGCACTCAGAATCATAACTCAGAAAGACCTACTAGCTTATCCTTAGCTAAAGTCTATAGTTATTGCAGGAGTCCATCTTTATTTCTTATGTATTATCTTTTTTTTAAACAAAGTTCTGTATTGCTTTACTTTCTATTCATAACGATGTAATTTGGAAAATTATAATTCCTTCATTCCAATTTGTATTTGTTAAAAGATTTATGTACGCATACAAACCTAAAAAAGATACAACGATAAGTAATACGGAAATTAAATGATGTCCAATATTCCACAATGAATAAACTTAAATGGTTTAAAAGTAGTTTAAATTCGTTGTGTTGATATACCTCTAGTTTGAAATCCAGTTCTAAGAAATTGGATATTGTTTCTTCTTAGAATGGATGCTCAGGTGGATGGCGGAAAAGATAAATTGGAACCCAACTATTTCTATGACGTGCTTACCTGAAGTCCATGTAAGGAATGAAAAGAGAGTACATTGTTGTGTTGATCCCGAACCATTTAAAAGTCCTCATTTTTGATGAAAATGAAATGTAGATATAATTTAGTCAACTATAGTATTTATGACTGTTACCAAATTCTGTTTAAATAAAATGTATTTTCAATAGTTTTTTTTTTTTGCAAATTCTTTGAAGTGCGGTATTTCATACTCAAGATCCTCGTGTTTAAATTTCATAGTAAAACATGACAAAAAATTTGAAGGATTCCATATTTGTCAATACTTTTTACTTTTAATATTTTCCAATAGCTATTATTATTTTTTGGCATTAATTTTAGCCAATTATATATTTATTTTGAATTTTATTAATATTGTTGCCTTAATCAAGGGTCTTACCTATTTTTTAGTAACTTTTATGATATAGAATCGCATTATACAGCGTTTCCAACTCCCCCAGTGAATTCCGTTTACTTTATCACCTATGAATTTCGGGGGATTCATTGCCCAACAATGACGTTACATTGAGGTTTCATTGCTTTGAATCAAATTTGTTTTTGTTATATATTCAATTATTATCAGATACACGCAATAGTTGCTTTGGAAAGTGATCCTAATCGGTGAAAAAACTCTCTTAAAACAGAAGAGTGAAATCCACTCATATAGGATAAGTGCATTTTCGACACTGGAAAGAAGTGAAAATTAACTCAGACTGAGTTAAAATCACTCGTTAGGAGTGATCCTGTCGGAGTTTTAACTAAAAAAGAGAGTGAAATCCACTCCAATAGGATAAGTGCATTTTCAACACTGAGAAGAGTGAAAATTAGTGAATTTAACTCAGACTGAGTTAAAGAGTGAATTTAACTCAGACTGAGTTGAAATCGCTAGTTTGTTTTTAAGAATGTAGGTGTTTCAAAATAATGAAATTTGAATCTGGTAGAAAGTCGTATCGAAATTTACTACCATCCTTACAAACTCTAACCCTATATTTATGCTGTCTATTGCACAAGAATAGAAAATGTCAATGCCAGAAATAGCTGACTTATTGATACATGCAGCGGAGTTATCCAATCAATCTCTACCAATAAAGCAATGGATTAATCAATGTATCAAGAAAAATGTATCTCAATGCATCTCTTTGAATGGCAGAACGAATAAATAGACCTACATATTTACGACAAATCCCAATGCATCATTAGATCGCAATAGATTGGAATCCTATACACCGAATTATAATTTATTAACTAATAAATAGTTTTTCTTAAGAAGTGCTGGACTCAGAAAATACTGTTATATAAGTAAGCTTGGAAATGTTTTTTTATTCAATAAATATTATTTACCATGTTTTGAATGTAAAAATTTCATTATGTACATTAACCCTTTCAGTCCCAGTGATGCCATTTGGCATCATCACTTTCTACATTTTTTTCCTAAATGTTTACGTCCCGTATGACATCCAAACTTACATCATTCGATTCTTCACACTCTGCTCTATTCTACAAAATTTTTCATTAATCTCAATAGAAGTCAGAACTACTACTTTTTTTTTCTTTAGAAAATAGCTACCAAGCGTTTCACCTGATTTTTGTCAAGTTCACTTCAGTTCCACATATTTAAAACCCAATTTAAACTATTTGGTTTAAAATAATTACTAAATTTTTTTTTAATTATGTGGTCAGATATCTTGAAATATATAACTCGAAGTGTTTTTAGGTAATAAACATATTTTTATTTTGCTGTTTTCCACAGTTTAACAATTATGGCATTATTTAAAAAACCATATAAAAAATTAAAATCAATTTTTTTTCTTATGGAACTCTTATTGTTGACCTAAAATAAGCTTATTTTGTGAACATCAGATGTTTCTGTAGTGTAGTAAATTTTTGGGACTGAAAGGGTTAAAGTGTATCTTCTAGTATGTTTTATACACTGTTGCATGATTTAATACTTATCTTGAATCAATCAGATACAGAAGATAATATTATAAATTTTTCTTGCAAAATTCACGCAAATAATAACGGGCGGTTAAGGGTTCTCCATATTTTTAAGTATATACTATAGATAAAAACTTGTACAATAAAGTTTGGCATTTGATCCCCGAACCACAAAACATCTCAAATATTTAAACAAATACAATTTGCATGTCCCGTTTACAAAAGAAGCTTTGAAAAAGGAGCTGTAACATATATGGTAATTCATGCATTATGAAAACATTTATGCAGGTACTTAAGTTTTATGATAAACATGATACTATATAATGTGCATTACGGAATCTTCAAATGCATTTTCCGCAAGTTCATTTGAATTTACAGCTAAAATAATCATTGTTTATTTATATTACAATGAATGCATATTTCTGCATACATTCTTTAATGATTTATTAAATATGGAAGTGCATATTTGTTAGATTAATACTTAGTCTAACAAAGATTAACTCTTAGATTAGTATTTAGGCATTGAACGCTTAAATAAAATATTTTATACTTATATCTTGGAATAAATTCTCAAGTTTTCCAATAGGCTAATGTATTTATTGAATGCAACTCCACTTCTCGATTTCGTGACTTAAATCAAAATGAGAACTGGCACGTGATTTCGGGGATAAAAAAAAAAGAGGAAAAGCAAACGCTTGGGGTTGAGAAGCATAAAAAAACAACTTTTCATCCATCAACTTGTTTTTGTTTTTTGACTCTCTGATGGATAAGCAAATTCACAGCTGAAATATAAACTTGTTTTCGCTGCATGTGAATAAAATTTAATTTTTTTTGTTGAAAATTTAATTTCTCAACTTTTTTCAAATTATATTTATGTAGCAGATGTATATAAGAATACCTCCATACTTTAAATTTTAGAATTTAATAAAATTTTAAAAATAATACATTTTAAAAAAGTTATGTGTGTTGCTAAGAAACCTGATTGTCATTTAACGGGTTTATTCATTTGTATTACTCAGAGAGTTAAATTTTCTATACATTCACTTAGAGTAATGGCAAAAGTGCTGCCCTCATCATTTGATGTGAACTGACATATATGTTTTAAAATGCGTTGTAAGGTGTGTTCCGGCGAAAATGTTTTCTTTACTGGCCGTGATTGGATGCAGCCATCTTTTCTGTTTAAACGCTATTTGAGTAAGTTATTCATGAAACTATGTACGAATCGAAAACACCAAATAGCGGTAGGACATACATTACAACACTGTAATGTAAAATGTAACCACGAAATGTGCGAATCCACGTAATTTTACAGAAATCACAGTAATGGGAAATGTAACCGCAAAATGTGCTGTGATTTTACAGAAATCACAGTAATGTGAAATGTAACAACAACATGTGCTGTAATTTTGCAGAATATTTTTTAGTGTAATTAAAGCCTTTTTTTTGTGATCGTAACTATTACGCGTAGGGCTACTTCGGCACATTAATTTTATGCCTCAAAATCGTTTTGAAACTTAGCTCCCAATTTAAAGGAAAGTTTAAATCCTAACTTAAATTATAGCCATGTTGTGTTATGATTTTCAAAAAAATAGATGACTCCTTTAAGTCAATCAATGTTTTTAAAGACTGGTAACTAAACGGTAATCGCAGAGTCCAGTTATGATTGTTTTATTAGTATTTACTTGTTTCATTCTACATAGATAAAAAACGACCACTTTAAATTCTGGCTCTGATTAAGTGTAATTCTATAGAAAAAAAAAGCCCTAGATAAAAAGATAAGAACAGAAACTGTTTTTTAAAAGCGCATACAGAATCAATCTTCCTGAAAGGATTTCTGCAAAATATCCACACAAAAATAAGAAGTGTTAACTAAATTCGAGGTTGAAAACTAAGACAAGAGAATCCGATCTTGAATTCTCCATCTTTGAAAGTCTAGACGTTTCTATTCTTGGAGTGTAAAACAGTAACGATCAGGTACAAACTACTTTCCTAAAAAATGTGATGTTTTAATACAAACTTTGGAAAAAAAACATTGAATAAATAAAAGTACAGCTACCGTTTCAAGTTTCTGTTGGTTGGTTGGTTGGTATACATATATTTTCAGGCTTGTGTGCTTGCTCCGAGAGCCGCTTATAAACCTTCGTCAAGTAAGACAGTCACAACACATACTCACACTCACATGCACACATATACGTGACAGATGCTGCCATCTATCACGCGCCACCTCCACAATTTAGACATGTCCCTGAAGGGGAGGGAAATAGTCTCCAGGAACCTGTACCCGTGGGAAACTGCGCAATGACCGCCCACAGGACTTTTGGACCCAACAGATTTAACGAGCACGTACTCCGCATGTACTCGGTGAGTTTTCAGCGACAAAGGAATCGATCGCGGGACCTTCCGATCCGTAGATCAAGACACTGACTACAGGGCGCATCACAGCCCTAAGTTTCTGTTAAGGTTATAGTTGAATTAAGAAATTATTTAGTCAAGTAAATATTGGACGTATTTTCGCTTCGAGTTTGTTTTAAAAACATGTTGGTGATTTTTAATTAGTTAATAAAACAGTGACATATACTAAAAATAAAAATAGGATTTTCAGTAGGTTGATAAAGTAGGACTGGACGTAGGTTGGATGTTTCTAATTGTCATAGAAATGTCTTAAAGAGAAACAATTTTATGTATTTTTTTAAGTTTGCAAAATTCGAAAATTTGCAAACATTAACAAACTTTTTTCGAAAATTTGCAAACATTAACAAACTTTTTCATTAACAAACTTTTGTTTTTATGATCGTGCAAGAAGTGAAGTAGTTGTGAAAAATGTTTGTTCTTAATTTACCAAATTAAAATTTTATGGAAAACATTCAACTCAAAATTATCGCCTATGAAGCGAGAAACAATTAAATGATAATTTGATAATTAAAAAAAAATAACTAAAGTTTTAAATAAATTTTTATTCATGGAAATTGTATAAATGACTGTTATTTTAAATACGTCGAAAATTTTCAAAGCGCCTCTTATGAATTTAAGGGAGGTCGGATGGGTCTTTGGGTAAAAAATTTTGATTTTCTGTTTTTCCTTTTTTTTTAAATTCTGCTTATCATTAGCTTTAATTAAAGACCAAGATTGTCAATTTCAGTATAGTGTTTTTATTAGCATTTTTTAGACACTTTTAACATCAGTTCTTACCTAAACCTTACTTTTCTTTTGCGTTTCCTGAAATATAAGATTTTTAACAGTAAGGACACTTTTCTCAGGAACTATAGAAGATATCAACATGTTTTACTTTGTTATTTCTTTCCCATCAATAGATCTTTGATTTAAATAGAGGAATTTTTAAAATATCTCCTTAAAAAAATTATATAACTTTAAATCTAATTATTTTTGGTGTTTTTCAATACATATTTTGGAATAATCTCAATAAAAATACAATATCCATATGCAAGGAGCAAACTATAAAAAAATCATAATGATATCTCATATAGTTCCTGAGATAAATGTTCCTAGGTAAATTAACATGAGCGAAATAGAACCCTCTGACCCCTTTAAGAGTAATCATACAATTTATTTCAATAATGCCTAGAGAATATTTGAATTTAAAGCACATACATAGACTTATAATATTAATGGTAAGGTAGCAAAATAGAATAATGTAAAGAAGCAACTGCATGAAATTATTCACCGTTGAAAATTTTATGCTAGGTTTCACCAATTATATGGCTCTTGGAAGTTTTAATGGCTGCGTTGTATTTGTCTCTTTATCTTCGGTATTCGGTTTGATCATTTATAGGGGTTTTGTTTCAAGAATCTGAACAATGGTTAAACCATGTACCCAAAATATACTGAAACATTTATCCACTCAGTCGTTGCAGCTTCTAATAACTATTATTATGGTGAAACCAAATACAAAATTTTGACGATATAAAATAAAGGCTAATTTGTTTATTTAGATATTTTATTTAATATTAAAAAAATGTGCTTCTTTCGTTTAGATATATTTGCTGAGGTCAAAATTCTACCAATGAGCTCTATAAAGTGTTTTGTTTCATCGAACTGAATTGATGCTGTAAATGAATGTACAATTTGAGACTATGTTAAAATATTGATTCTTAGGGTAACATTTATTTCAAGATAACAATTACCCTTTCAGTCCCCAGTTTTTATTTTTATTCTAAAAATCTAAAGTTTGTGAAATAGATTCATTATGCATCCGAAATGAAATAGTAAAAAACAGGGGGAAAATCAGAACTTTTTAACTACAATTTAAGGGGGAAAATTGGAGTCAATTATAACTATGATTTCCCAAAATTTTATTTGTTGAAAAATAGTTAAAAATTTATTTTTAAATGCAAGTAATATGCTTTGAAAGTAAAAATTCAAACATGAATAGTTTATTTCGTCAAATAGTTTCAGAGTGAATTTTACTTTTTTAAGTTTTTTATACTTTCTCACAATAATTAAAACAAATAATATTTAATTCTTCAAGAAGACAGGTTTCTTCCATCAAACGATAAATAAGTGCGAGCTTAACTTAGTGAGAAAAGAATCGTAAGCTGATGATTCCAGATGGAATCAATGGGGGTTAAAGGGTTTAAACCATGCACTCCCCTAATTGTTTTCGCAGTGCAAAAAAGTATGCTAGGGTAGACTTACCAGTGAATGAACGTTTAAGACGTCACGTTCGCCAGTGAATGAACACCAGGATATAATGACCAGGACATCCAACCATTGTCAGATAGCTTTTTACTACATGGGAGGAAGTCACTGTTGCCAATCCATATAGTGGAATAATTTTCAATCCTTATTTTTTTAATTATATTTACCAAATGTTCATTCACTGGGACCTGTTCACTCACTGGTCAGTATACCCTATAACCTATTTCTTTTTTTTTTTGACCTCAAATTTTTTAGTTAGGCCAAAAGGATGTTTTCGTAACGTAAATTGCAGCAGTTTTCATTGTTCGAAATATAAGCCAGTTAAAAATAGTAACAATCAGAGCATCTAGTATTTATTTAAAGAATATTTTTATCAGGTAACAGCCTACAATTATTTTCAAACAAAATCTTCTCTTACAGTTTGAATGATGAAAATGTTTTGCTACTGAAGAAATAGTTAAAAAAAAATTCTTCTTAAGTGCTATAGATCAAGTTTTTCTGAAAGTAATTAATGGCAAAAACAAAATAATTAAAAAAAATCCACAAAAAGTATGCTTTTTAGAACGAAAAAAATAATAAAGCACAAATAGTTAAAGAAAAATGTGCAAATAGTTAGGAATTTTTCTTTTATTTCATAATATTTTTATTTAGACATTTATTTTAGAACTTATATTTTCAACAACTTGATTACAAGAAATTTTAATTTAGCTCTTTTCAGAATACGTTTATTCAATTTGGTAAAACAATTAGAGTTGGTTTCATTCAGTAGATTCCACGATTGATTAAATTGAAAATGATTCCACGTCTTGATTTGTATAAAAATAGAACTTAATTAACTTAAAATTGGAAACCAGAGAATTTAATTAACTGAAATTGTTGCTCTCTCTCTCACTCTATCTCTCTCTCAGAAAGACCAGTAACTTGAATCGTTCAAAGTATTTAATTTTTGGAAGGATAAAAATGCGAATTAAAGCTCGAAGGTGGCTTTGATTGGCTTTGATTGAAGGTGGCTTTGATGAGGAAGTTTGAATAATTTTAATTTGCTTCCATTTTTAGTCTTTTTAAAGCCCTCTTAGGATTAAACAAATTGCCTTAATTGTAAACTTGTTTACATTGCATGATATTAAATTAAAACAAATTATTTTAAATTATTAATTTTAATTTTTTAATTTAAAACACATTATTTTTAATATTTCAGATTATTTTAAATTTATTTTTGTAGAACATTGTTCAAGAATTGTCAATTGTTAGGTTAGATTAAACCTTCAATTTATGTATAACCTTCCTAGCTAGAGTTTTAACAAAATTTTACAATTTAGCACTATGGTACCCTTTTGGATTATACCTTGTATGGTACTCTTTTGGATTTATACCTTGTATATGTGCTAGGTAAGCTTCGAAAACACTCCCCCCCCATCCCTTCGCTTGGTTTTCTAGGAAACGGGGAGAGCGTCGTTTCTCTAAACCACGCGTTTGAGGTTCTGCTGTTACTTTGACAATTCAAACTTAAGTAGGGTTGGGAAAAAACAAGCTCACGCCGTTTCGAAGAAAACCACAAGCGGGGTGGGGGAGAGTCCTTTTCAAGAACTTTAACTTAACCAATATACAGACTTATACAAATGCGGCGCCATCATAGAGTAGCGGTTATAGCCCTGGACTGAAAAGCTGGGGGTTTCTGTTCGATTCCCGGGTAAGACCTGGTTGTACATTGTACCACTTTTCAATCCTCAATTCAAATAATTCAAAAAATTAACGTAGCAAGAAGGAGAAGAAACAGGTTTTAAAGGTATTGCAAAAAAGCTTGCTAGTTTTTCAGTGGTAAATTTTTGCGACATTTTGAATTAAAACAAATATTAGAATGTACTATTAATTGCAAAAAAACTGATAGTGCTCGTTTGTTTAGACATAGACACAAAAAAAATTGTTGTTTTTTTACCCCTGAAAATATCGAACATTATATTTACGTGACCAAAGCAAATGATAAAAATTAATTTACAAAAATACTTGCAAAACATACTTCTAAATATAAAATTGATTGAAAAATATTTGCATGTAAAAATATTAGAATTTGTTGCAGGATTTAAGAAGAAATAGACCTCTTATGGGTAAGGTAAGGATAGGTACATATATATTCCGGCTTGTGTGCTTGATAGTCTTTTTATAATTAGAACTCGGTTAAGTAACGAAGTCAACACCTAATTTGGCACTCAACACAATCTGAATAGCAATAGTTACAAGCTCAAACTGGAAAAAATTATAGTTTATTTTGATTTTTTTGTTAGACTCTTTGAGATAAACATGATCCAATTTATTGATCTTTTCAATTAGTTATTCAAGAAATATCTTACATTTAAAAATATTTGATGTGTAAAATAAATTATTTTTCTAATAAGAATGCATTTTTGAAGCATAGCAAAATAAGACTAATTTCTAATGATTTATTTTTAATGGCTGTATATAAAAATGATCAAAACAGCAATGACATTTTATATCAATTGTAATTATGCATAACCATATTAGGACTTATCGAGTAATTTCAAATGCTTTTACCCATTTAAGTGGTCATGTAAAATTCATGACTTCACTTCTACGATCACTAGGACCCATTTAAAGTAAACGTGCATTTAAATGTCCTGAGCACCTTTTATAAAGCCTAAAGCAAAATATTTTTTTGTACCGGAAAATACTGTTGCAGAGACGATTCTTGAAATGTTCCATGGAGAGCTTGAGGGAGAACGTCGGCTGAGAGTGAAGCCGTGTGTTCTTTTTAATGTAGTAGTTGTTTGTTATTCTTACGTTTTTTCATTGTTGCATGTTTTAAAATGGCAATAACTTATCGCTTCACTCGCTAGTGTTTTGTGATACTTTACGAAAATTCCTGGATTGCTTATAATTGTTCAAAATTACGAAGAGCTTATTTATTAACTTCTTTTGGGGTTTTGAAAAAGTTATCTAAAGTAATTGTTAATATAAGAAATTATTCAATTGAAAGCATAAAACATGACATTATTAATGAATTTAAGGCTGTTGATTCAGTCATTGGTTAAAGGTAATCCCAGGATGCACAGGTTCACAAACATAAACTATTTTAAAACTTGTACATTTATTAAAAGCTTCAATTGCCACGAATTACAGTGATTTCACGATAAATTAAATCAAAAGGTTAATAAATTTGAATACATATTTTTCAAAAAGTTTTAAAAGTGCAAATAGTTTTTTCTGTAAAGTATTGAATAGTTAAAGATTTCGCAAATTTAATGCCATTCTAGGTATTTCTAATAAAACTTTGTTTAAACCAATCCGTGGCGACACTTTTAAAAGTAATAAGAAACTTTTTAAAGTATAAGTGTTTAAGTATTAGCAAATAAACAGTTAAATCAATAACACACAACAAACGCTTTTTTTAGAGTATCATTGTATTCAGCGTGCTAACTTTTAATGTTGAAGTCTTCTCAGAAGTGTCAATGGCGTCATCGGATTGTGCTAAAAATTATAAGACCAGCCGTCCAACGTTCTTATGCATCTCTAATGTGACTAAAGTCCCGGTGGCGCAATCGTTAGGATACTAGCTTTTGGAGTTGCTGGGTTCGGGTTGGAATCCCGGTCAGGCATGGATGCTTGTGACCATCAATAAATGTTGTTAATATTTGTCTATGTGATTATGTTGTTATTTCTTTGTGTGTCTCTTGTGCTTGTAAAAACTCTTTCTGAGTCTGTCCCACTTGACGAAAGCTTATAAGCGGTTCTCTGAAAAAACACACAAGCTGGAATATATATGTACCTACCATACATTACCATGTGACTAAAACCATGTAGATGATAACAAAGATCAAATCCCTTTATGAAAAATAGGAACAGATAAAAAAAAACAGTTGATCTATCTTTCATATCTGCAATGGACGAGTTCTTACTCGGGAATAAGAGTCTACTAAACATTTAACTGCTAAAAGCTTCAAACCATATTTTGTTTTTACATTAAATGTAAATATACCTTGCGGTGAGGAACAAGTAATGCAGTCTTGAAACCGAATCTGAATAAAACAAACTCTTCACGAAAATACTTAAAAAGGAAGTAGAACGTATTGAGTAATAATGAACTAAACAAAGGATCCTTAAATGGAATATGTAAGCATTATGCAACTAACTTTGTATATGCATGTATTACCATTCGATATCTCCAAAAAAGAAATAAGATCTCCAAAGACTTTAAAAAACAAATACGACAGAAACATTTATTTTTAATGTTCTTTACTTCGATCAGAAATATCATGTTTATATTTAAATAAAAAACTAATAAATTATATTTAAAATTGTTTTTATTATGAAAATGGATAAAATTTTCTGTTAAATAAACTAATATATAAATCACTTCTATTAAAGTAGTTTAGCAAATATTTGAATAACAACAAGACTAAGTTATAGATATTGTTTACACCAAAAAAATATTTTATTAGATCGCAGTTTCACCCCTTTATGAAAACGGGCTTATATGAATCTCTAAAAGCAAAAAAAAAGGGTCCAAGTGACATTTGCAGAAGTTTCCGGACCAGATGAAACACGTTTGGCTTTCAGAACAAATATTTTCCATAAAAATTTTAGTTGGAATATCTTAGAGCATTTTTCTCGAGCCCCTGAGGCAATATTTAACTTTGAAATGTCTTAGTTTTTCTTATTCTAACGATCAGGGTTTTTTTCTGTAATGGTGCTGCAACATTAGCGTTCAAGCTTTTGCAGACTGGGCATATTCCCTGGAACTGAGAGTCACATTTTGTGGCACCATCTAGGCGACTCCCGCTATCAATTTTGTCGCTCAGATTACAGTGAATCTGAGCTCTCTGTGGATGTTAAAGTATGCCGAGATTTAATTTTGCCGGGAGAACCCGAGCCAAATGGGCCCTCCAGGGATCTTTTACATGCCACATAATAATATGACATGCGTGCCCAGAATTTTCCCATCCAGAAAATCCGACGACTCAGCCGGGGCTTGAACCCGCGATCTTGGGCTTACGAGGCGGAAACGTTTAACCTCTCAGCCACTGAGCCGCCCTAATTTCAAAACTAAAAAACAAAAAAATCAAATTCCACTGTCACTTGCACAATAAAATATGTTGTGTATCTTTAATTTGATCCTTTAAACTGGTAGCAACCTACTTAGTAAAGTAACGTTACCCAAGCCGGCCCACTGGCACAATGGTTAACGTGTTGGCCCTTGGAGCTGGTGGGATCGGGTTCTAGTCCCGGTCATGGCATGGATGTTTGTGTCCGTCAATAAATGTTGTTATTTGTCTAACTGTTTGTGTCGTCTCTTTCTTTGTGTGTCTCTTGTGACTGTATCATTTCTGGGGTTGAATACAATAGACCTAAAATCGCAGTGTTCGGCAAACTTGCCCCCCACCAAAGAAGTCATAAGTCATAACGTTACCCAAAATGTATGTGGTAAAGTTACATAAATAGAGGTATTTCTTACTAATTTCCTACCTAACTTTTATAATTAAAACTAAATTCAGCACTTGCAGAACAGCACGTAACAGTTTTAGAAAGTAAACTTCTTATTTGTGTGGTTGCTCTTTAAATTTGGCGTAACGCTGTATATAAAAAAGAGACAACGTTAACGTCGCTGAATTAACACTTTTTTTTTTTTATCTTAAACTGAGTTTCTTACTTAGAAGATTAAAATTTTTGTCACTAATTAGAAATAAACACCATTTATAAAACAATAAATAAAAAAATCATTGACAACTGAAGAGTACACGGGAAGATCCGCTTGATTTCTTTAGAGTCTTTCCGTAATTGTGTCTGCTTGGTGAACATTGGCGACCGAAAACCGGTTTCTCTTTCGGTTCTTCATTTGCGGTACAAACGCGTGTGTCGTATCCGTTTATCTCTGGCAGGAATCAGGGTTGCCGCAAAAGATAAACAAAGCGAGTAATCGGTTTCTTTACGCCAGTTTAGGCGATTTTTCGCTATCATCCCCAAACAGGCTATTAAGGAAACCCTTCTACGTAATAAAGCGGTTCTTCCCCTGCACTCTTCAATTATTAAAAAAAAAATGTTTGCAAAAGATCTCACCATCATCCGGCTGAAGCGTCTCATTTATCGAGATCAGACACTTGAGTTCAGAGTCCCTCAATAGGAGCAACTGCTGCTGATGAGAGTCGTGCCGAGATCCATTCTGTAAAACAAAGAAGAGGAAGAAAAATGAGAACTTGGAAATGACGGAGTAGGTTTGGGAAAAGCCCGACAGCCGAAATACCGAAGAGCCCGAATCTCGACAGATAAAACCCTACCGGCAATAATGCCACCCCGATGGCGCAATCGTTAGGCTGCTAGCCTTTGGAGCTGCTGGGGTCGGGTTCGAATCCTGGTCTGGCATGGATGTTTGTGACCGTCAATTAATGTTAATATTTGTCTATGTGTTTGTGTTGTCTTTTCTTTTTGTGTCTCTTGTGCTTGTAAAAAATCTTTCTGTGTCTGTCCCACTTGACGAAAGCTTATTAGCGGTTCTCTGAACAAGCACACAATCTGGAATATATATGTAACAACCATACCACACCATACCGGCCATAATACAGGCAAGGGCGAAACGCGATAAGCCCTTTTCCCAACAGCAAAATATGCAAAAATTTATTAATTAAATTGCCCTAACTTAAGCACAAAAACACTTCGAGTTATATATTTTAAGATATCTGATCATATCATTAAAAAAATTAGTAATTATTTTAACCGAAATAGTTTAAATAGTGTTTTAAATATGTGAAACTGAAGTGAAGTCTTCAAAATTCGCTTGAAAGTTATTTTCTAAATAAAAAAAAAATAGTGGTTCTGACTTCTATTGAGATTAAAGTAAAATAGTGTCTAATAGAACAAAGTGTGAAGAATCGAATGATGTGCGTTTGGATGTCATAACGGGACATGGACATTTGGAAAAAATATTGAAAGTGATGATTCCAAATGGCATCACAGGGACTGAAAGGGTTAAAGAAGCCTCAACAATCATAAATATAGAACTTAAAACCATATATGAACGATCATAACATAAGAAAATCCTGGCAAAACTATATGAAGTGTTTAGTTGCAAAATTCAGTTTCTCCAAATTATAATTTTAGATATGAAGTTCGGCATGTTCAGTAGGGACTTTGAATAATGTATCCCTTTTTTGTATGTTTATCAACCAACTTTTTTTTCTAACGTTTAATGACTTTTTGATGCGTAAAAAATCAATATTTATGCTTCACGATGTAATATAGCGGAGCTAACAGCGCTAAAAATCTTAACTCTCTGAGGGATACCGATTTATAATAGCGTAAACAGATTATCTTGTTTTCCACACACATATATATTAAAAAAATATATAATTTTTATAATTTCACTATAGTTTAATTTTTAAAATATGGGACAGTCATTTATTATCAACTATTACAGAAATAATAATTTTTAAAATAGCAAAAAAAATATGTTAAGTTAATAATTTAAATTTTAATCTTATGTGTTTAAAACAAGTTCACACATTATTCAAATTTGTCCACCCGTGCAGCCAAAATGTCCGACGAATAATACGTCGTGTAAGGGGGTTCACGTTATAAATATCCTTCATAGTCCTAATGCTGCGTACGATGTCGCCCTTAACGGTTGCGTTGGGTACATTTTCAGGTGCCGGCTCGTCACTTGACTGTGGTTCTAAAATACGACGCCCGTCGAAAATAGCCCTCGTGTAGCTCTAGTGCGACGATAATTCAAACCTAACCTAACCAAATTTGTCCACCTGCAGAGGGTTAGAGAAAGTGTATCTCGAAATAAAATTTTTGGACAATGTTGAAGTACATATTTTCACCACTTTTGGAACAATTAATATTTTTTTCAGCTGTGAAAGCAGTCTTCAAGTGGTTTGCGAGTTGTTGCCATTTTAATGAATAATGCAATGAAGTAATGTACCCTTGGGTATGCTTTTATACAAAAAAATTCTTAACATAATTAGGTTTATAATTAAATTTTGTAAATGTTGTATTTTGTATGATGTTCTTTTCGCATTGCTTCTTGTTCTTTTCGCATAGAGTAAGTCAACTTAATTAGTGAATACTACATTACGGCTTTCTACCTAAACTTCAAACATTTTATTTGTTTTTTTAACAAAGGTATAACACATGATATTATAAAATAAAATCTCAATTTCTGTTCATTTTATGAGCATTATATCTTACACATGTTAAAAATTATATCTCAGAGAGAATAGTTTTTAAAATGTGTAAGATATAATGCTCATAAAATAGTTATTTTAAAAATGTTATCTTAATCACTTTAAGCTTTATATCTTCAGTATAAAACAATGTTTCGATATATTTGAATTAAGTACTTAAATAAAAAATTTTACATTCACAAAAAAATATTGCTCAACATAATCCTTAATATCAATTACTTGCATTGCAAAAAATAATGGAAAATACAGTTATTCTGATGTTTATTAAAAATATTATTTACATGTAATTATAATGCATGAGCATAGAGGCTTACAAGAGCACAAATTTATCTGCATAAATGCCTCAATGAAAATCTAAGTTATAACAATCCAATATAACCCCATAAGCATTTTTAAAATCTGGCATATGTTCAATATTTCTCTTAAATAGTTAATCTGTGGCTAATGGCAGTAAGTCACGAAGTATTGTAGATAGCTATTTAGTGTGGTGTACTTCTTTTATCCTCATGTAAGTACACTGTAAATAATTTTGGTGTATCTTCACACCAAATATGGTGGCAACAAAGTAGCCACCAAAAGTGGTGTAAGGAAACACCGCCAGTAAATCGGTGTAATGAAACACCGATAATTGACAGGTGTGTAGAAACACCACATTTGGTGGCTACTCTGTTGCCACCATTTTTGGTGTAATAAAACGCCACCAGTGATTTGGTGTACTTAAACACCTAATAACCTAACAGGGTGTTCTGGTTACTAATTTCAGAATCAAAAATATAAAATGGTTATTTTTAAAGAACACTTTTTGGTGTAAAATGATTTCTTGCAAACCCTGAACAACAAACATTGTAATGTTAAAAATAACTAATTTTGTAACGTGAGTTGATTTGCTACTTGAGTTGAACTCAACGAGGATATTTTTATCCATACTACAAAAGACAAAATGAAAATGTACATATATTATAACATAACGCAAACAAAATTAATGTTTAAAAATATTTGACGAAAATGAAAGATATCAATAGGGTGGACAGGCATAGTTTAATTTGTTACTCAACTATCTATATAGAACTATAAAATTGTGCAATTAACCTCATTTTAACTATTTTATAGTTTTTTCAAACAAAACGTAAATAAAATATCATTTATGAAAGTGTAATGATGATTTCATAATCGTAAAGTTAATCACTGAAACAATTCCGATATCAATGAGCTAAATGACTTATGGGAAAATACTGTTATTATACTTACATTATTTCAATATCTTTTAATCATATATACTCGCACAAAGATATAAACACAACCCTAATTTACTCGTTCCAGCAAGAATTCCTAATATTGTTTAAGTTTTAATTAAATCATTTAGTAGTACTTCATTTTCTTTATAAAGATTAAATATAATTGTTCCGCTTACTTTGAATTTTCAGCAAATACAAACACGATTTATCATCATCAAAATCAAACTCATGCTGTTATTTAGGGCTAACTGAGTGTAAACACACAGACAATCATTAAAAAATAATAAATGCACGCTGAAATAAGTTTTCTATCTACCTATTTTAAAACTTAGACTCAAACCATGCATCGTCACGAATAAATTATCAAAAAACAGCTCTAATTTTCCCGTTACAACCATAGAATTGCTAGATTCTCTCGATCTGTAACACCAAATTTGGTGCTTCGTTTTCAAAATGTTGTCGAAAGTCTACAGTTAATCAATTCTTGGTGTATGTTAACACCAATTTTTGTTTAAGTTTAAATAAAAACCCTTTTGAGTGAATGATAACACCTATTTTGGTGCTGACACCACAAGTCGTGTATATTTACACCTTAT
The DNA here is from genome assembly GCA_023701765.1 of Hylyphantes graminicola. NCBI lineage: Eukaryota > Metazoa > Arthropoda > Arachnida > Araneae > Linyphiidae > Hylyphantes > Hylyphantes graminicola. The sequence continues at coordinate 32,912,221 of CM043118.1, forward strand.
TTAGCATTTCATAAACCCAAAACGAGGGTAATAATGATCCCTTCCTTTTACAGTGTATGCACAAACAAAACAACTGACATCATAGATTGTCAATTTAACTCTACGGTCAGTGACTTTATTGCAGGATTGCGTTATTGTCTATAAGCGTTTCAGTTTCTAGGTATTTGTATTCTGTTTCTAAAGATAGAAATAAGATTATTTAAAACTAGTTGTCGTGGCTACACTTTGTTGTAGCCTTTTTTCCAATATAGGAAAGGAGAAAAAGAGACAAGAAAATACGCATTTTTAAAATTTATAGATTATCCCCCCCCCCCACCCGATTTCACTGAGTGCTTTTACACCAAAATTACGAAATAGCTTAACTTGCGGCTTAACGTGTTAATCTAGCAATAATCTGTCCCAGCAATTTTCAACATTTGTTGCCACTTATTTTAAAAAGTAAACTTATAAAGCTTGTGATGTTAGGCTCCATTAATACGGCATAAGGTTTCTCCATGCAGTTGAAGGGGGGGGGGGGTAGGTACATGTGTGCTTGGTCAGACCCGCTTATGAAGCCTTCCCCCGTCAAGTAAGACAGACACAAAAATAATTTTTACTGTCAAGAGCAAGGAATATACTATACACCCAGGGCGATGGTGAGAGTCGAGTCGAACCCGCACCCGTTACAGTGCTCCAAATGCTAGCGTAATGGTTAAAACCACTCGACCATCCGGGCTCCATACAGCTGAAGTAATGTTACATCAAGGCTTTGCAGTGTTTAACCATGTACTTCACTATAAAGCTTCATCGGCGTGCGTTTAATCCAGTCTTCGTTTTGCCCGCTCTTAGTTTCTATTTAAAGGTGGTTTTAAAATTTAGAAAATCATGAGCAACATTTTGTTTACTTTTCAAAGAAACCAGCTAAAACTTTCGGATATTTCTAGTTCTAAACAACATTTACAAATTTATATTTTGTGAATATTTACATATTTATATGGTACTCATAGAAATCGAACAAATGCACATTTGTGACAAATATAAAATATGTAGCCCTCAACTACCTAGTTATGAAATTAAAACTTTTAGATTCCTACTTTCAGTTATTCCTTTTATTTATTTAGAAAAACAAGGTTGTTTAGTCGAAAATAACTTTTGCCATTATTTGTGTATTCACGTCCACACTTCTCTTCCCATAGGTTAGAGTGGTGCACAACGTGAAATGAATGCGCAATTGCGTACTATCGTTAATAGAACATACTTATTTATGAACAAATCAACATTCTTTTGATCTGAAACCAGACGCGCATCAAATTTATCTGCTAGAAAATAATATCGATAATTAAAAATGTAAATTAATTAAAAAACGTAAATTGATTAGAAAAATGAAAATTGATTCGAAAATGTAAGTTAATTAGAAACTATTGACACCTTTCTGATATGAACTATTTATTTAGAACGCATATTACCTTATGAGTTTACGATATTTATATGAAATTAGCTTAAAAATTATCTTTATTTAAAAACAAAAATGCAAGCCTGTTACTCCTAGTTGCATCTAATTAAAGAAAAGATTAAAAAAAAAATTTTTTTTTTGAAGGAATGAGCCTAAATGCAAATCAATTAGAAAAATGTAAATTAATTAGAAAAATAATAATTTATTAGAAAATATAAATTGATTAGAAACTATTAATACCTTTATGATATGAACTATTTATGTCGAACACACATTAACTTCTAATTTTATGATATTCATAAAATTAGCTAAAAAGTTATCTTTATTTTAAACAAAAATGCAATTGCTCCTAGTTGCCTGTTACTCCTAGTTGCATCTAATTAATGAAGAGATAAAAAAAAATTCTGAAAGGAACGAGCCTTAATGGTGTTTTAATTTTCGAGCTGCTTAGCACTGCACATTTCCCGGAATAGCAATAATAAACGGTTTCCTTTAGAATATTTCTGAGGACAATAAATTAAAAAAATTCATTTCCAAAAGATAAATTATCACATTAACTCGTTTTAAACTACATCCTATCTCATTAAAATGATTAAATGAATTTTATTTCTCCGAGGGCAATATGAACTAGCTGCTTTATCTAGTGGAAGTGAATGTGTTTTAAACTTTCGCCACATTTTGGTTTTGTTAGCATTTATGAGTTTAAAAAACATCAATGATGAAAATGGATGCTGTATTTCAGTATTCTTTTTGTGTACTTTTTGATGAAAAAAATTCACATATACTATACCATAATCTTAAATTGTACTTAAGAATGTTTGTAAAGCTGAAAACAATGCATTAGGTATGTTGCTATTCATCTGATTTTTACTACTATGAAACTATAGTATTTAGCTTTAAAAATACTTCTAATGTGTGTCTACATAGGCAGGGCTTGATTTCTGGCAGGGCAAACGGGCAAGTGCCCAGGGCCCCAACTTTAAGGGGGCCCCCAAATTGTCTTCATGAACATTTATGCTCAATAATGAACATTTATGCTCATTTATACCTCAAACCTTTTATTATGAAGCATGTAAAAAAATTAAATTCATGAACAAAAGTTGACTATTAAATTGTGTTTAAACTCTGAATTAATCAATTAACAAAAAACAGTTTTTTGGGGGTATAAGCATGCTTTTCGAGGTAATTCCTTCGGCTATTTTTTTTGGTAAACACTGTTAGATAGGAAAATAAATGAAAATATTTTATCGAGATGTTTTGGGGGCCCCAAATTTGTTCGTGCATTGGGCCAATAAACTTGTAAGTCGGGCCCTGTACAAAGGGATAAATTTTGTGTTTAAAAAATAAAAAACTCTCATGACGTCTTGTTAATATAATCAAAATACAAAACAACATTGTTTATTGAATAGTTTTAAGAGAAAAGTAAAGTATTTTATTACTAAATATTTGACAATTAAGATCTTAAACAAGTGTATTATACAACATGCTAAATTAAGGATTAAATAGATTTTAGTTTGGCAAAAAACGTCTGTCATTGCATAAAAACCGCAAGACGAAAAAATTGTCACAAAAAATGTCGCAATAATGAGCCATTAATACCCTTATTTAACAAAATAAAAAAAACATAACACATTCTGTGAATTTTGTGACTGATTCTGTGAACTGATTTAAGAGTATTTGTTAATTTGCCTTTATTTTTTTAATTTTATCTTGCATACATAATAAAAATAAATGGAAGTGTAAAAAGCGAACCAAATGTCCTTTATCTCTTGACTGCATTTTCCTTTGTTCTGTTAAATTACTAATTACCTTCCATTTTAGACTACTTAACATTTTATTCGTATTTTTTTTTTAATTCATCGCGAGCAATAAATGAAATCTCGGATTGGGTGGGGTTGACTCATCCTTTCATCCCTTAAATGGGTCGATAAAATGAGTACAAAGCATTCTTGGGAAATAAACACTGAGGGTCCCACGTGAGATTGATCACCTGACAGGGACATATGCCCAGCAGCCCAGAGCCCTTGGTTATAAAAAGCTGATTTGGGCACGGCAGGCCTGGGCCCACTAACGGACTGTTGCGCTGAGGAATTTTTTTTAATTAGAACAGTAAGTAAAATAAATGGAAGCGTAAAAAATCTCCTTTTTTAATTAGTTGCAATTTATTTCTCCCTTCTTTTATTTAGTTACTATTTGCAAACGTCAATCTATATACATAAAATACGACTTCTGTTTGTTTGTCTGTTTGTATAGGACGCAAAAACTTAAGAACCACGCAACAGATTGTCACGAAATTTGGCACAAAAATTCATCTCATCTCCAGAACAAACATAGGCTAAGAATTTTTCGAATCAGACCATTTTTCTATCGTTTTCGAACGTTTTAAGGGGAAAAGTACACCACTTTCGCTCAAATCCAATATTTTTTTTCTTTTCCGTGATGCCATCAGGCAGAAAAATTTAAATAAAATTTTTTTAGAAAACAATTGAAATTGAAAATGTTTAATTTATTTAATATTTGTTCATTGCCTTCAGAAACTAAATTAATAATTCGAAAAAATAGTTAGATATGTTTCAAGTTATGTATTCCTACCAGTCTCCGTTCTATTATTTTATTGTGTGTATCTGATTTTAATTATGAATTTTTTAAAAGCATAGTTAATTTTTTACTGAACTCTGTTGTTTTTTGAAGGCCGTCGCACTACAGATGCATATTAGGGTTTCATGTCTTCCTTTTTTCGCCAAATACTTTGCCAAACTCGCCACGTTATTACAAAAAACGCGCAAAAGAGCATTTTTTTAATAGCTGGTTGGTTGTGCGATGGTCTTTGCGCCAGAGCTGAATGGTACTAATGGTAGCTATATATTTTCCTCGCCAAATTTTTCAAACACGCCAAATGAGCTAAAATGTTTTTATTCGGAAAATTACTATGACATTATCTGTTAACTTTATAGCATTTTTTATATTTTGAATTTTTAATGTAATATAAGTAGCGGGATTTTGTACTTTAATAACGAACGGTATCAGCAACATAAGCTTATTAAAAAGCAAATAAACTTTTTAAAAATGCAAATCGTTTGATGTTTGCTGGAGTAGCTTATTTTTAATTCTTACTGATTATTTTGTTACTTAAATATGTATTCTCTTTAATTTGAGCTTCTTATCAAAGGTATTTTTGAAATTAATATTAATCATTACTATATCCAAGATGGGTAATTAAATGGATAAAATTACTGGGTAATCTTCATATCTTATGTAACTCAAATGAAAGAAAAAATAGTTAAATTGACTATTAAATTATTTTTTCACATCTACCCGTGCAACGTCGGGTATAACAGCTAGTATAAAAATATTTCCAGATGCATTTTGTTTATTTATGCACACTTTAGTATCCTACAGCAATACCTTTTTATGAAATGAAAACGAATGTCTCAGTTATAATTAACCATCCTCTCTCATATACCCCCGATTTGGCAAGAACTGTGACAAAGTGCCATATAAGTGGGGAGTACCTAAGGCATTGAGGCATTAATACTTAAAGTCAAAAATAAATTAAAAGATTTTTGATGAACGATTTCTATAACTGTAAATTTGTGTCCCTTTAAGACTCTTACATACTTTCTTTACCATGACCATGAAATAAATGACCTTGTCAAGAGCACGACCGAAATAAATGAAAAATCACTTTAAGTTCGAATCACTTCTCGAAATACTTTTCCAGAATGTCAACAAGTATCTCCATAGAAAATTTAAAAAAAATCGCAAAAGAAGAGAAATCTAGAAGAACTCGGAGATATCCAGGAGGCACCAAATATAGCGACAAGGCGTTCGGTGGCCCATAAAGTAGGTGGGAAAAGTCTTAAACGGCCCAAGGAACTCATAAACTTTCCCGCCAAGTTTTCGGGTTGTAAAAATGTTCTTCTGGAATTGCCGCTTTTCGTCTGGAATGAGAAATTCTGAAAGACGATAAGGGACGAGGATTAAATGGCAGAACCTGGGCGATGATTTCCCATTGGATGGTGGTCAGGGTGTTTTATGAATGTTAAGAGGAAGATGGAGATGGTTGCCAAGAAAACAAGTGAATCCTCCATAAAGTCGCCAAGCATCCCAGTACACCCAAACAAAACGCTCACTTAATGTTAACTCAAAGGCTGAAATGCATCATTTCATTTCTTAAAACGAATTATTAAAATACTTAAAATTTGTATAAGACTATCAGAAATCGCCAAGCCTATACAAACTCCACTATAAAATACACTCTAAAAAATGAATGCTCAAAAACGACGAAATTTTCCTTAATTTTGACGATTCCGTTACTGGCAAATGCTCCGAGTTTTCCTTTCCTCAAAGTGAGGAAATTTGAATCGTCATTTTTATGAGGATTTGAATGTCGTCTAATCTAAAGATATATTTCGTAATTTTTGAGCATGTGAGTACAACAATGAGATTCAGTTTCCTCAAAATCAAGATACAGAATCGAGAAATCGCACGATCGTAAAAGTGAGGATTCGCGTTTACTGAAAAGTCACGTGATAGTTTGACGAAACAATCCTCAAAATTAACGAATTTAGGCTTGAGGATTCATGAATCGTCAAAAATGAAAGTGTTATTTCTGAAAAATAGCGCCAAATACTTTGCAAAGAGCGGTCATTTGGGCTTATTACAAGGCGATTGATGGCCTCACTTGCCAAACTCATTTTTGTATTGGTTTTTGACGATAAGCATCTCCAACCCCTTCCTAACTCTATGGTTTTATGAGACGAAAGGAATTGGCTTTTTCGGCGTTGTAGTGTAGTTTAAAAGAACGAAAAGGGCGGGGGTGTAGTTTGTTGTGGGGGTTGTGACTCTTCCACAGATCCCCGTTTGAAATGAGATACAGTGAGATTGATTTATTATGTAGATTTGTTTTTGTTTTGGTTGAATTATCATTGCATGAGACTTACTTGTGTTGTAGAAGGCCCATGCACATTTTTTACCAAGGTCAATTTACAAATTAGTCACCAGAAAAGGCGCCCAACGCAACCACTTATGTTGTAAAAATAGAGTGTCACTTGCATTGAAAATGTCCATTTTGTTGCCAGTTTAAATCAATAACACGGAATTGGCTTGTTACAGGTGACGTATTTTCCTTCTATTTTCATATCTGAATTTCTTTCTATTGCTGCTTCGATTGGTGTTTTTCCCCAAGTCCTAAGTGATATCGATTCACCAATTGAAACCCGAGAAAAAATTTAAAAGTCACATTACAAGGTAATTAGTTTTAAATGATGCAACACCATCCATAGTTACTCATTTTACATTACTGCAGTGAATGCACATTGTATAAGCGGCTTTAAGATACATGGGATTGCACAAGATGATACATACATTTGTCTGAAAACGGACAAATTTAGATTAGATTTTTTCTGCAAAGTTTGTTCAAAGGATGGCAGTAGCAATGAAAATAACAATATTTAATTTTAGAGCCCCAAAGGAATGATTTGGTCTGAATGTCGACGCCTTACCAATTAAGCTCTTCACCTCATTTTTTTACACAGAAGTAACTCACGTACAACTCTTAAATGTTACCAGCTTTGCAAATGATAAACAGTAATAGTTCTTTAACTGAATGTCAGTCGTATATAAACTCTACATAAAGTAAGAACATCCACCTTTTAGAGAAAAAAAAAAGTATATGAAGAATTTATTTTAAGAGTTTAAAAAAAATCACGAAAACGAATTATTTTAATACTCTGTATCAGAAACAAAAAAAAAAGACTTTAAAGAAAACATTTACTCTTCCGTCTCCTTCTTGATATTTACTTGGCTGCCAACGTGGCAACCATCCAATCCTCAACCGCAACTTTTCCCAGAAAACCTTTTTTTGTGTGTTAATGTTCTAATCACCCGGTTACCAACGCATCAAATCCCAGAAAATGACAACATTCTAAAATCCACGACTTGTCACCCCTTTTCAAAACAAGGCCATCACGTCGGTGAGAAACTGCTTACATGTCCTGTAAACGGGCTATTTCCGAAGCGATGAGACTTACTTGAGTTTTAAAAATATTTTCGTCTGCTTTGACAGTAATGAATACGAAAGGATTTTAACAACTTTTTCGAAGTTTATGTAACTGGTTTGTTTTGAAAGACAGTTTGTTACTTGTATATGCATATGAAATTTATCTTTGTCATAGAATTCGAAATGGGTCAAATTGTGAATAAGATATTTTTAGTGCAATTTTTTTAGATAACTTTGCCAATTTTTTTAATTTGGAGTCATCCTGATATCAGAATTTATATGCATAGTATTAAGTTTTGAATTGTGTCAATTACTCTTTAGGAAATTAGATTTTGCTAGAAATTATAGTTTCTAAAGGTTCATTAAGCTAATGCATTAAATTCCTTTAATGGTGTCAATTTTTTCTCCCTTTAATGGTTTCAATATTTTAAAGAAAATACTCAAAAGTTGTAAGAAACTATTTGAACTGCAGAACAATTAACCTAGGAATCAACATTAAGGGACCAAATCGAAAAACTATAACAAATTCGGAAATGATAATTATCATTAATTTAATAGTTATAAACAATAATTATTATAAACTTTTTTTTTTCAAAAAGATTTGGCCACCTCTGTTTTTTATAATAATTTCGTAACTTTGACAGTAATGAATAAGAAAGAATTTTATCGCTTAACCTGTTTCATACCACTGATTGTTGCTTTTTACTCAATAAATTGCTTAATTTGTGTACGCATATGAAGTTATCTGCGCCGCAGTTTTAGGGAAAAACAAGATGGATTTAAACCACCAAAGGTATTGTAAATATGTATATTTTTCGGTGTTGTTCTAGCTAGTTGAGCTTTAGTTTTATCATTCGCTGCTATATATTTCTATTTGTTCCTTATTAAAAATTACAAGCCATTTATGTCGTGTTTCATCTATCCCTATTTCTCTTAAGGAACTCTAGTGAATTAAAAGGACTGTCAATTTCCTTCATAATAGAATTAAGTTACGATAGTTGTAATTCGCTTCAAGCAATTAAATAATTAAAAAAATATATATCGTTTGTCAAAGAGAAAAAAATTAAAAAAAAATAATAGGCAAGTCTTGAGTGGCAACAGTTCCACTGGAATAGAAAAAATGAGGTCTTGAAGTGGGTTTATCAAGTCATTAAACCAAACAACTAACCACCAATGAAATCCAGGGATGAAAGTATTAATTATTTTAAGTCACGCGGAACAAGACGTTTGAGAAATACCATCTGTATCGACATTTTTAAACTTGTGCAATAAAAAATAAATGAGGAATTTTAAATTTGTTATTAAATTATTAAAATTTGTGCAATAATAAAAGATTTAACGAACTTTCAGAAGCAATTAGAATATCCTGTGTTATAAGAATTCCTTTAGCTTCCCCATTTAACACGTATTAATATGAATGGTATATATCGCATTCAATGCTTTATGTAAATTTGTATGCGTATAAACTCATAATATTGTAGATTAAAAGCATCTGGATGCGTATACATCGTAAGTAATCTCAGTCATTAGGATTGAGAGACCACACGTTAGATTTGAAGACGAGATAATGTTAAGGATAATTGATTGGGTGAGATTTTCTGTGAGATCTCCTAATGTGCTCTAAATCTTTAAAAATACAGTAGCCCATTTTTATTTGTCAATCAACCAGAAGTTGGAAGCTTTTCTAACACTTTTAATCTTGCTTTATCCTTCTCCCTTTCAGATACAAAAAATAACATAGGAAAAAAATAACCAAAAAAAAAAAAAATAATAACAAACATATTCGTGTTGGAATTGTTGTGTACAAAAAATGTTTTGTACGTCTGCACTTAAAAAGGATTGAATAAAAGTAAAAATTTAATCAATTTAAAATAAATTGAATAAACTATTTTTGAAAAGAAATAGAATATTTCACGGATATTGATATGAATAATCTAAAAATAGCATTATCTATAGGGGGAAGTGAGAAATCCAGTACATGATATGTCAAAGGTTTCTAAAGTATAACGACAATTTCATTTTCTACGGATTGAAAAAGAATTTCTTCTCTTTTGACAGTGATGAATATGAATGAACTTAATCGCTTTTGAGTTAAATGTATTTTTTGTTGTTGTTGCTGGTAATAGATTTCTTAGTATCGTTGAGCTAACTTTATAAATGTACTTTTTCTGTATATGAAAGTGGCATTATTGTTATTTTTTAACTAGCAAACATATGCCCGTTCTACACACGGACTTGAAACTCATATCAAAGCGAACTAAGAATCGTATCCTTTCACATGCTACAGGGTAATTAGCTTTTTTTATTTTTCTCATTCATTATAGAGCACTTATCTCGTTACTAACATTTAATTATTGTTCTAAAATCCAAAATACGCTATATAATGCACACTCTTATATGTAATACAAATATCGTTCCAAACATGAACTTAGTGTCATCGTAATTTTCATCCAACACCTTAATTTAGCTATTATTGTATAGCAACAATTCTCTCATTTGGCGGGTGTTTTATAACAATTTAGCAAGAAAATAGAGAACACACAAACAGACCTAATTTACAATCGTAGCGCGACGTCCTTCAAACAACCAACTGTAGCGGCCTCAGTAACTCACAGTCAACCAAAAGGATCCTCAAGGTGGAGATGAGTTACCTCGGCTCTTATCCTACTACATTCGTTGTTATTTAGATTAGTGGTAGGGAACGCAGAGATAAATCAGCGCCCTCTAGCGTGAGGATGATATATTGATGTTGCGTGTGTGGTAACCGCCACACAACTGTTTAAACATTAAAAAATGAAATGCTAATATACTATGATTATATAAACAAATACGCATACACTATGATTATATAAATAAATATACCAACAAGTAAATATTAATACAATAATATAACATTGTAGTTTTGCAACTACCAAAGATTCTATTTCTGCAGCTACAATGCTATTGCGCTTAATATAACCCATGCTAACCATAACTTAATAATAAACTGCTTCTCAAAAAAGGGAGAAAGAAAAGCAGTCTCGAAAAAACTTCCATTTCTCTTCGTGCAAACACTGCCTATGAAAGAACTTACGTTTCATTTTGCTTTTTATGAAGCATTTACCCTCTTACGGCCCTACAAAGTGCTGATTCAGTAAACAAATAAAATTTCTTATGGTGGCGTTAAGTAGCTTTAAATTTGCTGCTACCCTATTAAGAAAGTGCCGAATTTACGTAAGTAAATTTCAAGTATATAATTGCGAACGTGTTAAAAATATTTTGAAATATCCTGCAACGAAAATAGTTCATTATTTACTATTTTTTGTTTTACTATCATAAACTATTAAATTTGTACCAAAGAGCAGTAGAGGTACACATTCGAAATTCTGCTAATAACGAAAATGTTTTTCTGTTATTAGCAGAATTAATTTCGGTCCATTATCTTTCGCTAGATATATTTCGGATGACTTCTGTATTTAGAGATCATTGCAGTATTGTACACTCAGATGATTTTACCCCCATTTTATATATTAATTTTCATTTTATTAAATGAAAATTGAAAAACCAATTGTTCATTTAATTAGAGGTTCATATATCTTAGTATACTTATAGGAATTTTACTTTTGATAACATAACAAAAAATGCAAGGTAATGGAAGTAAAACGACGGAGTTGAATATTCGAAATAAAGATTTTGCGTTTTCTACCTTTTTTTATAGGGTGCTTATTCCGGAAAAAGTGATTATTCAGCATTGGTCCGCCTTTTAATATCAATTGCTACCTGGTGCCACACGAACTAAAAGAGTTGTAGGCCTCACATTTGGCACGAAAGTTATTAGATTTTCAAAATAATCGCAGATGAGCAAAGAATAGCAGCCATAGAACTTTTCAAAGCTATTGTTAAAAGATAATGAAATAATATTTCTTATAGAGTGCTAATTGAATTTTTTGTTTGATGTTTCACACTCCTAGTTTTTATAGAACTAGTTATGGGATGTTTAACAGCACATTTGTTTCGTTGTTTCTTCGGAAAAAAACCCATTGAATTTTACTTACACAAGCGTTTTTAGTGAAGTAATCTAAAATTAAATTTCTAAAAAAAAATTGCCTAATAAAAGTCATATAATACCAGCTTTTATACTCAAACTATGCAGTTATGCATTATTGTTGCATTAACGTTTCGGTGTATAATTAAACATGTAAGGATGTGTAGGACATAATTAATCCACAATAATTTTTCTAAATTATCAATAAAACTCATATAGTCGAAAAAGTACTAGTAAAGTAATTATAAATCTTGTGTATAAGAGAATGTGCAGATAGTTTTTTTTTATTATAAAATATTCTTACTATTTAAAAAATGATTATAAGAATTCAAACTATCCTATGCTCGTTATCAATATCCGCATCAATCGGTGCCGCAGATTAGTCATCTTCAATCGACACCACAATTTTCGACACCACACTACACTTTTAAAACAAAAGAGCGAAATCCACTGAAATAGGAGAAATGTATTTCTGACACTGGAAAGGAATAAAAATTAACTCCTAAATAGCTCGTAACCACCCTAAATCACTCCTAATCGCCTTAAAATCGCTCGTTTGTTGTTAAGATTGTTGGAGGTTTAACAAAACAAAAGACTGGAATCCAATCCTCTAGTTAAAGTGCATTTTTGACACCGAAAGGAGTGAAAATTAACTCAGACTGAGTTAAATTTACTCGTTTGTTTTAAGAGTGTATATAAAATGTGCGAAAAGCGATATAAAATAAAATGCTCATCATATTTTTAAATTCTTATCCTCATCTAAAATATCTGATTCTTGTGATCAATGTCTTCATTAAGTGTTTGGTTGCCACATAGTTATCATATTCAATCAACACCACACTTTCTATAGTATATAAAATAAGCAAAAAGTGATATTAAATAAATTTTCTTACCATATTTTTAAATTATTATCCGCATCCAAAATATCTTTTTCTTGTTATCAATGTCTTCGTTAAGTGGTCGGTTTCCACAGAATTATCATATTCAATCAACACCACACTAGCAAAACTAACGGCGACCACTATATAAAATGTGCAAAAAGGGATATTAAATTAAATTCTTATCTTATTTTTAATTATTATCCGCATCCAAAATATCTGATTCTTGTTTTCAATGTGTTCATCGGTTCCCACAGAGTTATCATATTCAATCAACACTACACTTTGGTATCCTGCCAGAATTCCGGGACCACTCTACACGTTTAATCCATCATGGGATTATCATACACTAGATACAAGCTATTCGTATTCTTCCATCTCATGACGCTTCCCACACAAGTTTCAAAATGACATTTTCTTCCTTTATTTTTATTTTTCTTCTTATTTTTTTGCTTTTCAATAAGACGCAGAGATATAACTAACGCCGACCAAGAGACGAAGGTTAGAAAATCGAAGAAAAAATAGAGAATAAATAAACTTTCTTTTTAGAAACACACAAAAAAATGTCCCTGGCACTTTTTTTTGTCGGGTGTCTTCACACAAATAGAAACCAGAAAAATCACACGACCTTACGTATGAGATATTCAAATCGGGTAGAAAAAATTAAAGAATCAGGAACGAAAATTACCAATGGGGTAAGTAAAAAAATATCAACTAATTCTTTTTACCAGTTCTTTGGAATGAAATCAACAAGATTGATTTCCAATATTTTGCAGAACGAATTTAGTTCAGACTGAATAGCTTTTTTATTTAAAGAACTTTGCTTATTCAGCAAGTTACTATTTTTGTTTGATAATCTTGCTACTTAAAAAGAGCCTAAATCTAAGAATTATATCATTAAAACATGTTAAAATTTTTATTTATTATTTTAACCTTTTAATTGTATTGAATTTAATTAAAAAGAAGTCGAATTAAATAAAGCAATCATTCAAATGTATTTTTATTAAATAATTTGATTATTATTTTAGGTACATAATTCTAGATATGTTTCTTTAATTTTAAAGTAGCACAGAAATCGTGACAAAACAAACAATTTTAAATATAACTTACAAATGGAACAACAATTATGAGGGCGTGAAATTAACTAACTGTTTTCTTTACTAAACCTTAAAATAGCTTCCCCAACGAAAGTAACCCACAACTTTCTTCCGATATTTATTCTTTCAGTAGGAGAAATCATTTCCCATTTGCATGAATTGTATTCCTCTTTTGTTTACTGGGCCTCAGGCACGAGTTATTATCGGCATTTCGACGGCGACAGTTATTTGAGGACATTTGTGTCATGGTTTTCCGAAACGGTCTAAGCGACATATCAAAATTAAGTTATAAAGGAATGTATGAATTGAAATATTTAAATTTTTCACTGAACATGGTCTAAGTAAATGAATTCTAGAAGGGGTAGGGGTAGATACATATATATTCCAGCTTGTGTGCTTCATCAGAAACCCGCTTTATAAGGCATCATCAAGTATAAGACAGACAGAGAAAGAATTTTTAGTCACAGAGAAAGGAACTACACCCCTTATTTTAATAAAATGAAATTTAGTTTGAATTTAGTTTAGAATTTTTTTAAATAAACGTGAACACCTGTACATGTCCTAAATGAATGCCTGTAAAATAAAATGGAATTTGAAACATTTTCTCGTGTTTTTTCCCCCAAATCGTAATTTTATCCAATTCTTCCTATCATACTTACGTTGAGTGTATGATATAAAAGTTTTTGACAGGGAATTGAAACCATAATTTAAATATTTTTAATTTAATTAATTTTCTTCAATTATGTTTTATTTTATAAGCAGTATTTTTTTTATCACGTTCAGACAATATTTTTCAACCATTTAATAATATTGCAAATAAGACTAAAGAATAATTATTATATTTTATATTTTTACGATAGATAAATGAAATACCACTAGGTGACAGCAAAGCTTTATAACTTGTGTTTTCAACTATGGTCCCTTCTTAATCTAAACAATACGTATTTCTCGAAAAGAGATTTTGGCACTTTGGTTCTTTTTTGACGCATCAATTCGTTTCTTTAACCATTTTTGCAATATTTCCCATATGTTGTCTTTGTAAAATTAAATAAGAGGAACAATTTTTCAATTATATTTTTATGTGCCTTGGTATTTTATCTAATTTAAATATTAGAGGGCGATCAATCAAAGATGTAGAATTAATGAATTCGCATATTTGCCATCGTAATGCGAATGAAAATATTTATTTTTTGATGAAAATCAGTGCAGTTTTTTCATATGAAAAGAAAAATGTCGTAGTAATTAAATAAATTTTTGTTAGTTTTTCTTATTTTTGTTGTTTGACATTACTATAGTGTTTTTTTTTTCATAACTTTGTTCTCAACTGATTTTACAAGAAGAATGCAAGGTACAGTTTTTGTGTAATAAATAGCTTTAAAAAATCATCTGTGTTAGCAGTGTATGACAAATGACAGTGATTGCGCCCTCTAGAAGGGAGAGTGTAGGCTTTATAGCCCATTACCCGGCTCGCCAGAAGAGACAGTCACAAGAGACACACAAAGAAGGTCGACACAAACACATAGACAAATAACAACATTTTTTTGGCAAGCACAAACATCCATGCCTTTACCGGGATTCGAACCCGAGCCCAGCAGCTCCAAGGGCTAGAACACTAACCACTGCGCCGGCGGGCCGGCTGTTAGCATTGTAACAATGTAGTAGTAACTTAATTCCATAAAACCTTCGAATATATTGTTTCCTTACTTAGACAGTTTGTCCTTAATGGATCAGTATATGGGTCATTCCATTTAAGGCCGGCTGCGGAATATATGCCCCAGTAAATAACAGTATATTATTTTAGCACAATTTCTTTGATCTTTATATGGCTCGCCTGACTACGTCTTTTTATTACCAAGTGCAATAAATGGGGGACTGCTGAGGGTACGACCAACATGGGGTCAGGGCAGTTTGGAACATTACGCTAGCAGTCTGTGTGCCGTAAAGGGTGCGGGTTCGATTCCCGCCTTCGTCCAGTGTGTACTTCCTTTCTCTGTGACAGTGAAAATACTTTATGTGTCTTTCTTACTTAACGAAGGATTAAAAGCGGGTCTCTGATCAAGCACACAAGCCGGAACATAAATGTACCCTGCTGCCCTAAACGACCAACATTTTTCATGTGGCCGTTTTGCAAACAATCGCAATTATTTACTGTAAATTCCTTTCTAACTGTAATAGTGATGCAAACAAAATACAGATAAATACATGCAAAATCAATAGAAAAATGAAAATAAAAGTATCCATGTATCTCCAAAATGATTTTACTTTAACTCGTGGCAATTACTATTATTTAAATTATTTATTTTACAATTGTGAATACCAATTTGGGTATTTATTTAAAATGTCCAAGAAGCAATCGCGTTTATGTCTGGAAGAATTAACTAACATTCACTAACTCTACAGATTAATAAAACATGTCAACCGAAATTTTCTTAACAAATATAAATCAACGATACCAAGAAGATTTTCACTTAGTTGAAACAAAACTGTTTGTAGTGAAGTCTTCTATTGGAGCAATTTAAATATAACAGGATCTATGCGAAAGAAAACTTCACTAGTTGAAACTGTTTTAATGATGACACAGTCAATATCCAAGAGTATTGACAGGTCATGCCAAATGTGGCAAGCCAGCCAACAGGATATGGCAACCTAGCAATGACAGGGCTGGAGTGTTGACCAGACAGGAAGTCTGGTAATACCAAATAAGGCAGGCGTGATGTTAAACCCCTATACCCAATGAGAACACAAGAGGGGGAATAGATATTTGCATAACTAACCCCTTGACCCCCCAGCTAACGAATGAGAACGTTGGAGGAGGGCTTAGGTTTTCAGCATCCAAAAAGGTGATGCGGGGTCAGAGCAGAGAAGAGGAGCGACTTCTGAGATTTAGCTGCCTAATAGCCTTGGGAAGAATCCCACATCCGAATGCTGGAGTTCATCTCCTAACCTCCGCGGCCGAGTTTCCGACGATGGGACTCCAGTCCAATGCAATCCCGACTCCCGAGGCCTTACCTCAGCGCACCTGCCTCATTCATCAGACTTCTCCATCAACGCCCTTGCCTAGCAGTGAAGACGCTTTGCAAGACTGAGTGCAAAGTTCCCAGGTATCAATTAATTCCCATAAAACCGAATAGAGTTAACAGGTTAGTTTCGGATCCTCTGTAGAGATGTTAATTAATACTATGTCAATTATTGTAATATCCATCATTACCTAATCATAATAAATAACCTTAATGCATTCTCACTCTGGATGTTTATTTTAAATAAAGAACCTACTAACCACGGAGATTATAGCAATGGTGCCCGGTCCCAGGATCCAGTGTGGGGATATTTTGGTTATTTTTTTTAAATTTTCTTTAAAGAATGGTTAACATTCAATTTTTTTTTTTTTTTCTTTCTTCTCCCGCTACAAACGCTAATTTGTTTATGCATGTCATTCAATTGGGTTTTTAATGTATGAGTTTTTAATATTCCAAACATTCAGTCATTTCTCTTTGCGTTTGGTGTTGATGTGGTGTTTTATATGTTATATGGTAATAATTGATTACTTTTTTTTTTAAAGTGTAAGAATTTGGTTTTAATGATTAATTGTTTAATGGTTTTAGTAATTAATTATTTACTAAATGGTGAAATAATACACTTGATCATTTATAACTTTTACCTGTGCATGAAATTTTCTGTTGATTTATTTTGTTAAGTTTTCGTTTTCAAAATGCCACCTAGACGTAGAATCGCTAGAGTGCTAACTAATAATAGGGGCACACGCACTCGTAGTGCACGAACAAATACTGCACCGGTTTCACAAAGTAATGTCGCACTTACACCAATTTCAGCTCCTGCACCCATTTTAACAAATTTCCCCACTCCTAATCCCCAACAAAGTCAAAACTCGGGAAAAATAAATGGAATTGCGCTACTAACATCATTTTTTGATGGAGAACCGAGCGAAAGTAAATTTTTCTTTAAACAGTTTAATGATATCGCCGAACTGTCGGGCTGGTCCAATCAGGAAAAACTAACTATTTTAAAAACAAGATTGAAGGGCAATGCCCTAACTTTTCTTTTGAACGACGCGGAATTGTCGGAATCGGACGATTATAAACTAATATGTGACAAATTAATCACGTTTTTTTCTGATGAAATTGGGTTAACGGACAATCAATCGAAATTTAGTGCCTGTCGACAAAATGAAGGCGAATCAGTAAAAAACTTCGCATACAGAGTATCAACTCTGGCAAACAATTATTTAGGAACACAATACCAAATGGAGAACAACGAAACGAAACAAATTATCGACCGACTTAAACTGTCAAAATTCCTCGATGCACTTCTACCTGAATTAAGAGTCGACGTAATAAAAACAAATCCGCAAAATTTCAATGACGCGGTTAACACTGCAATACATACCCAAAAGGCCCACGAAACGATCCAAAAAATCGGCAATATGCAAATAAATAATATCAGATCTGAAGAAACAAACATTAAATGCGTATTTTGTGGCGAAAACGCACATTACTCGAGCCACTGTGAGGTCTACAAAATACTAAAACAATCTAACACTCAATACAATCAATTACAAAGCACTCCTATAACCAGAGAATTTAATCCACTACATAGAAACTTTCATGCCAGAGGCAATAATAATAATAACAGAGGAGCATACCAAAACGTTCAAACAAGAGGACGAACTTTCAACAGAACTAGGGGTTCTATTTCACGTGGACGCTATTTCAGAGGAAATAGCACTCAAAATCGACAATATAACAGACACACCGACCCTAACATAAACCCACAAAACCATTTTTTAGGACACAACTCGGGAACACTAATATAAACATTCAGAATAGTGTCCCCGAGAAAATTGTTCAAAATACGACAAACCAAATTGAAACCATCACAACAGAAAATTTAGACCACATTAATAATCAACAAATTAAAATGAACAATACTCAAATAAATGAAATAAATGAAAATAACAATAATCATGTTATCGCAAACACAAGCCACAACAATAAAAATTCAAACCTGACACTCATAAATATAAAGGCCGGATCAATAGACATAAAATCACTTATTGACACTGGGAGCAGTGTGTCAATTCTTGATCTAGATACATTTAGACAAATTCAAAATAATAAGCAAATAAAAGTCAAAATTATACAATCAAATGTTCAAATAACCACAATCACGGGTTCAAAAGTTAAATTCCTGTATTTAGCGGAACTCCCGATTCAAATAGGAAATGTAAAAATTAAGCACGGCTTTTTCATAACACAGAACTACCTTCATGATTATAAATTAATTATTGGTTGTGACTTATTAAATAAACATCGAGTAAATCTCCGCATTTCAGAAGGTATTTTCGAGATCAACGACTCAGAAGTCGAACTGATTAACATTTATACAAGTTCCGAAGATGAAGAAGGTTTTAGAATGAAACTAAATAAAAAAATCTTCTTACAACCCAAAGAAACGAGAATAGTAGATGTTGTTTCTAAGACACCCCTTTCACAAAACAATATACAAGTTTTTTTTGAACCAATTCAAGTTAATAATCCAAATGTAATCATCACTCCGGTTATTAACACAATTAAAGATAATAAAACAAAAATCCTTATATGTAATGCTGGTGAAAAAAACATACATTTAAACAAACATATGCAAGTGGGTAATATTCACACAGCAATTGACATTAAAAATTCAAATATAAACAAAGAAAATACAGTTAACTTAATTACTGCCTCAGAAGACACACTGAAGCGAAGACAAACTGAATTTTCCCTGGATAACTTTGATTTAACACACTTAAACCCAGGTATTAAACTTCAAATAAGCAATTTATTAACAAATTTTAAAAACGCCTTCTCGACTTCACTAATGTCACTTGGGCATTGTGATGCAGTGAAACCAACTATGCATTTTTATCACGACACACCCGTTACATGCAAAGCATATCCCCTACCATATCACTTGCGCGAATCAGCTAAAAATCAAATAGATAAAATGCTGGAAGCAGAAATAATTAAACCTACTGAAACTAATTGGCTTGCCCCCGCTATGTTAGTAAGAAAAAAGTCCACAAGCGACAAAAAAGGAGATTATCGTTTTGTTTTGGATCTGCGTAGCACGAACATGGCAATACAAATTTTCCCACAAAATTTACCAAAAATTAAAGACATACTTCATGCAATAAGCGGATTTAAATTTTACACATCGCTTGATATGGGTAACGCATTTTGGCAATGCGATTTTAAAGATTACGCCGACAAATTGGGTTTCACTACAATTTTAGGAAATTTTAGTTTCCAAAGACTCTGCTTTGGCATGAAGAATTGCTCTGAAATTTTTCAAAGACTAATGAATAAGGTCCTGGCGGGACTGGAAAATTTAGGAATAAGATGGTTCAATATATTAATCGGGGCCAATGACCCAGAGGAAATGGTTCATAAAATCAGAATAGTTTTACAGCGCCTAACCGAACACAACCTGACTTTAAACCCAAAAAAATGTCAATTTATGCGCCAAAGTGTCACTTATCTTGGATATGAAGTTTCAAAAGATGGAATAACCCCTTCACCAGATAATACAAAAAAGATTATGTCGTTCAAAAAACCCCACAATCTCAGATCACTAAAAGCCTTTTTAGGATGCCTCAATTTCTACAGATCATCAATCAAAAATTACGCCATTTACACAGCTAGCTTGGAAAAACTCTTAAAAAAAGGAGTTAAATTTAATTGGTCGAACGAACAAGAGACGGCTTTTCAAAATTTACAAGCGCATTTTTTTAATCAACCGTTCCTAATTAGCCCAGACTTCAAGGAAAAATTTTACCTAAACACTGACGCTAGTGCCATTGCAATCTCGGCAATATTATGTCAATACAGGCAGAATAGATTGGCACCAGTGGCCTATTTTTCAAAAAAACTAACGCCAGCTCAAGCTAAACAAAGCGCCATTCAACTAGAACTAACAGCCATTTATGAAGGTATTCTTCATTTCAATGACTATCTTTTTGGTAAGCAATTTACTGTTTTGACAGATCACCGTCCGTTACAGAATACAAGTAAACTAAACAATACTTCCCATTTGGTAAGGAAAATGCTAAACGAACTAAGTCAATATGACTTCGATATTAAGTATTTACCGGGAAAGGAAAATGCTCTGGCGGATTTTTTTTCACGAACAGAAACAGTCGAAACGAGGGATATAACGTTTGATACCGACACTAACTTTTCAAAACAAATTTATTCGGGTCTACCCATCGATATTCCAAATGATAAATCTGAATTACAAAACAATAACAACAATAATTCATGCGAAATAATACAAGACAACCTAAAACTCCCAAATACACAAAATATTTTACAAAATGAGAGTAGCGAAAACAAAAACATAAATGAACACGTCAAAAATAAACATAATAACACATGCACAAACTCACCAGTTTCCGGATTCAGCCAGACACACGGAGACCAGCAAATCAATCACATGGACACAGCGGGAGTCGGCAGCAATCTCGGGGTCTTTCCCCTTGGCTGCAAGCTGAGCGAAGAAAATATAATCAGCAAACAAAACCAGGACAGTACAATTTTATTTATTAAAAACAAATTGACACAGAAGAAAATTGAACCGAAATATAAAAATTATTTTGTGGATAGCAAAAATACTTTAAAATACAGACGTTCAATCCTAAAAGGAAATTCTATAGAATATGTGGAAAACATTGTTATACCAAACT
Source organism: Hylyphantes graminicola (assembly GCA_023701765.1). Classification (NCBI taxonomy): domain Eukaryota; kingdom Metazoa; phylum Arthropoda; class Arachnida; order Araneae; family Linyphiidae; genus Hylyphantes; species Hylyphantes graminicola. The sequence continues at coordinate 32,933,391 of CM043118.1, forward strand.
CTCTAAAAATACAAGCATTGTCGGATTTTCACATAACCCACCTTGGAGGTAGACGTATGTATTTACTTCTACGAGAATATTTCTATTGGGACGCTATGTTAACTGACTGTTTTAATTATGCTAGATCTTGTCTCAAATGCACGCAGCTAAAAAGGCCCCAACGAAATATATGGCCACATGAAATTAGAAAAATTCCTGCAATTGTGGGAGCGCATTTGAGTACGGATATTATTGGTCCTTTATCTAATGACTCTTATGTCCTAACAATCATAGACAATTTTTCGAGACATCTGGAGTTATACCCACTAAAAAACATAGACACAAAATCGATAGTACCATGCTTCATTGATTACTTCAGTAGATATGGGACGCCGAACTCAATTTTATGTGATAATGGATCTTGCTTTATAAGTAAAAACTTTCATCATTTACAACAACAATTAGGGGTCACAATTAATCACACAATCCCGTATACCCCAATTCTCAATGGGATCATAGAGAGAGCTCACAAACAGCTCAAGGAATGTATTCTGGCTTTACAGGACGATGTGGGAGATTTAAAATTAATTTTAAATTTATACAAGTCAAATTACAATGCAAGTTATCACTCAACAATCGGATTTTCGCCAAACGAAATTTTTTTTGGTAGAAAGATTCCACCTCTCACACAAAAATATAAAAGTCAAGAAGACAATCTCGAATTATTAAAATATCCTACTTATATGGCTAATATAAGAAAACAAATACAAAATTTTAACACGCAAGCCTCTAAGTCCATCGAAAAAGCTCAGACCAGACAACAAATATATACTCAAAGCAAATCTCAACCACATGACATACAAGTCGGCGATTTTGTCACTGTCAGAGACTGTAAAACCTACAAGTCAAAATTTCAGGGAAAATTTCAAGTTATAAAAACTATTAGTAAAAATTTATTTGAAATACAAAACTGTACCAACCCCGAACAAAAAAAGAAAGCACATATTTCAAAGATTAAAAAAGTGACTGAAAGATTCCCACACTTACAAGATAAATATAATCACAATGAAAATAAACCAAATTTACTCATAACACACGATTATAATTTGAGAAAAAGAACAACAACAGTCTAAATAAATAAATGTATACAATATTAATTTTTTTTTTACATCTATGCTTAATCATGAGATGCTTCAATTACATTTCACCCTTTTAATCAACACTTTATTTATTTTAAACTCAAAACAACTATCAATTTACGTGTAATGATTCAACAATCACAAAAAGGAAACAAAAAAATAAAAAAGGTTTTACAAAATTAATCTTATAACATTAATAGATTTCATTCCCTAAAGTAAAAATGATCAAAAACTATACGCTCTCTAAGACCATCCCCAAAACCACAAAAGAAGAAGAGCGAAGGAAAAAAATCCCACCCAAAAGTAAACAAACAAAAAAAAATACTTAACTTTCAACATCATGAGGGGGGGGAATCCGAAACATGTCTCAAGAAAGCAACAGGTGGATTATCGCGGACTCCGAAGGGTGTGTCGCATTGCCAACAAGGGGGTGAAAGTGACAGTCCGATCATCACGGCGCCGGCACGGAGATGTTCAAGAAGAATTCCTGGGCGGACTTGTTCTTGCAGGGAACAGCTAAGGAAAATTGTACGTTTTCTTTTAATACACAGAATAATATTTCATCAAGTTTGTATGACAAAAATATTAATTTATTACGCTTCGAACAACAACAAAATTTTCAAGAAAAATCATACTTTGTTAACTTTTAAATATGTAAAATTACGTAAAACAAGAGTTAACAATGGATAATCGACACCCTATTTACGCATGCATGTATAGCCATAAACGAAAAAAAATACATTTCTGAATAAAACAAATTAGAAAACTTAAAAATACAGTAAAAAAATTAGAAAAAAACTATAAAAAGAAAAAATGTTTTGGCTATTATGCATGCCCCTTTACAAAAAAAAAGCATAATATTTACTGCGAGTAAACAATAATAAAATTATAATTTAAGAATGAAGTAATTTGTCCCTCGTTGCTACCAGACCTAAAAGAGAAGAGAGAAGGGGAAAATTAGTGGTAATTAGTGATTCTAAAGCCCCAAAATAACAGCTACATAGCCGCATGTAGTCGTCTGGCGAAACCGCAAACAGGCCACCTGAAAAATACAAGCGTTTGTATTATTTTCTAAAGAACAGTTATTGAATTCCGATTTTCCCACGGAATTTTATTAAACTTCTTTTTTTTTCACTTAGTATGGTTTTATATATAAATACTTGTTTTGTTTTTCTATTGATTCAGAAGTGAAAATTTTTTAATATAAAACAGAACGATTTCAAGCACAGGTAACACTTCCCACGTGTGATGCATTTTTTTTTTTCGCTCTTTTGATTCTAATTTAATGCAATGAAAAAAAAAATACTGCGGAATTGTGAATTATTACAAATTTTCAAAAATGGAAAAACACTTACCTGAGTCAATAGTGATATCCATTAGACTTACGATTACGCACTGCCTTTTTCACACAACGAGCACAGTAATAGCAAGGACGGGTGACTGAATCCTCTAGAACACGCTAGAAAGAAGGTAGTGAAAAAGGAGAAAAAGAGAAAAAAAGACTTGTTTTGGAAACTTCTGAGAATTACTAAGTCAAGGTATTGGTACTACTGCCGCCATCTAACGGGAAAATAGCGGCGTAGAAATACTGCTGGATGCTGGAATATGGGTAAAATTGCATTTTTTTTTAATTGTTTCTTTTCTTCTGAGAGTTTTGTTAAATGGTATATGCTTTTGGTTCGAATCTAATAGATTGGTTTAAAAATTCCCTAATGTAATGATTTGATTATATTTGGAGAGAATTTTTAAGAGGATATGATTTAAAAATTTATTTATATCACAAATGAAAATTTTCCCTTGTCTTTTTTAGTAATAATTAACAAGTTTGGATTTTTTGCTATTAACTTTTTTTTTAATTAAGGGGTGATTTAAGTAGTTTCAAGTGATAAATGATTTCTTTTTTTTAAATAAATTCATCTCTATTGGGGATCTGAGGCGAATTAATGTTGACTTGTGTTTTGTTGGGAGTGATTGATTGTACCAGGTGAGATTGTACGATACTATGATTACGGAAAGGAGACTTCAAGGGTGCACATTTGAAGATCTCTGCAGAGAACATATTTCAGCTGGTTTGAAATTGTACAAAGCATTTTCTGTGATTCAGAAAGTCAACCAATCTTATTTCTGAAAACGGTCCATTCCAACACAAATAAAAGGAGTTGAATATTTCCTTTTCACAGTGTACAAGCCCTTTGAATTTTCGACAAGTGATTATTGGTTCGAAAAGTGTGAATATACCATTGTTTGTTTTTTTTCTAGAAGAGAAAAGTGAATATACCTTAAAGTTTTTTCCCAACAGTCATCAGCAGTGTTTTTGTGACTTGCCTTACAGTTGTTTCCAGCGCAATGCATCTCCAATGTTTTTTTTTTTCTGAACAGTTCTCAGGTATTTTTATTGGAGTTTTCATTGAGGTATAAATAATGACATTTCAGTGACTTTACAACTACCAGAAACCTTAAATACATGAACTATTTTCTAACAACTAATAAACTGTTGTGAATTGTTGTCAAAACTGTTGAACTAACTCTTGAAAAAACTTTTCAGCTTGCATTATAAAGACATTTAATTCAAGTGTCATATTGAATCATATACTTTGATTTATGAACTCTAAACTATTTGAGTAATACAACATATATATACAGGTATGCATATTTGGAATTCTAAGATGTTATAAGTAAAATATAACAAACTTCAGTTATAAATGTGTGTGTAATTAATATTGCATTCTTTTTCATGTAACACTTAGGAGTATTTCAATCTCTTAATTACCCTAATGAAGTTTTATAAATACCTTCATGTTTTTCTTGAAAGAATTTTATATATGCATCAACAATGATCTAATATAAAAGTAGAGACTGGTGAAATTCCAAAATTAAAACATGAAGTAATCTCAATTTGCAAAGAAAAAAAAAAAATTTCTGATTTGTTTAAATAAGTGTTGTATTGATGATTTAAATGTAGTTCCATGTAAACATATTATTCTAGAAAATGAGTGAAAATATTACATTCACCTTTGATAATTAGTTTTGCAAACTTATGTACAACTAGGTTAAAAGAATTTTGTTACCATATATGTAATCATTTGTAACTTTGTATAACCATTGTCATACATTATGAAAATTAGTCTTCTCAGGGGATCCAAGAATTACCTAAACAATTTATAGGACTTTTTCTTTCGGTTATTATTGGGAGTACTTGACAATTTACGAACAAACTTTCTTGGTTTTGTGTGAGAAGGGGAGTAATGACACAGTCAATATCCAAGAGTATTGACAGGTCATGCCAAATGTGGCAAGCCAGCCAACAGGATATGGCAACCTAGCAATGACAGGGCTGGAGTGTTGACCAGACAGGAAGTCTGGTAATACCAAATAAGGCAGGCGTGATGTTAAACCCCTATACCCAATGAGAACACAAGAGGGGGAATAGATATTTGCATAACTAACCCCTTGACCCCCCAGCTAACGAATGAGAACGTTGGAGGAGGGCTTAGGTTTTCAGCATCCAAAAAGGTGATGCGGGGTCAGAGCAGAGAAGAGGAGCGACTTCTGAGATTTAGCTGCCTAATAGCCTTGGGAAGAATCCCACATCCGAATGCTGGAGTTCATCTCCTAACCTCCGCGGCCGAGTTTCCGACGATGGGACTCCAGTCCAATGCAATCCCGACTCCCGAGGCCTTACCTCAGCGCACCTGCCTCATTCATCAGACTTCTCCATCAACGCCCTTGCCTAGCAGTGAAGACGCTTTGCAAGACTGAGTGCAAAGTTCCCAGGTATCAATTAATTCCCATAAAACCGAATAGAGTTAACAGGTTAGTTTCGGATCCTCTGTAGAGATGTTAATTAATACTATGTCAATTATTGTAATATCCATCATTACCTAATCATAATAAATAACCTTAATGCATTCTCACTCTGGATGTTTATTTTAAATAAAGAACCTACTAACCACGGAGATTATAGCAAATGAATAAAAATCTAGTGACCTCCAAATTGTACCTATGCAATAGCGCTTTAGCAATCGTTTAAAAATAAATTTAAAGGCGTATGTAACGTATCATAAGAATCAAAAACTTATTAAAAATTATTTAAGTAATAAACTTATTATAAATAAACCTGTTCAATTATTCAGTTCCACAACACATAGATATTCTGTTACCTTAATAATAACCTGTTTCTACAAAGTAAAAATGTAGAAGAAAAACTTCTTCTGACCTAATCCAATCTGCAAGCTACGCTTCTAATATATTTATTTGTTTGACAACGTTTTATTTGACACTAGACTCAATTTAAGTCCATTCGATTTTGAGATTATTGTGTTCGAATATGATTATTTTGAAACACTAATCACCAAACCATTGCAGTTTCACAAAGTGTTTACATGCATTTTAAGCAATTTTCCAATACTTCCCATCCAACTTTTACCCAAGCACAAAACTGCTTTTCTAAATAAATAATAGTTATTTATGAAACAGGTGTAAAAAGTAATACTTTTTAAAACTAATGATAAGTGGAAGTAATAATAATACTATTTAAAAAGTTTACTTTTCACACGTGTTTTAAAAAGTTAACTTTTCACACTTGTTTTAAAAAATTAACTTTTCACACGTGTTTTAAAATGTTAACTTTTCACACGTGTTTTAAAAATTTAACTTTTCACACGTGTTTCATACACTATTTTTTATAATTACGTGAAAAAATCAAATCTCATTGGTTCAAAAATAATTCACGTGCTATTTTTTTTACGTAAAGAAGATCGGCATCGATAAATCTCTGGAACTACAAAGGGCAAACTTATTTTTTATAATTACGTAAAAAAATGATTGATTCAAATATAATTCACGCGCATAATATTTTTAAAATAAAGCAGATCGATAAATCTCTGGGTTTTATGAATATCATGATACAGAAATTTTACTTGAATGTGGCATCTTATGAAAAGAATGAAAAAAAGTACTAATTTTCACTGATTTTGGGTGAAAAAAAGTAATTTTTTATCACTGTTTCTAAAAAGTATAACTTTTCGCACGCGTCTGATATTCAATATTTAATCAGCCTCATTTGTCTGGCTTTATTAAATACTTTACAAACGGTTTTTTATAAGATAAATGTAGCTGACTTACAGGTCTCTATAATCCCTACTTTTGAAATTGGTTAAAATATTTTTTTAGTTTTCAATTAATAATTTTAAGATAAAACATTCGAATGAATTTCGAAAAATGGGATTATAGAGAGGCATGTAAGTCAGCTACATTTATCATACAAAAAACCATTTGTAAAATATCCAGGGCAACTGAAGAAATGTGGCTTAGAATTATTTTTTTCACAGTGAATAAACGCCGAGGCACTTTGCATTGGAAATTCGCTGTCATTCAGTACAGCCGGAGTAAAGTGGACTAGAAATTTATTTTCCTCCCTAGATTAACACATAAGGCACTTTGCTTAAGTGACCCTTGTTCAATCGGTCTCATTCGTCTTCAATCAAAAATAAGCTTTTGCAGCCTTGTCACACTAATGTAGCCTAATCCTTTTTATCTATCAGATGCGAAAATATTTGCTTTTACCCTACAATTGATGGCTGGAGCGTTTGACACAAGAGCTTTTCTGCCGAACACCGAAGGGCTGCAGGAAAGCGGTCAGATAGGGAGGGCTGGGAGTGTACATAGGGGAATATTCATCATCGTAGTATAAAGCTATTGGGACAAATTAAGGATGCAAAAGAGTTTTATCTACTTTTACCAGTTTTTTCAGGGTTGGAAAATTCTGAATTTTTTTAAATACACAAAAAAATCATAATTTGTAGTATGTACACTCTTAAAACAAACGAGCAATTTTAACTCAGTCTGAGTGAATTTTCACTCCTTCCAGTGTCGAAAATGCATTTCTCCCAAATTAGTGGATTTCACTCCTTTGTTTTGTTAAACTTCCGACAGGATCACTCGAAACGAATGATTTTAACTCTGTCTGAGTTGATTTTCACTCCTTTCCAGTGTCGAAAATACACTTCTCCTATAGGAATGGATTTCACTCTTTTGTTTTAAGAGTGTAGTAACACGTAACAGAATGGATAGTTAGGTCTAAAGAAAGCAGAATGAAAGAACAAGAACTTTGTACGGCGGTTATCTGATACAGAAAACTATTAGGGACCTAATACCTTTGACAAGAAGTACCATAGGAGATAATAGGAGAACTCCAATACATAATTGACCATTCCATTACAAATAAAAATTAATTGAAAAATAAAAATGAATATGTTCTTGCAACTCTAAAAATGTTTTACTTTAACTTGTATGATTTTTTTTATTTAAATGATTTATTTAATTATGACAAATAACGATTAGGGCTACATTTTAGATTTAGGAGAATAATTATCGTGATAATCTAAAGGGATTTTCTAACATTCACTGTAATTACAGATTAAAGCCTTTCTTTTAACTGATACTTTCTAACGAAATATAAATCGACAAATACAAGAATATACCAAAAAGTTTTGGAACAAAACAGCCTCTACCAATAGTAACAAAATCGCCTACTTCAACTGTTAGTTAAGAAAAATGGATGTTATTAAATTATTCTATTGATTAACTGCAGAAAATATGAAGCTTAAATTTAATTTTTTTTCATTTTGTTAAACACCATACTTATGATAATTTTAATAATAGATAAATACTTGAGAAGATTCATGAAAAAAGCAACGTAGAATATTGTCATAAATAGTTTATCCAGTAAAATTTTGTGCAGATTTCGGTGAAAGTTCAAGAGTTTCACCTTCATCAGAATGGTAGACAACATAGACTAAACACAAAAAAAACAGTTGACAATGTAAAGTTTTTTCACAACTTCGCGTCATCAACTACTTTTTGTTACTCTTACCTTACTGTGACGTCCGATAGTTCCTGGGAACTCAAGTACCAAATTTGAAATCTGTATATATTTTCGTTTTCCAGTTTAACTTTTAAAACCAAACGAGTTCTATGACATCAACCCTTTGCGCACGTGCGATTTTCTCGAATTTTCACTTTTTGTGACTGCTAATAGGTACTAGGAACTTTTGAATTAAATTTAAAGTCCGCAGCTCCTTTAGTTTAAGCTGTAGAGTAGCTAAAGACAGATGAACAGACATACGGAGCAATTTTCGAAAACCACTTTTTTTCAAATCAGCACACAGAGAAGACACAAAACACATGATTTCCATTTTAGATAATTGAGCCTATATCGCAATACGTTCAATACCTTATATTTCATATTAGGTAATTGAAAGTATGAAAAAGCTAATTAGTTTGAAAACTAAGCTGTAGAATAGTTTCAGACAGATGGACAGACAGATTGAGCAATTTTGGAAAACCACTCTTTTAGAATCAGCACACAGAAAAGGAAAATACATAATTCCTATTTTAGATTCTCAACTCCATCCAATACTTTTATTACACTATATTTCATATTATTTAATTAAGGCAGATCAGTACCATGTAATTTTCAAAAAATCTATTTTTTTTATTTTAGTATTTATGTAAAATACGTTTCACGAGCTTTCCAAGGATGCCCTTTGTAGGTCATTCAGTCAAGTTTAACATAGTTAAATTTTAACTTGGATAGGAATCAGAAATGTTTTCATAATGTAAGTGTTCAACTTTAAATTTAATTTTTCTCAGAATGGTGTTTTTCCAGGTTTGTGTACCTTTTTCTTAACAAACTACTCTATGTATAGACCTAAAATTTTTACAGGAAAACTGTTTCATGGTGTTTTGCTTACTACAATGGGCATTTCTCAAAATTTAAAGGAAAAAAGAACATGGGTAATTTTGTGATGTTAAAAAATACATTACCTTAAATAATATTTTAAAAAAAACTTTATATATTGATGAAAACTCATTTTAGTGTATTGTTCAAAGTGCATATAATGCGCATAATTTTTTGTGTTGTTTGGCATGTTAGTTTCATAGAAAAAAGAACATGAAAAAGATCAATTTAACATGAGCCGTATACAAGGTACCGATCAGCCTTAAAAGTAAAAAAAAAAACTAAATTCGAATCAACTACTTTCTCCAAAAGAACTTACATAGCCGCAAATGCCAATCATGGTCCGGTACTTTTGTCCGTCTAATTAATGACTCCACCCGGCTCAAGTTATCATTTTGCGGACATAGTTATCGTGAAGATGTCGGTTGATTGTGTTTGTCATGGGAGTAATTTCGAACATATGAGCCACAATAAGGCAAGTCATATAATGTCTATTAAATGGATAGAGTTCCGTGCATGGAAATGAGATATGGTATGGTACATATATATTCCAGCTTGTGTGCTTGTTCAGAGAACCGCTTATAAGCTTTCGTCAAGTGGGACAGACACAGAAAGAATTTTTACAATCACAAAGAAAGAAATAACACATAGACAAATAACATCATTTATTGACGGTCACAAACATCCATGCCAGATCGGGATTCGAACCCTACCCCAGCAGCTCCAAAGGCCAGCGTTCTAACGATTGAACCACCGGGGAGGCGGAAATGAGATAATAGGAGAAGCGGGAACCCCATTCAATCTTCGCCGAGAAAGGAGTCCTATCATGAAAGATAACGCAAGAGAGTGAGACTTGGCAACTCAGCTCCTGCTGGCGATACAAAGTTGACTTTAAAAAAAAAAACAAATTAATAATAAGAAATAAGATTTGTTATTGGGTTTGTTGCTACATTAGGTTAAATATTTTCGTTGTAATTTGAAATGCAAAGTCATAGCACAGGAAGCGTGTTTTCGGGGGGGGGGGGGGCACACTCAGAACACGATTACTGCACATCCCTACTTCTATTCCTACTCTTGTGTTCTCTGAATCTGAGCCTGTATTTTTATGTTACTGCTAGAATAATACTAATATAGTAAAATTAAAAGTTTCGTGCATAGTTTTAATGTGTTAATAATATTAAATGAAGAGTACACGGGAAAAACCGTTTAATTTTGCAGAGAAGTTTCCTTGGCAGGCCACTTTGGCGATGATAGCGAGTGATCGCCTTAACTTGTGTAAGGAAAGCAGTTCCTACCACAGATATCATGGTTAAAGTAAGAGATTGGAAGATCACGTGAACTCCAATGCTAACGACGGGACGCACAAGGAGCTCCCAGAAGAGCCCCAATGAAGTCACTGTTGTAGGTCACGTGGTATGCCACGGTAATACTTTAACTTCTTTCTCTGTGGTTCCTAGCTACCAAGATTCACGCAATTGGCGATCCCAACGCGTGGACCAAGCGAAGAAGAAAAGAGAGAAATCGGTTTTCTGCCGCCAAGCAGGCAATTGCGGGCGTCCGTCTGATAAATCAATCGGTTATTCCCGTGTACTCTTCAAATGTGTTTATAAATTCGAATTTGATTTATGAATCTGCCTGTCTTTTGAACTTATAAGATTTTTTCATTAAAGATTAATTTTAAATTCATTTTAACTTCAAAAACAAGAGCGTAATTTATTTCTAAAGAAAAACTTCAGCAAAACTGTGATCTTTACATATATTTATCAAAATTCTCAACTTCTTCATCGCTTTCAATGTTTCGAAAAAAGAACCTGATTCTAATCCCAATCCCAGACAAATATTTTGTATTTAAACTCTTTAACCATTTATTAATGTATGAAATGGAAAAATCTTTATTTTCCTTACCATTTCTGAAAGTTTAAAATAAATTAGAATTTTATTATTATTAAAATAGCTTTATTATGATTTTTTGCTATTTTGGATATTTAATCATAGGCTCATTTTAAAGCGTTAGAGCTTTTACAACTAAGCAGCGCTCTGGAAAGATTTTTTTTTTTCAATTCTTCATTGTGGATGACACACTATACTTACGGTGCGATAATGCTATTTTTACGACACATTACCTGCAACAAAATCTCACGCAGAGAATTGATAAATTAATGAAATGCGTTACATGATTAAAGATAATTGAAAAGATTCTTGAAACACTTTTATGTTTTGAAATTTGGAGTAAGTTGTCAAAAATGTCTAACAAATTTAGTTAACACCTAATATACAGGGTGATTATAAAATAACGCTCGCTATTCGGAGTGGTCTGTAGCTTGAATGAACTATCCAAATGCATCAAAAATTGAGACACTCACTAATCAAGATGGGGGAAAAATAATGGAATCATAACAAGATAGAATCCCACAAAAATAATCATAAGAAAGAATAATCATAAAAAACAAACTCGTCTCTTGACCGGGGTTCTAAATTACGAGGCGTCTTCAATTATGGCCATTTACGGCCAACACAGCTAATTACGCCTCGTAATTTAGAAACCTGGTCAAGAGACGAGTTTTTTTTTCCAAAAAGAATGGAATCATAATAAAGAAACTCGTCTCTTGACCAAGGTTCTAAATTACGAGGCATAGCCAATTATGGCTAATTTTGGCCAACACATCCAATTACGCCTCGTAATTTAGAACCCTGGTCAAGTGACGAGTTTGTTTTTTATGATTCCATTCTTTTCCCCCCTTCTTGATTAGTAAGTGTCTCAAAGTTTATTGCATTTGGATTATTCATTCAAGCTACAGACCACTCCGAATAGCGAGCGTTATTTTATAATCACCCTGTATTTCGCGAAAAATGTGAATTTAATAATTACCAAAAAACTTTGATTTAAAAAAAAATTAACGTATTTTTTTAAAATCATAGAAAAGTTTTTAAATTTTTTTCTTAAATCAATTTTTTAGTATTAAGTTATTTTATATTCTAAAATAATTTTTTAATCAAATAATTTCTCAACTGTACTTTGGAAATGGTAAAATTTCGACTTATGCCAGTCTAACTCCAGAGGTTTGAAGTTTGCAAATGTTAATTTGTTAATATCTTGGGTTGACTTTAAGCTTGACGAAAAGACTATAATGAGTGACTGGAACATAGATGAGTTTATTTATTGACACTTTCTGTAAAATTAATGTTTTCTTTGCACTCTTCATCATACAATGTAGTAATCAATATATTATTTGTGGTAAATAAATATTTTATTAAGTTAATCATTTGAGATGCTCGTGTGAAGCAATACAATTAAGTAAATTAATTTGTTTAAGTACATTGTTTTTTGGATTAAAAATATTGCACGTTATTGTTACTGCAACAAATAAATGTTTTCTTATAGTGTCAAAACTTTTAAAACAAGATATTTAAACGAATTAAACGTAAAATATATATGTATCAATTTTACTTTTAGATTTTAGATTTACATTAAATGTAGCAATTTACTTCGGAAAATTCTTAAGATAGATTCATATATAAATTTCATTTTTTTAAAATCTTTATCAAATAAAGAGGATTATCATCAGTTCAAAATTAAAAGTCGAAATTGAATATAGTATTGAATAAAGTATAGCATTGAATAAATAATGAATGGTGGCTAGTATATAGATTACAAAATGCATTATGACTAAAATTAATTAAATTAAACATCAGATTATGAATGTCGAGTGGAAGCTAAAAATACGAAATCCAAAGAAAAAAATTATAAAGCACAATTTTTACATAAATTCCAATTCTAAAGAAAGTATATAACTTAGCATTTACATTCCTTTGGGCTGTAAAAATTTCAAAATATAACAATTCAAATTAAATATGAATTTTTAACTTTTAAATTACTTTTCATTAATATTTTTGCATTTAAAATGACGCAAAAGGAAACAATAACCAATCAACTAACAACGATTTTTTTTTCTTATTTATTGCAAAATATTTTAAAATATTTCGATTAAAATGGTCTTTCGTGGTAAGTTGTCCATTTAAACGCTTTCATTAATTAAATTTTAATTAAAATTTTAAAGAAATTAATAGGAATAACTTTGCCTTTTAACACGTTGCGTGCCACTGACTCCTTAGGGAGTCGCTTGGTTCCGATTCATCGATAACAGCACATTCTAATGAAATTCATAGTGCAATTTTGCCAACAGTTCTTATGAGTCCAAGTTAGTTTGAAAACTTGATAAGCATGATGGTCTAGTGGTTGCACAAACTACGTGATCTAGCTCTGTCATCGACCCTTTTGTGTGATATTTAATTGACACCTAGTAATGCGGGCCTCTGACCAAGCACACAAGCCTGAACATATTTATGTATACCAACCAACCGCCTAGTAATCCCAGATGTGACTGATGAATTTCCATACATATATTTTAATGTTCATGCAGTTTTTGTGTTATTGCGAAGGGTAATCTTTCGCCAGGAACACTTCCTCGTATTTTTAGGACTAGCTGTCGTGTAGCTTTAGTTAGCAACGTTAATTCAACCTAACCTTGCAGTTCGAAAATGAAGAATAGTTAATTCATTTCCATTGTAACGAACATGTTTTAAAAAACAGGATGTTCTTCTACTTCATCAGCCTCTATCGATGAAGCCTCTATCGATGATATAGTGGCAGCGAATGTGTTAATTAGAATTAAAAAAAATGTCTTTTGTGATAAAATATGTATTTCTACACTTTATTACTGTATTTAATAGGGCATGTGGCATCTCTACAATTAAATAAGTTTTCTATATTTTAGAAAAGAAATATTATGAAAAGCTGGCATATCGGATAAATATGAATTGTTATGTTTCGATACAAATACAGGGTGGTTATAAAATAACGCTCGCTATTCGGAGTGGTCTGTAGCTTGAATGAATAATCCAAATGCATCAAAAATTTAGACACTTACTAATCAAAAAGGGGGAAAGAGAATGGCATCATAAAAATGACAGAATCCTAAAATAATAATAATAATAAAAAAGAATTATCTTTAAAAAAACACTCGTCTCTTGACCAGAATCTAAATTACGAGGTGTCGTCAATTATGGTCAATTACTGCCAACACAGTTACTTACGCCTCGTAATTTTGAACCCTGGTCAAGAGACGAGTTTCTTTTTTACCAAAAAGAATGGAATTATAAAACAGAAACTCGTATCTTAACCAAGGTTCTAATTACGAGGAGTAGCTAATTATGGCTGCGGCCAACACATCCAATTACGCCTCGTAATTTAGAACCCTGGTCAAGAGACGAGTTTGTTTTTTATGATTCCATTCTTTTTCCCCCTTCTTGATTAGTAAGTGTCTCAATTTTTGTTGCATTTGGATTATTCATTCAAGCTACAGACCACTCCGAATAGCGAGCGTTATTTTATAACCACCCTGTATATTCAAAAAATGAAAATCTATCGAAGTAAATATTAAAGAAAACGGTTGAATAGATGGAATACAGTAAGCAGATATTTTTTTTTTTCGGTAATGAAATGCAATGGAAACCCTGAATTTCAGACGATTTTTCTAAAAATTATATTTGTGGCTCTACTCCACTTTGCTACGCACAATACGCTGCATCAAACGAACAGACAAAACGTACTTATAGCAAAGAAGAAATTACCAGTTCATCTTTTTAGGAGAAATGCAACAAAAAAAAATACTTTTTAAATCAAATTTTTAACTTATGAACAAAGGTAACTTATCCACTCTTACCAATTAAATTATACAGGTTGTCGTAAATTTTTTACACGCAAAACAACAAACTTTAAGCATTGTTTTTATGCTAATGGCGTAAAGCACTTTTAACAAAACGTAAGAAAATTTGGAACTTACATTTATATTATATAATCAAATTGTAAACCCCTTTCATCGAAGCACACCTGAAGGCGTTTTGCGCATATTTTTAGAAACGCGTTTTAAGATGCTGGGAGTGACTTCTTGTATCCTTAGCATGATAGCAATTTTCAGATCCTCTATTAATTGTGGATTATCTTCATAAACTTTGTTCTCTAAAAATACTCAAAGAAAAAAAGTCAGGTATACTCAAATTAGGGGAATGAGGTGGCCCAAGATTTCTTGAGAAAAGTCGATCGCTGAAAAAATGTCGAAACATGTCCATGATTTCATTACTTGTATGGCATGCTGCACCGCCTTGATGGAACCAAGAATCTCAATCATTCACTTCTTATAATGCAACAAATTGTTGGATAAGTTCTCTTTATGCATTTCCATCAACAGTTGAAGCTAAAAACAATCGAATGAATGAATTTTAATATAATTTTTCACTAATGAATTTTTAAAGTTGGAGTACGGAAACTTTTAGGACACCCGCATAACACTTTCGATCGGTGATCAAACATTCTCAGTAAGTATTCTCAAATAAACAATTTTTCTTTTTCCAAATTAATCGCATAAAATGTTTAAACTGTTGCTATTAAAAACAAAAGCATATCAGCACTATTCTAGAAAATATATATATACATCCACGACAGTTCAACAACTATTTTTTTTAAAAAATTCTTCTTAATATATGTACAAAGTTTACCAAACTTAAATAAAATATTCGTGTTACAATCAAACTTTCGGTGCATATTTCCTCAAAGCCGCGAAACTTTTCAAAACTTTATAACTCCGAAAATAGCAGCCGCAGCAGAAGCCAAGTAGAAATGCAAACATTGACTAGGACAACAGAATATTTCTAGACGTAAGATTTCATTTCCCCATCGGTTATCTGTTTAAAAAAGACAATCTTTACTTTAGATTTATTCATATTTTTACTGTATATTTATCGTTATTTATTGCTTCAGATATGTAGTGTGTTTTCTCTTGTTGAGGAAAATGCCCTGCTTGTAACGAAGCATAAACATTTCGGAAAATACGAAACCAAACAAGAAATGCTTTGGTATTTGCGTTTTGACTCTTTTTGATAAAAAACAAGTTGGTTTGTTACAGAATCTGTCACTTACACCGCTTCCACACAATATTTACGCTCAACAGGAAACACACTAACAGCACCTCAGAAAGAAATTCGCCAAACAGGGCCTTTAGCTAGTTCTAATTCAAACTTTTATAAGCAAAAATAATAATTGTCTTTAATCTTCTTTTGAAGATTTGATAATTAATCTTTATCGTTTGCTTATTTTTTAAAGTTCAAAGAACAATGATGTATTGTTTTAATAAATACCTTTTTGCAGCCACAAGTTTACATTTCGAAAAATAAATTAGTAAAATTGTTGCTTTAAAAATAAAAGCGAAACTTTGCATATTTAAATGTATTCATATTTATTTTACTCGATACTTATAGTTGTTTATTACGTGAGATATGCTGTGTGTATTCCAGTGTTAAGGAAAATGTTCATTGTCTAACGAAGCATGAACCTTTTGGAAAATATGAAATTATACAAGAAATGCCTTGGTATACATATTTTTTTTCGTTTAGGAAAGTTTGTAAAAAAAAGTTAATATTAAACAAAAAATTACACTCCTTTCCAACCTAACTTGGGTAAAAACAAAGGGTGAAAAGGCAGAGAGAAAAGCGCGATTGGTCGGTGAGTTGGAAACTCTTGTAACTTAATATTTAAATACAAAATGATCTGAATAGAATATAGCCAAAATACACTTTTCAGTCGGATAAAATTGCCAAATTTTCACAAATAATATTCAAATCTGTTAGACCTTAAACGAAATTAATGTTTTAAAGATGTTTTCTGGATGGATTCACAAATAATTTATGGAACTCTTTACATCCGCGGAAGGATCTTCTGCATAGCATATTTCTATATACCCAACTTAGGTTGGCAAGGAGTGTATTTAGAAAATGCGTCTATATATTTTTGTATTGCACACATTTTCAAATTTCTTATGGTATTTTTATTGAAGTTTCATACTCTGTTTTACTCACAGAACAAGTGTTTCTCGTACTTTTAGTCCCTTCCTTCTCATTATAATTCTCATTAAATTCTTTGTACTGAATTAATACTTAAGGTAGGCGAATACCCAAAATTCTAAAATTTTTACTATTACTTTAATCTTTTCCAAATTTGGCATAGTGATTTCAAATATAATGAACAATGCTTTTTAGGCAATTTTTTTTTATTTAAATATAATTGATTTATTTTAAACAGTGTTTTTAACCTAAAAAAAGGGTTTACGCCAACAGTTATAGTATAAAAAGTTTTACATTAATTTACCTGAAAATTTTTACAGATGCTATTTCAATATATATCTGTGCCATGAACCTCTAACATCTGGTATAAATATATAAGTTTTTTTAAAAAAATGTCCAAGTGTAAAATAATGGAAAAAAATCCTTTTTTTGTGTGGCTAATTTATGACATTTTTCTTGATAACTTCTTTTCTTGTAATTTGTATGTAACTCCAGAGGGTCATTGCATGCATCAGTTCAAAACGAAGAATTTAACACATAATTAATGTTTATAGGATGAAAATTCAATGTGGTTGACTTGTTAGCGCAAACCTACTTTTTTAGTAGAAAAACACCGTTTAAAATAAATAAATTGTATTCAAATTTAAAAAAAATGCCTAAATAGTATTTTTCATAAAATTTGAAATCACTATACCAAATTTGGAAAAGATTAAAGTAATAGTAAAAATTTTAGAATTTGGGGGAATTTTGGGTATTCGCCTACCTTAACTACTAGCAAATACAATTTAGATGAAATTTTAACTTATTTATTGTCATAGGCCCTTTTGATATTTATGATCAAACATTCTCGATAAATATTTCCAAATTCATCAGTAGAAGATAGAAAGCAAAACTCCAATATCGACAAAAGAAAACAGAACACTTCTGTGGATTTACATCTAGACTATCATTGATTTGGCAAAAAAAGATCTCAGGTTCCCTGAACTTATTTCAGCTAAATGCTGTTTAATGCATATCAATATATTGGTATATTGGTATTTACATAAATATGTATATTTGTTTTACCGTTGAGAAGCACAATAATATCGAGAGCTTCAAAGCAGAAAACTTTTCAAAATACGAGATCAAACGGTGAATTCTTTGAGGTACATATTTGTCTTTCCTTACGATTCAAAATAATTAAACTAGGAATTTCAATTTTCTAAAAATACAAATCGATTGCCTGTGTTTGATTTTGGTAATTACTTTTGGTTCCGTTTGATGATGACTCAACAAATGTTTCAAACAAAAACTACTGCGAACACTTTTACAAATAGATGTGTTTAAATATTAGTTTTCTGATATGTGTTTACCTTTAATCTACACAAATGCAAGAGTTTTAAAAGCAGCAGAAAAAAATATTTCCAAAGGGCTGCTTTATTTGCGGTTAAGCCTTAGGAAGAACATTAAGATAGATTACTTAAAACTAGGAACAGATACGCAAAAGTATTTGATTCATTTAACCAGAATTGTAATTAGTAGTTGCATTGTGTATTTAAATAGTTATTCATGCATGATTTAAAAAATTCCCAAGTAAAACATTTCAAAATTAATGTTATATTATAATACACAATATATACGCATATATTATACAATACATTATATGTATTATAATATATTATATGTCGTATCATATTTTAGTATTCTAAACATTTTCATTTTTCTGGTATTATTTATTTTAGTTCTACCTAAGCTATTTTAAAATTGTCTATACTTATTTTATTCCTTAAGAAATCGATCATAACATCATAAGATCAGCCATAAGAGTAAGGAGTATTCTGCCTCGTTGCTACAAAATAAACAGTCCTTAATGCTTGGTTAAATATCGATTTCAATACTCTAAGTGATTTTTCTTAGTTAATTACTTCTACATATGGCCATTAACGATTTTTATTAGCTAAAACTGTTTTTATAGTCAGCTGACTTAGAAACTGGAGCTAAAACCAGAATTTTTCAGCTTGAACACTTATTTTTTTTTCTCTTTTGATACGTAGTTTGAAAAAGTGTGCATTTTTCCAAAGAGTTTTAATCGGAAACGGAATTAGTTTGAAAATTTCGTTTTTAAGCGACTTTTTCCCTTGATCACTTTTTGCGGTTTTTTTTAATTTTTGTAAGCACCCGAAAAAAATTATCTAAGAAATAATTAATTTTGAGGCATTGCTTATGGTTTCTAGTTAACTATTTCCTTAGTAAACTTTTACTACTGCGTTACAAGTATTCTAGAAGTATTCATTGAAAAAGTCGTCTGTATGTGGATGTTAGCTTATATCGGCCAACAGCCTACACAATTTCTATTTAGCAAGAATATCATAAACTATGAAAGTTGTACTATTTCGAAACTTGTTTTGTAATATACTGAATGATACCTCTTCATTGTTTATCAAAAGATAAACTGGTGTGATGTTAGTTTTCAAAAATTCACCTTTTTAATGTAAGACAAATAACCATGCTTGCCACATATACTTTTTAAGAAAATAAGAAACAATATGAGACAGCTACGTCTGTATGCAATTTTCAAATACGTATTTGAGTATTTCAAACACTTGTCCTGTAATATTTATTCAGAATAATTTTTTTCGGTGCTTCAAAGAAAATTTTCAAAAGCAAAAAATTATTGACAATCGATGTTTAGTGAGAATCAAACCTCTGCGCTCCTGATATATTCAATCTCGAGGCAGTTTATGTCAAAAAATTATAAGTTAAAAGAAAATTCAAGAGAGAAGCGTTTTAAAAGTAGCCCCAGGGCATTTAATCAAAACAACCGCGTGGCCACGGTGATTTAAAAACTAGGCCACAGACTATCCAGAATGGATCTTTCTTTATCGAATAAGGTTCTTGTTGACAAAGATGGGATGGAATCATTTGTGCATGCGTTGAGCCTTTTAGCTTTGAAAATAAATTAGACTTTTCTCAACTGATCGGAAACATGTCATTAACAGAAGTTCTCTAATATTTCAGAAGCATTTCAGTTAAGACAAGAAAGTATTCTGAAATCTGAAATATTTTTCAGCGCAGACTTACACCCTGTATAATGTATATGACAAGTTAAAAAAAATCCCTTCCTAATCACAAATCCCTTACTAAAGCCGCTTACTCCCATGGTATTTGGTAACACAGTTTAAGCTTTTATGATGTCATAGCCACGCCGTTTTTGATGAAATGTCCTTGGGCCATTTTAAAAAGCTTCTCTCGTGTATTTTCTTTTAAATCATAATTTCTACATAAACAATAAGGATTAAGTTTTTGAACTTTAAAATTTCCTTCCTACTTTCTTCCAATGTATAGACGGAATTGACCGAGAAGTCAGAGCACAGAAACTCAGTTTTCTACGTTTGTGAGTTCGAAAAGAATATCTATACATAATGGGGTTGTTTCAAATGGTGTAACACTGTTTTGTCTTCATTTTTGATTTTCTGCGATTTAATTGATTGTCTCGATTTCAAGCTCAAAATGAGCGTTTTCATTCCCTGCCGCAATCCATTTTTAGAGTTCTTAACGTCAACATGTTTTTATTCCTGATATTTGTTAAACTTAATAGATTCTATTTCTATTAAATTTCAAGAAATTAAAGCATTACCATAACGTCCATGTTGTATGAAAATTTGGATTTACGTGATATTTTTGCTTATGCGAAGAAATTAAGCGAATTTGCAATACAGCAATTTAATGTGATTCGTGAACAGAGAAAAGTTGTTCTACTGAAAGATTTTTTTTTAAACAATCGTTTAAGCCCAGTAACGTACGGTTCAAAAAAACTAATCCAATTGATTGGTTGGTGTCGTGTCCATACTCTCTCAGAAATAACACTTTCATTTTTGACGATCCATGAATCCTCAAGCCCCATTTCGTTAATTTTGAGGATTGTTTCGTCAAACTATCACGTGACTTTTGAGTAAACGCGAATTCTCACTTTTACGATCGTGATTGGACGATTCTGTATCTTTTGATTTTGAGGAAACTGAATCTCATTGTTGTACTCACATGCTCAAAAATGACGAAATATTTCTTTAGATTAGACGACATTCAAATCCTCATAAAAATGACGATTCAAATGTCCTCACTTTGAGGAAACGAAAACTCGGAGCATTTGCCAGTAACGGAATCGTCAAAATTAAGGAAAAGTTTGTCGTTTTTGCGTATTCACTTTTTGGAGTATAGGGAGAACTACAGAAGCCCATGAGTGTGCAAGACACAGGTGGCAGAGCCTTTAATGATGTTGGAGTCCAGATTTATATCAGAGGGGGGATTCCCCAAGTTGAGCCAAAAGTCTTAAAATGGCGGGACAGCCAAAAATATGTTTTTTAGTAAGTGGAACAGGATCACAGTTATTACAGAGACGGTAAGTTATGTTGCCATCGCCCAAGATTTTCATGCCTGGATGGTGAACAGTTCTGAGGCGGGTGATAGTTTTCCTGATGTCTCAATTAACGTTTAGTAATCCCATTAGAGCCTAAATTGAAAACAATACCACTGGAACTGTTGCATTCACTACGTGAAACATGCCCATTCTCGATTTAACTGATGCTTCTGTCTCGACCTTTCCACTGGCCACTTAAAGTGTTTGACTACACTCTCAAAAATGAATGCTCAAAAACGACGAAATTTGCCTCAATTTTGACGATTCCGTTACTGGCAAATGCTCCGAGTTTTCGTTTCCTCAAAGTGAGGAAATTTGAATCGTCATTTTTATAAGGATTTGAATGTCGTCTAATCTAAAGAAATGTTTCGTCATTTTTGAGCATGTTATGTGTTACAACCATGAAATTCAGTTTCCACAAAATCAAGATACAGAATCGTCAAATCACGATCGTAAAAGTGAGGATTCGCGTTTACTCAAAAGTCACGTGATAGTTTGACGAAGCAATCCTCAAAATTAACGAAATGAGGCTTGAGGATTCATGAATCGTCAAAAATGAAAGTGTTATTTCTGAGAATGTCTTGATAACGGAGAGCGAAAACACTCATCATGTCCCATGTGCGACAATGCTTCGTTTTGTCCCCAGCTCATTTTGCTATGCCTGGGGTTTTCACTGGAAGAGGCTGTAAAAAGCCTACACCTGGTTTTGGACTTATTATAAACTTTTCAACTCGTGGATCTGGTCTTCTTCTACTAGACCAGATGGGGATTAGTCCCACCACCACTTATGCTTCTGTGTATACACTCTGAAAGCAAAAGAGTGTAATCCATTCCAGTTGGAGAAGTGCATTTTCGACACTGGAAAGGAGTGAATATTAACTCAGACTGAGTTAAAATCACTCGTTTGGAGTGATACTGTCGGAGGTTTAACACACAAAGGATCCACTCCTTTCGGAGAAGTACATTTTCAAGACTGGAGGAGTGAAAATTACTCAGATTGAGTTAAATTCGGTCGTTTGTTTTAAGAGTGTAGCACATAAAAGAAAAACATTGCTCTCCCAACTAATCAAACCTTTTAATTTAAAACCAAAGTTATGTATGTCTCTAAAATACATTGTTAGTAACATCCATAGAGTTAGTCCTACTTTCTTTTCAAGAAAAAAAATTTTAAATCGCTTTTGCAATGACAAACGATCCCCAACGGCACCTCACCAAGTTCCACTGACAACAAAGGAGAATTTCTTGCCACAAAATGAGAATTCAAACGACTGATGACTGGTAAGAACCTCTAATAATAAGGAATTGTGGAAAAATCAAAATGACTTGCTTAGAGAATAGCTGTGTTACACCATATTTTAGGAATATGTTGACCCGCCTACGCAGTAGTAGCGACCTCATTCTTATGTCATCAGCGACTATCTACAAAATAAGTTACTTCGTTTGTAATCCTTTCTCCTTAATATGGCTGGTAAAATGTAGAGCATAACATCGAATAATTTTCTCAGAGAAGTTGTGAGTCTAACTTTCAGATTTACTTCTACTCTGTATAAAAAATTAACTAGCTACATTTTTAAAAGAATTGTAAGATATTATAGAACAAATTTAGTTTCAGATTTCTATCGTTTTTCAAAAAGAATAATAATAACAATAATATAAGAAAATTGTTAGCCAAAAAAGTTTTTTAATCTTTATTGAATTAAATCAATGTTAAAATTTTGTGTAACTTCACTTCATAAAACTGACAGCATTCTGGTTTCCGTTGCATACAGATTTATGTAGTAACGTTGCACCACAAAATGGGTGTAAGTTTCAAGCTTATTCCCATTTTGTGAATACTTACACCAATTTTACTGCGAAACGTTACTCCATAAAAATGAAGGCAGCAAAAACTATGATAATGCCATCAATTTTAGAGAGCTCTCACCAAATTTATCAAAATGAAAATTTAATAAATTTTGATATCTAAAAATATCTTGCAATCCATGTAGTACTTGATACATAACAATATTTCCGTTAGCTTCGTAATTCGAAAATTATTCCTCCCAAAATCTATTCGAACCAGAAAACTAACTGTCGAAACACATCTGGATGAAAGAACGACGGTTATGGCTCAGAGTTGATCGAATCACTTTTTTCTCCAGAATTGGATGATCCTTGAATTTGATTGTTGCTACGAGTAATCAAATCAGGAACTAGCGTATTATTTCGAAACGAAAAAAAAAACATTAACCCTATCTTCTTAGTTGAGTCAAAGGAATGAACTGGAAAAATGTCGCGGGCTGTTGCTGTGGTGGAAAAGTTTTTGCTCTTTTGAGGATATAAATTAAATAATAAAATAGTTGAACTTTGTTAATGGTTAAATTATGTTTTACTGTAAGAAAATTCAAGTTGTTAAAACTACATGCAATGACAATGTCAGTTTTGTGGCTTCTAAAACTTCTCAGGCTATTTGAGAAGTCTCTGCTGAAT
Organism: Hylyphantes graminicola; assembly: GCA_023701765.1. Taxonomy (NCBI): domain Eukaryota; kingdom Metazoa; phylum Arthropoda; class Arachnida; order Araneae; family Linyphiidae; genus Hylyphantes; species Hylyphantes graminicola. The sequence goes on from CM043118.1 coordinate 32,957,011, forward strand.
GAATTCGGATATTTTCATGGATTTTTGAAAATAAACTTTGTTTTAAAATGACTCTTTACAAAATTAAAATAATTATTACATCTTCTAGTAGTTTATTAAAAGCATGTATACTTGCCTACTATTTTGTATTAATTTACAAAATACTTGTAATGGTTAGTCATGCATTTTGTCTTTTTAAATTCGCAAAATATGCGTGCACATTTGCTTTTAAATAATAACAATACAAGAGCAGAAAAAACTTCTAAGTTAGGTTTTCATCCAATAAGGATCTTTCTTTTTTTATTTAATATAGTAACAAAATGTTCTAATTGTTTGAAAAATAATAAGCTTTGAAGCAAAATATATTATGTAATCCTAACAAAACTTTCGCAATCTTTTTAACATAACTACAGTACTCATAGCAATATTTTTCTTAACAATCTTTATCGCATTTATGCAATATTTATATACTTGGAAGGCCAAGCCAATTACTTCTACAAGTAAGGCCAAGCCAATTACTTACTACTTATTTTAACTAATTCCTTCGTATTACAAAGAAACCGTCCATTGCAAAATGGTTATAACGTAGACTTTACTTCTACATTATTGTAAACCTAACATTACTTCTACATTATTGTAAACCTAAATCAAATTATGATGTTGACTAGTTAACTAAAAAGTTTATCTAAACAAGTAAATTACTTCTAATAACTAATTCCTTCACATTACAAAGAGACCTTCCGTTGCAAAATGGTTATAACGTAGACTTTAGATTAAACCTTCTCTAGAGAGCCATTGTTCGATTTCCACCTACCATCAGTCAACCTAAATCAAATTTTTGTCTGGAAAAATCTATAATTAAATAAAGGGGTTTCTATAGTAAACTATACAGATGGGGTTGTTAAGCTTATTATGGCACTAGAAGTTCAATTGGTTGCAAGCTTAGATGTCAACCTCATCAATTGACCGGTTAAATTTACAAGGCCCAACCATCTCACTGAAAGCTTCTTTTGGTGGCTAGAAATAGGCAGAAAAAACGATCAAACAACAAAAAATCCATATAATTCAGCCTAGCACAAATTAAAAGTCCTACACAATTGGGAATTACAGTATCTTTCTTTTGCTTTAAACTGAATGCATATAGTGGAAGAAATCGCAAAAATAAATTCAACGTTCCAATAGCCAGTTTCGATATAAATCGAAAACGTTAAGTCATGCGATATTATGTGTATAGGAAGTATCGATACATAAACAAATCAACGGTCCCTTCTTCAATAAGTGCCTGAAAAACAAAAAATTAAATCACAAAAAGAAATGGCGCATTTGACTTAACGACTGCCATAACAGACACTCGTTTGAGTTATTGACTGTAATAACAGTCACTGGCGTGAAATACGTCACGACCATTGAAAGCTCAATGCGACTGCATTCCCATTTCCTGATATGTTCAATGATTTAAGAACTAGCATACCTGAATAAATTTTTAACAGAATTTTTAACACAATATTCGGATATCTAATTATTTGTATACTTTTGAATATTTTTATTGTTCTTAAAAATATTTATTTGTTTTCACTAAAACTAATAAGTAGTTTGTCTTGCAGTCGATGACATCTCTGATACGAAATGTTTTTAGTCACGTAACATCATCTCTTACATACACAATAAAATTCAAAGTCTTTATTCATCCTATATATAATACCCAAGCGGCTTTATGCCCTAGATAATGTATCATCTTCCTTCCCGTCTACACGTTATGGTGTCATTAGTGTGAAATTAACACTATTCGATCTTAGAGATAATAATGTATCAGATGTTTATGATTTATACGATGGTGATGGAATTTCAGTCTTTTCTTTAAATTTTCGTTCAATTAGATATTCTTTCTAGAATTGTTATTCTTTTTAGCTACAAATGTAGCTAATTAGAATACTTTCTTTGAATATAAAATAAATAAACAACATTGCAAGCAAATGATTGCGCACAGTTTAATGAACAAATTAGTTCTTTTAATGGTTTTTCTTCATTAATTGTCTACCCAATTACTTTGATTGTTTATCACAACTATTTCGCAAACAACGCCATTTCTTTTTTTTTATTATACGAATCAAAGAAGTTTTAAAAAAAATTACAGAAACAATCTCATTTAATCTAATGCATAAACTATTGTAAAATTAAACATTTTTAAAGTTATAAAAGTTATTAAGTCATAAAACTCAAAATTTTAATTCAAAAAATCCTATCAACGCAAGACCCTTTAACTAAATTCCATTTATCTATCTATGACCACCAACACAAGTATCCTATTCACAAATAATCAGTAGCGTCTCCCACTAAAAAATCACACACAATCGAGCATCCCGTAGCATCTTCTTTTTCTCCTCCTTATCCCTGGATCGGATGGTGTTAATTTCACGCTAATGGCACCCTAATGCGTGGGCGGGAGGGCGCATGATGTATTATCCGAGACGGATAATGATGCGACTGCTCTTGCGCTTCTTTTTGGGAAGAAGTTGGCCTGCGGCCCGTGGACAGGGGATGGTAAGGAAATAACAGGTTTTACTTTTTTTTACTTGTTGTTGGAGGTTTTTTTTGGTAGTGTTTAATGAGGGGGGTGGGGAGCCTAGTCGATTAAGGCGTTCGCCTTGCACGCGGAAGGCCCCATGTTCGGGTCTTCGGGCATCGCCGAAATACCTGCCGACCTATAAACGACCCGGTAAGCCAAAAATGTCAGACGAATAATACCCCGTGTAGAGGAGTGCACGTTAAATATGCGGCAAAGTCCCAACGCTGTTGCTCTAAATTACGACGCCATTTGCCAATGGCCCTCGTGTAGATCTATTCCGACGATAATTCAAATTAAACTAAACTAAATTTGTCGTGTCTATATGACATGGCCGAATGAAATGTATACATGAGTCCTGATTACTGCTTCTGGAATTTACCTATCGCCATACAGAAATAGCTTAAAAATTTTATTCTTGATGATTTCTTGAACGTTTGTGGCTTAAAGAGGAATGGGAGCGCTGGACCGTGGGTCTCCAAACTGTAGTCCTTCAGTGTTTATCCAATCTAAAAAAAAAACACTTTTTTTTCTGCCACATTTCTCCGGTTGTATTAAATATTTTTACAAACGTTTTTTTTTTTCAAATGTACATAACTTATAGGTCGCTGTCTTCACCCTTTTTGAAGTTGCATTTAATATTTTGTGTAAAATTATTTATTGAAATTTTTTTTAAAAAAAATCGAACTTATTTCAAAAACTGGTAAGGTCGCCGGAGAAATGCTGATTAATACAGCCTTAGAAATGTAGTAGGAAAATATTTTTTCTCTCCTTAGGATTAACACTGATGCACTTTGTTTGGAGATCCCCGGTCCATCGCGCCCATTCACCCTTAAATTCTTTATATTTTAACGTTAACCCTTTGGCAACGAGTTTGTGAAGTTCATTACTCCTCCATTTCCAAGGGCAAAAGTTAACTTATTGAAATTGTTTAAGACTATGGTCTTCAGTTGTCTTATATTTTGTTTATTTCGATAAACTATTAAATTACGATAAACTCTGCCTAAGTTTAACGCTACATTTCTACTTAAGCAAACGAGGCAAAATGTAAACCTATAGTCGTTAATTGAGTAAATTGAGATTTCTCAAAGTATTTCATTTCATGTGACTTGAATTATAGGCCCAAAAACTGCAGATATAGATCTGGAAACATAAAGAAGCTGTTATTTTTTGCACAGAAATAAAATATTATTGATATTAAATTCTTCAGATAATACAAATAAATTCTAATAGCCTTTACATTTAAAAGAAAATACTCCATATTTTGGAAATAATTTGTTGTTTTAATGCTTGTCACGTATATAAAACCCCAACTCACTCATGAGAAAAAACCTCTAAGTGATTCCAAAAATCAGATTATAAATTACATTTATACTGTGGCGAAATGAGGGGTAAAGAACGTTTTCTGCGAGGACACTACAGAAACATATAGAAGCTGTTTGTAGAACATAACGCATTCTGCACCCTAATTTCAAGAGTTTACGGGGAAAGGGGATAACACCTCCTAAACTATGTTTGCAAAGCCCCCGCAAAAGTCGTCGCTGTAGGTTGTGTTTATAAAACATTTTAACTGGAACGGTGGCTGTAAACTTTAAATCGTAAAGTTTCAAATAACCCATCATTGCGAAAGTTTCTGACGAAGGGAAACTCTGCCTTTTGGAATTAATTTAGATTAGGGATTTCCAAGTTGACTTCTGGCCTCAGAGACAGATTGCCAGGTAACTTAATTTTAGTCTACGGAAATGGCAGAAGTACACCTATTGGATTATCTATTGACCCATCGACGTTTCGTAGGTTGTATATAAAGTTAAATGCTTGAGTTACGTAACGAAATATTTTGTTTTGCTCGATGTAAGTTAGTAAATTCAAAGCTCTCACCTAAATATTTCAAAGATCACACTTTAGTCGAAAGAACTTATATGTTTATACACAAAGCAAAAATAACGTTGATTCTTGGCGCAAATTATTTTATTGTGTAAAAATTTACACGTTTCGTCGTCGGTGGCATTGTAAGAGGCCTCCCCCCTTCTCGAGAATAGTTCATAACTCAGCTGGAGTTGTGTTGTTGTTTCAATTGCCACTCGGTAACCGAACCTAGTAGAGAACTACCCTACTATAAAGCGGAGTGGGGCGGCTTCGGTTATAATTGAGGGTCACAAGGGAGGAAGTCCGACTTTTGCTCGATAGCATGACACATCCATTTTACAGGAAGGTCCTTTTCGCACATATATTCTCACTCACATGTAGTAATTTTGATCCTGATCAAGGGCCGATGACCCCCTGATCTAGTACGCCCAGAAAAATTCATTTCGTATGGAAACATGGAGGACTTTGTGATCACGACATATTTAACGTGCCCCAGCCACCATTAGCAACACGGCGGTCTATAGCCGAATACAAGCGCCGACCCAGCAACCATCAGAATTGCGAGCACCGCCGAGGACAGAACCCAGAACCGTTCTGATGCGAGCAAGACGCTTCACACGACTGAGCTACCTCAGCTGGGAGTTTTGACGCAATTGGTGTTCAAGTATATTTGTATACCCTGAGTAAAGCTGTGTACATTCTCTGATTGCAACTCAAGTCTGAGTTGTGTACCATTCCGAAGAAAGTGGATATCTTGTATTACATGCGAAACATGGCCGCCCTGGTGGCGCAATCGTCAGGACGCTAGCCTTTGGAGCTGCTGGGGTCGGGTTCAAATCCCGGCCAGGCATGGATGTTTGCGACCGTCAATAAATGTTGTTATTTGTCTATGTGTTATTCCTTTCTTTGTGACTGTTAATATTCTTTCTGTGTTTGTCCAAATTGACGAAAGCTTATAAGCGGTTCTCTGAACAAGCACACAAGCTGGAATATGTATGTACCATATACCATACGAAACATGAAATTTTTTATACACAAAATATCTATTTGCGACAATAATTAAAGTTTTTTCTGCATGTATCTTCACATATGGTACACAAAGTTGTGGATATTCTCTGAATGGGTTCATACACTTTTACTAAGAAAACACCGAGCAACCGTCGTTGACAGAGCAAACGGCATGAGAAGCTGCTAGTCATATATGAGAAACTACTTCCTTTTTGACACATTATATGACTCCATATGCGATTTATGAAGGCAGGTTAATCCTTTCTAAGATAAACTAATTAGTTACAAGAAATTAAATTGTTGCTAGAATGCCCAGTTTGTGGAAAAACGGTTATTGCGGCAAGGAAAAGGACAATTTCTCATAAAAAATAAGGTTTTTGTTGCGAGTATTGTAGAATCCTCTCTCTCTGTTGATACAAAGAGGTTCCACAATTTTTTTGTTCTTGTTACGTTTACATAATTAAAAGACTTATAGTAGATTGCTGTAATGTCTTGAAGAATATCCAACAGAATATTTCTAAAACAGATTCCATTTCGCATTCCACCTGTATACCTAGTATGTTTGAATCGGTGAGTGCAGAAACAACGTCAGTCACAAATTTCAAATTTTTCAGGAGGGAGAAAAAACGTAATAACTCCTCCTCTTTATCTGCACTCAACACTCGATACAAACGTCCTGTATTTACGGAACTACTCAACAGACTCACGTAGTTTTTGCACCCAACACGCATCTTGCCTTTCTACGCATATTTTTATTGAAAACGAGTTTTCGGATTTTTTTTTTCGACTGAAGTGGTTTCTGCACTCACCGATTCAATTTATAAATTGACAAGAATATTTCGCTCGTTTTCTAACAATTTGAAAATTTCTCTCAACATTCCCGATGTTCTTAATGTCTAATACGTTATATTTGGTGTTTGTATAGTCAAATTCTTTTTAAGAAAACAATTTCATTTTTATATCATTACGGGTTACACTATTAATCCTGTACGATCTTAATATATTGGTTTCATTTCTTTCCTGAAGCCTTCCCATTCATCTTCGTTCTTTAACCCTTGAATTAAAGTTGGTGGTCATCGATCTAACTTGATATCAAAAACCGAAATATTGGGAGCAACCATCTACTTGTTGATCCATAATATTATTTTTGACATGTTCAATTCGAAAACAAATCGTTTTCCATTTAAGAAATTGGACTCATGGCTTAAGTGATAAGTGCAAGTAAATGTTAGGCAAGGTCGCTGTCTGAAGTTACGACAAACTTGTTGTAGTTTTACCTTTTAAAGTTATTTTTCGAAACTAAGATGTGAAAGTAGTTGTTTTTTAAAACGGATCTTTAATAATTATTTTATTTGGTATAAAAATATCGCTAATAACTTTCAAAACATGAATTTCTTATGATAAACTAAGGACGGAAATTAAATATAAAATGTTAGTACAGAAGTAAAAGTAAATGAAGTTATAGTGCGAGGGAAGTTATGATTAATATATAGTTAATTGTAAACAAATGAAGTAAGATTTCAAGCACTAAACAATTTCTCCAATTACACGTAATTAAAAATAAAACATAATAAGTAAGACAATTATAGATATATAATAACACAATAAGAATTAATTATAACAAAATTGCTTTTTAAAAAAATGTTTGAGCTAAAAAATTAATGATAAACTGAAAATGGCCGCCCCTGTGGTGCAATCGTTAGGACTCTAGCCTTTGGAGCTGCTGGGGTCGGGTTCGAATCCAGGCATGGATGTTTGTGACCGTCAATAAATGCTGTTATTTGTATATGTGTTTGTGTTGTCCTTTCTTTGTGTGTCTCTTGTGCTTGTAAAAACTCCTCCTGTGTCTGTCCCACTTGACGAAAGCTTATAAGAGGTTCTCTAAACAAGCACAAGCTGGAATATATATGTACCTACCATACCATACTAAAATTACAAAAGAAAAATGTTGAAATATAAATAGAAATTTCAACTACTCACAAGATACTCAAGATCTGTTCCTTCAATATTGTCTCCTGACTATCTCATACTGAAAATCCAATTACTTTCTTCTAAATTAGTTTACGCAGGTTGCATTATTAATACTACAGGAAAATGATAAACGCACAAATTTTTAAAATTAAGTTTTGTGAAATTTCATTACACAACTTAATTTTAGAAAGAAAATAATCCTCCTAAATTGTTTATTTTTAAGAAATTCAAGAACAGTTATGAATTGTTGATCTTAAGAATTTCGAACGAAAACTCACAAAAAAGAACAACGTATTATTATTGTCATAAACTTTGAATCTTGTAATAGAATGGGAAAGTAGAAGACAGCATATATTTTTGGAAAGGCTTTTAAAATCAAAATTCTGGTCTTAAAATCTTTTTGACGAACTGAAATATGGTAGTTGAGCTTATGATAGCCCTTTCATGTCTTTCATTCATTTCACTCGTAAACGTCTTTACATTTTTGATGCATGCACTTTTTTTGTAATGTTGATCATGCCTTTTCTATTTTAGTAGACTTCTTTTTTATTAGATTCTATGCAGCACACTTTAAAGGGAGATCATAATTAGCGACAGCAAAAATGAGCAATTCCTAGTATTGATTTAATAAATTTGGAGAAAAGTGCACCTATGTGTTGAAAATTATAGTTTTGAGAGAAACGCAAAAAACAAATACAGTCAAACACCTTTAACACGAACTCGAAGGGACCGCCAAAACATTTCTTGTTAACCAAATTTCTTGTAAATCGTTTGGAATTTTTTTTCCATTGAGTCAGTCAAAAGTTTTCAAATATCAACACAAAAAATTAATATTTTATAATGTAATGCATAAACAATACAAGCATACAATTAGTAATTCAAAGGAGGCGTGACACATGTGTTTATTTTTATAATTTCAATTTTTTTATAAGAAATACCAATCGATACAAAATTGGCCTCATTCGATAGATCGGGCTTCCATCTATCAGAAAATACTATTTTCAAAAATTCAATTTTTTTTGTCATTTTTAACTATGATCTCCCCTTAACAAAAGCAGTTTTTAAAAAAAACAGAATATTTCTGTTATTTTCCTACAAAAATTTCCGTTTTCTAAAACTACAGAAATTTGCAGTAAAATTACATTTTAATTTATTAAAAGACACATTTTCTATGCAAACAGATAAAATCTGTTGACAGTGACACAGAGTGCACCACAATTGATAACAGATTTTTTTCTATTTGATTACGAAAATAATTTGGATTTATACTAAGTACTTCCGTGGACACTAGTGGACAGTATGCTTGGCTCTTAAGCCGTCGACAAGGGTTCGTTTACACTCTTAAAACGAACGAGCGATTTTAACCCAGTCTGATTAATTTTTACTCCTCCAGTCTGGAAATTGCACTTCTCCTTCTGGAGTGGATCCTTTTTGGTTAAACCTCCGACAGGATCACTCCAAACGAGTGATTTTAACTCAGTCTGAGTTAATATTCATTTCTTTCCAGTGTCAAAAATGCACTTCTGCAACTGGAGTGGATTTCACTCTTTTGTTTTAAGAGTGTAGAGTTATGGATTGACGTTTTCTTATTTTTTTATTAACGTAGAAAGCAATACAAAAAATATCTTTCAGTCATGAATATTTTCTGTGTTGCTTGGTTACGAGAAATTCAGTAAACATATCTGTTCACAGCTAAACAGATATAACCGGCAACTTTGTTGCCAGAAGTTTTCTGTAAACATAACAGGATTTTTCTACAATGCAAGAAAAATATTTTTTAAAAAATAATTTCTTTTAAACTTTTAAAATTTTTGGCTAAAAAATTTTTATGCTCCTAGAAATATTAATTCAATTTATATTTTCTCGTCTTTGTTAATTTTAAGAAGATTAACTACTTAAAAGTTTTCTTTCACTAAATGAAACTAAAAATTTACATTTGAAACTTATGTCTATGAATTTATCAGTTTTAACTATAAGATGGGTTATCTTTCGAAGAAGGTATGGGCTTAAAATACCTGCGCCAAAAATCTGCAACAGGGTAAAATAGCGCATTAGAATCAACAATTAGTTATTTCTTTTGCTTTTTTAGGTGGCCGAAAGAAAACCAATATCTCTGATGTGCCGTCTTCCGGAAGCGGATATCAAGGAAAGGAAATAAGAAAATTCCTTTCCTTATTTTCCGTTCTTGGACTTGCGCTCATCTATAGAATTGAAACCAGATACCTCGTCTGGGACACCAATAGATATAGAAAATCTAGACAGTGGAAAATGCAGGCGTTTAAATGCATTGGCGGCCAGTCGTCAACTCACTGTTTGAAGAAAAGTGACATTTCTCAAGTTTCGTTGATAATGTAGAAGTGTCAGTTTTCCATGTAATATAATTTCCGCACCGGTGGGTGAGTGCCGCACCGGTGGGAAAATGTTCCCACTTTGGGACAATCTCATGATTCGAGTAAACTATTTGAAAAGTCAAAGTCTACAATCCAAAAGAAAACTGCAATCTATCACAGTCTCCTATGCGTTTATTTCATAAGGTTTGTTGACAAAATTTGTTCCTGGGCTGTTGATGACGCAATAAAAAACCAATTACTTCTTTAACCAAAAAAGTTCAAAAAAATCATTAAATTACAAATTGATGCTTCTTTTTAGTTATTTAATTTTCAAATTTTTTAACTACAATGCGTGTAGTAGATAGTAGAATCAAGCTTATATTGAATTTCGGAGTACAATTTCGTTTGTTTATTCAACCATTTAGCAATAAAAATTGAGCAACTTTTTTATAGTTTTTTTAAGCAAAAACACTTTAATAAAATATAATTTCTGAAAGCTTGATGATGATTTCATAGCAAAAAAGTTAATCACTGAAAAAAATCTGATCAGGTTGGTTCTAAATTAATTAAAAAACTTAATTAATAAACTAAAATTAATTATTAACTTTAAAGCTTTAAGAACAAAACGTTTTTTTTTATAATCTATTAAATCTCTCTCTTACTTATTTTACTTGATTTTCTTTACTTAACTCTTTTTCTTATGTAGCTACTCTTATATGCTTACTAAATTCATTTATTTACTTTTAATACAGTACAAGGTATTGAATTCTTAAATGCACATAACATGCCAGAACTTTTGGCGCTTTAGGGTACATAAAATAAGCATCATAATTCATCGACTCATAAACTTTTATAACTAACTCTAAACGTAAAGGGGATCCTCATAAATCTTATGCGAGAATATACATGAAAATAATTTTTAAAAATGTATATTACATGAAAAGCATTGAGAGAGAAAGTTTTGACGGTTTTCAAAATTAAAAGAATTTTATTCACAGACACTCTTAAAACAAAGGAGTGAAATCCACTCCTATAGGAGAAGTGCATTTTCTACACTGGAAAGGAGTGAATATTAACTAGTAGTATATGTAATTTCCTTGCTAGTGCCACAATTAAAGAGGAGCTTACAAGCTTTTTAAATTTGAAATGAAATTAAATGGAGCACGTTACATTATTTAGTTTTAATAAGTTTAGATCAGCTACTCCTCTAATTTTTTTTTTCATTTTATGTTTTAAAAAAAACGTAGTTACTCATAAACATTTTATACACATGTGACTAACACTACAGAAAAGGTAATTTTGTATGGAATTAACCTATATGATATACAATGTTGTCATTCAATAGAAATCTTATATCCTATCATTTTGAGATGAGTAATTATCTTTGACAGTACATCAATTACGGGTTTTTAGAAAATTTATTAGCGTTCAGCAAAATAGGAAGCTTAAAAGATTTATCTAAAATTACTGTGCAATTTTGGAAAAGTTGAGATTTTGAAAAGATTTAACTTCACCTCTTACATTTACTTAGGATTGGATTGGATTGGATTGGTTTACATATATTTTCAGGCTTGTGTGGCTGGTCGCAAGGACCCCCTTATAAACCATCGTCAAGTAGGACAAACACAAGACACACACAAACACATATGACTGATGCCGCCATCTGTTGACAGATGGCAACATCTGTCTCCACCTCCACAATTTAGACATGTCCCTGAAGGGGAGGGAAATTTTCTCCAGGAACCTGTACCCATGGTGAACTGCGCAATGACCGACCACAGGACTTTCGGACCCAACAGATTTTACGAGCACGTACTCCGCGTATACTCGGTAAGTCTTCAGTGGCAACCGGGGCCCGAACTCTCAACCTTTCGATTTCAAGTCCGGGGTCCGGACCACTAGGCTCCTTACAGCCCTACATTTACTTAATTAGTTGACGATGAAATTTGATTTCTTAAAAGCATTTTTATAAAAGGATTATGTGCAGACAGTGCTAAAGCGGGGAATGCCAATTGGGTTTTAAATAACCCTTTCGCGAATTTTCGAAAACTGGTGATTACTTTTGTATCTAATCTAGTTTTGTCTAGTTCTAGTATCTTTAGTACATAGCGCCATTATCTAAAAATAAATATTAGCTCTGTAATGAGTATGTATTTTTAAACAGCCAGGTTTATTTATTTAATCATAAGCAACAAAGTATTAGGAATTATAAGAATTATTTTAAAATGTATCGATAATCAACATTTGAAATACTAGTGCTTTGAGAACTGCATGCATTGTCATTGTAAATCTACAAATTTAATTTAAATATAATGTTTGCATTAAACTGAATACATTTTATTCCATCTTAACCCTTTCAGTCCCAATGACAATTTGGTATCATCATTTTAGATAAAAAAAAATTCTGATCGTCTATTGATACTTATGATATCAAAAAGCACATCATTCGATTCTTTAACATTTTTCTATTGGAAAATATTTTTTATTAATCCCAATCGATGTCAGCCCTATTATTTTTTTAAAATTATGATCATAAACACGATAACTGGGATCTGAAAGACTGAAAGGGTTAATTATCCACCATTTTAGATATATTAGTTTTTGAATTAACTGTGAGAAAAATACTGTTATGTAGTCTACTCCATTTTACATATATTATTACTGCAACAAAAAATTTTGAGAAGTCATTTTTTATTTTTAAAAAATATAGACTTCACACTTGAAGAGTACACGGGAAAAACCGATTGATTTATTAGGCGGACGCCCGCAATTGTCTGCTTGGAGAACATTGGCGGCAGAAAACCGGTTACTCTCTTTCTTCTTCGTTGGTCCAAGCGTCGGGATCGTCAATCGCCTGAATCTTGGTAGATAGGAACTACAGAGATAGTAGTTAAATTATTAGAGTGGCAGATCACGTGACCTACAAAACTGACTTCATTGGGGCTCTTCTGGGAGCTCCTTGTGCGTCCCGTCGTTAGCATTGGAGGTCACGTGATCTACCACTCTATTACTCTAACTATGATCTCTGTGGTAGGAACTGATTTCCTTACACAAGTTAAGGTCTCTATCATCTCTCTATCATCGCCAAAGTGACCTGCTAAGGAAACTTCTCTACAAAATCAATCGGTTTTTCCCTTGTACTCTTCAAGTGTGTAGATTCATTAATGTCATTCACTGAAGAATACTTACATAATCTGTAGTGTTGCAAAAACAATTTTGATAAATAACTTTATACATGAATTTCTCATTTTCATAGATTTTCTATACTTTCCTTGTCGGTTATTGTAATCTTAAGATAGATGCTTTAAAAAAAGCTTATGATACAGAATGTAGTAATCCATAATTTTACTTCAAACAAAAAAATAGATAGAGGATGATAATGTTTACTTTTGTCCATCAAAAACCTTTTTTTTTTTTTTCATTTAACTTTCCACATACTTTTTTTTTCCAAAACTATAAGAAGTTTGTTCAAATAAGGGCAGTATTATTTAAAATTTACTCATAAAGTACCTGTGCCTAATGTGGACACGCTAAGGAAAATTATTTTTTTCATCCCCATTTACAGGTCACAGGACTTAAATTTGTGATCACAATCTCTGGACTGTTGACTATCATCATTAAAAATAGAGCACGTGTAATTATTCCAGTTTAATTTAAATAATAAAAACAAAAAATATCTACAAGTATCTTTATAAGGAACCACCTGTCCCTTCTATGGACATGCATGTCCATATTTGATACAGGTGGCTCGTTATGGAAATACTACTGGATGGAAGACAACTAAAACGGATATGGACACTATATCTCAATTAAAGTAAGGTTGGGTTTTGAATTATCGTCACACTAGAGGTACGCAAAGGCTTTTGGCGACGGGCGACGTATTTTAGAACCACAGACAAGATAAAATATTTACGAAGACCACAAAATATTTACAAAATTTACGTTAAAAAAAGCTAACTTCATCAGAGTTTACAGCAGACTTTTTATATTTTCGGGCATGAAAATACAATTTGTCTAACATTTGAAAAAAAGAATTCACTGCTTTTATTGTCATTTTTACCAAATGATTAGCTAACTTAAATGTAAGAAATGAATCTACACGTATTTCTGACCAGCAAAACTTCTTTTTAATAATGAAGAAAAAAATACCTTGGGTCAAGTATCCATGGTTTCTCCTAATGGTCCGGTATAGTAGAGTTTTCAGGTTTTAAAAACATATACTTAACACAAGTTTAAGATATAGCAATAAGGAATATAGTAACACTTTAATTTCTTTTTCATTAGATACATATAGGATTTTTTAAGTGTACTGGCTAAGTTCATTCCTTAAGGCTTTTCAAAAAAGACCCATATTTTTTGGAAGACCCTGTATACTTATAATAAAAACAGTTCAAAGTATTAACTCTGAAGACCAACTTAATTAAATTCTTTATATTAAAGACCAACCGAATTTGGGATTACGGTAAGATTGCGAAAATATAACAACGATTTTTAAAAAAAAATTCCATTGGTTATCTATCAGTAAAAATGATACGTGTCTTGTAACATATTGCGTTTGAAATTTCATTTTTAGAAAAGCGTCAAAGTTTCTGAACTTTTTTTTTTTTTTTTTGAAGAATGAAAGAACTACGACACGCCGATCTCAAAAATAAGGAGTATCAGATAAAAAGATTTCAACGTTCGACTAGCTTGTCCTTTTCGCCAGCCAGGCGTTATAGTGACTTCTAAACTGGCACGTATATCTTATGCAGTTCTTTTTTTATGCACATACTTATTTGATATGATGTATCGGCTTTTATGCTGCATCGGCTATTGTATGTCCCTCAAAATGCGTATTTTGTACCGTATGGCGTTGGCCCTATTCTGAGTTATCGATGTAGCTGAAAAAGGGAGACATTTCTATCGGACAGCTCGACACTTTTTGACATGTAGATACGAATCAGTATTTGTGTGTTAAAATAATATTATTAAAATAAAAAAAAATGTATTTAAAAAAAATCTGACTGATTTATCGTACGAGGCAAATTTCTTCTATTTTTTGTTTAGTTAAGTTATAATTTTCGTCGCACTAGAGAGGGATTGGCGACTGGCGTCGTATTTTTGAACCACAGCGATTAAGTGACGAGCCAACACCTAAGTGGGTACCCAACGTAAACGTTAAGGGTGACATCGTACGCAGCGTTAGGACTTTGAAGGATATTTATCGTGCACTCTCTTCTAACACGGGGTATATTATTCGTCGGGCATTTTTGGCTGCACGGGCCGTTTATAGGTTGGCAGTTATTTTGACGATGCCCGAACCTGGGACCTTTCGTATGCTGGGCGAGTGCCTAACCGACTGGGCTCCCTAGATCATATCTCAATTAAAAATTTAACTTTTGATGTTGGTGGTTTCCGCATTGAGAGAGAGAGCACTGTTAATATAGGGTACTAGTACTATACAAGGAATAACGCTTATAGAACCAAATATTTTCAAATGTAACGGTGGTGGACCAAAGTTCATGGTCAGTGTCTCGGTCTCCGGATCGAAAGGTCCCGCGATCGAGTCCTGGTCGCTGAAGACACACCGAGTATATGCGGACGACGTGCTCGTTAAATCTGTTGGGTCCGAAAGTCCTGTGGGTGGTCATTGCGCAGTTTCCCACGGGTACAGGTTTCTGGAGACTTTCCCTCCCCTTCAGGGACATGTCTAAATTGTGGAGGTGGTGCGTGATAGATGGCAGCATCAATCACATAAGTGTGTGTGTGAGTGTGTGTCTGCTGTGACTGTCTTACTTGACGAAGGGTTATCAGTGGGTCTCTGACTAAGCACACAAATTTTTTGTAGATGTTGATTGTAGTTTTATGATTCATGAATCAGGGTTATTTTTTGGGTAGTTCCATTTATAATTAGTGAGATAATTGTCATGTCGTGCTTAATTTTGAATGACATTTTGTGATTGGTTAGGCTTAACGATTAATATAAAATTAATAATCAACTATGCCGATTTTTTTTACTCAGTAATATTATTTTTGACACTCACAAAAGTAAATTCGAAATATTTGAAGTTATCAACTAGAATCAACTCAACTATCATGATTCTAAAAAAAAGCGCAATTTTAGTACTGATTTTTTTCTACGCCAATCGCCGCTACGTTGAGGAGATGCTTCGGCACAAAATTCCATCTTGTTTCACCATTACGTTTCTCCTCTAGATAGTGCATTGTTTTTCTATGATACACCAGGGACATTTCTTTAATTAAAATGATTTTCTAAAGCTAATCCAGTTTCTAAAAAAGAAATTTTTCACGTATTCAAGTTTTTAAAGAAAAATATTTAATTATAAAGATCCACCAAACTGTTTTATTTTGTATAGATTGAATGCAATTCACAGAGCTTTTAATGTCAGTTAATTCTAGACTGTTATTTTTTATCTCTTCCATAATTACAATTATACTTAGAATTAAATCAATTTATAAATTAATACTGCAATTAGTATTTTGATTATTCAACGAATAGTATGGCACAAATTTATCTTTTTGAGACTTTGGGAAATAATTAACTGAAAATCAATGTTTGTAAATCGACACAAGTAATTTTTTGAAAAGTTAAATTTATTTGCCGTTCATATTAAGCTGTTTTTATTCAGTAAAAAGCAAACTTAACTACATGATATCAGTAATATTTTTTTATACGGACTTTGATTACTTTGCAAAATTAATTTTGACTTTTTTTATTTATATCTATATTATTATAAATATGAACATACAAATAACTTTGGACCCATTTGATATTCATAAACATTTATTAACACTTAATATAATATCGATGCATTTGAAATTTTGATGAATTATTATATACTAATTTCTCAATACACACTTAAAATAAGCTACTAAGTGAAATTGAGCATTAAGTCAATATCTAGAATTTCGCTTAGCATTATTGGAAAAAACATATGCTTTAAATGAACCACTTTACAACATTATCGGCTTCTTTAAAATATTAAAAAAATTCTATATCCAGAAAAATTGTACAGAGTTGTTATGAAAAATATTCATGAATCCAAGAACATATCATAAAAAATAAAACTCCGAACATTTTATGGTATTACATTCTTTAAGCTTTTCTTACTAAATTTGATAATTTTGAAAATAAATCACATGAATTTAGAAATAACTAGAGCTCTCATGGGGATATGTTAGCTTTTTATTCAATTACGGTGAAAAACGTATTTTCAAACGGCAAAATGTATATAGTATAGGAAAGGAACTTAAGAAATGTATTTAGGATATAAGTAAGTCATTTTCTTGCTTTTACTAATATTACTGTAATTTTATACAGAACTTTCCTAATTTCACTAAATATTGTTTCAATAAATTTCCAGAACAAACCATCAGAATTTATATATTAGGCGTAAGGATTAGGAATTAAATAAAAAAACTTAACAAAATCTCTTAGTCTTAAACTAAATATACAAATTATTACGTAAAAGCATATTTTATATGTATATAAATCGGAACGTCCATGAACTTTATATACTTTCTAGCCTTCAACAGGGTAAAATGTAACATAGCACTTTCATAGTAATAAATATTTTTTTTCTTGGTTAGATCAGTTGGAGTTAGGCTCGTCGGACTAGAGCTACACAATGGCTATTGGCGAAGGGAGTCATAATTAAAACCACAAAATTAATTTTTTGGATATTTTATCATCAATCCGTTTATTTAAAAAACAATTAAATAATTTATTATAATATGCAATTCTTAAATGCAGCTTTGAAATGTATTTAATAACCTAACATGCATACTCTCAGTCTGAATTTCCTTTTGGCTCACGGATCTCCTTTGCCTAAAACATTTTATTCGATTGCAAAATGGAACCGCAGAATACTTTACTCTTCAATGTTAAAACCCATAAAAGTGTCTCCAAAATACGTTTTTGCAGCAGAACGTAGATTCTGTAGGGCTCTGATTAATATCGAAGCTCTATTTTTACGGAAACCATCACTATAAGAAATAGAATATGTTTTTCTAAAGTACATAAAATGCATGAAAAGCTCAAGATTTTATGGGACTGCATATAGTCATTGAATACATATTTTATCTCTCACCACAAGCAGGACATCAAAATATAGTAAAATCCTTGCTTTTATATAGTATGCAAAAGATCTCCTTTCTTGTTATAAAAAGATGATCTTTGCATGTGATGTTATGAATACTGACGATGCGTTATAATAGAGATTATACAGTTGAGTAGAAAAGGGTTGATGCTAATATAACAGACTTAAGATTAAGTAGGCTGAAATGTTGAAACGAGAAAAACTAAACTCGAATAATTGCTAAATGTTTAGAAATAAATAAAAAAATAGAAAAACATTGAAAGGTGGCTTCATATTAAAACCATCATACCCCAACGAAGCGATCGCGACTCAACTTACAATGAAATTATACAGTGTAAATCTTAAACCCATTACTCACTAAATTCTAATTCAATAAATAGAGCTAATACAAACTAAGCTAGTACTTTTTATGCACATGTATAAAGAAATACAGATATTTATTATAAATTAAAATAATTTCTAAATTAATCGCTACATTTAAAAATATTCTTTTCAAAATTCATGTTTTTATGTATTTGTGTTCTACAAATGCCAACGTATCGTTTTAAAAGAAGTAAAAATTATGTTTTGCCTACAGATGTTGAGGGAAACGACTATATTCGGGGCCCAAACCCATTTAAAAATGTCTAAAGAAAGTTTTTGTATCACAAACGCATTAATTTTTGGTTGATTTTACTTTTGAGAAAGTTGCTATAGATTTTTCTGTTTATTAACATAAAATTGTGGACATAATTGCGAAAAGTTTTTTTTTCTTTTTAATATACAATATATACAATATATATCATTTTTTATAAAAATTCTTTGGTAAAGAATGATGGAAGTAAATACTCTGAATTTTCTCAGCCTTGTATGGTATGTATGGTATGGTACATATATATTTCAGCTTGTGTGCTTGTTCAGAGAACCGCTTATAATCTTTCGTCAAGTGGGACAGACCCAGAAAGAATATTAACAGTCACAAAGAAAGGAATAACACATAGACAAATAACTACATTTATTGACGGTCACAAACATCCATGCCAGACCAGGATTCGAACCCGACCCCAGCAGCTCCAAAGGCTAGCGTCCTAACGATTGAGCCCCCGGGGCGGCTACATTTTCTCAGCAACAAAGAATATTACGCCTTCCATGTGAATCCATCAAAAGTTCGCCATGCAACAAAGGAATGAACACACACAAAAAAAACTTCCCTTTGGAAAACTTGAGACTGGAAGAAGAATTGGAAAACTTGATCTGTAAAACTTTCAATAACCTACTAAAAATGTACCTTATGGAGAAAAAAAATCTTCACAGTGAAGTATCGATTTAGGGACCAGATTTTTCGTGCCAACAAACATAAATTCATGAAAAAGAGCCCAAATATGAAATATTTTATTGCGGTTTAAAATACGACTTTTTATCGACGCTTATTGCCATAAATAAAATATAAATTTGTGTGTTTTCTGGTTTTGCGTATGTATATTTTTATTTGGTCACCAATGAGTTGGTTAACTGTAGAAAAATACCTAATCCAGTTGAAACCTTGTTTCATTAGCATATTTGTTTAATTATGTGTTTTTCTGATGCTTTTTTTATTCAGGAAATGGATTGGGCTAAAACGTTAATTATAAAATTGGTTGGTTGGTTGATATACATATATTTTCAGGTTTGTGTGCTTGCTCAGAGAGCCGCTCATAAACCTTCGTCAAGTAAGACAGTCACAACACACACGCACTCATACTCACATGCACACATATACGTGACAGATGCTGCCATCTATCACGCGCCACCTCCACAATTTAGACATGTCCCTGAAGGGGAGGGAAATAGTCTCCAGGAACCTGTACCCGTGGGAAACTGCGCAATGACCGCCCACAGGACTTTCGGACCCAACAGATTTAACGAGCACGTACTCCGCCTATACTCGGTGAGTTTTCAGCGACCAGGTTTCGATCGCGGGACCTTTCGATCCGTAGATCGCTACTCTGACCACAAGGCGCCTCACAGCCCAATTATAAAATGTCGTTAAATCTATTTCAACTATTTGATTCGCTAGTTGCTATCTGTAAAGACCTCTGACCTTGCCATCTGTGAGTGACACACAGTCTGTGAATCAGCAATGAGCCTGTGTTGTTGTTTCTAATACCACTCGGTAACCGAGCCAGGAGTAGAGCACTACCCGATTTAAGGCGAAGAGGGTGGCTTCCGTTTTTATTGAGCGCCACAAGGGAGGAAGTCCTACTTTTGCCCGCCAGCATGACACATCCGTTTTACAGGAAGGTCTTCCTTTCTCACTCACATATCGGAATTTTGATCCAGATCAAAGGCCGATAACCCCCTGATCTGGCATCCCCAGAGGTATTAATTTGGCATGGGAACATGGAGGACTTTGTGACCACGACATACTTAACGTGCCCCAGCCACCATTAGTCAACACGGCGGTCTTAAGCCGTGTACAAGCGCGGACCCAGCGACCATCAGAATTGCGAGCGCCGCCGAGGACAGAACCCACAACCCTTCCGATGCGAGCACGACGCTTCACACGACTGAGCTACCGCGGCTCTAACGAGCCTGTATAATGATCGACACTTGTCCCACACATAAGCGAGTCTCCTTGCGAAATGAGACGTGTATTCTCAACTTCTTGATCCCCGGCTGATGAATCGGAGGCAAGTAGGGGAAATGGGGATAAACGGACCGGGTGACGGTCTAGAGACTGAGATTTAAACTAGAAACCGTCTATTTCTGAATCCCGATGCTCTAAAACTGAAATACGACTCCAGTTCACTCTCAGAAATAACACTTTCATTTTTGACGATTCATGAATCCTCAAGCCTTATTTCGTTAATTTTGAGGATTGTTTCGTCAGACTATCACGTGACTTTTGAGTAAACTCAAATCCTCACTTTTACGAACGTGACTTGACGATTCGGCATCTTGATTTTGAGGAAACTGAATCTCATTGTTGTACTCACATGCTCAAAAATAATGAAATATTTCTTCAGATTAGACGAAATTCAAATCCTCATAAAAACGACGATTCAAATTTCCTCACTTTGAGGAAACGAAAACTCGGAGCATTTGCCAGTAAACGGAATCGTCAAAATTAAGGAAAATTTCGTCGTTTTTGAGCATTCATTTTTTAGAGTGTTCTCTGCTCTCGGAAGCTGAGGGTGAAAGCATCATTTAAGGTAACCGGAAACAAAACGACTACCTAAAATATTGAAATTTCATTTACACTTTTGTTACTGAATCGTGCCCTTACAAAAAAAGAACTTAAATGATGCACGTTTGAATATGGGGCTGGAGTTTGCAAATTTGTTAGTTAATTTCCATATAACTGTGTTGCCAGCTTTAAATATCATTATTCCACGATGCCAATTTTCAGACCTAAGGTACTTTTCTCTTTTTCTATTTTATTAGAAGGGCTGAAATTCTCTGTGATGTCGTATACAAGTCTATTTAACACAGTGAGCCAAAAATATTCCAAAAAATATTACGTGAGTAAAAATAAGACGAATATGCTCATTTAAGAAATGCGCAACATTTCTGTTTAGTTTAATAACTTAAAATTATGAATGTTTTATCGTCAAACTTGAGGTTCACTGTGTTAAATAGAAATGTATGCAACATCACAGAAAATTTCAACAATTCTAGTAAAAAAAAAGTGTACCTTAAGGGTGAAAATTTGTGTTTTGGAATAATGACATTTAAAGCTGGCAAAAAGTTATATTGAAATTTACTATCAAATTTGCAAACTCCAGCGCCATATTCAAATGTGCATCATAGAAGGTTTTTTTGTAAATATCCATTTTAGAGATTGAAAGAAAATTCGATATTTTGAGTGGTCATTTTGTTCCCTGTCCCCTAAGAATTTAAATATAGACTTGCCGAATATACATGCCTTTTTTCAGCATCAGTTTGACAAGTTTTATCGACGAACAAGATAAAACAAATATTGCATTAAAGAACTATGATTTTAAGTTAGATTGATTATTTTGAAAAAATATCCGAAAATATATTTCTAAAGAGTAATTTAGAGTTCCTTAGAGAGGGGGGGTAGATTTTGCAAAGTAGAAAATGCAATTTTCTTGAAAGCATCGCGGAAAATATTTTTATTGATTACTTACCTAACACTTACCTAATGAGTTTTATTCGTCATCACTACTTTTAATATTTTTTTCTCATAATATTGACTAAATTATCTGATTTATAGCGTAAATCCATTAAATCGTGGGCTTATTATTTGTTTGGCGTTTATTGCTTCAAAGAAGTTTTCAATAAAATTACTGAAACTATTTTAAAGGTCCAGTTACAAAATTCACTATCTCCAAAGTATAACTGAGATATAGTGTTCCCGTTGTTGGCGATTTCGCCAAATTAATTTTAAAATCGTCTCAAGTCTCCATTGAACGAATTAGACCCTATAACGGCTGGGCAATGAAAAACGTTAGGAGTATAGAACGTGTTTAAAGAAAATTGAAAAAAAAAAGAGGATTGCTTTTAACTGCAGAAACATGACAATTTAACGCTAGCATTTCTTTACAAGACCTAACTTTAAAAATATACAATCATAGTTGAAAATTACGGAGAAATTTTGATTGAGATAAATATCTCTGAAAAACTACACTAGGTAGATTGAACATACATTTTTCAGTTTGTGTGCTTGAACAGAGACCCATGCACGCAAGCCTGAAAATATATGTCCACCAACCAACCAACACAGACCCAGTTATAAACTTTCGTGGTACGGTTTCAACCGGATGCGGGTTCGATTTCCGCCTTCGCCTTGGGTGTACTTTCTCTGAATGTCAGCAAACATTCTTCTACTTGACGGAGTTTTATTAGCGGGTAAAATACATGTATCAACCTACCCTAACTACATAACTATGGATAGATTAAATTTGTTATCAATTGCCGAAAGATATACTCTCGCTAAAACACAATAACATCATCTGTTTTGTAATATAATAATTAAAATATCTTCATTCACATCTGGGATTGCTAGGTGTCAATTAAAGATATAAAGAGGCGAATGATAGGGTCTTTTAATTTGTCGAAGCACTAAAACTAACAAGCTTATACATTTTCAAAACAACTCAAACACAGCAATACACAAAAATATGTTTTGCCAGTTAACCAAACGTTTATTCAAACAGAAAACCGCCTAAAAAAATACAATGTTGTAATTAATCACAAGCAAACATAATAAAATGTTGCTAGAAAGTGATAAAGTATCAAGTTTGTTGATTCTAGTTAAACGAGAAAAACTAATTATGCATACAAAAGAGTTTCACGCCGCCCAAAACATAAAAGCAGCATAAAATTTCATTAACTTAATTAACACTCTGTATTAACAAAAAGGTAAAAAGATTAGAAAAACTAAAATTAAAAGCATTTAAATATCAATCATGAAACTTTATTGAAACGTTAAACTAAAATGTGTGACAAAAATATTTAATAACTATTTTGTTTTATGGTTTCCAAAATTTTGTCGATGGCTTTTTATAAAAAATTATTATAGGCAGTTTAGTAGAAAATTGACCCTGTTTCTAGTCTTACATGAGGAGCTTAAACACATCCCTTTACGCCTCGTGAATAAATTTATGATTCTTTCTTTCTCTCAGCTTTTCTGTTGCCACTCAAGACCTGAGATATGCCCATTATGTACAGGGTGGTTATAAAATAACGCTCGCTACTCGGAGTGGTCTGTAGCTTGAATGAATAATCCGAATGCAACAAAAATTGAGACACTTACTAATCAAGAAGGGGGGAAAATATTGGAATCATAAAAATATAGAATCATAAAAAGAATAAAAAAAGAATAATCATAAAAAAACAAACTCGTCTCTTGACCAGGGCTCTAAATACGAGGCGCAGTCAATTATGGCCAATTTCGGCCAACACTGCTAATTACGCCTCGCAATTTAGAACATTGGTCAAGAGACGAGTTTCTTTTTTTTTTCGAAAAAGAATGAAATCATAAAACAGAAACTCGTCTCTTGACCAGGATTCTAAATACGAGGCGTACCCAATTACGGCCAACACATCCAATTACGCCTCGTAATTTAGAACCCTGGTCAAGTGACGAGTTTGTTTTTTTATGATTCCATTCTTTTAACCCCTTCTTGATTAGTTAGTATCTCAAAGTTCATTGCATTTGGATTATTCATTCAAGCTACACACCACACCGAATAGCGAGCGTTATTTTATAACCACCCCGTATATTCATATTTTGTTTCAATTTAGCAACTGTGTTATTTTGTGCAATAGTTTTTCTAAAACTATTCGAACTCCCATTTTCATCCCACATTTTCGACATTGGTTGAAATAATTTAAAACAAGAAATTGATCATAGATTTAGGGATTATATTCTGTAACTGCAATAAATTCACAATCAGAAAGATATAATTTGAGAAATATTTTTCAAGATATTCGATATTTTTTTGTTTTAATTTAATTTAGAAATCCTCATTTTCTATGAAGTAAAATAATGCAGCCATTAATTAAATGAAAATTTACTAAGTAAAATTAAGTAAAAATCTCTTTTGTTTCATAAATAACAAAATTGCATTGTATGCATAAAACTTAATTCAAATTAATTGAAAAATTTAATTATCTTACTTCAATCACATTTGAAATTTTGTTCAAAATAATTGAAAAATATAATAAACCTATACTGAATACCCAAAATAAACCGCATTTTTGTTTGCTAAATTTATTATTAATTAAAAACATTTTTATATTTAAGCTACTGTTCGTTACCTTATTTCAAAACGTTTTTCAATTTTACATACAGTGATTGAAAATTATTCATTCGGTTTATCCACAATTTATAGATTTTCGTATTTACATAGCAGCTTTCAACTACATACTTAAAATTAAAAAATATTAATTTTGTTTAAACCAATTATTTATTCTCATAATCCTACATAAAGCTGAATGTTAATTTTAGAATTTAATTAAAAAATTTTGATGACGAGACCACTTTATGAATCGACTTCCAGGATTATATAAGTTAACTCTATTATTACATGTTAGTTGGGAACGCCAATTTTATATCAAATTATATGTTGTTTTCCTCTCTTTAAAGTCACTCTCACGAATAAGACCATTTGAAAGAAAAAATTACTTTGTGGCAATTTCTTTCGAATTTGCAGTAATTTAATTCGAATTTAATTAGGCTTATGATAATCGTAATAATTACTTTGGAAAAGTTTTTTTATTACGACAGCTTTAACATTAAAATTATTTTTTGTATCATAAAATTTATTTGTTTTTTAATTTAATGTTTATTTTTCTTTTGCTTTATTAAATTTAAAAATAAATTCTTCTCAAATTTCCGCGTAATCTTTCATGAAATGTCGCGCCTCAAATTTCGACGGTAACATACTCACAGAGCCTCAAATTTGCAAACTCAAAATAAATCAATGTAATATTTATGTACTAAAATTTGCAGATTACATTAAAAAATATTTATTGTATTGCTTCCAAGTTTAAAAAAAATAATCTTAATCCTCAATCAAATACGAACATATTTTAATTTGTACTGAAATACATTTTTGTAAGTCATTAATAGGAATGTGTACTTAAGGTATCCGATCACCTTTTTTCAGCAAAAAATCGACTAAATATCAAACATTTGTTTTTTGCATTTTAATATAAAATAAACGTTTAGCTTTCTAAACCTGTTTTATTTTAGTTTCTAGTTTTTAATAGAACCGTAGTTATAGCACTTTGAAGCTTTTTTTACTTGTTTTTGCGTTTTTTTAAAAAACGCATTACGCATTATGCAAAACATAAAAACTGAATCAATTGCTTCCAAATTTTTACAGTAGTTTTGTAACAGTATGAAGAAGGTTTTGAACTAGAATCGTGTAAAACTATTAAGAATTGGATACTCTAAAACTATTTATGTGCTTGTTACGATCTTGTTTCCATGTGTTTTCGATATAATGCTACAATCTTTTGCCATTTGGACACTGATATTTTAATGATTTTAGTTCATGACCTATATTAATGTTCGTTAAGCATATTTAAATTTAAACGATGGAAAAAATTAAAAATTTGTAAAGATATCATGTTTTGCGTAAGCGTGTTTTTTTAAGCATATTTTACTATAATTTTCCACAAATACTGAAAAAAATTATTTTCTGTATGGATTTACTTTCTTAAAACTATTTTTATATTCATAACTAATAATACAATCGCTCAACGCCATGGTTAGAATAGAATTTTCAGAAACTTGCTGTCAAAGGTGATCGGACACCTTAAAGCTTCATATAAACTTTAGTTCGATTGTCTGTTTAAAAATACTACCCAGTAAGCCATTTTCAATGAAAGTCTTACCATAGTAATCCTTTTTGAAGTATCTATTTCCATCTGTAGAGTCGGCTAAAAGTCATCACATAATAAACTCTACTTTCTCAAATGTTTCTTGTACCGAGAGAA
Organism: Hylyphantes graminicola; assembly: GCA_023701765.1. Classification (NCBI taxonomy): domain Eukaryota; kingdom Metazoa; phylum Arthropoda; class Arachnida; order Araneae; family Linyphiidae; genus Hylyphantes; species Hylyphantes graminicola. The sequence goes on from CM043118.1 coordinate 32,983,257, forward strand.
AAAAAATAATTACTAAGCCTTTCCGAACTCACAACTTAGCTTTCTTTCATTTTCATTCGTTTCGGTTTTCGTGTAAAAAAAGTTTCTTTCTCCAGAGAAAATACAATCGAGGTATTACCGTCTTTTCAGGATCTTCGAAGATTTGACAACGTTACAATCGAAACTATTGTAGAAATTGATGCCGTTATAAGCCTTTGACAAATGACAAATGACAGTGATTGCGCCCTCTAGAAGGGAAGGGCGTAGGCTATATAGCCCATTACCCCGCTCGCCAGAAGAGACAGTCACAAGAGACACACAAAGAAGGACGCCACAAACACATAGACATATAACAACATTTATTAACAAACACAAACATCCATGCCTTAACCGGGATTCGAACCCGAGCCCAGCAGCTCCAAAGGCTAGTACACTAACCATTGCGCCAGTGGACCGGCCGTTATAAGCTTTTACTCAACACTGTAAAAAAAATCGGAATTTTTTTTCAATAAAATTTCCCGTACTTTCGATATTATAAAAACAATTCCACTTACTTTGTGGTCTTAAACCATTCTCTTGAACTCTTTCACTGTTTACAAACTCTTTTTTTCCCCATAGCCTGTTCCCAAAAACTTATCTTAATTTAATGTTTACTGTAACAGACCATTTCTCGATTTAAAAAAAAATATGTGTATTTTACAGACAGTATTTAAAATGGAGTATAACTTATTCAATTCGGAAAATTTCCCTATTTTTTAAAGTTTTATACTAGTAACTCAGCTTAAAAATTAAAAAAAAATGACTGTCTTTTTTGCAGTCTACATTTGGCAGTCACAGGTATTCTTCTAATGGCTTCAGACCGTCTGTCACTAACGTTGACAGCAAAACTACGAATGTCACAGACAAAAGTAATACATGAAAAAATAAAGCTGGTGGCTGATGTGGTGATTTTAAAGGTGAAATCTAGAGACAGTTTGAAGTGTAAAAACTGTTTTTCTTTGTAAATTTTAGGTGGTGTCAGTGTTAAAAGGCATATTTTGCATAAGTAATAAAAGCTCACATTTTTTATTTCTTAAAAAAAGTTCAAATAATATTTTGAAAATTGGCCTTACACTATAGAAGTAAAAGTATACCAAATACTCTATGTAAGGAAATAATTATGTGTGTGTTTTATTTGTTTTATTATTGTGTATTTTCCGTGGTAGTTATTATTTTTTCTAAAGTATATTAATTTCTATATAATAAAGTATTTTTTCTTCATGTAAGATTTAAATTTGTATGTGATTCGATTTGTAAGTGATTCGATACATTGAGGACCAAATATGTTTGGAAACTAAACTCTGGCATTTCGTCACCTCACAATGACGACTATTCTTGCCCTGGGTTAGGTGAACTGAAATTGGCATAGCAGGCCATAGCTCACTCTAGGCAATAATACCATTGAATTCAGTTTTTAGCTTTTGTAAGTTCTGTTAATCTGGTGAATTTCAGTTACAACTTTGTTTTTCCAGCAGAGTTTCAAAAGAGTTTAAAGTGTCAATTTTCTCAAAGAGTAACTAGAAAGAAAGAACCTTAAAAATTCTTTAGCCATTGCGTTTTTTCTGGTTGTTCAACTACTTGTTTCCTGATTTAAGTTGACATCAGGAAATTTGCTCCGCATTATTTTAGGTTTGCCGAATTTTTATTTAAAGAATGTTATTTGAAACACAAAATAAACTAGATTTTTTTTATTTCTAAACTCTGTTTATGATTTTAAAAAAATGTACTTTTAAGTATCATATATTTATTGAATAAAGTATATAAAGCATTTTACCTTGTATTTTTTAGATTTTACATAGCGGTGTTTAGAATTACAAGATTAGCGATGAAACATTTAAGCTTATCAATTAAAAGATTCAGGCAGTAATAATTGTTTAAAAGAACATTTTAAAAGAAAATATTTCAATTTCGATTCGGTTTTTTCCTTTTGTTATAAGTATTTTTTATATTTTTGATAAATAACTAATATGCTTTCAAATGTGCTTTAATCTATTGATACATACATAAGTTTTAGTTTCTTATGTCAAACTTATTTAGAAGATACAACCTATTTTTAAAATAAAATGCGTTATTAAAAATCTCATAGAATTTCTCTCTATATTAAAAAATAATTATAAGAAATAAAACTTTAAATAATATATTATTTCATCAACTAAAATTTAAAAGATATAAAATCGATTCCGTTTGCGAATTTCTTCAAATTAAATTTCCAAAATACAGATACACTATTCGAATTATGTTCATAATTCAATATAATACCATCCGCAGACATTGCGGAGTTCCTCAGAACCAATTAAACTGGTAACAATCGCTTGAGGCTTTTTAATTTCACCGTTTCGACCGAGGACCTCCAACTAAATGGATGATTATTAATCAGCGAAACTATCTCAATCAGCGAAATAATCATCTATTCGAACGTTCTGCTTCAATAAAATATGACGATTCAAATCATATTTCTGTGTTGAGTTGGGAAGAATGAATGGTAATAAGCATTAGAATACATTGTTTTCAGCATAAATAGAGAACTGTAACATAATGTTTCGAGAAAGCTGAATGTTTCCTAGCTGCTATGCACAAATGGCTTATGAACAGAATGAATTCTTAACATAAATGACTTCTCAACAGAATTATGATACAAATTTAAACGACATTAAATTTAGTGGTTTTCATTCTAAAGTTATGACATTATAAAAATAATAAGATATCTTATATTGTGTTCACACTACGACAATAAAAACTGACAAGAAATGCGCGCGCATGGAAATGCATATACAATTTGTACCATTCGAAGTAGGTGCGCGCGCATGCCTGTACAAATTGTATATGAATTTCAATGAACTCGCATTTCTTGTCATTTTTATTGTCGTAGTGTGGACATAGCCTTTGCAAAACAAGTATCACTAGTTGTGACATCTTACCGATCTTTCATTTGAAAACCAAATGTTTTTTAGCTGCTTGCATAAATGATATTTGGACAGAATTCAGATACAAGTATAAGGAGTTATTGTACTGTTTAAATGCAAATATAATAGTTTTCAGACATCAAACTTAACGCATACTACTGTACATTGCTAAAAATTGTGTGCTTTTTTTTACCATAATAATGGTTCCTAGTAGCTGCAAGGCAGTTGGTGAAATGTTTCACCATATTTTCAATATTCAGTTGAACCATTTTTTGGGTTTTGGAAACAAGAACTTGGATAATTGTTCAACCTAATACCGAAATCTGGTGAAACATTTTACCTATTGCAGCTATTAAGAACCAAAATAATGGTGAAACTTATAGTTAATTTTCGTCGGTGTAGTATATACTAAGTTTGTATGAAACTATATATAAGAATTTTGAGCACTACATAAACGAAGTTAAAAGCGGCCTAATAATATGTCATATTACGCTGCTCAAAAGAATTAGGGCATCTCACGGTTTAAACCATCTCACCCCCAATGATTCCATTTGGAATCATCAGCTTGACATTTTTTTCGCACTAGGTAGAGCTCACAATTAATTATCCTTAGATGGAAGAATCATGTGTCTTGAAGAATTAAACAATGTTCGTTTTATTTAGATGAAAATATGAAAAACATGGTAAAATAAAATTCATTCTCAAATAATTTTGCGAAATTATTGGCCTAAATTCTTTGCGCTTGCATTCTTCGATGTTTCAAAATTGATTTTACCTTTTTTTACATATAAAGTTTTTAAAACAATATTGTTATGATTGATTCAAAAGTTATAATTTTAATTTTTTCCCTTAATTTTAATTGAAAAAATTAAGGTTTTTCCTCTGTTTTTACCATTTCGTTCTGGATGCATAATGATTCTATTTAACAAATTTTAGATTTTTAGAATAAAAAATAAAATTTTGAAACCGAAAGGGTTAACAAAAGTACTCAGAGTGCTCCCTTAATTGTATTGAGCAGTGTATTTCCAAAATAGAACTTTTATTAAACTTTTTCAATGATATTTTAGCTATTGTATCAGATATAGAGCAATCAGAACAAGGAACGAAACATAACTCTGGTGGTTAGTACATTGCTTCTATAAGCTTATGAAAATAGAGAGTCTTATTGAGTTTAAATCTTTTTATAACGAGTATATTTTAGAGCGCAAAAAATTTTAAAAGATATTTTTTTATCTCTTCTTCAGAATTTTTTTCGATATTCTCCATTCTTAACAGATTGGAATAGCTCAAGAGAGTCAACATCATTAAAACTGTCAACAAAAAAGGAAAGAAGGGATCTTTTTCTAAAGTAGCCCACACATTTTTTTAAATATTAAATTCTTCGTTTCTACTCAAATGTAAACCCAAAGATGGGTTTCATTAATTTTTCATCAAAATAGTTTGAAGTTAGAGAGAAAATTGGTTGATAAATACCAAACTAGTTTTATGAACTACTGTAAAATGTTATATCAATAACGATAAAAATTGATTTAAAGCACTGATATATGTCAACAATTGGGAAACAGCTGACTTGATATATTATTTTTTATTATCGTACTATTATTTATAATCATATTTTACAAAATAAAAGCCAGAAACGCTTTTAAAAACACATTTCAAAAATATTTTAAATAATTATGTATCGATTTACCTTTTGTGATCACAAGTTATAAATTTGTATACATGTATCGATTAACCTTTTGTGATCACAAGTTATAAATTTGTATACATGTACTACCTATCATTGTGCCCGAATCGATATTTATAATCAAGCACTAAATCCTTTAAAGATGATAGAACATGTGTTTCCTATAGCTTTTCAAAAAAGGATGGATAAACTATGGAATACTAATTAATAATAAAATACATCATTAATTGTATTTACATTACATTATTAATTGTATTTAAAGCAATAATATTTTTATATTGGTAAAAAATAATTCTAATATATACTTCACAAACCAATTTACATACATACCGAAATTTCCCGATTACTCAAGATTACTTTTGAATTTAAGAATAAATGTGCTTAAGTTTTGTTTATTATGCAAGTATTTTTGAGGTAAATAATAAATTAACAAGTGTTTGAAAAACCATATTTTAACAAGTCTTATAGACAAGACCACAAGGGACACATCATATTCATTTAACGATTTCAAAATACATAAAACCAATTGTCATAAAACTTGACATGTTGTTTACATCGCGTGTCATTACAAATGTGTACTAAAACTTTCCAAACTCATACATTTTACGGTCCTCAAAAGTTCACAAATCGCACATCACTAAAGTCTGAGTAACTTACATCGATACACTGCAAAAAATTCAGAAAAGCAATATATTAACATAATTTTTCAGTGCAAATAGTTAATTTTTGTATTGATGATTACGTCAATTGAAAAATATGAACCTATGACCTGTAAACAAACTCGAGTTGAAGGAGCCACGGGCGTAATTTGTATTTTTTAAACGTCCTTCTTTAATCAAAATAGAAATAATCTGTTCTTAAACTGTCAACCTGCATCAGTGGTTACAGATCTTATATGTCTAAAAAGAAATTCGCTGTAACGGGTGCGGGTTCGATTCCCGCCTTCACCCTGGGTGTACTTCCTTTCTCAGTAACAGTAAAAATTCTTTATGTGTCTGTGTTACTTGACGAAGGCTTATAAAGCGGGTCTCTGATCAAGCACACAAGCTGGAATATATATGTATCTACCCCTATTCCATGAAAGTGTGTTTTTATAAAGTAAGATATTATTTTACAATAAATTTTAGTAGGTTTATAAAAACAGAAATTTTTCAAACGAAAAGAAAATATATCGTCTGTGTGTGTTTCTAACAGAACTTTCGTACAATCTAAAGACTAATAGAGAAAGATAGCAGAAAGAGATCATTGATATATATATTTTGAGAATGCAGTTTTCTCCAGGGAGTGGTACCTTTTAGGAGGGAATTTATGATCTAAGAGACAGCTCATTAATAATTGAGGTTATCTTAGATTATTTAGGATCAAAACGTTTGTACCCGGAGTAACAGAGCTAGATAGTCTTAGAATGTATGTTTAGAAGCATTCATTGATTGTTTTGAACCGATAATATTTTTCAGTTAACTTTCCTTAGAAACTATCCATCCGTTTCAAAACTTGGCAACTTTATTATTCAGATTGAATTAAATTTTGTTTCATGAAGTCCCAACTTGTTTCGGTGCAATCTTTACCGTTTCAAAATCATTATACAATTATTCAATGGGGTAAAAGGAAAATTTATCTTTTTTGTAAACGGGGTACCTTCAAGTAGTGAGTATAACAATAATTCAATAAATATTTTAACTTTCACAAAGTTTTTAGATACACTTTAAAGAATTCGATAAAAGCAATGGAAACTTACTAAATTAAAGAAGAACTTTAGGCTTAAGCGCCTGAAAACACCACCAAAAGTTTTAAGAATCCTGCTTACATTTAAGGCCTCTATCTGCTATTATTTTTTTAACTAAACATTATGTTTTTTTTAGCTTCAAATGTTTAAAAAAGTTATAAATGTATTTTTTTTTAATTTAAAGCTGCAAGCCTAAGTGTAGACTTGAAAATACGCCGTAAAATTTAATTATTTTACAGAAATTTTATTGTCCTTATTCACATTCGGGTATCCGAAAAAAATTTAATCTTTACACTCTATACCCTATTATTCACAGTTTCAATCAATTTAATAATAAAATTAACTTGCGTTTTCAGGCAATAATATGCTTCAAAAGCATAACTCATTTGTACTAACCTCGTAGTATTATATTTGTAATATAAATTTAAAAAATATTCTCACTTAGTTAAAATCGGACTAACATAATTGCAATTAGAAATAATTCAATATTTTTTGTATCCAATGAAAATATTACTAGAAATAAATCGTTCCATGATAATATTATTGTTATTACATTTTTTACAAAATAAATGTTTGCAATAGTTTTGTCTCCAATTGTTACAAAACATTGTGCGTTTCCAATATCATTGATATTACAATGTTGTCAAAAGAAATAGTTGCAATATTTTTCTCTCCAAAGGAAGCATTACTTAAAAATAATGCGCTCTATAAAATCAATACTATTTTATTGTTGTCAAAGAAATAGCTGCAATATTTTCACCTCCAATGAAAATGTTACTTAAAACAAGTCGCATTTTAGTATCTCAATACCATATTTTACTATACTTAAGAAGAAGCATTACCTAAAATTTAGGGCTGCCCGGAAAATGATTAAACATGCTAGAACTCTGTGATATAAATATATTGCAAAAAAGAAGGTATCATTTATAATGATAGAGGTTTATTGAAAATAATATGGTGGTTTTGCAAAAAAAAAATGAAATTTTCTGTTGATTTTTTAAATATTAGTTTTTTTTAGCTTATGAATATTTAACATACATTCAACATACACAAAGCCTAAGGCTTTTAAGTTAATAAATGTAGAGCTCCAACTTTTTTTCTGTATTAAGGCGTGTACCATGAACAAAAGTTGGTATGGGATAAGGTCTAGTGTGATTAGAATTTTTTTTAATGGTGAAAATTTAGAAAATAGTTGAAAATTTAGAAAAAAATCTTATTTTTTTGGCTATTTTTATACATAAGTTGATACAGATGTTGTGGGAACATTTTGAAAAAAAATCCATAAAAAATTCCTTAAATTGAAGGAGTAGTATTTTGAAAAATCGTTATTATTTTTAATATTTTGAAAAAACTAACGTTTCAATAGTAATTACTTTTTTTGTATATGCTTATTGAATGTTAGTTCTTTATAAAAATAGTTTAATTTGAGCGCTAGCGATAAAAATACTGGATTTAAATATTCATGTAATGTGCCCCCTTAATTGTCTTCAAAAGATTAGTTTCAATTCTTTTTATCCGATATACGACTCCCAATCGCATATGTTGATACATCATAATCAAAGTTCATTGCTTTATGTGGCTACTCCTATTTAATGATATCTTTGAATCCTGAAGCCTTTGTGACGCAGCATCAGAGCGATCGTTCAACGTGTTAAAAGGATCATTAGAGATAAACCCAATCATTAAGAGAACCAAACCTGTCATGAATATTTCAAACTCTGTAATTTTCTGCCTAAACTGTCATTATATAACCTCTTTAGAAAGTACTTTATGTGTTGAAATGGTAAAAGTGAAATAGGTTTAAGATTTTCAAAAAGAATTTATTTGTTATTTCATAGTTTTAAATTTTACTAAATTTGCTTTTAATGTGAATTTTCTTTAAAATATTTAAATATGCTTTAAAATTAATTATATTTGCCGTAAAATTTATTAAATTTGTTTTTAATGTTTTTAATATTTCCATTGATAAAAAATCTATTAAGTTTGCTTTAAGTTTTTAAATAATTATCCATTGAGAGTAAAATTACTTAAATTTGCGTTAAAATTAATTAAATTTACCTTAAAGTTTATTAAATTTGCTTTAATTTTGTAATATTTATCCATTGAAAAAAATCAAATGTTTAGCCTTTCAGTAATTTCCTGGCATTTATTTATTTTTTTCTAACCCCCAAAATTGAAAGAATTAATTTTAAATAAAAACTAAAAAATCAGGTATCAACTACCCTCGATTTAAAGTAACATTGTCTTTTGTGTACATAAGGTTGGTGGGAGTAATTTTAAGATGGAAGTCAAACTATTCTTCTTAACGAAATAATTAGTTGTAATTAGATGATATTTTTATTTTCAATGTGGTCATTAAGGTCAATTTTTTCTTAGTTTCATTAATATCACACGCTTTTATTTATTGCAACTTTTAAAAAGCTATAATATTTCTTCTGCAAAATCTTTTAATCGCAATGCAAATTTTTTAATTATATTGCCTTACGTTACCTGGTTTTTTTTATAAAGCTGCATTTTTATACAGTTTTTGAAAAGATGAAACATTTAAATATGTGACTCAAAAGTTCAAACTTCACTCGAACCTCATTCGAGCAAGTCAATATTTTTTTTAAAATTGCCTTGTAAGAAACTAGTTTACAATATTCCCAACTAAAAATAGTCAATAGAGATCATTAGAAAATTTGTATGTGGAACTAGTCTACTGGTACCAATAGAAATCTCGATTGATATCTATACAAATCTTTACTGATCTATATTGATATCCATACAAATATCTTCTGACCTCTATAGATATGAGTACAGGCCCATTGATGTCAATTGAGATCAGTAGCTTACTGATATTTTTTTACTGGTGTTGGTAGAGCTCTATTGATATCAATAAGAAATATTATCAGTAGATTACTGATACCTCTCAATAGCTTCCACTGATAACAATAGGACCATACATAGAAATAAGTACACATCAATAAAGCCGTACCAATGTCAATAGATTTTTGAATTGATCTCTATGGATCATTTTAGTATAGGGTTGGCAATTTGTTTATTCATCCAATTGATAGTATATCTCTAATTCTCAATTGATATCAGTAGCAACAATTATATTCGTGATAAAATCGGTAAATGCTATTAATTTAATGCTATTAGTTTTTAATTTAGACGAAAATAAGTGCGCAGAAATTTTGTATTACAGTAACATAAGCATCATACTTGTGTCCTTTATTAAAGAATGTTGTTTATATTCAAAATTATTTTTTGCAAATTTTAAAAGCAATAGATGGATAAACTTTTCTGTTAAATAATGTTTTCATAGAACATACACCAAAATATAACTTTATTTTTATTCTTTTGACACTATTTTTGTCTTTTATCCTTGTACAAAGCAAAAGCTTAAAGTACATCAAAGTATTGGATGTGCTCTTATTTATCAAAGAGATTTTTCCCAATAAAACTGTATTAATTTAGAAAAACGAAGAATAATTTAAAATCTAAGTAAAAAATGTAGGAATTTTTTTCTTCCAATTCTTACTTTGTTACTTTTTATAGCAAACACAATCGAAATCCTTTTATCGATGCAGAATAAATGGTAATATTGCACTTGTAAGTACTTCGCATTAAAATTGCGACAAGTCCAATAAAAACTAATAATACAATGAAAACCTTTACAGCTAATCAACTATATAAATTTTTGTTTCAATTGTTATGCAACACTTTGAACATTTTTTTATTATTGAAACATGTCTTTTTTATACAAATTGAATATCTAGAAACAGAAAAAAAACATCCGATAGTGCCTAATTAAACATCGGTTGATGAATATTTCTACATTCAGCAATTATTATTTTTAGCAGTGTTTAAGGCCCTCTTAATCACATAAAAATTATTCATTTTGTCACTAAAATTCAAATATTGAAAACTAGGGTAAAGTGGGGTAAGTGGGCCATTGGGGCAAGTGGGCCACCCCCCTGGCATTTCCCGAATTATGGACGTAAAAAAAAATCTGTTACAATATTTTTACGTATTTACCCCAATAGATGCAGGAAACATTATGGCATAATTTTCATTTAAGTATGTAACAAGGTACAATCCTTTTTGTGAAAATTTTTAAAATTGCATCTTTTCGTAATTCACGCCATCATACTATTTTTTTTATTTATTTCCAAACGGTTCATGATACAAAAGAAAATGTTATATATTTTGAAAGTATATAAAACATAGTATCTTTTGGTAGTGTCATGTACTTGTGATGTTGATAAGGTTAAAAGAAAATTTGGGTGGCCCAGTTGCCCCGCGTTTGGGGTAAGTGGGCCACCACAACGGCGGGGTAAGTGGGCCAGGGGTGGCCCACTTGCCCCAACTCTTTAATATACTTAAAAAAAGTCATACTCACTGATTCATAGGGCTAGTCATATTCACTATTCATAGTCCTATTCATTGGCATAGGCCAGTTTAAAATATGTAGCCCTAAATTTTTTTTTACACTACATGCAAAAATTGACAAGATGAAAATTAACGTATTTTTTCTTGTAGTAAGCTTGCATGCTAGAAAAAGTTGTTATGGGGGAACTATTAAAGATACATCATTACTTTTTTTTTCAAACACTCAAAAAATCATGTAGATTATTCCACTTGCCCAACCATATCTCTACCAGTTATGTGTAAAAATATATTAGGGGGGTGGCCCACTTACCCCACCTTGCGGGGCAAGTGGGCCACTCAGATGACCAAAAAGAAAAACATATTTTTTAAATTTATTTTTTGCCAATTTGTGTTAAGGTTGTCATGGGTATAGTAATAACATATGAGAAAATGGACCACAGAAAAAAATAAGTTGTTAGGCCGATTATATCCAGTGGTATGATGGTCTAAAGTCGAATTATGCCAAAAAGGTGGCCCACTTACCCCACCTTACCCTATATTTAATTTATATTTTTTATTAAAAACGCTTAATGTTTCCTTACATAATTGGCATTACAGTAACCCCTCGCTTTATCTCGCCTCGTTACATCACGCAATCGGATATAACGCGCCTTGAATCATGCCTCAAAATTTTCCTCGTTTTTTTTATCAATTATATACTTTCCTTAAAATCTATTCTAACATTGGTGGAAGGTGGATAATTTATCTAATATTGGTAAGATGCAGTTAATTAGCTTTCGTTCGTTGATATTTGCCGGGAAGCAGGTTTAACGAGAAAAATTAAAGCCGCTAACTTTAGAGGAATTTTTACTAGAAAATTGGTGAAATATTATAGTATTATATGTGCAATATAATGTGTAAGGATTATAATAATTAATAATAAGTTATTTCTAAATTTTTGCGTCGATTTTTAGATATTTAGTATTATCTTTCAAATACAAACTGTGCTTTAATTTAAAAACTTTATTTGGGCATAAGTACATCAAAAGTATAATGTTTTCAAGTCGCTGGCGTTATATCGCGCATTCGGTTATATCAGTTTTTGCTTGTCTCCCGTTAAGTGCGATACAACGAGGGTTTGTTGTATTAGTAACAATTTTCTTTTTGAATTACATTTTCTTAATTGCGCTGCTTAATAGTAAACCATCAAGCTAACAATCAATACAAACCTTAGAAAAATCAATAAAAAGCAGCTTTAAATTAAACTTATATAGCCGAAAAGTATAGAAAATTTAACACACAAGAGTATAATTTAACAAAAACCTAATTTGCGATTTTATAACATACCAAAATAAGTTTTGGAATTTTGGATTAACTTAGACTGGGACTAACTTAGTTATGTATGCACGAACCAAGAAATAAATTTAAATAGTTTTAATCCAATGATCTACTATTATTAAAATATTCTATGCATTTAAACAAAAAATAACTTTTACAAATATAATATTTCAGAAAATAAAAATACATGTTAAACACAAACGCAATTTATCTAACTTTTAAATTTTCTCTATACTTTTCTAATTTTACTTTTAACAAAAAAAAATTTCACTACGTTCTCTCGAACTCTTTTAATAATATGGACCACTAAAGCACCTTAAAAAAAACTTTTCTGAAAAAGTGGATACCTGTAAGGAATGTTAAACAGTTTCGTTCAGCAAATAGGTTCTGGGAAGCCTTATTAATATGCAAAACTCATTTTACTCCATTTCACCTAATCACATGCTTTTAATTTATTTTCTAACAAATTTACAAAGAAGCCAAAAAGTTTGAGCTTTTCTTTAAACTTTAATTTATTGCCATATGAGAAAAAAAGTTTCTCAAATTTGGCGAAGTTCTTTCTATAAGGGATGATAGTAAGTTTTTGTGTTTTTAATTAAAAGTTTATTTAAATTTAACATTGTAAAACATGGGTTTTTAGCATAAAATGGTATTGAAAATGAAACGTAGTGTATTGAAGCTTCTTTTTTCATAAAATAATTTGTCATGTTTATTGTAAAAAATGTGCTTAAATTATTTAACAGAACATTTGAATATTATTTTTACTGCACAGTGTAGCAGTGTTCGTTTTACAAAAAAACTTGCGTTTTTAAGATGTACAGAGTCACATGATCAACTTATTTCAACAATATTTAAATATAAAAGATAGGTGCATCCAATCACGGTCAGTGAAACAAACGTTTTTGTCGGTATACAATACATTATGACGGCACTTTTATTATTACAATGGTATATTAGAGGGGGGGTTTTTAAGTGTGAATGATTTTGTTTAATTGCTTTTATATGATTCATGTATGTTTAAAAAAAAACATTAATTTTGTGCCTTTTTAAGGATTTAATTTTTTTTGTATTGTATTGAGTAACACTTGAGTGATGTAAAAATACTCACTAAAGTGAAGAGTATACGGGAAGAACCGATTGATTTCGTATAAGGGTCGCCTAAACTGGTGTAAGGAAGCCAGTTACTCGCTTTGTTTATCTTTCGCGGCAACCCTGATTCACGCCAGAGTTGAGTGGAACGATCACACGTTTGTACCGCAAATGAAGAACCATAAGGAAAACCGGTTTCCGGTAGCCAATGTTCGCCAAGCAGAGACAATTACGGAAAGACTCTAAATAAATCAATCGGTTCTTCCCGTGTACTCTTCAAGTGTGACTAAATTATTAAAAAATATATAACTACTAACGAGCTTTGTTTAGGCTCAATACCAAGAAGTTTATCAAAATGGCTACGGCATACCAACCAACAAAATAACTAACTAAAATTAATTTGTAAATTACCAATTAATTAGTAAATCACCAGCTAATTCACTAACTAAATATTCACCATTTATATATATTTTCACAAACACATATTATTTATTTCATTTCATTATAAACGCTTTTTTTTTACTTGACTGCTCAATAATACTGACATACGGATCATTCAATCACCTACGTCAAACGACCTGAAAAAGACTGACCATCAATCGGTTCGCCTCATAAATCAATAGGACAGCTGTTGAGAAAACATAAACCTAATGGTTAGCAATTGAATGGAAAATTAACTAGATTATCAATGAAATACGGGTCTGATATGTGTAAACGTATATATCAGTCATTCATTTTAAGTCAGTCATTCATTTTAAGTCAGTCATTCGTTTTAAGTTGTTCTGCTCTTTTCAATAAAATGTATTTATTTCTTTTTCGATTATTTAAATTTATGAATCGAATATATTAAACTAAAATATCCAAATGTAACAAATAGAACACGTTGCGTTAGTATGAAACATTTGACTGGAAACAAACAAAACAAGTATTGTATTTATATTTAATTATTAATACAATACTTTCTTGATTTGTAAAATCTACTAAATTTATTGGTTATCATCTCATTTTTCTATAACGTGGTTAGTTTCTGTTTTACTTGATTCAAATAATTTACGTACCCAGGAATTAAAATACCTTAAATAATAATAATTAAATGCCTATAAATACCTTTTAATAACCTAGGACATGAAAACAAAAAGATAAAATACATTTAAAAATAACACGTATTTCTCCTTAGAATATTCAATTTATTAATAAACAATGAATTTGGGAAATTTATAGTTCTTTTGAAAAAAATTTATGTGTGTCATGTTCTATATTTAATAATTATTCCCACATAGCTATAAAAAGTAATTGATAATTAATCATAAAACTTATTTATGAAAAAACTTCATGAACAAGATCTATATTAATGTAGTAACGGAAAATTAGGAAATAAGAAGAAATTGGTTGTTTATTGGGAAATAATAAAATATTTGAAGTAGAAATTATTATTAGGAACTAACAAATGTGTTGTTAGTTCCTAACACATTTTTGGTTAGTACCATACTTAGGTTTAAAAAAAAAAAACAAGGACTCTTTAAGGACTTTTCAAGGATACTTTTTCTATTTTTAAGGACTGTATATTCGAACATGCAACACCTAAATTTCATGAGAGTTTTTAAAAAACTCATTTAGAAAACGAATAAGAGCTCTCTAACTTTCAAATGAACTTAAATATGCGTTGTAAAATAAACATGTAGTTATTAAAAAATCCATCTAAAATCACTTGGTCTGCCTTCTTGGATTATACATAAACAATAAATCAAAAAGTAAAATAGGAACTGATTCACATTGAAAAAGTGATGAATGAAGCCAAATTTATGCTTAAGGGAAAAAACGGTTTCTTCAAAATAAATACTCTGTCTCAAAAAATTAAGGAAGTTTCAAGGTTGATAATGTCTTTTAAGGCCTTGAAAATCGATTTTTTTTTTCATGCACTTTTCAAGTTTTTCAAGGACCGTGGCAACCTTTCGTATATAATATAATATTCCCCGCTTTTTAAAACAGGAAAATTATTTATTGAAAAAAATGCATAAGCCTTCTATTTCAAGAAGTTTAGAAAGATGATAATAAATTAAGGTTCAACTAAACAATCTGCCTTGTTAGAGATGTTATGTCATTTTATGGGCCGATGCTACCAAAAAATAAAAATATATATCAAAGAAGGAGTAAATTTGGACAAAGGGACTTTTCAAAAAGTAGCTTTTTGTTGATTCAAGTTTAAAAAACAACATAAAAGTGTTTCTCCTTAGAAAATGTAGTTTGAAAGCGATGATTTAGAGTCTGTAAAGTTTTAACTTAAAGAAGAAATCCTATAGAAACTTTTACTGTTATCTCTATATGACATATACTAAATTGAAAGCTTAGTTTCAGGGTAAAACTTCCGCTTCCCTTTAGTAGATTTCGGCAAAATACGTAAAACAAGAGATAAGTAGGATTTCTTTTTAAGTCATTGATTTTTTGAAATAATTTTTCAAGGAATTAACAATTGGCAGCCTAATCTAAAATTACACAATAACCATGAAAATTTAAGTTTTTTTAAATAGTAAGTAACACTCTCTAAATTTTGCGGTTAATCATAAAAAAGGATCAATAACGAAAAATTTCATTATCCAATTTTTGATGAAAAATAGTTTATACGTATTATAACCCGGTTACAGCTTCAATCAAGGAACTAATATGTTTATAACGTTGCTAACAAGGATGAATATTAAGTATCATGTAAAATACATGTTTTATGCTTATGCTATTAATCAAAGTAATAAAATGACATCTATTGAATAAATAAATTTTAACCCTATGTGCTATTAGTAATAGTTTAAGTTCCCTTTTTATTTATAAATAATTTTTGGTTTGAAATCAATTTCAAATTTATCACTATTCGCATCGTTTGGTAAAATTTAAAAAAAATATCAGTGAAAATTAAATTCTTTAAAAAATGTCTTGAAGAAAGCATTTTGTACATCACATAAACGTATATTATCAGTGTTATAACTGAGGAATTATTTAAAAATTACCTTCAGAAGAAATATATTATAATATTTAGGTATATGGGCGATTCATATTATCAGTGTTATAACTGAGGAATTAATAAAAAAATTACCTTCAGAAGAAATATATTATAATATTTAGGTATATGGGCGATTCACATTATTGATGTTATAACTGAGGAATTAATTAAAAATTACCTTCAGAAGAAATATATTATAATATTAGGTATATGGGCGATTTATGAAACCAAACATTTATCTCGTTAAAAACGAGTTGTCGTTATAAACGCGGGTTATAACAGCGTTCAACTGTATTGAAGAGTCATAAATTATTAGCTGGTAGGCCGCAAGTTGCAGTGGACTTTCCGTTGTGCATAATAACGAAACTAAAAAGCACACATTTTCTAATAATCAGTTAACCCTTTCAGTCCCAAAAAATTACTACACTACAAAAACATGTGATATTCACAAAATAAGCTTATTTAAGGTCAAAAATAAGAATTACATAATAAAAAAATTCTATATAATTTTTTGTATGGTTTTTGAAATAATGCCAACATTTTTAAACTGTGGAAAACAACAAAATAAAAATATATATATTACCTAAAAACCCTTCGAGTTATATATTTAAAGGTATCTGACCATATTATGAAAAAAAATTAGTAATTATTTTAACCAAAATAGTTTAAATTGTGTTTTAAATATGTGGAACTGAAGTGAACTTTTCAAAAATCAGGTGAAATGCTTGTAAGCTATTCTCTAAATAAAAAATAGTAGTTCTGACTTCTATTGAGATTAATGAAAAATATTGTCTAATAGAACAAAGTGTGAAGAATCGAATGATGTGTGTTTGAATATCATAACGGGACATAAACATTTGGAAAAAATATTGAAAGTGATGATGGCAAATGGCATCACTGGGACTGAAAGGGTTAAAAAAATAAGAATGTTAAATAATACACTATTAAAAAACTTAAGTATCAAGGAGAGAGAAGATGAGAAAGACCTAGAAAAGATCGATAATCGAGGTGGAAAAAGATCCGAAGGTCATGGAAATTAAGAACTGGAAAAAAGAACAGAGACAGGCCACTTTGTAGTCGCATTGTTAGAGAGACCATGGTCCAGTATATGGACTGTGTAGTGCCAGGAAGTTAGTTTTATTAAAAAATTTATTGCTTCACCACTTGTTCAAACCATTTTCAGGACTTTAGAAACAAAAATCTAAGAAATGGTTCAAACTAATAACAAAAATAGAGTTAAACACAGCTGTTGCAGCTACCAGGAACCAAATTATAATCGAAATCAAGCGTAAATTTTTAACAGTATACGTTTTACATTTTCCTCGACATATTGAAGAAGCTAAGTCCCGATTCTAGAAAAAGTATACACACTCTCAGTAATAACACTTTCATTTTTGACAATCATGAAACCTCAAGCCTCATTTCGTTAATTTTGAGGATTTTTCGCCAAACTATCACGTGACCTTTGAGTAAACGCGAATCCTCACTTTTACGATCTCACTTTTACGGTGATTTGACGATTCTGTAAATCCTCATAAAAATGACGATTCAAATTTCCTCACATTGAGGAAACGAAAACTCGGAGCATTTGCCAGTAACGGAATCGTCAAAACTAAAGAAAATTTCGTCGTTTTTTAGCATTTTTTAGAGTGCATGAATACTCATTTTATATATTTTTAAAAAAGCAAAAAAATACTGCCAAAATATTATTTTATAAATATTTTGCTAAAAATTATTGTGTTAAAATACTAAACAATGAAAATTATCTTATTTCTTGAAGTTTTAATATCCATTTCCCCCTAATACACTTAATTCAAAGATATGTGTGATATCAAAAGAAAATATCATCTTTTCTGCAAATTCCCTCCTTCGCTAAATAAATTTCTTTTTCTTTGAAAATAACGTTGTAACATTAATACGTAGCCTTTCAGCATAAACTTCTAAAGGAATGCGTAGTAGTAACTTCTGTTAATTACACCTAAACGCCATGCTTAGTTGGTAATTTAATAACCTGGTCATTTTTAATAATTAAGAAGACCGTAATGAAAAGGCATTTGGGAGGGAAAAAGATCTTTCTGACTGTGATGAACTCTGCCAAATGAAAAACTATGATTTCGTAACTTAGGAGGTTGTTTTATACATGAATTTGCTTAATTCAGTGGAACCCAATATAGTTTCTAACCCTATTGGAGATAATTATCTTTTTTGTGAAATTAATATGAAGAGGTAGTGGTTTTAATTAAGTAAACTGTGGTTTTTGGTTACATGTAATCAGATTTTTTTTGTCCATTCTTTGCGAAAAGATATAAACGCCTTACATGGATATCTTTCTCTAGGGAACATTTTTCGTTTTCGCATTAAATGTATTCATTATTTTATTTTATATCAATGAACTTTCATTGAAAAAAATGCCTATTTAACAGAATTTATTTTAATTAAAGAAAACAACTATAATTGCATTTATTAATTAGTAATTAAAATTTTAACATATCAGCGTTTTTTCTTTATTTTGTGTAGGCTTTATTACAACGCAATGGTTAAAAAATCAATGCAAGTAACTATATATTTATGATATTATTTTTACAATTTAAAGTTGAAACACTAAAAAAAATATTAAAAGAGAATAAATTTGTATAAAAACATAATTTTTGATTTAAACTGAACGAAATTATTTTATTAAATTAGGAGAAGGGCAAAAAAAAATGTTAAATCAAGAGACACAAAAGAGAATAATTATTGTCATTTTTCAACTTTAAATAATAAATTTAACTAGTTTTAAAAATTAAATTTTAAAAAGCAAGGTATGTTTAATGAATTTTAATAAAATGGTTTTTTACTTTACAATAGCATTAAGACATTGCACCTTTGAAACGACATCGTTTTATGTTGAGTTCCCTCTCAGGTTCGTCACTTAATCAATTTTTGAGACTAGTAACCTAAAAATTTTAATTATATTTTATATGTAATGATAAAAATTAAATATGTGTGTGTGCTTGTATGTGCATTACAGATTGTTAAACTAAGCATTCTTTTTCTTCATAACTTAGCACAAATGTGTAGTTCATACTAAATTTACCATTTCTGAACTTTCGAAAATTACAATGGCCTTTTTTTTTGATAATTCCACTATTAAACATGAATGCTCAAAAATGACGAAATTTTCCTTAATTTTGACGATTCCGTTACTGGCAAATGCTCCGAGTTTTCGTTTCGTCAAAGTGAGGAAATTTGAATCGTCATTTTATGAGAATTTGAATGTCGTCTAATCTAAAAAATATATTTTGTCATTTTTGAGCATGTGAGTACAACAACAAGATTTAGTTTCCTCAAAATCAAGAAACAGAATCGTCAAATCACGATCGTAAAAGTGAGGATTCGCGTTTACTCAAAAGTCACATGACAGTTTGACGAAACAATCCTCGAAATTAACGAAATGAGGCTTGAGGATTCATGAATCGTCAAAAATGAAAGTGTTATTTCTGAGAGTGTCGAAAAAAAGGTTAAAAAATAGGAAAAACTATACGTTTTTAGCTACACTCTTCAGCGAGCCGATAATTTGTCTTTTTCGTGTTGCCATCAGCTTCAGAAACTAAATGAAACACAAAATTATTAAAATTGGCATGTTTCACGGGATGTAGTCATTCCTGCTTTCAGTTCTGGATTCCATTGGTAGTAACTGTGATTGGAGGTACAGCACTGCAAGCTCAAAACGTAGTGTATTAAGGACTTTTTATCAAATAATTTTGCATGTTTATTGTAAAGAAAATGTTCTAAACAGCAGCACATTTTACTATCATTTTTACAGCACAGTGGTGCACTACAAAAAATGAATGCTCAAAAACGCCGAAATTTCCCTTAATTTTGACGACATTTCGTTTCCTCAAAGTGAGGAAATTTGAATCGTCATTTTTATGAGGATTTGAATGTCGTCTAATCTAAAGAAATATTTTGTCATATTTGAGCATGTGAGTACAACAAGGAGATTCAGTTTCCTCAAAATCAATATACAGAATCGTCAAATCACGATCGTAAAAGTGAGGATTCGCGTTTACTCAAAAGTCACGTGATAGTTTGACGAAACAATCCTCAAAATTAAGGAATTGAGGCTTGAGTATTCATGAATCGTTAAAAATTGAAAGTGTTATTTCTGAGAGTGTGTAGAGTTCGTTTTCGTCGTTCGATACATTTATTAGCCAATCTAGACCTTTCTTCATTCATGAGGAACTGTAAAATTAATTTATTCGGATGAAAAACTTAATGCAAAGTCAACCACTGTCAAATTTCTGACAATAATACGATGTAACTGAAGTATGAAAAGACTGAACGTGGAAATTTGTATGGAAAGTTCATTCCCAAACAAAATAAAAAATATTAGTGTTGCTTGTCCATATATTTTATGCATGTGTCATTAAAATACTTTGTATAACCAATTTCCGATTATTTAAAAGTAAAGTCGTTAAATGATAGCTAAAAGTTCTAAACAAATCAATGATGAATCGTTAAAAGGAGCCAAAAATCAGCGCCAAAGTTGGAAAAGAAGTAAAATAGCTGGCCCAAGGAAACCGTGCATCGGTCACATCTTTTTAATGGTGAGCTATTCTTTTGGTACATATATAAAAAAATCAGCGCCATCGATCGTTGATTGCTACTCAGAGACATTTTATTAGATAAACTTACAAGAACTTGTTTTAACTTAAAAAAATTTCAGGTATCTTCAATATATTCCAGGTTTTTCACAGAAAAATTAGAACAGCATTTTCCTACGAATCGACAACAAAAACAAATCCTGTAAAAAATATAACAAAACACTTTTCCAGCCGGCAACCACCAAGTACTGGATATTATTCCCAAACGACAATGGAAAACCCCTTCCCCAGAAAATCGTAAATTTCAATGTCTATCGCCGATTGCACAGGAAATGTTATCGGAATGGAGACAGCAATAGCTTTTCCCTTAAATCGCGCTGCAGACAACCCTAAAGCTGCAGAAAAAACAAACGAAATGTCCCATTCTTTGGCCGGTTTCCAGAGATAAATTTCCGCCATTTTCCGCTATATTTTTTTAAAAAGAGAGATAGAGATAGAGAACGAGGTGGGATGTCAAATGCATGAACGTAGTGTTAATTGCTAATTCCATGACACACTACACTCCTTGCCAACATAAGTTGGGTAAATAGAAATATGCTATGGAGAAGATCCTAAAGAGGATGTAAAGAGTTTCATAAATTATTTGTGAATCCGTAGAGAAACATGTTTAAAACATTAATTTCGCCAACCCGGTGGCAGAATGGTTTGTGTGCTAGCCTTTGGAGCTGCTAGACTCGGGTTCGAATCCAGGTTAGGCATGGATGTTTGTGTTTGTCAATAAATGTCGTTATTTGTCTGTGTGTTATTCCTTTCTTTGTGACTGTATATATTCTTTCTGTGTCTGTCTTACTTGATGAAGGCTTAATAAGCGGGTCTATGATCAAGCACACAAGCCGGATATATATGTAGTAACAGTAGTAGTAGTAATAGTAACATTAATTTCGTGTAAGGTCTAACAGATTTGAATATTATTTGAGGACATTTTTGGCAATTTTATCAAAATGAAAAGTGTATTTTGGTTAAATTGTATTCAGATCATTTTATATGTAAATATTACCTAGCAAGAGTTTCCAACTAACGGACCAACAGCTCTTTCCCCTCTGTATTTTTACTCTTTTTTTTACCCAAGTTAGGTAGGCACGGAAAGTATAAAAAAATATATTACAAATATTTCTGTACTTTGTTAGTCAGTACAGGTTCATGGGTCCAAATAAGAAACATATTAAAAAGTAATTTTGCGAACATCTCCTTGAACAATTCAATATAATTCATCATAGTCAGCAAAAAACCATGGCCTCAACGTGCGGCGCGCAGTTAAGGATTAATATAAAGTCTGAACCCAGAGGTAGATGGATCGAACTCAGAAACCGGAGTTGAGAAAAAATTGTATATCGATAGCGTCTAATTGAAGTTACTGGCTTTAATTGGAGTTGTTTCTTAATTTTTAAGTAAGGTTACTGATATATTCAAGGAACACTACTAGTAAAAATTGAAAACATAAGTTGTAAAAAAAAATTCCAGAAACATTCCTGAATACTTTACAGTGCATGCTATATCTATTTAGTAGGTACTTAAACAAATTTTAATTAAAAAAAGCCATGTTTTAAAAAAATTTGACATAAAGTTTAGCAATTTGAACTATTTTGTTTCGTTTCATAGATAAAAAATTATTTCGTGCCTAGAAAATTAAAACAAATTTTAGTTTATATGAAAAAAAAAACCTGAATGATTTTTTTTTCTTTCATATGCAGCTATAATATCAGTAGCTCCACAGTTCATCGTGAGTCCTAAAAGAAAAACTATCGACTTCTAGCAGCCTCAGTAACTCAAAGTCTACCAAAAGGATCCTCAAGGTGGAGATGAGTCACCTCGATTTCTACACTCTTAAAACGAACGAGCGAATTCAACTCAGTCTGATTAATTTTCACTCCTCCAGTCTAGAAAATGCACTTCTCCTTTAGGAGTGGATCCTTTGTGTGTTAAACCTCCGACAGGATCACTCCAAACGAGTGATTTTAACTCAGTCTGAGTTAATATTCATTCATTTCCAGTGTCGAAAATGCACTTCTCCTACTGAAGTAGATTTCACTCTTTTGTTTTAAGAGCGTATACTGCTATTTCCGTTGTTCATCAGAATACTGATGGGAATGCACTGATAAATCTACGCCCTTGGTATGTAGATGATGTATTTAAGTTGCGCGTGAGGGGGGGGGGGGGGTAACCGCCACAGAATCATTAATTTAAATATATATAAACTCTTAATTTTTTTCTTAAGCATGATATTATTATTGATATCTGTTTCATTATAAAATATATTTTACATCGATAATACATAATGCATGTAAACTCTATGCACCTTAGTGATTCAATGTACTCAACTTAAAACAATTCAAGCATACTATTTAGCACAGAAAAAATAAAAAATTCGAAATTAGCAAAATTCAATTGCTTAATAATTTAAAATTTGAAATCACAAAGATTCAAGGTATGAGTCACATACACTAACGGGCTAGGAAGCCTATGCTTCTCTCCTCTAGAGGGCGCATTCAAAGTCATTGGTTATTTGTCACATACTCAGACATCCTACATAAGCAACAAAAACGCCTCCAAAAAACATTAGCGTGTTCTGTATGTTTAAAACTAATGTAGGTTAGGTTTGAATTATCGTCGCATCAGAGCTACATGAGGGCTATTGGCGACGGGCGTCGTATTTTAGAACCACAGTCAGGTGACGTACAGTATAAGGACAAACCAAATAACTAAGAACGGGAACCATAAATAACTGTATTTTTAAACAAACCAGGAAGTTTCTAGCATCTGGAGTCCTTCTTCAATTGAAAATTACGAAGCGTTCATTAGAAGACAGTTTGCTGTCATCGGATTTCGATCGTAGAAGAAGAATTTCACAAAAGTTCGTGAAAAAGTTGAGAGTTTTCTTATCGTGTTTGTCAAAAGATTACGGTGTCGACAGATTCCACATTTGAGTGTCGAAACAGAGATTTTTTTTAAGAAATGGTAATAGTTAGGGGACTTTTTTTTATAATTAGCAAAGTGTAAAATATTTGATACCTCATTAAAAATGATTGTTATAACTTCTTCTATTTGTTCATTGCTTAATAAGCTGCAAATTAAGTTTTTTACAAGTTGTTAGAAGACTGCATATATTTTTTATTGGTACAAAAACGTCTGAGATTTAAACAAAAAATAGTTGGTAGGGTTTTTTATGCTTGGCCATATTTTAAGTGCTAGTGGAAATAATCAAAAAGCTCTTATATAGATGAAAATCCCTTTAGCAGACTTTCTTAGTGTGGATATTCTTAATTGGACAGAAAACTCCGATGTACCGACGAAGTCCTTTCTTATTTGTTATTTACGTTTCCCAGACGCATAAATCTTATATTGGAAGACTTTTCTAAGAAAGCAATTTATTTCACCTAGATAGAATGTATATTCATTTATCTTCATACATCATTGAAAAAATAACAAGTATCAGTATGTAACAAATAATGATACTTTCATTTTGGTGCAAAATGAGTTTGTTTGAAACGTTATAGCATTATAAAAGAACATATTTCAAACGTGATTAAAATTAGAGTTAACATTAATATTCTCACATTAGCATTAAAATTTCTAACTTATTCTATTCTTGTACCAAAAAAAATTAAGATACTATTTCCATGAAGGTAGTTTTTACCAGTTTTAAGAAGTAAAGTTACACAATTCACACCAGAATATAACATTGTAGAAGCTAAAATGTTATACGATAGATTGATGTGCTTGGGGAATTTTATTGCGATATGCTCCTAAATATATATGCGATGCGGTCTATTTTTGGGAAAGAGAAAATAGTTTTGCTGCCTTACGACATTCATAGGGGTTCTGACCACTGCCAAAACGCAAATTTAAATCCTAGGTGGATAGATTTTTTTTTCTGTTTGATGGAGTTTTTGGCACTGAGAAAAATGGTGATTCGTCGAAAGGGGGTGGAATAGTTTGAAAAGTTTCGAAAGGAATCCTGTGGAAGGAGGTGAAAAATTAGGAGATTTTTTCTGGAGTGGGGAGAAATTTCAATTCGAAAAGTAGGCCACCTAAGCCTAACATGGAATACACTATTCTATGATGTTATTTCAGTTGACGTGTTTCCAGTTTTCATGTTTATATTTAGCGATTGTATTGGTTGTTCTGTTTGCACTTTCAATGCACGGTAAAAAAAAATGTTTAGTATTTAGGGTATTTTATAATTAACTTATTCTTTATATTTAGTATTCTTTTAGTATTGAGATAAATTATTTTACAAAACAAAGAATAAGAAGCAAATCAAAGAATAAGAGAAAGAAGACGACTAAACGAATAGTTGGAGAAAACAAAATAATTAAAAAAAATCGTAATTTAGCAATTCTAATATTTTCAATATTTGAAATAATTTGATCCAATTATCACCAAATCGAATGTAATTCCAGAAGTACAAAAAATGAATTCAATATCCATGAAATTGTTGCCACTCGTGGCATGGAACATGCCCATTGTAAGACAGTTTTGTTACCAAATTATAACAACAATTATGTCGCTAAAAATTTGTGTCTCTAGAATCCACTTGATTAATCTTGACAATCTGCTAGATCAAGCAAAAAAGCCGATATAACAAGACAGAACCGACTTTTGAGAAGATCAAATAAAGTACGAAATAAATTTTGTCTTTTTGAAAATAGTTTATGTGCCTGCCATAGAATAGATCAGAGATTGGGTTCTTACTATGGCTATTGTTTTATTCTTATTGGCTAATCCAATTTTTACGGCTACCCAATAGGGATAATTATAACGTTATCCACAGCTTGAATCGATTCTGAACGGATATAATGTTAATGTCACAACAATGGACCACTTCAGAATAAGAATGCATGTGCATGTGTGATCCACACTGAAACAAATTGGTGATACGTTACTCTGTAAACACGGTGAAAGATGGAGAAATGTGCTGCCACCATATTACCTATGTAACGTTACTCCGTTAACACGGTGGCAGATTATTTTGTCGTATTCCAGAAATGTGCTGCCACCGTGTTACCTATGTAACGTTACTCCTTTAACAAAGTGGTATATTATTTTGTCGGATTCCAGAAATGTGCTGCCACCGTGTTACCTATGTAACGTTACTCCTTTAACAAGGTGGCAGATTATTTTGTCGTATTCCAGAAATGTGCTGCCACCGTGTTACCTATGTAACGTTACTCCTTTAACAAAGTGGCAGATTATTTTGTCGGATTCCAGAAATGTGCTGCCACCGTGTTACCTATGTAACGTTACTCCTTTAACAAAGTGGCAGATTATTTTGTCGGATTCCAGAAATGTGCTGCCACCGTGTTACCTATGTAACGTTACTCCTTTAACAAGGTGGCAGATTATTTTGTCGGATTCCAGAAATGTGCTGCCACCGTGTTACCTATGTAACGTTACTCCTTTAACAAGGTGGCAGATTATTTTGTCGTATTCCAGAAATTTGCTGCCACCGTGTTACCTATGTAACGTTACTCCTTTAACAAAGTGGCAGATTATTTTGTCGGATTCCAGAAATGCGCTGCCACCGTGTTACCTATGTAACGTTACTCCTTTAACAAGGTGGCAGATTATTTTGTCGGATTCCAGAAATGTGCTGCCACCGTGTTACCTATGTAACGTTACTCCTTTAACAAAGTGGCAGATTATTTTGTCGTATTCCAGAAATGTGCTGCCACCGTGTTACCTATGTAACGTTACTCCTTTAACAAAGTGGTATATTATTTTGTCGGATTCCAGAAATGTGCTGCCACCGTGTTACCTATGTAACGTTACTCCTTTAACAAGGTGGCAGATTATTTTGTCGGATTCCAGAAATGTGCTGCCACCGTGTTACCTATGTAACGTTACTCCTTTAACAAAGTGGTATATTATTTTGTCGGATTCCAGAAATGTGCTGCCACCGTGTTACCTATGTAACGTTACTCCTTTAACAAGGTGGCAGATTATTTTGTCGGATTCCAGAAATGTGCTGCCACCGTGTTACCTATGTAACGTTACTCCTTTAACAAGGTGGCAGATTATTTTGTCGGATTCCAGAAATGCGCTGCCACCGTGTTACCTATGTAACGTTACTCCTTTAACAAGGTGGCAGATTATTTTGTCGGATTCCAGAAATGTGCTGCCACCGTGTTACCTATGTAACGTTACTCCTTTAACAAGGTGGCAGATTATTTTGTCGGATTCCAGAAATGTGCTGCCACCGTGTTACCTATGTAACGTTACTCCTTTAACAAGGTGGCAGATTATTTTGTCGGATTCCAGAAATTTGCTGCCACCGTGTTACCTATGTAACGTTACTCCTTTAACAAAGTGGCAGATTATTTTGTCGGATTCCAGAAATGCGCTGCCACCGTGTTACCTATGTAACGTTACTCCTTTAACAAGGTGGCAGATTATTTTGTCGGATTCCAGAAATGTGCTGCCACCGTGTTACCTATGTAACGTTACTCCTTTAACAAAGTGGCAGATTATTTTGTCGTATTCCAGAAATGTGCTGCCACCGTGTTACCTATGTAACGTTACTCCTTTAACAAAGTGGTATATTATTTTGTCGGATTCCAGAAATGTGCTGCCACCGTGTTACCTATGTAACGTTACTCCTTTAACAAGGTGGCAGATTATTTTGTCGGATTCCAGAAATGTGCTGCCACCGTGTTACCTATGTAACGTTACTCCTTTAACAAAGTGGTATATTATTTTGTCGGATTCCAGAAATGTGCTGCCACCGTGTTACCTATGTAACGTTACTCCTTTAACAAGGTGGCAGATTATTTTGTCGGATTCCAGAAATGTGCTGCCACCGTGTTACCTATGTAACGTTACTCCTTTAACAAGGTGGCAGATTATTTTGTCGGATTCCAGAAATTTGCTGCCACCGTGTTACCTATGTAACGTTACTCCTTTAACAAAGTGGCAGATTATTTTGTCGGATTCCAGAAATGCGCTGCCACCGTGTTACCTATGTAACGTTACTCCTTTAACAAGGTGGCAGATTATTTTGTCGGATTCCAGAAATGTGCTGCCACCGTGTTACCTATGTAACGTTACTCCTTTAACAAGGTGGCAGATTATTTTGTCGTATTCCAGAAATGTGCTGCCACCGTGTTACCTATGTAACGTTACTCCTTTAACAAAGTGGTATATTATTTTGTCGGATTCCAGAAATGTGCTGCCACCGTGTTACCTATGTAACGTTACTCCTTTAACAAAGTGGTATATTATTTTGTCGGATTCCAGAAATGTGCTGCCACCGTGTTACCTATGTAACGTTACTCCTTTAACAAGGTGGCAGATTATTTTGTCGTATTCCAGAAATGTGCTGCCACCGTGTTACCTATGTAACGTTACTCCTTTAACAAAGTGGCAGATTATTTTGTCGGATTCCAGAAATGTGCTGCCACCGTGTTACCTATGTAACGTTACTCCTTTAACAAAGTGGCAGATTATTTTGTCGGATTCCAGAAATGTGCTGCCACCGTGTTACCTATGTAACGTTACTCCTTTAACAAGGTGGCAGATTATTTTGTCGGATTCCAGAAATGTGCTGCCACCGTGTTACCTATGTAACGTTACTCCTTTAACAAGGTGGCAGATTATTTTGTCGGATTCCAGAAATGTGCTGCCACCATTTTACCTATGTAACGTTACTCCTTTATCACGGTGGCAGATTATTTTGTCGGATTCCACCTTGTTTTTTACAGAGTAGCGTTCCCCCATTCGTTTACCATGTAGTTTTCAGTATCTGGTGCGTACAGGCTCTAAAACCTAAAGAAGAATATCTTCTGAGGGAATGACACTCAGACCTTAAAGTCCTTAAAGAACATTTTAATAATACTTTTAATAAGGTTTTGTAATATTCACGTCAGCAGTGAATTATTAGACTATATAAAGAAGTACTTGGTATCTTCAATGGTGTTCTTTTCTCTCACCATGATATGTCAATGTTATTTATGCCAAGCTATGTTATAGGATACCGCATGAGAACAGGCTGTGATGTTTCAGAAAGTACCAAAAGTACCATTGTTCGACCCAATGTGTAACAGAAATGCAGCTCTGAATTTGTCTTCAAATGCCATAAGAAATTGTAAAATAGCATTTAAATAATGCTAATATTACAATAAAATAATAGTGAAAATTTAAAATATTTTTTCGGAATGTTATCGGAAAAAATAAATAAAAATATTATTAGACAAATTGTATTAGCTAAAAGTATGAAGATTTAAATTTAATTATCACATCTTTGTTTTTACCGAAACTGAAATCAAATTACTATTTTTATTGCTTTGGAAAACTTAAAAGTGCAAAAGCAATATACAGGATTAACGCATGCTCGATTAAGTGGATTTTCCTTTAACAAGCTTACATCAGGCAGCAATCAAGACAATTAATTTAAGTTCCACCGTAAAAAAAAATTCTAAAACGATTAGAGTGACTTTTTTTGGGTGCGATAAATTAAAGAGAAGCTTTGTGGAAGCAATTAACTGGACGAATTGTCTGACAAATTGACAATTAAAATTCCTACGCATGTTAATAGTAAGTGGTTATTTATCACCCTTGATGTAAGCTGTTAAATGTTACATTCTCACCTTATTGCTTGCAATACATTATTTCCTCCGAAAGGCCTGGAAATGCGCAAAAATGTGTGGAGGTAAAGCGAAAAGTAACATTTTTAATTTAAGAAAATACGTAGTTAAAATTATTTATAATACGTTAAACGGGGCATTTCTCATTATTTGAATATAATTTGTCAATGTTTGTATTTATGTAATGTAAAAGTTGTATATCTTTTCAAAACTTATTTGAATAAAACCAACACCGTCTTACACATCGAATGTTCATTCCCAAATAAGAAAATGCCGAACTAGAATAGTTTTTTTCACTGCATAAATTTTAAATTAAATTCATTAAAAATAAAATATCTGTTAAACAATCGTGTTTTATTTTGGAAGAGATGATCTTAAAGTAATAAAGAAATTAAACAAAAAAAAAATTTTAATGGCCCACTTTCCTGTTACTTAAATACTTACGGAAATTCTTTTCGGGAAACAACTAGGTTCGTAATAGTAAGTGTCTTTTACAACCGTTTCTACATAACTTTTGTACACATTAGAATAAATATCTCTAAACACAGCATCCAGCTATAATTTAAACTTCTTAATGCCAAAATCAATTATTTTCATTAAATTTCTATCGCAAATAAAATTAATATTACTTATCGCCTGCTTGATTTAATTGAAGTGGCGATTTTTTTTTTTTGAGCGGAAAATTTTACAACCAATTAAAGCGGCTTTTGTCACAAAAGAATTATTATAAAGATAAGAATATGTATATTTTTTATTTAATAAAGAAAACAAATAATTTACATTAATGCGTACACCGTAAACGTATATATCGTACAAATATTTCGTAGCAAATATGGTCGCTGCGATGGAAAGTCCACCCTTTTCAGTCGGATTTCGAAGTTGAAAGACAAATAGTAGAGTTTAAAGGAAATTCGCCTATTTCGTTTTCAATTTTGTACGTAAAGGTATAAAGATGATTATAATATGTGTATCTATTTTAAGCAGCACATACCACCCTATTTTATTGTGGTTCTAAAATACGACGTCATCGCCAATAGCCCTCGTGTATCTCTAGTGCAACGATAATTCAACATAACTAACCACCCTATTTTACAACTAACCAGCTACACTGTTGAAAATTTCAGTTCGACGTTGAACCAAATATTGGTGACAAATTAAGAACTTCATGCAGACACACCATAAAATGGTTTAACCAAATATCACATTCTGGAAATAGACTTGCTTTCACGAAAAATTGGTTCGACTTTTACTTTAATAGCACGAAAGTTCGGTTCAATTTCTACTAACTGCAATCGACAATTTAACTATTTACTGCTTAGAGTTTGCTTTGGAGAGAACTGTTTACTGCTATGAGTAGTACTGCTTCTGTAAGGGGATTGTCCCCTTCGTGGCCGAGTGGTTATGGCTTCAGCCTAGAGATTCGACCATCTCAGGAGAGCGGGGGTTCGAATCCCACCTACTGCCAGTCATCCTATAAATCGTATCTCTTTACAGAAAATAGTAGGAAAAATCATCAATTCATCACAGATGGGTCTGAGTACACTGGAGCAGACGTGCTCATTAAATTGTAGGGTCCAAAGTTCCAATGGCGTTAGCTTACGATGTACGAAATACCGTTTTTTTTCACCTTCCACTATTGTTATTATCACCAAATTATGGTTGCAGCAAATTTGAACCGTATTTTGGATCAACCTTGAGCTATTGTATTTAACAGTGCACCTTTCCATGAATTGGGAGAGTATTGTAACTGGTGCGATAAATCGTAGCCTACTGGCGGCAAATCTTTAAATCCAACCTTGAGTGAAACAACAAAAAAAAAGAGATAATCACTTGAATCTAGCTTTTTAAGCAATTTGAAATAATTAGGACGGCAAATCTCGGGAGACATTTTAATCTGTCCCAGGTAATTAGAGATCCAATGAAACTAAAAAGAAATAGTCTCAAATTTTGTTCTTATATATTTCATAAAAGTATAAATCTTTAATCTCAAGTTTTTGAAAGCCTTTTAAAATATCTTGGAAATAGCAGACAGAAAAAGCTATCAAGAGGATCGTTTTTTTTAGTGTTTGCTGTAAGGATTAGTCGATTACAAAATCTTCAGGCATTAAAGTATTAGTTTTTGCCGAGTGATGAAAGTTTCCTAAGTGTTAAACTTATATAAGTTTTTAAAATTTATTTTAATTTTAATTTAATTGAATTCGTAGGTTAACATATCAGATTTACTTTATAAGATTAGATCATATTTTACTTCTTAAACTCCTAGCTTAGGTAAAATAAAAAGTTAAATGTACTTCTCAAGATCAACCGTCAAAAAAATTCTTGACACTTTTTTAAGCGACTCATTGGATTTGATTGATAAATGTCAAATTCCGATTTTGGTGACCATTTGGGAAAGTAGTTTATACATATCTAAATAGATCTTTTAGTGTATAATTCATGCGTGGCGATTAAGTTAAATTGAATTACTAAATTCTTAAATTTCGTCAGAAAAGGAGAACCTTTAAGTTTAGAACTTTACTTAAAAAGAATTTTAAGATTTATCAGGTTATTATAAACCTTAAATCTAAGGAAAAGGTAATGTAGTTTTAACTTCCACACTACGTTTAAAACATAAAAAGTTTAAGCTTTTATAAATTATATGTCTGTTTATCATCACCGACTTTCATATCCCAAACTACAAATGCTACAGACAAATGTGATAGTTAAAAAAATAATTCAGCGCATTGACGCAAACATTAAAAATATCATCGAAAATCTAAGAACAAAATCCTAAATCCTTGAATTATTGAAAAACTGATGGATCTAATAACCATTTAAACAGCATGTGAAGACGATTTTCAATTGAATTAAAAAAAAACAATTGACACTTAACTAAGTTATGTTTTGAAAGTTACAGAGAGTTTCAATGCTTGTACGCATGAACTTTGCGTGGAAGCAATTCTAAGTAACAGTTACAAACCTACTTAATTTTTATGTCAATAATTTTTCCATTGAAAGAAACCTCACTAATAGTAAACAATTAAAAAAAGCAGTTAAACTGAGTTATTCATCGAAGACATACTCATTGAATAAAAAAAAGACAATTGTATTTGTATGTTTATTTTCATAATTCTTTAGAAAAAAGAATATTTTTGAAAATGTCATCATTGCACAGACTATATGAATATATTTAATATGACACTTTCATACTACTAAAATGGCTCAACATATTTGATGTTCTACATCAAAGCGTCGTGTTTTCAGGACCGAAACCCAAACCAATTTTGCCGTTGTCATTCTTAACTACATTTTTGACTTTTAGTTTTAGTCCCTGATGCTGTAAAAATAAGTCACTCCATTAAAAATAAAAGGGGAAAGTAGATACAATGACAACTAGTGAAAATAAAAGTTGACGTATGACAGAACACATTATTTTGGTAATGTCTATATTTCCGATTTCTTACTTTCAATGCATATAAAAACTAGTTTTTGATGTGTTTCGATTAATGTCTCAGACGTTGATTTGAACAACTTTAACAAACTTTTAGATAAAAAAATATATATTTGAAGCATTTTTATATCATCTGACACATTTAATAACATCTGACACGTATGTTATATCTGATTTGTATTTTGTCTCAAAGATTTTACCTAACAGTTATCTTGTATTTTTAATCTGCTTATGCTGCACAAACGACGTTTATAATATATTTCTACTTAATAACATACGCTTAGTCATTTGTTTATGAATTATGTTTTGAAACAAAATTCATAATTCAACGCATTTGCATTCAACGTCATTGACTTTCCGATGACAAATGACAGTGATTGCGCCCTCTAGAAGGGAGAGTGTAGGCTTTATAGCCCATTACCCAGCTCGCCAGAAGAGACAGTCACAAGAGACACACAAAGAAGGACGACACAAACACATAGACAAATAACAACATTTATTGACGGTCACAAACATCCATGTCTGACCGGGATTCGAACCCGACCCCAACAGCTCCAAAGGCTAGTGTCCTAACGATTGCGCCATCGGGGCGGCTT
Organism: Hylyphantes graminicola; assembly: GCA_023701765.1. Lineage (NCBI taxonomy): Eukaryota > Metazoa > Arthropoda > Arachnida > Araneae > Linyphiidae > Hylyphantes > Hylyphantes graminicola. The sequence continues at coordinate 33,016,617 of CM043118.1, forward strand.
GACTTTCCGATACCTTTTTTTTAATAATATCGTTTTCCAGACAATTGAATTTTTAATAAAATTTATTTTATGTATTTACATATTTCCAAACATTTATTTCTTATTTTTTAGCGTATTCTAAAAACAAATGATGCACAAAACAGAGACAGGAAGAATATTTGAAATAAAAAATATTAAAATATTTCCTGATTTTTTATTTTTTATTTTCCGTAAATTCTAGTCAGAAAGGTTTATGTATCTGCTAAATCGTATCAATTCAAAATACGTTCTTTTAGCACAAATATATTAACATGATACTATATACTTGATTCATAGATAAGTAGATTAAATAACCATGAAAAAATTTAATTATTTCGTCCCCGTTTCCTAGTCAAGTATTATCCGGTGAATGAAAAAAAATACTTTATTTCGGTATATTTTTACTCCAAATTTATATAATTCTATTTGCCGCAAAATAACTTGAGTAAAAACTCACATAAACTTGAATCCCTACGTTTCACGTCCTAAGGTTCATCAATTTTAATTAATATGTATTTTGCAAAAACACCTGAATATTGTTGCAAAATTTACATATTATACTTTTTTTGAATAATTAGTAATTATTCACGACCTTTTAATTTACAATTGAATCACCAAATGTTAAAAAATAAACAACCATAAGGAGAGTTTTCCCTCGTCTCGTTTTTTCTCCCAATACTTTTGTGAAAAGAAAAGTTAGTATGGAAATATTCCCCTCACACATGACTCGCTTTTACATTGAGCCAAATAATTGGAATAATCAGATAATTCTATTTGAGAGAGTCGTTAACCCTCTAATGCATGAATTTTTATTTTCATCCCCAAAAAATATGTACGTATCTTTAATACTCACACATTAAGCACATACTTAAAAAAAATTAACTGCATTAAAATTTAAATAATTTCAATTTCTAAAAAAATTTCCATATGACAAAAACCAACTGCAAAATTCCAATTTTGATAATAATGACTAGAAAACTACAAAAAATATCTCAAAATAACCCTTTTTAACCACGATTAATTTTTCAAAACAATGTATTAGTATTTAGTGCTAATATTATTATTCTTTGAATGCTGCGTACGATGTCGCCCTTAACGGTTGCGTTGGGTGCCTATTCAGGTGTTGGCTCGTCACCTGACTGTGGTTCTAAAATACGACGCCCGTGGCCAATAGCCCTCGTGTAGCTCTAGTGTGACGATAATTCAAACCTAACCTAAAAACCTATTCTTTGAATACTGCCAAAAACGTAATTTCACAAAAGTTACTAACCCCACTCTTTAATTTTGAATACACTTCTACTACAGTTATCTCTGAGGATTACTATTAACTAAAACTTTAAAATGAAATGTAATAGATGGAAAAACACAGATTTGTCTAGGAGGAGCTCTAATTTAATAGAATAAAGTTAATTATGTTACTTGTTACCAAACGGTAACAGTATGCATTCGAGGGTTAATGACAGGTCTTATTTTGGCCGGAGATAAGATGGATTAGAGAGAATCCAGTTAATCAAGAGTGCGCAAATAATTGTTAACTTGTATCTAAAGGGTTACAATAATATTCGACGGTGACCAAATATTGTCAAACGAACGGCACATCATGACAGCCACTATAGTAATAGAAGTCAACGATTGTAAGCGAATGCCAATGCTCTTGTGATATATTAATTTTGACCATTGTAATAGTATTTAATGGATTAATAATTGATCAATTATGTACCTGATTGTAACAAGAATTTAAAACAGTCATATTTTTATCATTATGTATTCTATATTACAATATAATAACATTTGTTACACTTTCGAGAGAATAAACTGAACGCATAAATTCATTTCGGGTGGCACGAATTAAAAAAAACTTGTCACGATCTTTTTTTAACTGTCACAACTTCTCTCAAAGCTATTTCGCAAATGATTATGAAAAGCGTTATTCTGTTTACAGATAAATATAAATGTAGCAATTACTTACCATGATTACTTTTTAGATTTTATCTTCCTTCAGTTACACAGGAAATTTCGCAGCTTTGCGCTGTCAAGATTACTTTCGTTGAATATCTGATTAGTCATTTTTCTTAAAGGTGTTTTACTTCAAGTTCAAATAGGTAGTTGGAAAAGAACTGTATATTTCTTCCTTCACTGAATGTTTCCATAATCTTCAGTGCTAAATTATTTCACGATGAAATACTTAAATTGCTATAATTAAAGTATTGCCAAGAAAGTGTCAAAATAAATTGTCAAAGTTGGGCAGTATAAGTCTTGCAAGTTTTAGGTGGTTTAACTATCTTCAAAAGTACTTGTTAATTATTTTGTCGTACGATATAAACGTTTTTAAAATTGTTTATTAAATGCAGAGCATTTTTTTATTGAAATGAAAGAATTATAAAGTATTTGACAGTTTACTTGCAGTGAATTTAATTATCACCAGAACTTCACTTTACTATGATTATTAATAACTTGTTGGCTCAAAGGTATCGTCATGTAGGTTTTTCAAAGTTTTGAAAAATTCTTATTTCGTTAAAATGCTCAAATATTTTAGCATCGACAAAAATTGAGTTATTTTAAGTTTTCATATTACAACTTCTTCAATGTCACACAAATATTAGTTACCCCAAACATAAATAATAATAACACTGTCAGAAAGTCAAAAAGTTCCACTAATTAAACATCTCACATCAGGACGTTTTCATTTGGATCAAAATTAAAGAAAATTGTCCTCACCAATCGTTCGAGAAAAGGACACAAATGAACAGGTCAACGCTTCTCAACATAAACACTTCAAAGTTCCGCTAACAAATGTCAAACACAAACAAACAGTCCGTCGTTCAAACAAAACTATTCCGTCAAAGAAAAAAAGAACAACTGTGTTGCTTCGTAGAATGTCAGAACGAATTCTTTTTTCGCATTATCGTTTGCACCAAAAAAAAGAGAAAGTTAGGAAGAAACCGGGTGTCGGTTTCAAGTAGGTCGAGAGGAGGCAAAGTGTTCCTTTTTGACGGGATGGAACGTCGAACGAATCTTGCGGCATAAAAGCAGACGATTTGTGGACTCCTCTTATGCCAAGTGCCGCGCGCGAAGAACTTGGGAGAGCAGCGCCCCTGGTGTGGGCGGTTCACTTCGAACTTAGTTTTAATTTTCGGTTTGTCCGCAGGTGGTTTAAAAGAAAAAGTTTTTAAACCTTTATGTGTTGTTGTGGTATTACTGATTTTTTAAAACAAGTTGAAACTTATGAAATAGGTAAACTTAAAAAGTCAAATTTAATAAAGTAAAATAGTAAGAAATTTGGAGTAGTTATAACTAATCTTTCTTAAAATTTTATTTTTGAGGTTTTGCTAACCTTAGATACTTAGAATAATAAAGTTAACTTACTCTGTGAAAAATTAAATTTTAAAACAGAATATATTTTTAAAAATTTATATACAAAAAAATTTTCTGTTGTCTGAAACTACAGAAATTTACTGTAAAATTTCATCTTAATGTAAAAAGTGAAATTTTCTCTTAAAGCGTATATAATTTGTAAACATTTGATGTAGAGAATGTATATGTTGATAACAGATTTTTTCTGTTTTGATAACGAAAGATTTAGAAAAATGCAAGCTTTGTTCGTGGTAGTGTAGTGGACACCAGCAATTTTTTCTAGAGAGGGATTTTTTTTTCTGATAACCGGCGAATCGCCGACATTTGCTCTGCATGAGAACGGGCCTTTCAGTTCCTACATGTGCTATCTAATTTTGCAAAACGATAGAAATTTACTGAACGGTAACCCTTGGCGAACTTTCCAAAATCGCGCCAAAAGTCGGCCGAAACCCAAACGAAATGATAGGATGGGTTAGGATAGGTTTGAATTATCTTGGCATTACAGCTATACGAGGGAGAGCCGAAAAACGTGTTTGTTCATTAAACACTGGCTGTTAGGAAAACGTCATCGTGTCGAAGTCAAAGAATTACTTACAATCCAATTTTTTCAGAAGATGGGTAAAAGCAATCGGTTTTAAATAATTCATAAGCTAATAGCATATGTTCATGAGACATTACCAGTTCATTTTACTCTTCTAACGAAAGTCTGCATTTTTCATCCATCAGAAGTTATTTTTAGGTGATTGTTTCTCTTACTCTAAGATAAGTAATTGAACATTCAAAAATTATTTCTTTCTTATCTCCTTCGTCATTTTCTTATTCACCCTCCCCCTCTTTATATTTTATTTATTTTTCTTACGTATTATCTTTCTTGTAAATCATTTATTTTATTAATTTTTATTCAATTTTCTGTAAGAAATTCTTTTAAATAGAATTCTCACGTTTACTTTTAAAATAATAGAATAACAAAAATCTAAAATAAACAATTTCTATTTTAAATATCCTTTTTCTTAAAATATTAAAGAAATACATTTTCTTCAAATTAAATTATATACGTATTTAGAATACATGAAAGGTAAAGTAACGGTATTTCACTCGCCGTCATGGAGATTTTAAAATACACAATTACATTTTCAATTCGCTTCGAAGATTTTTTCTGATCTTCAGATATGTAAATAGACATTCCCTTGGTGAATGATTCCATTCAAGTAAATCCGAAGTCGATTTGACGCAATTTTCTTTATTCCATATCCGTGAAGTGTTCCTCTATCCAGGGAATGTTCAAGAATTACTTGCGAATTATTATCTGTCAAAGTATTACCTGTTCGTTGTGTTACCTGTTTCATTCCAATTTTAACCATATGAGAGATAAGCAAATAAGCTCAAGTGTAAACTTTTTTTCGTAGCGTGAGTTTTAATTTAAAACTTTTAACTGATTTTTTTTATTTTTTTAAAAAATTATATTTCTGTAGCAAGTGGTTTCAAATGACTCCTGCACACTTAAAATTTTACTCAATTCGCTCCGAAGATTTTTTTCTGATCTTCAGATATGTAAATAGACATTCCCTTGGTGAATGATTCCATTCAAGTAAATCCGAAGTCGATTTGACGAAATTTTCTTCATTCCATATCCGTGAAGTGTTCCTCAATCCAGGGAATGTTCAAGAATTACTCGCGAAATATTATCTGTCAAAGTATTACCTGTTTGTTGTGTTACTAGCAGTATGGTCCCGCCTTACTGGGACCCCGTTAACTTCGCATTGCTTCTTTTAGAGGCATGCTTACTTGTGAAAATACACTCAAAATCGGGTCCTTGCGACCAAGCACACAAGCCTGAAAATATATGTCTACCAACCAACACTCAAAATCAAAAAAAAAATCATGTTGGCGCATGCGCACTTAAAAAAACAAACACTAATAGAGGATGACGCAGCCTTCGGGCGAGCGCATATCTCAACCAAACTCAATCAATCAAACTAATATAGGATGGTGTCAAGCCCCCGTTTCGGCCCGGTCCATGTACTTTCAAGTCCTGTTATGGTCCCGCATTCCCACGTGGATGACGTTTTTTTTTTTAAAACTAATTATATTAATTAAAAATCACAATCAAATATGAAAAAATTAAGCCTCAGGTGCACACGTAGGTATTAAAAGGAATCTATATTAAAAATTTCGAATTTTTTAGAGCAGTCTAAGTAGTTTTTTTTGCGATCAACAGACATATACACAGACAGACAGACTGACAGACTTTTATTATTATAGATGACTTATGAGTTTCTTGGAGGGGGCCAAGTTCGCGCGCGCTCCAAACACTGCGACTTTTAGGTCTATTGTATTCAACCCCAGAAATGACACAAGCACAAGAGACACACAGAAAGAGACGACACAAACACACAGACAAATGACAACATTTATTGATGGCCACAAACATTCAAGCCTTGCCAGGATTCGAGCCCGAAACCAGCAGTTCCAAATACTAGCATCTTAACCGTTGCATCGGACGGCTGTTTATTGTGTTACCTTACTTTCATTCTAATTTTAACCATAAGAGGGATAAGCAAATTAGCTTAAGTGTAAACTTTTTTTCATAGCATGAGTTTTAATGTAAAACTTTTAACTAATTTTTTTTTAATTTTTAAAAAAATACAAATTTTGTAGTAGGTGGTTTCAAATGACTCCTGCACACTTCCAATTTTAAATTAATAAAATCATTAAAAAATTTAAAATCTTTAAACTTTTTAACAATTATGCGTATTGCTGTGAAACCTGACAGCTAAGTTAATTTAGTTAGAATCATCGTCGTACTAGAGCTACAAGATTGCTATTGGTGACGTGCATCGTAATTAAGAACCACAGAGAAGTGACGAGATGACACATGAGTAGGCACCCACCGCAACCGTACGACGGGTTTATATTTCTGTATCCCTCAGAGGGTTAATAAATAGTAAAGCGTTTATTAAATTTTAACATAATTATAATTTTTTTAACTCAAAAATAAAATCTATTAATTTGCATGCAGTATTTATAAAATTAAAGGAAAAACTTAGGATACTCAAATTCAATTTGTTAGACAACCACTTCCTGCAACAATTTCCATCTGATATTTTTACCGTTCTATTTTTGTGAAGTGAATTGGAGAGTGCAGGAGAAAAACCGCTTTATTTCGTAAAAGGGTTTCCTTAATAGCCTCTTTGTGGATAATAGCGAGGAATCGCCTAAACTGGCGTAAAGAAACCGGTTACTCGCTTTGTTTATCTTTCGCGGCAACCCTGATTGACGCCAGAGATGAGTGGAACGAGTCACGCGTTTGTACCGCGAATGAGGAACCGAAAGAAAAACCGGTTTCCGGTTGCCAATGTCCGCCAAGCAGACACAATTACGGAAAGACTAAAGAAATCAAGCGGTTCTTCCCCTGTACTCTTCAATTCTGTTTGAAGTTTTGTCTGAGTTAAGTATTTGCTATACACAGTTTTTATTCTATTTACATCCTTGTAAAATGATAGAAAGGAAGATTATTTTTTTTTGGGGGGGGACACCCCTTTAGAAAAAAGATCCTGTTAGAAAAAATATTGCAAAAGAAATCCCATTCGAAGAATTAAGGATGTTCATAAAGAAGATATCTATAGGTTTTTCGTATTTATAAATAACATTTCATTTATTTGATTTGTATTATTAATCTGTTTTGTTAGACAACAACTTTTTGAACTTTGCTGAAATAATTATATATTTTCACAAATTCATGGAAGCTCAGGCGTTATTAAATTTTGGGCATTTAAATGGGATTCAACTTAACATTTCCCAAACTTATAAATGCCTGAGACTTTTACGTTGCTAGTAAAACATGTACTAAAAATTTATCAACTGACAGTTACGGGGCAATGGGCGTGCAGGACCGGGGGTCTCCAAACTCAAGTGCCTCAATGTTAATCCAATGGGAAAAAATTATTTTCTTTGCCACATTTCTCCGGCTGTATTGAATATTTTTACAAGCGTATTTTTATATGTGATAAATGTAGCTGACTTACAGGTCCAGAAAATCCCACTTTTTGAAATTAGTACGAATATTTTTTTTAATATTCAATAAATTATTTTACACAAAATATTCGAAGCAATTTCAAAAAGTGGGAAGATAGAGACCTGTAAGTCAGCTACATTTATCACATAAAAAAAATCCGCTTGTAAAAATATTCAATACAGCCGGAGAAATGTGGCAAAGAAAATAGTTTTTTTCCCATTGGATTAACATTGAGGCACTTGAGTTTGGAGACCCCCGGTCCTGCGCGTCCATTCCTCCTTAAACCAGCTGCACATCGAAATGTTCTCCAAAAAGTACCTAAGAAGGAGATCCCAAAATACAACCCCTTTCAACCCTTAAAAAATCATTCGATTCAAAAAGAGGAAGGAACTGCAAGGGTTTCAATTTTAAAGTAAATATTCCTAATGCGTATGTATTGCGAATTTCGGATTTCAAAAACTGAAAGATATAGAACGTAGATGTCGAAAAAGAAGACATCATAACTTACTGGGTGGAAATAGCTGTGTTTACCCTTGCAGTATTTCTCTATGTCAACAGATTCATAAATTTCAGCTGTTGAAATTATTAAGGGATATAAATGAATAAAGAGACAATAATTTTTATTAATGGTAGAAAATCAATAAAAATATTTTCTGTTTTCAGAAGGAATATATTAAAAATTCCGATTTCTTAAATGCTTAAAATACAAACTTTATCTAAACTTTATTTTTTTAATTATTTTCTACATTTAGAGAAAAAATATACATATTATAATCAAATAATATTTTTTCTGTAATCTACACTGACTAATGTATGTTACTTTGTTATAAATATTATTTATGCACTTTAAAGTTTTATAGTGATATCAAATATGTTTAGTACCAAAAAAGTATCATTCCATCGCTGAAATTTTAGAAATAACATTAATTATATGCGAGAAGATATATTTAAGTGATGCAATACTTAAGAAATACAAAATGTATAAGAAATGAAATATATTTAGAAAATGTTCGTTTAGAATATGTTTGATGTAAATCTTTGAATTTATGTGCCCGTTTAATAATGCGGTGAAAACTGTTTTCTAGCGATAATACGGGTAAGTCGTACTTTCAAAGATGAATTTCAAAAATCAGAATTTTTACAGGACATTTTCATTTTTTTTTAGCAAAATAGTAAATTAAAAATATTTTGCTGATTGCTAAAAATACCATGTTCGAGGGTAAACTGAACTACAATTTTTTTTAATTAATAAAAATTAATTTTGAACTGTGCAAACGAAATTTGTTAAATCGTCAAATGTAGTGTAAGTCAAGCTTGGAATTGTCCAACTGGTAGATTTCCGCAAAGAATAAATTCATTATTTTTAAACCCGATATGGATGTCTAGCAAAACTCACGTGGCCACGATATTCATTCTCGCCGATCTCCAGCCAAAACTTTAAAAAATGCATTTAAATAACAAAGAACTTAAGAGTAATAAAAAAAATTATTTATGATTTTTTAACTAAGACTTTTTGCCCCCTAAAATGAACTAGATATCTTTAATTAGAAGGGCAATTTGGATTGTATTTTTAAGAATATTAAGTGAATTAGAATATATTCTTAAGAACATTAAGTGAATTAATATAATTTTAAGAATATTTAGAGAATTATAATGTATTTATAAGAATATTAAGTGAATTAGAATATATTTTTAAGAATAATAAGTGAATTATAATATATTTTTAAGAATATTAAGTTATTTAGAATTACTACGTTTAATTTAAAAAAAACACCTTTAAATTGTCTACTCTTTGAAAATCTGTTTCAGACAAAACAAATTTTAATAAAGTTATTTGGGCTGTTAAATAATGTGAAAAATATCACCTAGAAGTAATTTAATTTTCTGACACCTTTTTTAAACTTTGTCAAATTAACTCAGTGAGGAAACTTCTTTAGAGAAAAATAAAATGTTAGTATACATTTATGCTTTCAGTGTATAATATTATAATATAAGTGTCAGACTTTGATAAATGAGGTAAAGCTAATATAATTAAATGCGTTCAAAGGATTAGTAACATAAGAGTGGTATTATAATTCTGATAACAACTAATTATGAATAACCTAACTTATAGATTAATATAGAGGTTAAAAGATGAAGTTAAAGGATATTTGTTATGATTTATTTTGGTAAGGGGGACTCGGGTCTAGTGTTAGGGTTGTTATTTCTATGGGGAAGGTTTTCAATCTTTTCACTTTGAGCATAATTTTTTAATAGTTTTAAACAAATGCACACTCTCAGAAATAACACTTTCATTTTTGACGATTCATGAATCCTCAAGCCTCATTTCGTAAATTTTGAGGATTGCTTCGTCAAACTATCACGTGTCTTTTGAGTAAACGCGAATCCTCACTTTCACGATCGTGATTTAACGATTCTGTATCTTGATTTTGAGGAAACTGAATCTCATTGTTGTACTCACAAGCTCAAAAATGACGAAATATTTCTTAAGATAAGACGACATTCAAAACCTCATAAAAATGACGATTCAAATTTCCTCACTTTGAAGAAACGAAAACTCGGAGCATTTGCCAGTAACGAAATCGTCAAAATTAAGGAAAATTTCGTCGTTTTTGAGAATTCATTTTTTAGAGTGTAGGGTTGTTATTTCTATGGGGAAGGTTTTCAATCTTATCGACTTTGAGCACAATTTTTTTTAATAGTATTAAACAAATGTACTTACTACCATTCAATAAACGGTACTTCATTCATCATTACTTTTACTAAAGATCAGTTCTTCATTAAACGAGTATTATTTTGCAAAAAAAATTCATAAACACTGATTGAGGGAGTGTGAAACTATGGTAACACAGAACTTATTTTCCAAAATAATTTTGGACTATTTTCGTTCAAACATTTGTCGCGGCCTAAATGTATGTATGAACCCTGCCTAAATGTAATGGCTTAAATCTGTAAGATATCGAAAATATAATGTTTGTTTTATGCAATGAGACAACTGGCCATTAACTATATTTCCAATTCCAAAATAAGCTGTTAGCTTAGTTTAAATTGTCATTAACAAAAGAATGTCCAAGAGTGACTCGTATATACCAGTGGTTATAACGTACTACACAAGTCCTTATTCGGGGAGAGAGGGGCTGGGGAGTTCAGTCTGTTAGGCCTAGCATGCAAAAGGTCCCAGGTTCGGGTCCGGGCATCGCCCAAATAACTGCCGACCTATAAACGGCCCGTGCAGCCAAAAATGTCCGACGAATAATACCCCGTGCGGAGAGAGTGCACGTTAAATATCCTTCAAAGTCCTAATGCTGCGTACGATGTCGCTCTTAACGGTTGCGTTGGGTGCCTATTCAAGTGTTGGCTCGTCACTTGCCTGTGGTTCTAAAATACGACGCCCATCGCCAATAGCCCTCGTGTAGCTCTAGTGCGACGATAATTCAAACGAACCAAACCAATTATTCGGGAAGTGTTGTAGAGTAAGAATAAACCACTAAACTCTTAATGATTTCTGAGTACATTTTTCGTAGGTAAGAAAACTTGCCCTGCATATGGGACCATTTTCTAATCATTTTCTGCAAAAAAATATATGATTACTCTTTTTTTTAATTCATGGAGCTACATTGTAGATAAAATTAAAAAAAAGTTTGATAATGGATAAAACTCCCTTCACCTTAAAAATTAGCATCCACTACTGTGTTGGATGCAAATGTAAGTTTTGTAATTATCAGGTTCATATTATATCATCAACACTTTAAAACAGATTTTAAATGAAAAATTTTTGAAAGTTGCAAGTCCAAAAAAAGTGTGCTACCCTAAGTTTATTAAACTAGAATGCAGCTTTAGAGTGTATCTACTTCGCAGATCATAAGTACTTCTTGAAAAACCAAGTTTCACGTTTTATTGTTCAATTTTGGAAAAAACAAGGAAGGTGGAACTTTTTGATTGACATGTTTGGTTTTAGAAATTTAAAGTGAATAAAAGTAAAATAAATTCTTACTCTAAAGCCTTGATTCTACCTTTTACTTTAGTTACACTCTCAAAAATGAATGCTCAAAAACGACGACATTTTCTTTTCTAATTTTGACGATTGCATTACTGGCAAATGCTACGAGTTTTCGTTTCCTCAAAGTGAGGAGATTTGAATCATCATTTTTATGAGGATTTGAATGTCGTCTAAAATATTTCGTCATTTCTGAGCATGTGAGTACAACAATGAGATTCAGTTTCCTCAAAATCAAGATACAGAATCGTCAAATCACGATCGTAAAAGTGAGGATTCGCGTTTACTCAAAAGTCACGTGATAGTTTGACGAAACAATCCTCAAAATTAACGAAATGAGGCTTGAGGACTCATGAATCGTCAAAAATTAAAGTGTTGTTTCTGAGAGTGTACTTACATTAAACTAATCAAAAAGACAAATAATTATTATATTAAAACTTAATTCGGTGCGTAAAGTGTTAAACTATGAAAATGTACTGTGTAATGTTGCTCCATAAAACTGATAATTGCTTTGATATTTATGTCGTAGCATTACGCAGATAAAAAGTTTATTCCTATTTTACGGTGTAACTTTGCTACATAAATTTGATGTAATGTTGCTATAACACTGGAAGCAGCACTTATATGTGCAAAAAGTTCTCTCGAGAAAAATGTGAAATGTACACACACAGAGTTAATGCTCTATTATTAAAATATTTTTGGGTTTTTTAATCATTTATTCTGCTAGTTTAATGTTCTTAAGGTAGGCGAATACCCAAAATTTCCCAAAATTCAAAAATTTTACTACTGCATTAATCTTTTCTAAATTTGGCATGGTGATTTCAAATAAAATGAATAATACTATTTAGGCTTTTGTTTTTATTTAAATATAATTTATTTATTTTAAACGGTGTTTTTCTACTAAAAAAAGAGGTTTACGCCAACAAGTCTACCACATTGAATTTTCATTATATGTACATTTATTATGTGTTAAATTCTTCGTTTTGAACTGATACATGCAATGACCCTCTAGAGTTACATACAAATTACAAGAAAAAAAGTTATTAAGAAAAATGTTATAAATTAACCACAAAAAAGGATTTTTTCCGATTAACTTACACTTGGACATTTTTTTAAAAAAAACTTGTATACTTACGCCAGATGTTAGAGGTTCATGGCATAGATAAATATTTAAATAGCATCTGTAAAAAATTTCAGGTAGATTAATGTAAAACTTTTTATGCTAGAAGTGTTGGCGTAAACCCCTTTTTCTAGTTGAAAGACACCGTTTAAAATAAATCAATTATATTTAAATGGAAAAAAATTGCCTTAAAAGCATTGTCCATTATATTTGAAATCACTATGCCAAATTTGGAAAAGATTAAAGTAATAGTAAAAAATTTAGAATTTTAGGTATTCGCCTACCTTAAGGGGGAATGGGCGCGCTACACCGGGGGTCTCCAAACTCAAAGCCTCAATGTTAATCCAATGGGAAAAAACTATTTTCTTTGCCACATTTCTCCGGCTGTATTGAATATTTTTACAAGCGGATTTTTTATGTGATAAATGTAGCTGACTTACAGGTCCCGACAATCCCACTTTTTGAAATTGGTACGAATATTTTTTTTAATATTCAATAAATTCTTTTACACAAAATATTCGAAGCAATTTCGAAAAGTGGGATTATAGAGACCTGCAAGTCAGCTACATTTACCACATAAAAAAATCCGCTTGTAAAAATATGCACTACAGCCGGAGAAATGTGGCAGCGAAAATAGTTTTTTCCCATTGGATTGACATTGGTGCACTTGAGTTTGGAGACCCCCGGTATAGCGCGCCCATTCCCCCTTAAGTTAATTTAATTTGAGACATTGTAGAATGGTTTGAACATACTATTTTTTGGTTCATTAACTTCTAAAATGCGAGACCGTTTTTAATTTTATAAAGAAAAGGGCGATTTATATCAATTTAATTAAGTAGTTAATTAAAATGAAGCAATAACAATGAAACATATTGAATTTATTTTCGATTGTTAATATGTCTTTAATAAACTTAACGTGGACTTATTTACTTTTATTTTTCAAAAAAGGACATTTAATTAACGAAATTTACATGAATTATACATTTTAATTCCCAGTAAGCTTTGAACAATTTTAATTAAGTGAATGAAAGTGTGGGCGAAATGCTTACTTTTATTTCTTTTAGTTTTGTTGTGCATATTCTCTTTATAACATTCATCAAGAAATTACTTAAAGTACCCAAACTTTACCAATGCTATCTCTCAAAGATTTAATAAAGACATGTTTATACAACCCTAAATGAAAAATATTGAAAGAGATTAACATTAATTAAAGGATTACTACAAACAATAAACTGAATTTATAACTATTATAAACAATAAACACTTTTTGATATTTATTCCTTTATGATGCATGAATTAAAATATAAAGATAAACAAAACTCTTATTATTATCATCAATTAATTACAACGAAATTGTCTTAATCATAAAACTTTACATTATTTTTTTTATCATTAAATGTAATATTTTTTGTGTAAAATAAAAACGCTAAAACACTTTTTTTACTATCCTAATTAACTCTTGTGTAAGATAACTATATACTTACGAGTAAATATATAGATTGTACTGTAGTTTACATATCAAAATATACATAAAAAATTGTAGAATCTCAAATTAATCTTAAGAATAGGGCGCTCATTTGCAAATGTTTTAACTATATTCAATTTTTATTATTACTAACCAAATGTCCCTAGTTTAAAAAGAAAATGCATTATGAAGGAGTACTAAATGGATCCTTCATATTGCAATTTCTTATTAAAGAATTAAACATAGTTGAAACACGTCGAAATGTCTGAAATTTTCTTAAGACTAGGGTCAAGTGGGGTAAGTGTGATAGGGTTTCTGCATTTTTCATTAAGAAAATTCGTTCTCTGCTTCAAGTAAATTCCAAACCCTAAAATTGGTAGTGAATTATTATAAGAAACATACATATGTAGAAAAAAAATTATATGTTTGAATTCCAATTTTAAGTGTACAAAATTTGCATTTCAAAATCCATTGCTGTTTTATCACACTTACCCCATATAGGGGTAAGTGTGTAAAAAAGAAGACAGTTGCACTTAAATTCAAAAGCTCAAAACTTTCTTTAAACAAAAAATAAGGTCAATATTTCTTTTTAGTTTAATTATAAGTGGTCTAATGTTATATATTGCAAACTTTCATATTTTTAGAATGATTTTCAAAGTTACAAGAGCTGTTTATCACACTTACCCCCAATCACACTTACCCCACTTGACCCTAATTTATTATTCTACAATTATTTTTAGATATATGTTACAATATAACATTAACATGGCTACATGAGGATATTTAAAGTCTTTTGTTGTAACTTTCTTAAAAATTTAATGCTTTCATGTCTATTACATATCGGTTTCAAAATGGCGCCTCACTTGTATGCTTTTTATGATGTATTGGTTGGGTATCGTAATTTTCTCTGTCTAGACACTGGGATAATACATGTGAATGAACAAGGATGACTTGTATTTATCAAATAAGATACCCAAGACACAGGAATGAATTTCAGAATAATAAAAATGACTCCAGACAGGAACAAGAAGAGGTGTACACCTCAGCTTTAAGATTCTACTGCACACGAGATCTTTCCGAGCGGACTCGCACGATCGTGCGGGCATTAAAGAGAATGTTCAAGCTCTTCAAAAACATCGATACCGAAGCAGCTGACTTGTACCATGACGTTGCTTGACTTTGTTTTTAGGGAGTTGCCAACATTGATGCTGTTTAACCCTCTAATGCATACTGTTACCGTTTGGTAACAAGTACATAATCCACTTTATTATATTAAATTCGAGCTCCTCCTAGACAAATCTGTGTTTTTTCATCTATTACATTTCATTTTAAAGTTTTAGTTACTAATAATCCTTATAGATGACAAGAGTAAAAGTGTATTCAAAATTAAAGAGTGAGGTTATCAACTTTTGTGAAATTACGTTTTTGGCAGTATTCAAAGAATAATAATATTAGTACTAAATACTAATAAATTGCTTTGAAAAATTAATAATAGTTAAAAAAAAGGTTCTTTTGAAATATTTTTAGTAGTTTTTCTAGTCATTATTATTAAAATTGGAATTTTGCAGTTGGTTTTTGTCATATGGAAAAAAATTTAAAAATTGAAATTATTTAAATTCTAATGCAGTTAAATTTTTTTAGTATTTTTAACCTAATGCATGAGTATTGAAGTTACAAATATATTTTTTCGGGGTGAAAAATAAATTCATGCATTGGATTGTTAACGCATTTTTTTCGATAAAACTCCAAATTTAGTCTCATTATTCTAAATCAGCGCCATCTGACCGCCGTTTGAAAAGGGATAAACAAGAAAACTTTCCGGCTACGTTTTTGGTGAATATGTTGTCTGTAGTATTGCTGAGAAGGTGTGGACACATATTGGCCGAAAATAGTTTGCTATGAGGTTACCAAAATGGTTTCTGGCGCAATTTCTCAACTTCGATTCGTTTTAAAATGAATATGACTGTAAAGTACGAAAAGAAGATATATTTAAAGTAAATGTAACACTGTTTAACATCAGTGCCATTGATGCCGATTTAGCTATTTCAAAATTATTTTTGATTGAAGTGGATTGAAGTGGACTTGGGGATTAGGTAGGATTATTTTAGGAGAATCTGTTTGTCTGAAGTTAACATTTTCAGTCCCAATGACAATTTGACATCATCATTTTAGATTTTTTTTTCTGATCGTCTATAGCCATTTATGATGTCAAAAAGCACATCATTCCATTCTTCAAACTTTTTCGATTAGAAAATAGTTTTATTAATCCCAATAGATGTCAGCCCCATTACTTTTTCAATGGGGATCAGAAACATGATGATGCGAAATGGCATCTCTGTGACTAAAATTGTAAATAGTGTGTGTGGTTGTGTATTTGGTTGGATAAAATAATGTATCACTAGGGATATACGAGGTCTATTAGTGGCGAGCATTGTCCAAGGTAAGAACAATAATGTGGAATCCGAATAAGATATTCAAAATTCGATCCAACTTTACAGTTATCTCAAAACTATTCTAATAATAAACCATTATTTTTTGGCAGTACAAAGTAGTTGAGTACAGTAGTGTTTTCAAAATAACGAATGAACATAATTTTAAATTTAAATTACTCTATCTAAATATTACAGGGTGAGGCAAATAAAAGTGGCCCAAAAGTGGAGATAAGAATACGACAGAAATGTTGCAAAGTCAAAAACCAATACAAAAACAGGTTTGCTAACTGAAGCAATTGATCGCTTCAATATTAAGCCAAAAAAAAAACCTTGATGACTTATTTGCCGGCAACTACGTTATGGTTTGAGAAGCTAGTTGAAATGAAAGATAAACAATGTTTGTACAGCTGATATAGAAAAGTTCCTACTAGTGTTATTTCGGTCATTATTTATCCTAGAGAATCGGACATTTAGTTTTTGTTAATACAAAATATTCTAAATTGATTGCAAGACACAATTTTCATTATGGGACGTCTTGATGCAATACGAACTAAGATCTGAACTCGCTACTAGTCTATGAGTAGCTCTAATGTGAAGCAAATCCAATCCAACCAATACAAAAACAGGTTTCAGGTGGCTTCGAGAGTTTTTCTCGCCAAGCATTTCAACGTATTCCTATCTCTAGACCGGGCCACTTTTATTTTCCTCCCCCTGTAATTAACACTATGTACTCGTATGTAGATGAAACAGTCTCGGCAATCATTGCCTTCAACAAGTAATTTCAGTAAAAAGTTGACAGAGGGTCTTATGAAACAGGGGTTAAGGCTAAATCCTACTTCTTTCCCTTGAGATATGTCCATGGCTACCCGAGATTCAAACAAGGATCTACTAATTGACAAAAGATGGTTAGTGCCACCATACCGGATTAAGACTTAATCCCACTAGTTTTAAATGATCTGTGCTTGTTTATTTAACCCTTTTTACACATAGTAGTTAGGCCAGTTAAGCTTGCTGGGCTTCTGGTCTGTTGTTGGCCGACAATTTTTGTATTTGTATTTAATACAAAGACCTTTCAAAAACTGCATGTTGTTCATGCATAACAATGTTCCAGGAAATTCGCCATTAAATCGTTTCCTAATTAATATGCAATATTCTTTACGCCAAAAACAGATGTCTCTTTTGTAAGCCTCTTACCTTTATCTATACTACAGTTTTGTAAATATTTATGAACTTCGTGTTATTAACTAACTAAAAGTGTTCTAAGAAACAAAACAACAAATCTAATATTCCGAGATTTTAATTACTCGTTTAAGGTAGAATAAACATGAAGTTAGAACTTTGTTCAGCAAGATTTTCCAGACACGAAAAACATATTGTGGCAATTGTGCTTTGACTTTGTAACAGTAATTAACTCCATTAATATATAAAAGAGATTTAGAGCTTTCACGTTTAAACACACAAAGTAGAAGCACTTGTATGGGCAGTGATTAAATCACTTCTTAATCAATATGCAATATTACGTTTACGCCAAAAGCAGATTTCCCTTTTGAAACGTCTGCCTGTCCTTCACCCACTTTCATAAGACGAACTACAATCGCCACAGACAAGTGTGATGCGCCAAAAAAATTCAGCTCATCGAAATCTTTGACAATATCTTGAAAAGACATTATTTATGAGGGAGATTATCTATGAGAGAGAATCTAGACATTATCTTGGAAAGACATTATCTTGACATTATCTATGAGTCTTTGACAATATCTTGAAAAAATTGGAATTCGAAGTACTTCAATTATTAAAATTAGGAGTATGTTACAATACACGACTTTAACAATTACCACTCAATTAAATAATGTACCTAAAGGGAATTGTATATACACTTGATGAGGTCATTTCCGGGCCTTATGTGCCACTCCGAGGCCAAGTGGCTTAGCGGTAGTGATTCGCATCGCCACGCCACAGGTCCGGGGATCGAATCCCGGATCGGGCTAGGTTGACCCATTATTTCATCCCTTAAGTGGGTCGATAAATTGGGTACCAATCATGATTGGGAACTAAACACCGGGGTTTCCACATGAGGCTGACCACCTTACCGGGACATATGCCTAGCACCCCAGAGCCCTAGGTCACGAAAGCTGAAAGGGGCACAGTAGGCCATGGCCAACTAATGGGCTGTTTCACAGAGGAGTAGTTTATTTTTATGTGCCACTTAGCTTGAAGTGGACTAAGCATGTAAATAATTAGGTAAGTAATTATTTACTCAAAATCCATATTATGACGGCTTATGGAAACTGGAACTTGTGTATCAAATCTGCTGACGATAGATCTTTCAGTTAGAGTGGTATCAGACAGACAAACAGATGGAATGACAGACGGACGGAACAATGCTCAGAACAGACAATTTGTTTATCATTGGGCCTTGGGGAATAGGCCTCCATTTTAATTACTTCTCTCTGATAACATCTTTTGATCACCGACACAAAAGCATTATATTGACTTAGCCTTCAAAGAAATGCTATACTTTCATAATATTTTAACGTAGTAAAACGTTTATTTTAATTATTCAATAGTTATACTTTAATAAGATATGAAACAACAATGGCTGTAATTTAGTAAGATATGAAGAAGTTTCGCTCAAAAGGTGTGAGATTTTACTTCTCAAAGATTCATGTGATCTTTTGACGAAATGATTATGAAATTTCGAAATGAGAGGCAAGCATCGTCATATACTGGGTGAGGCAAACAAAAGTGGCCCCGGTCTAGAGATAGGAATACGTTGAAATGCTTGGCGAGAAAAACTCTTGAAGCCGCCTGAAACCTGTTTCTGCATTGGTTGGATCGGATTAGCTTCAGATTAGAGCTACTCATAGACTAGTGGTGAGTTCAGATCTTGGTTCTTACTGTATAAAGACGTCCCATAATGCAAATTTTGTGTTTTGCAATCAATTTAGAATGTTTTCTACTGACAAAAACAAAAAGTTCCGATTCTCTAGGATAAATAACGACCAAAAGGATCACTAGTGAGAACTTTTCTTGATCAGCTCTACAAACCTTGTTTATATTTCATTTCAACTAAGCTTCTCAAACCATAGCATAGTTGCCGGCAAGTAAGTCGCCAAGCGTTTGTTTGGGCTTAATATTGAAGCGATCGATAGCTTCAGTTAGCAAACCTGCTTTTGTATTGGTCTTAGACTTGACAACATTTCTGTCGTATTCTTATCTCTAGGCAGGGGCCACTTTTGTTTGCCTCACCCAGTATAACCATTGTATTTAATGGAGAACGACACAATCAATGCATGTATCCGAACAGTGTACTTTTTTCGAAAAAAAAAATTCTAGTGTGAAGATTGTCGAGACATCAAAATTTTTCATATTTTCTGTTGAAAGATAAGTAGAGGTATGGTATGGTATGATACATATATATTCCAGCTTGTGTGCTTGTTCAGAAAACCGCTTATAAGCTTTCGTCAAATGGGACAGACACAGAAAGAATTTTTACAGACACAAAGAAATGAATGCAACATAGACAAATAACAACATTTATTGACTGTCACAAACATCCGTGCCTGACCGGGATTCGAACCTGACCCCAGCAGCTCCAAAGGCTAGTACACTAACTATTCAGCCACCGGGGCGGCTAAGTAGTGGTAAGATGGGAATTCTAGACACAATCAATGTGTTTTCCATGAAATGTCTTCCCTCTCTCAAAACAATGATCGGAATACTCACAAAAATTTATCGAACCCCTTTTCAAAAACAATGAGGGCACTATAACAGAATTACTAGTGATATAGGAAATTAATACGAAAGCCTACACTCTTAGAAATAACACTTTCATTTATGACGATTCATGAATCCTCAAGCTCATTTCGTTAATTTTGAGGATTGTATCGTCAAACTATCACACGACTTTTGAGTAAACGCGAATCCTCACTTTTACGATCGTGATTTTGCGATTCTGTTTCTTGATTTTGAGGAAACTGAATCTCATTGTTGTACTCACATGCTCAAAAATATCGAAATATTTCTTTAGATTAGACGACATTCAAATCCTCATAAAAATGACGATTCAAATTTCCTTACTTTGAGGAAACGAAAACTCGGAGCAGCAGCCAGTTAACGGATCGTCAAAATTACGGAAAATTTCGTCGTTTTTGAGCATTCATTTTTTAGAGTGTACTTCTAATATTTTTCAATTAAAGAGGTGGGATCGACATACAAAACCATGGAAATAGCCGCCCCGATGGCTCAATCGTTAGGGCCCTAGCCTTTGGAGCTGCTGGGGTCGGGTTCGAATCCTGGTGAGGCATGGATGCTTGTGACTGTCAATAAATGTTGTTATTTGTCTGTGTGTTATTCATTTCTTTGTGAATGTAAAAATTCTTTCTTAGTATGTCCCACATGACGAAAGCTTATAAGCGGTTCTCTGAACAAACACACAAGCTGGAATATATATGTACCATATCATACAGTGGAAATTTCTATGAACGACGAGATGTAAAAATTTTTGAGCCATGGGCAGTAGCCAGCAACCTTTTTCATTAAAAAGTACAAAATGTTAGCGTTTGGTGAGGAATTTGGGTGACATTGCAAGCTGCGCTAGTTTTTTAGGAGTAAAAGGGGGGATGAGTGAGCATGCACTTATGATCATGAAATGAAATGCCTTTTTTTTTAAGGTGCTTTGCGAATTTGCAGGGACAATTCATGTTCGAATTTCAAATTATCATTCGAACGATGCAAAAAAAAAGTTATACCGAAATAGGTGAAACATTGTTTGAAGATAAGCTAAGAAAAATTTGCAAATCACGGTTCATAATTCCCCTCCATCTCTATAATTTAGCCACCTCGGTGGCGCAATCGTTAGGACTCTAGCCTTTGGAGCTGCTGGGGTCGGGTTCGAATCCCGGTCATGCATGGATGTTTGTGACCGTCAATAAATGTATTTATATGTTATTCTTTTCTTTGTGACTGTTAATATTCTTTCTGTGTCTGTCCCACTTGACGAAAGCTTGTAAGCGGTTCTCTGAACAAGCACACAAGCTGGAATATATATGTACCATACCATACCATACTCTATAATTGTTCTCATAGTGGTTAACTAAAAATTTATAGCTTAAAATAAGTCTTTGTTGTAATTATAAATATTTAATAAATATTTATGAATCAGTAAAAAAAAATTTGTTTGGTTTTTTTTATTTATTATTATTATTATTATTATTATTATTATTGTTGTTGTTGTTGTTGTTACTACTATTACTGTTACTATTGCTGTTGCTGTTGTTGTTGTTGTTGTTGTTGTTGTTATTGTTATTATTACTATTACTATTACTATTACTATTATTATTATTATTACTATTATTATTATTATTATTATTATTATTGATTTTTAACGAAAGACACACCAAGTTGGTTTTTAATAAATTTAGGATTTGAAGCAGGTGGACAGCCACAAAAAAATAGTAAACGGGCCACTTGCTTTTGTTGATTTTGAAGTGCAATTGTTTAATATCAAACAAAATTCTGAATGAATTTTGGTGTGGAATTGATTCTAGGTGACAGTTTATGTTGCAAACCTACTTTTGATATATGTTACGTATTCAGATAATCATTTGAAATTCACATAAAAACATCTTTTAAAAATATCAGAAAGTGCTTTTTATATATGTGTTTCTTTATGATGCAAATATGAATACATATTTGCCCACAGAAATCCACATTAAATTCAACAAATTCCTAAACGCATTGCAAAACTGGAAAACCCCATTTAAATACTTCTGAGTACAAAAAATAAATACAAATATGTGTATTTTATTGAATATTTATCCAAGTAAATATTTTGTTATGGCACAAAATGGGAATTTCGAAATTTTATTAAGTTTTTTATTCAGATTCGACTATACATTTTCCAAAATATTAAGAATTTTTTAAGAAGAAAATAAATTTTCCCTTAGATTCATACTGTGGCCTACTGTCCTTAAATTTGACAACAAAGCATTTGTAAATAAATAGATTTTATAGTTTTTTTTGACAAGTAAAAACTTAAATAAACATAAAATAGTTTTGTTTATTTTTGCTAAACTAAATTTTTATTAGTTTTGAAAGTTTTAGACTTCCGCTATTTAATTGCGGAACTTATAAATATCATTATCGTTGCAAATAAAATTGCTGGTCTCTTAAAAATGTCTTGAATATAAATATTCCCATGTTTTCATGCGTTAAAAATTTGGCGCTTGGTTAGTTTAAGGGGTCTTAGGAGTCTTAAAAATGTGCAAAGAAGGTACTACAAAGCATAGTTTGATCTTTCATGTATTTTTTTAACTATTCAATATATAAGTATAATTTTTTATATGTAATTCTGCAAGATTTATTTAATATAAAACAAATTTTAAAATTCATGAAATTTTAGTCAAAACTAAAATAAATGATATTAAACATAAAGCTATTTGAACACATTGGGATTAGGCTTGCGCGACAAATTTTGAGGTCAAAATTGAAAAAATGACCAAGAAAATGACTTTATATTGTACAAATATGTACAAACAAAGACTTATACCTAAATTCTCAGCTCAATTTCAATTAGAAATTATTTTTAAAAAAGATTTAAATCAAAATTTTAAAATTTTTATTAATTTTTTTCGAAAAATGTTCTAAAAATAAATTCTAATTAAAATTGAGCTGAGAATTCAGGTATAAGTCTTTGTTTGTACATATTTGTACAATATAAAGTCATTTCCTTGGTCATTTTTTCAAATTTGACCTCACAATTTGCCGCGCAAGCCTAACCCCAATGTGTTCAAATAGCTTTATATTAAATATCATTTTTTTTAGTTTTGGCTAAAGTTTCATAAATTTTAAAATATGTGTTATATTAAATAAATCTTATAGAACTACATATAAAAAAAATATGCTTATATATTGAGTAGTTAAAAAATTACATAAAAGATCAAACTATATTTTGTAGTACCTTCTTTGCACATTTTTAAGACTCCTATGACCCCTTAAAATTTTGGTTTCTAGTAGCTGCAACTGCTGGGTGGTGAAATATTTCACCATATTTGCTGTATACGGTAGAACCAGTTATCAGGTTTTGTCTCCAAAACCTGGGAAATGGTTCAACCAAACACCGAAATAACTCTTACAGGATAACAAGAAAATCATTGAGAGATGGGGAGCCCAGTCGGTTAGGCATTCGCATAGCATGCGGAAGGTCCCAGGTTGGGATCCGGACATCGCCAAAATTTACTGCCGACATATAAATTGCCCGTGCAGCCAAAAATATCCGACGAATAATAACGCATGTGGAGGGATGTGCACACGTTAAATATCCTTCTAAGTCCTTCACTCTTAAAACAAAGGAGTGAAATTCATTCCTGTAGGAAAAGTGCATTTTTGACTCCGGCAAGAAACGAGTGATTTTAACTCAGACTGAGTTAAAATCACTCGTTTGGAGTGATCTTGTCGCAGATTCAACATACAAAGGATCCACTCCTGTAGGAGAAGTGCATTTTCGACACTGGAGAAGTGAAAATTAACTCAGACTGAGTTAAAATCTCTCGTTTGTTTTAAGAGTGTAACGATGAAGTACGATATCGCCCTTAACGGTTGCGGTGGATGCCTACTCAGGTGTCACTTGACCGTGGTTCTAAAATACAACGCCCTTCACCAATAGCCCTCGTGTTGCTCTAGTGTGACTGTAATTCAAGCCAAACCAAGAAAATCATTTCGTAAAGGTTATTTTTATTGCAACTCATTCCACTTTTGCAAGTGATAAGCGCAATTCGGAATATAAATATCTTGTCGAATTGTATAAACTTTCAAAATTAGGCAGTTATTCTGCAGTTTTAAATTTTACATTTTAAGAAGTATCTTACTAGATCAGATATTAGGTTTGAGTAATGCATTATAATTGAACGGTAACAAATGTGAGTTTAGCATCTACACACTTTTTTCGTGAGTTCTGTCCTCGGCGGCACTCGCAATTCTGATGGTCGCTGAGTCAGTGCTTGTACTCGGCTAAAGACCGCCGTGTTGACTAATGGTGGCTGGGGCACGTTAAATATGTCGTGGTCACAAAGTCTTCCATGTTCCCATACCAAATTAATACCTCTGGGGGTGTTAGATCAGGGGGTTATCGGCCTTTGATCTGGATCAAAATTCCGATATGTGAGTGAGAATGGATGTGTGAAAGGGACCTCCTGTAAAACGGATGTGTCATGCTGACGGGCAACAGTCGGACTTCCTCCCTTGTGGCGCTCATTAAAAACGGAAGCCGCCCTCTTCGCCTTAAATCGGGTAGTCCTCTACTCCGAGCTCGGTTACCGAGTGGCATTAGAAACAACAACAACAACACTTTTTTCTTTCAATGACGACACTCATGTATATACTACAAAAATACAAATATAACGATAAACTAACCGTCTATTAATATTACGACAACCGTATATTATCCGATTTCTCAAGCACTTCATCAATTTTATGTTTGTAAAGCGTTTAACATTGCTGACATCACATTACGAAATGGGAGGGGAAAAAAACTCCTTAAATGCGCTATTGTAAAAGAGTGATACTGTTCCGCTTTCGAGTTTCATTGTCGTAACAGAATGACGTGTTAACAAGTAACGTTTTTTTATGCTCTACTGATTACATCGCGAAAAAAAATGGCGGACAAGTGGTTGAACATAGATCATTTGTTGTGACAACCATCGCAATGTTGGAACGCTATGAAGAAATAAGCTGGGAAATCTTTAGAGCTCTTGTTCTTTTTCGAAATGAAGATTGCATAAGCCCAACAATACTAAAAATGAACCATAGAGATCAATACAAAAATATATTGACATAAGAGTGCAGCTTTATTGATGTCTACTTATTTCTACGGCTGTCACTATTGTTATCAGTAGAAGCTATTGATATCAGTTGCCTACTGATAATATTTCTTATTGATATCAATAGCGCTCTACCGACACCAGTAAAGAAAATATCAGAAAGCTACTGATCTCAAATGACATCAATAGGCCTGCACTGATATCTATATAAATCAGTAGAGATTTGTATGGATATCAATAGAGATCAATAGAGATTTGTATAGAAATCAATAGAGATTTCTATTGGTACCAGTTGGCCATTTCCACATACAAATTTTCTATTGATCTCTACTGACCATTTTTAGTAGGGAAATCACATACCAGGTCAAATGATGATGGAATAAAATAAAATTTCATTAATTTTTTTTATATTTAAATAGTGTGAATTGCTTTGTAAATGAAAACGGTTAGAGTTAAAACAATAATTTAAATCAAAAGCGTTTATACATAATTTAACGTGTCTAAATGCTCCCACCGACCATGCCGCCAATTACATATTTTTTTAGAAGAATGTTTGGCATTTTTTCAGTTTCTCGTAGAATGATAACAATTGTCCTTTAAAACTTTATGAGCTCGACTAAAACAAATTTTTATTGGTTATCCAATCATATTATAATCAATGGAGGACATAATTGAGGAGTACACAGGAAGAACCGATTGATTTCTGATACTTTCCGTAATTGTTTCTGCTTAGCGGACATTGGCGACCGGAAACTGGTTTTTCTTCTGGTTCTTCATTTGCGGTACAAACGTGTGACTCGTTCCACTCAACTCTGGAGTGAATTAGGGTTGCCGCGAAAGATAAACAAAGTGAGTAACTGGCTTCTTTACACCAGTTTAGGCGATTTCTCGCTATCATCCTCAAAAAGAGGCTATTAAGGGGTCATAGAAGTCTTAAATATGTGCAAAGAAGGTACTACAAAGCATAGTTTGATCTTTCTTGTAATTTTTTAACTACTCAATATATAAGAATAATTTTTTTATATGTAATTCCACAAGATTTATTTAATATAAAACAAATTTTAAAATTTATGAAACTTTAGCCAAAACTAAAATAAATGATATTAAACATAAAGCTAATTGAACACATTGGGATTAGGCTTGCGCGGCACATTTTGAGGTTAAAATTGAAAAAATTACCAAGAAAATGCCTTAATATTGTACAAATATGTACAAACAAAGACTTTTACCTAAATTCTCAGCTCAATTTTAATTAAAAATTATTTTATGAACTTTTTTCTAAAAAAAATTAATAATTTTTTTTAAAAATAATTTCTAATTAAAATCCATCGGGATCCATGGCAAGTGGGGCCATCGGGCCCCACTTGCCACTCCATATTGTCTCCATGTTGGTCCATGGTGCTGTTGCCAGGTTCAGTCTCTGAACTACTGTAGAACTCTTTGGTTGTCATTTCTTATTCAGTAAGTTTTCTTGCTAATACGTTCTGTTATTACATAAAAAGTAATTATCATAATATACTTTGAAATGAAAAGTCTTAATTAAAAAAAAAGATTATATCCAAGTTAAATAATTTTGAGATATCTATATCGCCTATTTTATGATTTAAAATCACGTGACGGAGAAACAGATAAATTGTCCGTTTTGAAACTTTGTTTTGTTAAACCTCTTACAGGATCCCTCCAAACGAGCGGTTTGAACTTAGTCTGAGTTAATTTTCACTCCTTTCCAGTGTCAAAAATGCACTTTCCCTATAGGAGTGGATTTTACTCCTTTTTTGTTGAACCTCCTACAGGATCACTCCAAACGAGCGGTTTTAACTCAGTCTGAGTTAATTTTCACTCCTTTCCAGTGTCAAAAATGCACTTTCCTATAGGAGTGGATTTTACTCCTTTTTTGTTAAACCTCCTACAGGATCACTCCAAACGAGCGGTTTTAACTCAGTCTGAGTTAATGTTCACTCATTTCCAGTGTCGAAAAGGCACTAGTCCTATAGGAATGGATTTCACTTTTTTGTTTTAAGAGTGTATATAGGCTTATCTTTCGAGAAGAACACTACTTTCATAAAAGAGTGGCGCAGGAAAACTTTAAATTTTAATGATATATAATTAAAATCTAATAAGTTATGAAACAGTTTCGATGAATAGTTGTGAAATTTTGTTTCACAAACTATAGATTTTGTATCTCTAACTCGTGATCTTAAGTTTTAAAATTTCGAAATAACACGCAAGAATCGTCAAATATAACAATTTCAAAACGAGTATAAGCCAATCAATGTCTACATCCGAAAAGTTTATTTTGTCCCAAAAACAGTTTTCCAGAAAGATTTTTAATCCCCTCTTTAAAAAAAAATATTAGCGACTTATTAAAATCGTTCTTATTTTCTTTTGAAACAACCATCCACAGACGAGTGATCTTGAACAATTGAAGCCGCTTTTCTTCAAACACAATTTCTGCTGCGTAAAGCGAAATAGCACGAGTAAGAAGGGAGAATTTGTAAGAATTTAATCTCAGAGTGGTAGTTGAATTTTGAAAGAGAATGTAAATTTTGTTGACAGATAAGAGTTCTTTTTTTTTTCTGAAAACTTTTCGTAGGAATTATTTCATGAATAAATATCTTTAGATTTTGCAAATGTTTTTGCAATATTTGTGTATGTAGATAAGAAAATTACCTCTGGGTGATGGTAATACGTTGTTGTATTTCAAATTCTCTGATATTATCAAATTGATTTTGTTTATTCAGTTCAAAGTTTAAAAAAGAACATTATTTCATCTACTAAGTTATTTTACAAATCGCCTTTGTTTTTTTTATCTCTTATACAGTAGAAAATATTATTATAATGGACTTTTTTTAATTTTAAGTACATGCATAGGTTTGAAGATGAAACGAAAATCTAAACTATATTATTTCGCTTTACATTGGCATAAAAGGTTTGCAACTGAATTAATTTGTATGTATATGCTTGTAAGATTTACTTAATATCATAAGATGTTTAACTTAAAATACAAATATAACGCGAAAATGAACTTGATATACAACTATTAAAGTATGGGATATGCTGTGAAAACATTAATCTTCATTGATGCGTCTAGAGCGATAATGGATTTTTAAAGTAAACAAGTAGTAAAGTAAACATTTCATTAAACACCTATAAATCTAGAATTTACTGTACTTTAATTTGTTTGCTATTTCACAATCGGATTGTAATTTGTAACTAAAACGTCTTCTTAATGATTTATTAGTTTTTTAGCATTAATTATCTTTAAAATGCTTTCATATGATGAAAGTCTAATTTGTTATACAATCTGTTACTTAAAGATATCTCAGAATTTCTGTGATACGGCACAGTGCATACTGTAACAGACAAAATAGGTTGATAGAGTTCCTGCAATTATAATAACTTATTACTCTATTATTTTTATTTTAAATCTAAGAGTATACTTTCATAACTTATACATAATTCGCAATTATTTTAATAATTTCATCCATAGTTTAAAAAAAGACTAAGCATAATTTATAACTTTCATTTAGAAATTTAGTTATTATATAACATCGATTATAGCATAAAAACTAATATTTTTATGCCTCTACTGAAACAATTAGTAAATGCAAAACTAAACAATTCTATAAATAATGTGTTCCAAAAATTACGACAGTTACGAATAGAAACGCTGACAACCATTAATTCTTTACTAAGATGATTTAATTCTTTTTCATGTCTATTTCTTCCAGTCAACTCTGATGTCTCAAAGGCCCTTAGCTTTACGAAGCAGATAAACTTTGGAGCAAAAGCTATTTCTCCCTTTCTATTTTATGCCACTCTACACATTGTTGGTCTGACAACATTTTAACTCAAGCTATTTTTTGTTTAAAAAATATTTAAATAAAAATATACATGTCTCTTTGCTTTAAAAAGGAAATCTCTAAAGGTTAATTTCGAGAGTGTTTTAGGCTAGATTTTTTTAATTTATTGAAGGTTTAATAACTTAATAATCAAACTTTTAAAAAAAAAACTACACTGCTCGCAACT
Source organism: Hylyphantes graminicola (assembly GCA_023701765.1). Lineage (NCBI taxonomy): Eukaryota > Metazoa > Arthropoda > Arachnida > Araneae > Linyphiidae > Hylyphantes > Hylyphantes graminicola. Next base: position 33,045,866 of record CM043118.1, read on the forward strand.
ATTAGGGGAGCGCATGTTTTAAACTCTTTCAACACCCAAAGTTTCCATTTGGAATCATGAGCTTGCGATTTTTTTCTCACTAATTTGAGCTTGCACTAATTTATCGTTAGATGGAAGAACTATGTCTTCTGAGGATGTAAATAATGTTTGTTTTAATCAAGTGAAAATATGAAAACATGGTAAAATAAAATTCACTCCCAAAAAAATTTTATGAAATAAATTGACCCTAAATTCTTCACTCTTGCATTCTCAGATGTTTAAAAAATGATTTTACCTCTTTTTTGCAAATAAATATTTGAAAAAATTGTTATAATTTATTTTTGATTTTTTATTCCAATTTCCCCCCCCCCCCCCCCGTAAATTTTAGTTAAAAAAATAATATTTTTCTGCCTTCTTTTTTTACCAATTCATTCTGGATGCATAATGAATCTATTTATAAAATTTCAGATTTTTAGAATGAAAAACAAATCGCTAAACTGAAAGTGTTAACAAAAGCACGCAAAGTGCTCCCCTAATTGTTTTGAGCAGTGTACAAATCGAACGAGTAAAACAGACAAATATTTCTTGAAATAGATGACAGTGGACAATGGCATGAACATGTTATTGATCAAATGATTGACAGATTAAATATATGAATGACAAACAGGTTAAATATATGCAAGAAAAGTTTTTTTTCTTCCAATTCAACAAAATAAGGCACAGCAATGTGTTACCAGAATAGATACCGTGATATACATTTATCTTTGCTTTAAATTGAAAGTCACTAAATATTAATTTCGAGAGTGTTTTAAGACAGTTTTTTTATTTAATGAAGATTTTATAACTTAATAATCAAACTCTAAAAAACCTACAAATCTAACTAGTAAAACACACAAATATTTCTTGAAATCGATGACAGTGGAAAAGTGCATTGGACATGTTATTGATTGAATGATTGACGGGTTAAATATGAAAGACAGACTGTTTAAATATATATAAGAAAAGTTTTTTCTTCTCTCCCTCCCCCCAATTCAACAAAATAAGTTGTTAAACCATCAATGTTTTACCAAAATACTATTGTCGCCACTATGGCTGGGAAGCCCAGTCGGTTAAGCACTCGCTTAGCATGCGGAAGGTCCCAGGTTCGGGTCCGGGCATCGCCAAAATAGCTGCCAACCTATAAACGGCCCGTGCAGCCAAAAATGTCCGACGAATAATACCCCGTGTAAGGGAGTGCACGTTAACTATCCTTCAAAGTCCTAACGCTGCGTACGATGTCGCCCTTAACGGTTGCGTTGGGTGCCTATTCAGGTGTTGGCTCGTCACCTGACTGTGGTTCTAAAATACGACGCCCGTCGCCAATAGCCCTCGTGTAGCTCTAGGGCGACGATAATTCAAACCTAACCTATTGTCACCACTAGCATGCTATATAATGCCATTATGAGTAAAGTTTTCCTCATATCAGAAGTAGATTAGATTTAGAGAAACAGGATGGGAAATCGTTGAACTTCTTTATTGAATAAAAAAATAAGCATCAAAAACTCGAACAATGCTCATGTTTTCTCCCCTGAGTTCTAATAAAACATAATTTCTCCAAATTTCAAATGTTTTTCGTTAATTTACAAATAAATTACTTAGTATGTAAACAAGGTTTGAATGTTTGCTCATTACACTCTCAGAAATAACACTTTCATTTTTGACGATTCATGAATCCTCAAGCCTCATTTCGTTAATTTTGAGGATTGTTTCGTCAAACTATCACGTGACTTTTGAGTAAACTCGAATCCTCACTTTTTCGATCGTGATTTGACGATTCTGTGTCTTGATTTTGAGGAAACTGAATCTCATTGGTTGTACTCACATGCTCAAAAATGACGAAATATTTCTTTAGGTTAAACGACATTCAAATCCTCATAAAAATGACGATTCAGATTTCCTCACTTTGAGGAAACGAAAACTCGGAGAATTTGCCAGTAACGGAATCGTCAAAATTAAGGAAAATTTCGTCGTTTTTGAGCATTCATTTTTTAGAGTGTAAGTGAAATGTGGTTGCTACACCTTTTTCACAATAAACGAGAACATCCCTGAAGGTTAAAATTCCATTTAGAAGACCATTTTTATGGTCTTTCGCACCTACAGGCTAGAGGGAGATTCGTTTTATTGCAATTTTCTACTAGCTTCTGCATTTGAATCAAACATGGAAAGTATTTCGGGAGAGTGGTTTTAAATCGAAATGTATCTAACTCAAAGTCATTCATTATGTTAAGGGGGTTCAGTATGTTGTATATCGGTAATGTTAAATTTTCCAATTGCAATGTACCTTTTCACAATAACTACTGATCAGATCATCTTAAAATTTTCTCTGTGTGTTATACCAACGTTATATATTAATCTGAGGTTAAAAGTTTTTTGTAAATAACTGTTAGATTTTTTAAAATATAATAAGTTTTAAAGTACCCAAAAAATCATGAAATTTTTCACTTTTTTGCCCAATAAAATTTTTTTCACTTTAGTGTTATTAAAATTTATAACCTCAGATTAATTTAAACTATGTATTACATCATATAAAAAAAGTTTACGAGAAAACATAGCATAGTTTTTGAGAAAAAGGTACATCGAAGTTCAAGAAATCAAGTTCTGAGAAAAACGCGTTTAAAGATTTTATTGTTAACCCATTTCCTTTCGAAGCCATGACATTAAAATAGCTTTTAATGTCAATTTTTTTTCAATCGTCTTGATACTTTGTGACATTATTAATAAAGCTTGTAATAGTATTTTAAGCCAATAGTTTTTGTTTTGATTTTTTCACCGATTTTGGGGTACTGAACCCCCTAAGCTAGATATGTAGTTACTTACTTGGTTCGAAGTTATGTTTATAGCTCCTTTTGGAAGATAAGGGAATTAAAATCGTATTTTTTCAATAAAGTCTACAAGACCAATCGATAATGTTTTGACGTAAACAAATTACAATTTGTTTATTAGTCTACAATTTTTATAGCAAAAAATATGTCTTTGAAAAGAAACAGTAAAAAAGATACATTCATTTCTGTCTATCCCCGGTTGGTAGACCCGGTTTTTTCCGTATTATGTGCATCAGTCTTTCTTACAATAACCCTAAATCTTAAATTTTCATAATTAATAAATTTTTATTCACAATAGATATTTATGCAACTAGTGCGAAAAGGAATGCTTTTTAAAACAAGTGGATTTTATTTCACGAGCGAGGTACGAGCGAGTGAAATAAAGACACGTGTTTTAAAAAGTTTACTTTTCGCACGTGTTTCATACACTATTTTTTATAATTGCGTGAAAAAAATCAAATCTCATTGGTTCAAAAATAATTCACTTGCTAATTAGACTAAAATAGACTAAGAGATGTCAAGGAAAACAACCAATGATCTCGCAGTTCGGAGCGCGTGACGTTATAAAAAACCAATAAGCGTGTTTCAACATTTTGTCAAAGAAAGCAACCAATGAACTCGCAGTTCGAAGGGCGTGACTTAAGAAATATTCCCATCGCGAGAAAAAAAATCATTGATTCAAAAATAATTCACGCGCATAATATTTTTAAATACAGCAGATCGATAAATCTTTGGATTTTATGAGTATTATCAAATCGAAATTTTACTTGAAATGTTGGCATCTTATAAAAAGAGTGCGACAAAGTCTTTTTTTCACTGCTTTTGGGTGAAAAAAAGTACTTTTTTTCACTGTTTCAAAAAGTCTAGCTTTGTGCACGCGTCTGATATTGAAATTATAATGTAAAAGTCGGCTTTTTTTCACGCAATTATAAAATAGTTATTTATGGAACAAGTGTGAAAAGCAACACTTTTTAAAACTAGTGCATTTTATTTCACGAGATAGGTACGAGCGAGTGAAATAATCACGTGTTTTAAAAAGTTTACTTTTCGCACGTGTTTCATACACTATTTTTTATAATTGCGTGAGAAAAATCAATTCTTATAGGTTAAATATAATTCACGTGCTAATTAGACTAAAATGAATTTTGAGCTTCCAGAAGAGATGTCAAAAAAACCCAATTAACTCGCAGTTGGGAGGGCGTGACGCTATAAAAAAACAATAAGCGTGTTTCAACATTTTGTCAAAGAAAACAACCAATGAACACGCAGTTCCAAGAGCGTGACTTAAGAAATATTATCATCGCGAGAAAAATATTTCATTGATTCAAAAATAATTCACGCGCATAATCTTTTTAAATAAAGCAGATCAATAAATCTTTGGATTTTATGAGTATTATCAAATCGAAATTTTACTTGAAATGTTGGCAACCTATGAAAAGAGTGAAAAAATGTCTTTTTTTTTCACTGCTTTTGGGTGAAAAAAAGTACTTTTTTCACTGTATCAAAAAGTCTAACTTTTTGCACGCGTCTGAATTGAAATTATAATGTAAAAGTCGGATTTTTTTTCACGCAATTATAAAAAATAGTTTTTCATTCAGAACTGTTTTCTGATGTACAAATCTTTAAAAATAAATCCAATTCTGATTTTTAAAACAAACATGCTGTTTCATTCTAGTAAAGTAGAGCTCCCTCTAGACAAATTTGTGTTTTTTTCATCTATTACATTTTAAAGTCTTAGTTACTAATAACCCTCATAGATGACGGTAGTAAAAGTGTATTCAAAATTAAAGAGTGGAGTTATTAACTGTTGTGAAATTTACGTCTTTGGCAGTATTGAAAGTACAATAATATTACTTAAATACAAATAAATTGTTTTTAAAAAATAATTACAGCTCAAGGGGGTTATTTAAAATATATTTAGTAGTTTTCTAATCATTCTTATCAAAATTGGAATTTTGTAGTTGGTTTTTGCCAAATGGCAAAAATTTTAAAATTGAAATCATTTAAATTAAAATGCAATACTTTTTTTTGTATTTTTAACCTAATGTATGAGTATTAAAGATAAAAATATTTTTTTCGGGGTGAAAAACAAATTCATGCATTCAGAGTTAAATTTAATTTAAAATTTTATGCAGTGAAAACAACCCTGCATATTTGCTCATTTCTAAGCTGCCTTGATAGGTATAGAACTTTCTTACTAATACTTACAAAACAATTCTTGGAATTATTTTTATTTCAAAATTCAAGAAACTATGTGGCAACAAAACCTTTGATATTGACATCATGAAAATAATTTTAAAAGCCATAAAAACTAAATATAAAGACGTAGTAAATGTTCTGTTGACAAATGAACAATGAAACATTTTCAAGAAGCTTCTTTTTTCAGTAAACCCGATACAACTTAGCACTTGGAAGTGACATCTTGATCTATCCCAGAGCGTTACAATGTCTCCTGAAGCATAGATGTTGATTAATGGAGGAAATACTTTGTCGTACATTCTCTTCTTGGAGAGAAATTCGAAGGACTAAGTTATCTGTGTTGTATGGATCTGATGGAAGATTAGAGTAACATATTGGCTGACTTTTTTTCACTGGGTAGAAATGGCATGGAACAAAAGAGTATTAATCGAATTTGAAATTTGCAGCCACTTATTTAAATTTATTTGAATGTTCCCGAAACAATTTCTGGAGAAAACCAATGCCAATCATTTGGTTTAAATCTTAACTAATTTCTTTTATATTTGTAATTTGTTTCGAAATTTAAGAAGTTGTGTATAAACATAACCTTTGATATTGACACCATGTATGTTAATTGTAGTTATTTATTTTATTTTATGGATAAAGTTTTGTCTGTGGCAACATTGTTTTGTGAAAGATGAATCAGTTTTCGAAAAAGTTTTAACTCTCTTGCTGTAACGGTTTTTTTACTTGTGCCGGCTGTTTCATCTATTTTTAGAGAAATAAATTATCAGAGTTTTCTGTGAAAAGATTTGTTTCTGTAGTACATTGTACTTACATTTTGGCGCCCGAACAGGGACTTGCGAAAAAAAAATGGCAAGTTTCTTTAAATCTGGATACAAGAAAGCAGATTTGCTGGTAGTTCTGGAAGAAATTAACGAAACAGCGCCGGTGGGATCAACTCTAGCAAAGTTGAAGGACTTGATTTTGGCTAGCAATGAATATAACAAGGATCCAGAATTTGTTAAACAAGTACTTGAGGATACCGTTAGAGAACGAAAGAAGCAAGAAGAAATACTTCTTCAAAAAGAAAAAGAACAAGAAGAAAGACTTCTTCAAAAAGAAAAAGAACAAGAAGAAAGACTTTTTCAAAAAGAAAGAGAAGAACGACTTCTTCAAGAAAAGAAAGATGCAATGGAGCTAGAAAAAGCAAAGGAAGCTTCAGAGTTAGAAAAAGCCCGAATGGCTCATGAATTAGAAATGGCCAAGATACAGGCGCAATGTCGAGAAATGACTGCTCAAAATGCCGCCAATCCAAATTCCGTTAATGCTGAAGCAGTGAATTCTAGAAGGAAGTTTACTTTGCCGAAACTAGAGTTCAGACAGTTTGGCGACGATGTCAAAGAGTGGCTCCCGTTTTGGAACCAGTTCCAGCACATCGATAATGATGCGGACATTGCACTTGAAGACAAGTTCCAATATTTGATTCAAGCTACTGTGATGGGTTCCAGAGCGAGAGAAATCGTCGAAAGTTTCCCGCCAACTGGCGAAAATTATACTAAAGCCGTCGACAGTCTGAAATCAAGATTTGGAAATGAGGATCTTCTAGTGGAGATCTACGTAAGGGAACTTCTCAAATTAATCATCAATGTTCAGGTGAATAGATCTTTTCCCCTTACATCTTTGTATGATAAACTGGAAACTTACCTAAGAGCATTAGACACTCTTGGAGTTACTACAGACAAGTGTGCATCTATACTTTACCCGATGGTAGAATCTTGTTTCCCGGAAGAATTTTTGAAGGCATATCATCGAAGCAATTCTTCGACTCCTAAAATAGAAGCAAAAGAAAGGCTAAACAAGCTGATGGTGTTTCTAAAAGCTGAAGTGGAGGGTGAAGCTCGAATTAATTTAGCGATGGATGGTTTTGGCCTGCTCAAAGTTGAAGATACCAAGGGTGCAAAGAAGAAGAAGGTTGCATATGAAATAAATAAAATCGGAGCACCATCAACAGCCTCTGCCTTACACGCAGCTCCTTACGTCAAAGAACAAAGGAAAGGCTGCCTGTTTTGTGATGGTAAGCATAATAGTTCTGATTGTTTTTCCGCTCAGAAAAAGTCTTTAGCTGAGAGACAAGAAATAGTTAAAAGTAAGAAAGGGTGTTTTGCCTGTTTGGCTCTAGGTCATGTAGCTAAGCGTTGCAGGAGTTTCGTAAAATGCCTTATTTGTGGTAGAAAACACGTTACACTTATGTGTGATAGCTTGGAAAAAATGTGTAAATCAGCTTCGAAAGAACGAGAAGGTGCGCAGACAGAGACGCCAGTAAATGATGTAAATATGACGCATTTAAATCAGACACCAGAAGTTTTTCTGCAAACTTTGGTCGCCAAGCTTGTAGCCAACGGTAAAGAAATGAGTGTCCGTCTTTTGTTTGATACAGCATCACAGAGATCCTACATCGTCAATAACGTTGCCAAGTCGATGATGTATGCCCCTTTTGAAGAAATGAACGTGGCCCATTCCCTATTTGGAGGTGTAATCACTGATGCTAGAAAACACAAGAAGTATGAAATAACAGTTGCATCGCTCAAAGGAAAATTCTCATGCAAATTGGAAGTAATGGGCCAAGATGTTATATGTGAGAAGATATTGCCAGTAAGCAGAGGTCCATGGCTCAAAGAATTAAAGACTTTAGGAATCAATTTGTCTGATGTTAGCCAGACCTATGAACAAGTACACATACTAGTAGGAGCAGATATGATAGGCAGGTTATTGACTGGGCAGCAAAAGGTTTTGTCAAATGGCATGGTTGCAACAGAAACAAGTCTCGGATGGACCTTAATGGGAAAGTTGCCGCATCAGAAGCCTGGTACAGAGAATCTAGCCATGTCAGTAATATCACTTTTTGTTAAAGAAGCTGAGATGGCCGATCTGTGGAGACTAGACTTAATCGGAATCAAAGATCCCATTGAGAAGAAATCTAAAATGGAGAAAGATTTTGAGGCCCAAGAGCATTTTCTTCAGTCTGTAAAGGTCAATGATCAAGGAAGGTACGAAGTCCGTTTACCATGGGAAGAAAACGAATCTTTTTTACCCGATAACTATAACCTGGCAAAGAAGAGATTAGAGCGAACAACACTTCAGCTGAAATCCAAGAATATTTATTATGACTATGAAAAGGTGTTCGAAAGCTGGCTGGACGAGGAAATTATCGAAGAAGTACCCTCTAATGAAATTGGCTTACCAGGGAACTACTTGCCACATAGGGCAGTAATAAAAGAAAGCAGTACTAATCCTATTAGGCCGGTCTTCGATGCTTCTGCCCGCATGAAGGGTCATCCTTCCCTTAACGATTGTTTGCACAGTGGTCCAAATTTAATCGAACTTATCCCCGATGTCTTGCTGCGTTTCAGAGAAAGAAGTATTGGTATTTCTTCAGATGTCAGAAGAGCGTTTCTACAGTTAAGTGTCGCCAAAGAAGATAGAGATTATTTAAGGTTCTTGTGGTGGCAAGACGAAGAGAATAAAACGTGCAAAATATTTCGACATGCAAGAGTGGTTTTCGGAGTAACGAGTAGTCCTTTCCTTTTGGCAGCTGTCATAAGGTATCACATACAAAATGTTCAAGGCTACGATACAGATTTCAAGAAAAGGCTCTTGCAGAGTTTCTATGTTGATAATTCTTTAACCAGCGTGGATACTTCAGTTGAAATGGAAGAATTTAAACAAAAATCCATTGAATTGATGCATAAAGGTAGTTTCGAGTTGAGGAGCTGGGAACACTCATATTGCAAGAATTTACCCTCAGAATCATCCGTGTTAGGCTTAAAATGGAATAAAACCAAAGACACACTCAAAGTCAATATGAGTTGGTTGAAAGAATTGAGCGTGGAAAAAGTCACCAAGAGATCTATTCTGTCTGTGGCGCACCGTATTTTCGATCCCATTGGATATACCGCTCCAGTCATGTTGTGCCCTAAGTTAATGCTACAAAAGACATGGGTGATGGGCGTTGATTGGGATGAAGAGATCAGAGAAGATCTGAAAAAAGAATTTCTTCTGTGGTATGCAGATTTGAAAGTATTGGAAGAAATTGAGATTCCCAGGTGGATTCAAGTTACCTCCGAAAATCTAATTAGCTGTTCTTTACATACATTTTGCGATGCCAGTAAACATGCTTATGCAGCTGTGGTTTTCTTGAGAATTGAAGATGAAAATGATGTCAAAATCAGTCTTCTGTCAGCAAAGTCTCGTATTGCACCGCTCAAAGAAGGGACCATACCTAGGCTCGAGTTGACTGCTGCCTTGGTGGGAGCTAGACTTGCACACTCAGTTGTGCAAGCACTCGGCTGGAAGGATATCAAGCAATATTTCTGGAGCGATTCAACTACGGCTCTTGCCTGGATTTCGAAGGTAGAGAACTGGTCTGTTTTTGTTAGAAACAGGGTACAAGAAATAAGAAAATTAAGTAATCCTTCGTCATGGCATCATGTTCCGAGCCATTTAAATCCTGGAGATCTACCCTCGAGAGGATGTAATGCAAAGCAACTCCTCGACTTTGCATGGTGGGAGGGACCGAATTGGCTAAAAGAACCTCGAGATAATTGGAGCCACCTAACATATACGGAAATACTCAATGAAGAAGAAATTTCAAAAGAAAAAGTAAAATCCGTTACGACACTTGCTAATGTCGAGGAAAATAAAGAAACTAACTGGTACTACAAGTACTTTTCAAATTATGAAAGGATCATTCGAATGATCTGTTGGATTCTAAGGTTTATTGGGAATTCCTCTTCTGCCAAAGAAAGTCGAACTTTTGGAGAAATATCTGCATTAGAATATGAAAAGGCAGAGTTAGTTGTTCTAAAAATGATTCAGCAAGAATGTAATGAAGTACTAAATCACAAGAAGCTTAAAAATCTCTCAATATATACCGATGATGAAGGCGTTGTGAGGGTGAAGACCCAAATTATCTACAGGAAAGATAAAGAAGATTTTCGGAAACCAGTCCTTTTGCCTGGCAATCATGAGGTTGTGCTAAGGCTTATACGTTTTCATCATGAGAAAAACTCTCATTGCGGAGCTCAGATGCTACTTAATATATTGAGAGAAAAATACTGGATTGTGAATGGCAAGAGAATTACCAGGAAAATCGTCGCAAAGTGTACCATATGCGCAAGATTCTCTTCTCAGAAGTTGGAAAGTACTGTGTCTCCCCTCCCTGAAGACCGTGTAAAAGATGCCGCAGTCTTCCAGATTACTGGAGTAGATGCTGCCGGGCCCTTACACCTTAAAGACAACTCGAAGGCTTGGGTACTCATCTTTACCTGTGCAGTTTATAGAGCCGTTCACCTTGAACTTGTTAATGGTGCTTCAACGGAAACGTTTCTGATGGCTTTAAGAAGGTTTGTAGCAAGAAGGGGTAGATGCACTACACTGTTAAAAAAAATCGACCCGAAAACAGCACACTGTCGGGGTAACATTTGTGCCACGACAGTGTGCTGTAATTTGGAAAACATCAAGGTGTAGTTTTTCATTTAACATCACATGCAGTTATTTTACAGCATATCTGTTAAATCATTTAACAGCAACTGTTGTATTTTAACCCCACATTTTTTTTCCCGCTTAACATCACCATATGCTGTATTTTAACCCCACATTTTTCTCAGCTTAACATCACCATGCTGTATTTTAACAGCACATTTTTTTTTCGTTTTGCATCATATGCTGTTGCTTTACAGCATCAACTGCCAAGCAGTTTTCACCTTAATGGCACTAACAGTTGCAAACACATTTTAAAAACTTTTTGAAACTATTTGCTAAAAAAAAAAAGATTTTAAAAATGTATTTGCAACTGTTAGCTTCTATTGGGAAATAAATGCTGCATTTAATTTTTTTCTCTAATACAAATGCTGTTATTTTTTATACCATGTCGTTTAGCTGTTTTACAGCAAATGCATTTTAATACTTTGTTACAACAGTTTACTTAACAGTTACCTGCTGCTTCTTTACAACCAATTTACAGGGTGTCTCAATTTTATAGAAACTGAAAAATGCTTGACTTCAGAAGTTTGTATTAAGGGTCTGAACAAAGAAAGCTCCATTTGAATTTTTGTTTCTTTCTTAAAATTTAACTTTTCTGAGTAGGAATCATTAGGAAAAGAAATACAGGTGAAATCATATAATAATGTGCAAGTCTTTGTTTATTTAATTAATGTTTCAAGTAAAAGCTCCGTGGTTTAAATAAGTGAAGTAAGTTGATATCTGTAAAAAAAATTATGTAGTTTTGTTTACGGCTTGTAGTAATGACAGATTGCATTTTTTATGCAAATGTTAATAATAAATTGGGTAAAAAAATCCCAAAACTTTTATTAAACCAAATAAGAATTTCATCAACAAAAATACAATCAGTTATTACTATTACCAGCAGTAAAATTTATTCAATTTAAGTATTGTTAAGATGCTAGATTTCAACACAAATTTATTCCTTTATTTCAAGAACTTTTCATACTAGAAACATAAATAAAATTATTAAGAAAAAGTAACAAAAACATGTAATATATTTAAACACTGGCACTTTGTGTAGCTACATAAGTGCTACAATTTATTTCTTTGCTTCCAATAATCATTCAAAACCCGTGAAGTTCGTCGACAAAAAGGGGGACTTCAGGATCTGAGAAAAGGCTGGAACCTATAAAATTTAAATATATAATGAAGACAGTAAGGAGGTCACTCATATGCACTAATGTATAAAATACAGTAATTAATAAGTGACGACACATTAGTATATATACTAATGTACCCACACACGCAAAAAAACATTAATTTAGCAATATTATTTTTTCCGTTATACTGTGTTAAATACCAGCTTTAAATTATTTGGAAAGGCATAACCAGATGCCACAATTGTGAATACTTGAAAAGTAATTTTTCACTTGCATTAAAGATTATTTCTTGCAATAAGTAGCCTCTCGTATATTAAAATGATTCTCTTCCAGAACAGAAGAAAAAATGTTCGCATAAGCAAATTATGCCAAAAGATAACCAACTTAAAAAAGAAAACGTTTACATCAAAAAGTGTTTTTTTTTTAAATGAAATCTGTAAAAACGTTACGGGGGTCCAGTACCGAAAAAATTATTATAGCTGTGTATGGATTTGTCCCCATGTTTTATATGATAAAACACACAATACATGACTTTCCAATGTCTATTATTTTTTTAATTAAAAAAAGACTAAAAATTTGGAATAATTGATGCTCAGAAATTTTTATATATCAAGAAATAACTTGATTTTTGTAATAGTAAACATTTTCTGACATCATACACAATCACAGAATATTCATAAGCATAATTGAAAACTTGAAATAAAAAATATATAAAATTTAAAAATTCTTAATTTTTTTTGTTTCCATTACTTTAAAAAATATATTTTTAAAACAAATTTATGCTACCTGCATTGTAAATTGCAATAAAATGTTAAATAAAAAAATAATATTTCTCGATTATGAATGCTTTTACTCGAATAAATACCCATTTTCATTTTAAAAATATATTTCATTCATTATTTAGAACGCCAATGATTTTGAAAGTTGCAGACGATAAAACGTTCTTTAGACGAAAATTAAAGCAGTCAAAATTAGATTTTACCAATGCTAACAGAATACCAAACGTAATATCTATATTTTTTTTCAATATTCAGATGATCTTTTCGAAATTTAAACGATAGCATATTATTTATATAAACAGACTAATAACTGGAAAAGAACAAAAACATAACTAATTAATAGTTACGGTTTCTTGACGTTTTTATCACTGATTATTTACTAAAATGTTGTAAAATAGCTATTAGAGGATTATAAACAACAACACAGCAGCTATTTTTATTTATTTTCCCTGTCTTCCGGGACTATAACAAAAAAGCAAGACGTTTTGGCTGGACAGTGAAATAAAAAAAAGCGAGACTATCCGCCAAAATCTGGACGCCTGGTCACATTACGAATATCTATGTTGTAGAAAAAGAAATTTGCTCTAATTTTTGCACTTGCACATTTTTTATGCGGGTAAAAGTTACTGAGCTACGTAGACTAATACCACAACAGTCATCTATCTTAAAGTCATAACACGATATCAACGATTCAAACGCAATATACAAATTTGATATTTCAAAGAACTAGAACTGGTTCAATCAAAATCACATATCAAAGCAAGAAAGAAATATACATTATTAAATCTAATAAACTTTTTATTATAAATTTTATTAAGTAAAATAAATTACTCACCGTCGTGGATTGGATTGGTTGACATATATTTTCAGGCTTGTGTGGGTCGCAAGGACCTGCTTGTAAGCCATCGTCAAGTAAGACAACACAAGACACACACAAACACATATGACAGATGTTGCCATCTGTCGCCACCTCCACAATTTGGACATGTCCCTGAAGAGGAGGGAAATTTTCTCCAGGAACCTATACCCATGTTGAACTGCGCAATGACCGACCACAGGACTTTCGGACCCAACAGATTTTACGAGCACGTACTCCGCATATACTCGGTAAGTCTTCAGTGGCACCGGGTCTCGAACTCTCAACCTTCCGATCTGGATTCCGAGATCGTGACCACTAGGCTCTTTACAGCCCTAGTACTCACTGTCGTGTTTTTGTTATCGTTCCTCGTATCGTATCCTCGTTCCAGACAACTTTGCATCACAACACAGCGTGACGTGAATCGCAAGCGCCGTCTAGCGAATTATTAGCAACTTAATACTTTGTGTGCAGTATTAAAAAATACAACGCTGAGATGTTTTTCTATCTACAAAACTCTGTGGTGTTGTTTTGAAAACTGCAATATAAATTTTTAAAAGTACAATAATCTGTGTTGTTTGCAAGTACATCAGCACAATCTGCCTTACATATAGTGCAGTATGGGTGGTTATTTTACATTTTTCGTGATGTAATTTTACATTTTTTTTAACAGTGTACTATATATTGTGATAACGGCAAAAATTTCGTTGGTGCTGCTAACTGTCTACGTTTGCTCGACTGGAATAAGATTATCAAGCACGGTGCCATCAATAATATCCATTGGAAGTTTAACCCCCCGACAGCTGCGTGGTGGGGTGGATGGTGGGAGCGCCTCATACGAGTATTGAAGGATCTCTTGAAAAGAGTTTTAGGCCGCGCTCTCTTATCCCAAGAAGAGATGGTCACAGTTTTGTGCGATTGTGAATCACTCATGAACTCTCGTCCACTAACTTACATCTCGGAGAATAATGAAGATCCTATACCTCTTTCCCCATCGATGTTCCTACAAGATATTCAAGAGTGGAGAACTCCCGACTTAGATTCTGTTGACCAAAAGAGCTTAAATCGAAGAGTAAAATATAGGCACGCCCTACAAAAAGATCTTCGCAACAGATTTCGTTCAGAATATTTGGGTCTGCTTGTGCAAAGGAATAAGAAGATCGATCATCGAACCATATCGGTGGGAGACATCGTATTAGTTGGATCTGACAACACAAAAAGAATTGATTGGCCTTTAGGACGTATTGTCGAGTTATTACCAGGGTCGGATGGCAATGTTAGACTGGTTAGAGTTCAAACTGCCTATTCGAAGCTCCTCCGTCCTGTTCAGCGAATATATCCTTTAGAAGTCTCTTCAAAATCGGACTTTGTGAACCGCCCCATAAAGGATGCAGCTGTGAATACTACAGGACAAACAACATCGTATGTCACTAAACAAGGACGTGTAGTTAATTTTCCTGAACGTTTGCAGTTTTAAATTTTGTGTTTTTGCCCAGACAAAATTTTCATTTTTTATGTATTATTGTAGTAATACTCGTATGTTGAGATGCTGCAGCATCTCAAGGTGGGAGGATGTTAATTGTAGTTATTTATTTTATTTTATGGATAAAGTTTTGTCTGTGGCAACATTGTTTTGTGAAAGATGAATCAGTTTTCGAAAAAGTTTTAACTCTCTTGCTGTAACGGTTTTTTTACTTGTGCCGGCTGTTTCATCTATTTTTAGAGAAATAAATTATCAGAGTTTTCTGTGAAAAGATTTGTTTCTGTAGTACATTGTACTTACATTTGGTCTATAAAGATTCAAATAAACCAAAAAAAAACTCGTGAAACAACTTTAAAGAACGTGACTATGAAAATGTTTTAATTTGATGTGTGGCAACGTTGTTAAAAAAAAGAAGATAGAAAATGGAAGGTTGATGTTTTAAACGCTCTTGTAAATAATATGTTAAAACTAATAAATATTATAACGCTACCATCAGAGACTACTGAATATTAAAGTTATTCGTCACAGAACAAAAATTTTTTATATTTGTAATTTGTTTCGAAATTTAAGAAGTTGTGTATAAACATAACCTTTGATATTGACACCATGTAAATCATTTAAATCCCATAAAACTAAACAAAGAAGTAGTAAACGTTCTGTTGACAAATGAACAACGAAACATTCTCAAGAAGCTTCTTTTTTCAGTAAGCCCGATACAACTTAGCACTTGGAAGTGACATCTTGATCTATCCCAGAGCATTACAATGTCTCCTGAAGCATACACTCTTAAAACAAAAGAGTGAAATCCATTTCAGTAGGAGAAGTGCATTTTCGACACTGGAAAGGAGTGAATATTAACTCAAACTGAGTTAAAATCACTCGCGTTTGGAGTGATCCTGTAGGTCATCCACTCCTTTGGGAGAAGTGCATTTTCTAGACTGGAGGTGTGAAATTAACTCAGACTGAGTTAAAATCGCTCGCTCGTTTTAAGAGTGTAGATGATGATTAATGGAGGAGATACTTGTCGTAGATTTTCTTCTTGGAGAGAAATTCGAAGGACTGAGTTATCGGTGTCCTATGGATCGATCAGAGATTAGAGTAACATAAAAACTGACTTTTTAAGCTGGGTAGAAATGTCGTGGAACAGAAAAGTATCAATCGATTTTGAAATTTGCCGTCGATTTTTTAATCGATGTGAACGTACCCGATTTCTGGGCCAAAGCACGTTTTTAATACTAGATAACTTATCTCAAATGATAAAATAAAGAACATAGGAGACATTAAAATTAGATTGTTTTCTTTATTTCTTACAAAAAATTAAAATTTATGTAAAATTACTTTTTTCATTGGGTAGAAATGGGTTGTGTGGAACAGAAAAGTATTAATCGATTTCGTAAATTGCAACTCATTTTCAAATAGATTTAAACATACCTGATTTCTAGACCGAAACTCGTCTTTAATAGTCAATAACTTTTCTTATATGATAAATTGAGGGTGATGGGAGATATTAAAATGGTACTTTTCTTCGCAGCTTCACTGTGTTAAAAATTATGGTACAAGGATCCCGTAATCTAGGCCTTTCTACACTGCTCAAAACAATTAGGGGAGCACTTTGCGTACTTTTGTTTACCCGTCCAGTTCCAACTTCTTATTTTTTATTATAAAAATCTAAAATTTATGAAACAGATTCCTTGTGCATCCAAATTTAAATGGTAAAAAGCAGGAAAACAAATCTTAATTTTTTTTAAACTAAAATTTAAGGGGCGAAAAATTGAAATCATAACTTTTGAATAAATTGTAACAATAATTTTTTTAAAAATTTTAATTGTAAAAAGGATAAAATCAAATTTTAGACTTCTAATAATTCGAGCTTGAAGAATTTATGGTCAATTTATTTCATAAAAGTTTTGGGAGTGAATTTTATTTTACCATGTTTTTCATATTTTCATTCAATTAAAACAAATATAATTTATTTTTTTCAAAAGACATGATTCTTCCATCTAACGATAAATAAGTAAGAGTTCAACTTGGTGAGAAAAAAATGGGAAGCTGATGATACCACATGGAATCATTGGGGGCGAAATGGTTTAAACCATGCATTCCCCTAATTGTTTTGAGCAGTTTATTTGCCACCACTACTTGAAGAGTAGATTTACACCTTGCTGTGCAACTTAGATGCAACGCAAAAGCGGTGAATCAACGCTCTAAATGGTTCTGGTGGAAGCTAAAGGTTAGGTTTGGTTAGGTTTGAATAATAGTCGTACTAGAGCTACACGAGGGCTATTGGGGACGGGCGTCGTATTTTAGAACCACAGTCAGGTGACGAGTCAACACCTGAATAGGCACCCAACGCAACCGTTAAGGGCGGCATCGTACGCAGCGTTAGGACTTTGAAGGATGTTTAACGTGCACTCCCTTACACGGGGTATTATTCGTCGGACATTTTTGGCTGCACGGGCCGTTTATAGGTCGGCAGCTATTTTGGCAGTGCCCTGACCCGAACCTGGGACATTCCGCATGCTAAGCGAGTGCTTAACCGACTGGGCTCCCCAGCCCTGGTAGAAGCTAAAAGTTCCAAGGATTACGAAGGATTTTTGCATGCTTAAACAACCTTGCATCAACTTTAACTATGAAGACTTCTGCACGATTTTCATCTGACAAAACAGTTATTCATATGATTCCCTAATTCCGTATAACATCATTTTTACATGTATCCTTTTATCTGACGAATAAGTGAGATCAAAGGTCTAATTTACATAAAATTACAAAGGAACAGACTATGCAAGCCATTATTAAATTAACATAGTGTGCCAGCGGGTGTGAATGCTAGGTTAAATAACTACTACCTTATTCAACTTGTAACAAAAATTATATAAAAAAACATTAACAAGAAAGGTTATTATAAAATTTAAATAATTAAATTAGATGCGATTATACTGGCACGCAGGCAGTAAACTTGGTGAAAGTTACTGAGAAGAGTAAGATCACAGACAATCATTGTAAACAGACATTCCAATCGGGATTTTTTTTGAGAGAGTGACGTCACCAGCCACCCAGCAGATTAATTTCGAACTAATGATGACGTGCTGGTTAAAACTGCGCGCGACTCTAAGGTGCCCGCGAAACTTGTACTAATTATGCTCAAACTTGGATAAATTAATGCGCGCTTGCGCGCTACTTTTGAAATATATTGCGGAGAAGAAGAAAATTGCGACTCGAGAGAGGCCTGGAGAAAAATGTTTTTGTTGCGTTCTTTTCTCGTCAAAACACATATTTTTTTTATTTATTTAATGAAATTATTTTATGTTCCCAAGGATATTGATAGGTAAGTGTTTTAAATATTTTATTTATTCAAATATTCTTGTAAGTTTTCTTTCATCAGCGCTAAATGCTCGATCACTTAAGAAGGATTGGTCATTTTTGTATTGAAAATTATTGATATATGTAGCTTAACATACCTAAAGCATCTGGGTTTTTTTTTTAGTCTTCGGTAATTATTTTTTATTTAAAATTATTAAACGTTATTAACTACTAAATGAGTTGCACTTTTTTTCGTGTAACTTTATTAAATAAGTTAAGATATATGTAGAGTTAAAATATTATTGTTGTTAGTTTTTAAAACTATGTTTTAAACAAATAACCTAACTGATGACCTATAAACGGCCCGTGCAGCTTAAAATGTTCATTGAATGTAACATAGTGTAGAGGGAGTGCACTTTAAATATGATAGATGCAATATGGTTGTGTTGGGGGCCTACTCAGGTGCTCCCTAATGATCCCTTCTAAATATATTATATGAATGGACCAGTTACCACCAGATTTGTAGGAATTTCTACTCCCAAAATAATAAATTTTTTAGGCAGGATAAATTTACAGTTTCCAAAAATCATTAGATAAATTTCATTAAATTGTTTACTTTTTAATTTATGTCAAATGTTACGTGTTTTTAGTACCTAATTATTCTTTAATTTTTTTTTTAAGATCTTGTTTAGCTGTATAGTTAGAGCTGATATTTCCATACAATAAGCACTTTTTGATTCAAAACTTACTACTTCATTTCACTAAAAAATAATTTGATATATTGGCTATTAAAATTTAAGGTCTAACAATATATATTATAAATTAATTGCTTCGCTTTAGAGCATTAAAAAAATTTTGTGGATTTTTATTCATAATTTTGATGTGTTGTGTTTAAAAAAGCTTTTTCTTCATAGGATGAAGAAATAGTTGAGCTTATTTGTGTGAAAACTTATTCCATAACCTCCATCTCCAAAGGGCCAATTAACACCTGATTTGTTGGAACACCTACTCAAGTGCACCTACTTCGCCAATTATTCCTTGAATTGTACAAAATTACTTGCATGCCTCTCCCTATATATAAGTTTATTTTTAAATATATAGTACTCTGAGTAAAAAATGTAGCATACAGTGTAGGTACCTACGAATAAAATTTTGCTTTATATTACTAAGCTGAATATAAAAATACTTAAAAGATATTTTGTTTTTATGATGTTCTTCTAGAATTGATATGTTGTTAACATATGTTTTTTTAGTTGACTTTTTTTGGATGGGTAGTTATTTTTTTTATTTGGTTATTATTTTTTAAAATATATCTCACTTTATTTAAAAAAAATAAATATTTTGCATTTGTTTTCTTAAATTGTATAAGTTTGTGATTACAAAAGTGCCGCAATACATTTACTAATGATTAAACAATGTTTTGATACATTTATCAGAAATTATGCCTTTTTTCCGTAAAGAACTTGTAGGCTGTAAATTATTCATATTTCCCCCCCCTTAATCATTGGATTATTTAGAGAAATGGAGTTATTTTTGCTTGCTCTAGAAGCAAACTCTAATTGAGAAATTTGAGAAAAAAAAACATTTTATCATCAGACACTTTATTTGTAATAACATTATTTCTAGCTTCTTGTATGTTCTGATATTATACAAACTATAATTGGCTGTGTTGTAGAATAATAAGCAAAGAAAATATTAATGTTTTTGCAACAAGGAAAAGCCCATTGAAGGAAAAACTACTATATTTACCATTTCAAAACTTGTAAACACCGAATTCAAAACTTGTAAATGCTTTATTAACTTTAAAACTTGATTATTAATTGCAAATTTATCTACATACTTATTATTTTGAGATGCGGTCTCATTATTACTAATTCCTTTCTGCTGAAAAACATATTCTAATATTATTTGGAAAAGTTAAATTGAAATGATTAATATATAAATATATGCCTGAAATTGATATTTATAATTTTTAATACAAAAAACCCTTTTACAGATGTAAAATTTGGAATTGTAAATTAAAGGTTTAAAATTCTTTTTCATTGTTTTGTGGTAATTTCTGTTTGCATATTTACTTAAATTTTATAATTTTTTTTTATCATATATAAAATATTATAACAGTAGTTATCATATATTTCAGTTAATATATAAATAATATATTCATTTTTTAAATTAAATAACAAGGCTTGTTTCATGTGGGAACTAGCAACAGCTCCACAGTCTTGTTTTCATTTTTCTCGAATTACTTTTGCATTCTATTTGCTTTGGTATTCCAAATAGAATTATCTAAGAATAGTTGTTATATATTATAATATATATCTAATAATAGTTGTTATATATTTAAACCAATTATTCCAACTTCTTTTGATGCAAGTTTTCATTGTTAAATTATTAAAACAACCAACAGCACAGCAAGAAGTTGTAATTTTAAAATATAACAACTAAATTAAATTATTCTTAGAAAACTCAATTTCGAAAAAAAAAACCAAAAGTAATTCAAGAAAAGTGCAAACTAGACCGCGGAGCTCTTGCCAGATCCCAAAAACAAGCTCATTAATATAATGGTTTCTGGCTGCCTATTTCTAGCCTCCATTCTGAGCTTTCACACAGTCAATAACGCCTCGTAATTTAGAACCCTGGTCTAGTGCCGCAGTCTATTAAGAAAAGCGAAAATTACACGAGTTACAAAACGTTTATAGCTGTGTTAAAATCCACTTTTGGAGGTAAAAAATAAGCAGTTAGAAACGTTCCAAACTAGGCAAAAAAGTAACAATTTTCCTCACTGGACTGAGGTTTTAAATTACGAAGCGTTATTAGCTACGTTAAAGCTCCAAAAGAGCTAAAAACAGGCAGCCAAAAAACGACTATACTTGTAGCGCCCCTACCAGATTAATTCGTTACTACGCCAGGGGGGTGGAGACTTTTCGCCTCATTCACCTACGTAAATGCGCAGTGTCTGTTTAGATTCTTGTCTGTGAGTAAGATAGTCCGGCGTGCAGTTTTTTTATAGAGAAGCTTGAAGTTGGTTGGTTGGTTAGTTGGTTGGTATACATATATTTTCAGGCTTCTGTGCTTGCTCAGGGAGCCACTTATTAACCTTCGTCACGAAGACAGTCACAACACACACACTCACATGCACACATATACGTGACAGATGCTGCCATCTATCACGCGCCACCTCCACAATTTAGACATGTCCCTGATGGGAAGGGAAAATGTCTCCAGGAACCTGTACCCGTGGGAAACTGCGCAAAGACCGCCCGCAGAACTTTCGGACCCAACAGATTCAATGAGCACGTACTCCGCATATACTCGGTGAGTTTTCAGCTACCAGGACTTGATCGCGGGACCTTCCGATCCGTAGATCGAGACACTGACCACAGGGCGCCTCACAGCCCGTAGCTAAAAGTGTAATGCATGCGTATTAGCATTCAAAGTACTTGAGCGCCACCACGGGTGATCACAGGCAAAGAGCGCCACCACTGACGATCTTACGAACTTCTCGGCTCAGCGGGTCGCCACGATAGGATTTTTAACAAAACCTAATTTATATAAATTACAAAAGAACAAAATTGCAAAAGAATAGACTATGCAAACCAATATTTTAAAACAATTTTTTCAAGATTGCATAAATTTGAATATTTTTCATCTAAGTATCTAACTCTATTTTCATCTAACACATTCAACCGATTCCAATTGCAACATAGTTCGTCACTAAATAATTTTTCACCCACCTAATTTTTAGTTGATAGATACATTTGTAGATAGTAGCTCCTTAGAAATGTCTTTCTTTCCTTACGACTTAGAAAAATGTCGAAAAAGTCAAGCCAAATGAACTCGTTAAAATGTTAATGTCGCCAAAAAGGCATGTTTTTGTTTAAGGGAAGAACGTAAACAAGTTACTTTTAAAAATACAATTTATCCGTGTTCTTTTTAAAATAAAATTCTTTCTTAAGTGAGTTTCTTAAATAAAACTAAAAAAACAACCATAAGAAAATTTTGATATTCTGCCACAATTTAAATTAAAACCTCTCAACTACCAGGCACAGAAATGATTCTAAAATAAATGAACTCACGCTACTTAATTCTATAAGTATCGAGGTTTTTCGAAAATTAATATTAACAATACATCGTCTCTTAAGTTCCCACATGTGCCATCTAACTTTTCAAAACCGTAGAAATGCACTGAGCTGTAACCCTTGGCGAACTTTCCAAAATCGCACCATAAGTCGGCCTAAAACCCAACCATCATAGAATAGGTTTGAATTACCGTCGCATTAGAGCTACACGAGAGAGAGCCGAAAAACGTTTATTTAACACCGCTGTTCGGACTTTCTTGTAACATATCTCAGCATTACATTATGTAGAGAGGTAGACCGATATTATGTAACAAGAAAGTCCGAGCAACCAGTGTTAAATGAACAAACACGTTTTTTGGTTCTCCCTCGTGTTGCTCTAATGCGACGGTAATTCAAACCTATCCTATCATTTCGGTTGGGTTATCGGCCGACTTTTGGCGCTATTTTGGAAAGTTCGCCAAGGGTAACCCTTCATTTAATTTCTACTGGTTTCGCAAAGTTAGATAGCACATATGTGGGAACTTAAGTGACGATATATTAGTACGGTATGAACTATGAAGAAGTTTTGATTTTGTCACGATATTATTACCCCCTATTCTTTTAATTTAAATACCAAGTAAAACATTTACGTCCCAAATCATTCCATTAAAATGTACACAGATGGAAGCAAACTGGATCGCTGCGCTGGTAGCGGCATATACATTGAGAAACCTAGGGATTATTTGCGAATGAGCCTTCGTAATCCTGACTCTTCATCTGTCTTCAAGAGTGAACTCATTGCAATTGATAAGGGCCTGGAAGCTATCCTTCACGAAGATGATTATGAGGACCTTTGGATTTTTTCAGACAGTCGCTGCTCCCTTCAACATCTCTATAATTAGACTGCGGTTGGAGACCAGACTAGCATTTCCATTCTCCACAAATTGAAGCTCATCTCAGAGACCCATAACATCTTTCTACAGTGGATACCATCCCATGTTGACATATATGGAAATGAGCAGGCAGATAGTCTTGCCAAGGAAGGTTGCTGTCACTCTAATCCCTCCTCTTCAGCCCTTACCTTCTTAGAACACCAATCCATCGTCAAAAGCGAAATTTCAAAAGAGTGGAGAAAACCTCCCATTCATCACTGGTATGCGTCCAAGGTGCCGGGCTCTTCAATGGTTCTCAATTGTGACAGGAGCCACCTGCACTGCGGTCGCCAGATTAGCAAGTGGCCACTTAAAATGTCTCTCCTTCTCAGAGGGCGCGAAGACCTTTGCAACCTGCACTAAATGCCTGGTTCACCAGGCCTCCCCCGAGCATATTCTGGACTGCGTCGGACTATCCAAAGATGATGTTTTCTCGTCCCCTCTGCTCGTCATAGACTTTCTGCGGGTCAACGACCTTTTGGACTTGGTCTGACTTCGTCAGACCAAGGAGGATTACCAACAACAACAACATTTACGTTTCTTTTGTGCAGAACATAACATTGGATAGAATAAAAAAGAGAATATTTTACATTGTCTAGCGCATGTAAATTTGCATAGAGACTATATACAAAGTCAATTATCAGACATTCCCGATTAAAATCAATATTTATTTAAATAAATTACTCTTAGATTTAAATAAATTTAATTTAGTTAAAGTTAAATTTATGTGATAAAATATGGACGAAAAATAAGATACGAAATTTTTACAATAACTTTTTAGCATAAAAGTATTTGATGAATAGGTTTTTAATAATATTTCGTCTTAATAAAAGTCGTATACATTTTCAGCTTTGTAACTTTCAACCTATCAACTCTAACAAATTTTAAGATACTCCAAAATTTTCAGCAGTTAAAATAGTGGTATGCTACATTTAATAATTTTAATGCTACCATTTTCAAATCTTGATACGGAATCAAAAAACTCAAAACTTTCTCAAAAAAAAATATGTAATTACTGCTACTTTTAATTTTAACCTGCACTAAATTAATTTGTTGTTTGTTTTGATAAACATTAAATTGGAGTATGCAAACATAACATTCTTTGAATAAAGATTCGTTTGATTAAACTAGCTTTGCGTCCTTAATTTAGAACTAGATAATCTCTAATGCTCACACCGTAACATGAGAATTAACAACTCTTTTTAGAAAAAGAAAATAAAAATATTTTTTATATATATAATGGGGCTGGGGGGGGGGCAATATTGGCGGTCAAGCCTTTGCAGACTCGGCATATTCCTCAGAACTGAGAGCCATTCTTCTGTGACTCTCGCTACCAATTTTGCCGCCCAGATTACAATGAATCTGAGGCTCTCTGTGGATGTTAAAGTATGCCGAGAGAATCCAAGCCAAATGGATCCTCCAAGGATCTTTTACATGCCAATCATATGACTTGCGCGCCAAGGATTTTCCCATCCAGAAAATCCGACGACTCGGCCGGGGCTCAAACCTGCAATCTTGGGCTTATGAGGCGGACGCGTTTGACCTCTCAGCCACTGAGCCGCTAAAAAAATAAAATTTATAAGAGGTAAGGACCGTCTTATGAAAACTGCTGAGACAAATGGATCAAGTTTTCCTGACAAAAGTCCTTCGTCAACTTGCCATATGTTATCGCCGATCATTTCTAAGCAGGTAAATTCCATGTATTGAAAAAAGTTTATGGAACCAAGGGACTCGGTAGAGAACATGTTTCGAACTTAATATATTTAACTTTATATTTAACTCTGAATAGTAGTCAGTGCTGATACTAGAGCGTCCATTTTAGTTTCCTATTTCAGATTAAACTAATCAAAATAACTTTTAATGCGAAAAATCTTTATAAAATAATCCCACCAAAAGGCTTTACCTTCATCAGAAAACGAACGAACTATTGTACATGTAATACTAGTCTCAAGTTTTCTGAAGATTATTTTGCAACAAAAATAATAATTACATACATATGCAGTTGTGGATGTTTTACAAAATCGCCGTTTCCCATAAGACAAAGTAATTAAACATACTGGGCTCCAAATAATTTTTTATGTGAACTTTACGAAACAACAAATAATTGTTTTCATTAATAGCAAATCATTATTTTTAAACCAAGATATATGATACAACAATGGTTTCACCTCGAAATCGAAACTTGTTTTCAAACTAACATTGTTTAAATTAATTAGAGAATGTTTTTTTTAAAATGGGTTCATTATAAATCTAGAGTGAGGTATTTGAAGTGAAACATGTATTTTAATATTTTAATGAGTTTTTGCTGTCAGATTATCATATTGATGGATTAAAAAGCGAAAATAACAAACTTCTTAG
This sequence comes from Hylyphantes graminicola, assembly GCA_023701765.1. Classification (NCBI taxonomy): domain Eukaryota; kingdom Metazoa; phylum Arthropoda; class Arachnida; order Araneae; family Linyphiidae; genus Hylyphantes; species Hylyphantes graminicola. The sequence goes on from CM043118.1 coordinate 33,071,315, forward strand.
CAAATTTTATGCAAACAAAAATTGTTACTGTAAATTATGTTTATATAACTCAAAAGAATTTTCTTAATGCTGCAAAAATAAGTAAAAAGATGTAACTAATTTGCTGATAGCAAGAAACACAATAAAATTAAGTTATTCAAGCTTTATAATATTTTTTATAACAACGTGCAAAAAATTTCACTTTTTTATATCATATTCATTCATAAATCGTTGCGAAAATGACACTTTACGTGCTTACGTCAAAGGCAGTGCCGAAAATTGGACTTTCGGCACTAGTGCGGTAAAGTAAATAAGAGTATATGATTGGTAGGAAAACAAAATGATGTCATGAATATCTCAATGGAAACTAAATAGTCAAGAAACTCCCTTTCTTCTATTGGTTTATTACTTTTGCATTTTCTAATATCTCCATGGAAACTATAAGTACCACTTCGAAAATTATTGAAGCAAATTAAATAAGACAAAAGTAAGAACACAAATTTCATGCTTTTGCACGTTATTATAAAAAATATTGTAAGCATGCACGTGCCAAATAACACTTTATTAAAATCTAGTCATTATTTCACGATACCGTAGGTCGAGTGAAATAATGACAAGAGCTTAATAAAGCCAAAAAATAAAGCCACTCGCTTAATAAAGTGTCATTTTTGGCACTAGTTGCTTAAATAACTATTTAAAGCTTTTATATTTTCAAACAAAACGTTGATGATTGTACTGTTTGCTTATTCTTTTGTGTGTTTGTTAGGGGTTCTTTGTATTTTGATAAAATTTAATTGAAACGTTTAGTCTTACAAAAACTTCGGCGGCGATCCTGTGCATAATGGGGGCCCGAGTGGCCGAGTGGTTAAAATAGCTGCCTGCTGTAACAGTCTATGCGCACTGTACCGGGTGCGGGTTCGATTGCCGCCCTCTCCCTGGGTGTAATTTCTCGCTATGAGTGAGCAAAATTCTTTCTGTGTCTGTCTTACTTGACGATGGTTTATAAGCTGGTCTCTGATCAAGCATACAAGCCGGAATATATACAGGGTGGTTATAAAATAACGCTCCCTATTCGGAGTGGTCTGTAGCTTGAATGAATAATACAAATGCATCAAAAATTGAGACACTTGCTATTCAAGAAGGGGGGAAAAGAATGGAATCATAAAAAAGACAGAATCCTAAAGAATAATCATAAAAAAGAATAATCATAAAAAAACTCGTCTTTTGACCAGAATCTAAATTACGAGGCGTCGTCAATTATGGCCAATTACTGCCAACACAGCTAATTACGCCTCGTAATTTAGAACCCTGATCAAGAGACGAGTTTCTTTATTACGAATAAGAATGGAATTATAACACAGAAACTCGTCTCTTGACCAAGGTTATAATTACGAGGAGTAGCCAATTATGGCTAATTACGGCCAACACATCCAATTACGCCTCGTAATTTAGACCCCTGGTCAAGAAACGAGTTTATTTTTTATGATTCCATTCTTTTTCCCCCTTCTTGATTAGTAAGTGTCTCAAAGTTTTTTGCATCTGGATTATTCATTCAAGCTACAGACCACTCCGAATAGCGAGCGTTATTTTATTACCACCCTGTATGTATCAACCCTACCCTATGCATAATGCAAGTTTATTAAAGTGATACTCTCCGTAAGTCCCTTATAGGTTCTTTATCCAACCAGCCAGATGCTATCGTATATCACTTCTAAGCAGATAAGTTCCGTTTATCGGGAAAAGTTTATGGAAACCAGGAGGCTATGCAGAGAACATAATTCCCGATAACAGTCGGGATAAATGCTGGCCGTTTATTTTAATTTCCTGTTTCAGATTTAGGTTGGGCCATTTCCCGAAGGGCTGTAAGGAGCCTAGTGGTCACGATCTCGGACTCCAGATCGGAAGGTTGAGAGTTCGAGACCCGGTGCCACTGAAGACTTACCGAGTATATGCGGAGTACGTGCTCGTAAAATCTGTTGGGTCCGAAAGTCCTGTGGTCGGTCATTGCGCAGTTCACCATGGGTACAGGTTCCTGGAGAAAATTTCCCTCCCCTTCAGGGACATGTCTAAATTGTGGAGGTGGCAACAGATGGCAACATCTGTCATATGTGTTTGTGTGTGTCTTGTGTTGTCCTACTTGACGATGGTTTATAAGCAGGTCCTTGCGACCAAGCACACAAGCCTGAAAATATATGTCAACCAATCCAATCCAATCCATTTCCCGAGAAAGGAAGAATCGAGCTAAAAGTCTATAGGGTATAAAATAAAGGATCATAGTCTTACAGTAATATTTATCGAAATTGAAATGTTTATATACATAAATTTTTGTATATTTTTTTAAAAATTATAATGTATGTATGAAATAATGAACGTCGCGTTTTTGTGCACATTAACAATGAATAAAATGTACGCTAACGATCAATATATGGAAGCTTTATGATATTTTAAAATAACTCAAAAATGCTTCTTAAGTTGAATCTTCTATAGGAGATTTTCGTAATGAATATTTATTTATTTATTTTATTTATTTTATTTTTTTTTATTTATTATTTTTTTTTTATTTTTTTTTAGCCGAGGTAGCTCAGTCGTGTGAGGCGTCGTGCTCGCATCGGAAGGGTTGTGGGTTCTGACCTCCGCGGCTCTCGCAATTCTGATGGTCGCTGGGTCGGCGCTTGTACTCGGCTAAAGACCGCCGTGTTGACTAATGGTGGCCGGGGCACGTTAAATACGTCGTGGTCACAATAAGTCCTCCATGTTCCCATACCAAATAAATACCTCTGGGGGTGCCAGATCAGGGGGTTATCGGTCTTTGATCTGGATCAAGATTCCGATGTGTGAGGGAGAATGGATGTGTGAAAGGGACCTTCCTGTAAAACGGATGTGTCATGCTGACGGGCAACAGTCGGACTTCCTCCCTTGTGGCGCTCAATAAAAACGGAAGCCGCCCTCTTCGCCTTAAGGGGTCATAGGACTCTTAAAAATGTGCAAAGAAGGTACTACAAAGTATCGTTTGATCTCTCATGTAACTTTTTAACTACTCAATATATAAGTATAAATTTTTTATATGTAATTCTACAAGATTTATTTATTTTAAAACAAATTTTAAAATTTATGAAACTTTAGCCAAAACTAAAATAAATGATATTAAACATAAAGCTATTTGAACACATTGTGATTAGGCTTGCGCAGCAAATTGTGAGGTCAAAATTGAAAAAATGACCATGAAAATGACTTTATATTGTACAAATATGTACAGACAAGGACTTATACCTAAATTCTCAGCTCAAATTTAATTAGAAATTATTTTTAAAAAAATTTAAAATCAAAATTTTTAAAATTTTATTAATTTTTTTAGAAAAAAGTTCTTAAAATAATTTATAATTAAAATTGAGCTGAGAATTTAGGTATAAGTCTTTGTTTGTACATATTTGTACAATATAAAGTCATTTTCTTAGTCATTTTTTCAATTTTGACCTCACAATTTGCCGCGCAAGCCTAATCACAATGTGTTCAAATAGCTTCATGTTTAATATCATTTATTTTAGTGTTGGCTAAAGTTTCATAAATTTTAAAGCTTGTTTTATAATAAATAAGTTTTGTAGAATTACATATAAAAAAATTATACTTATACATTGAGTAGTTCAAAAATGCCATGAAAGATCAAACTATGTTTTGTAGTACCTTCTTTGCACATTTCTAAGACTCCTGTGACCCCTTAAATCGGGTAGTCCTCTCCTCCGGGCTCGGTTACCGAGTGGCATTAGAAACAACGACAACAGAATTTTTTTTTTCATTTGAAAAATTTCTGCCTTTTCAAATTCTAAAATTTCCTTTTTTTACATTTTATTTTGATAAGGATACTTTGTAAACATTTTAAAAACTAAATACAGCCAACTGTGCGAGTCGCAAAGATTAATATTTAAAGGGTGTTGAAAATTTACATTGGCATATGTTGAATGGCAGACTGACAGGAAAATAAAGCCTTTGTAAAATCTTCCTTTTTTTACCTTCAACATTATACTAAGATACAAGATTTCTTCTTTAAAATGGGCATGTCTAAAAATGAATTGAAAAATACTTTTTTAGTTTTATCGTAGTAAAAGCTCCCTTTTGTATTTTCCCATTTCTATTTTAAATACGTATAATTGCAAAAATCTCTGCACTTAAAGTATCATTAGATATCCTGTTAAATTCTCTAACTTTATAATTTATATAAAAATTACATTAAAACCTCTTTTAAAATAAATTGAAAAAAATTATCAGAACTACTTAAGCTCTTTAAAATATAAATAAAACTACAAGTACTGCTTTTAACTGATCTGTAAATAATTTTTACCACCCCTTCAATTTATCAGGAGTAAAATTTAAAAAAATAAAACGCTATTGAAAAGTAAACGTCGAATTCTGGACAGCGATAAAAATGTTTACTTCTAGAAAAAAATTTGAATCTTTGGAAGTACAAAACATACTTCTGATAATCTTAGTCTCTAGTTTTTAATCCAAAATGATTCCCTTTAGAACACGCTTTGTTCTTTAAGCGGCTTAAAAATAGTTTTTTAAAGGGGCAATTCATTTGAAGAAATATTCTACTTCCTTTCTTCTTCTTTTTTTGTAACTAGCCTTTTAAGGAGAAAATTTTTAACGAGTGCTTCAATTTTTACAAAAAATTCCCTAAGGATTAAGTATTTTTTTGGTACAATTTTAGAATCCTCAGAATAGTTACTATCATTCCTGAGATAGTACACTGAAATACCTCTAAGCACAAAGAAGCTTTTTACAGTCTTGGTTCACTTGTATTCTGAGCCCTCCATATATATTTTTAAACTTTATGTATTGCCAGATTGAACACTTGACTTGGTTCACTTGTATTCTAAGCCCTCCATATATATTTTTAAACTTTATGTATTGCCAGATTGAACCACGCTTGCCTAGGAGTTTGAAGGCTTCCCCGCAGGCTGCGATGAAAATGTAGAATGTGCCGAACCAGAATAGTTACTATCATTCCTGAGATAGTACATAGTAGCAAATCTCTACACTCTAAAAAATGAATGCTCGAAAACGACGAAATTTTCCTTAATTTTGACGATTCCGTTACTGGCAAATACTCCGATTTTCCTTTTCCTCAAAGTGAGGAAATTTGAATCGTCATTTTTATGAGGATTTGAATGTCGTCTAATCTAAAGAAATATTTCGTCATTTTTGAGCATGTGAGTACAACCAATGAGATTCAGTCTCCTCAAAATCAAGATACAGAATCGTCAAATCACGATCGTAAAAGTGAGGATTCGCGTTTACTCAAAAGTCACGTGATAGTTTGACGGAACAATCCTCAAAATTAACGAAATGAGGCTTGAGGATTCATGAATCATCAAAAATGAAAGTGTTATTTCTGAGAGTGTAGAAATATTCTATAACATGTTTTATAATTAATTCCTGGACTTTAGACACCAAATGTATACACAACATGACAAAGGAAGATTAAAAGAAACATACATGCGTCTTCTACTATAATTGAAATAATTTTCTGAAGTACAAACTTTAAATTACTGAATAAATATGTCTCCATTTATTTACATTTATAAGCATCAAACAACATTAAATTCGGTAGTGTTAATCTGATAAAAGAAAAGCCGGTAAATGAAAATTTCAGACAAACAAACACGCACACAGTTAAACTTCGAAAGGTATAGATTAGGCGATCCATGAAAATGGGTAATGTAATCGAAACCGGTTGCCTATTTTTAGCCTCCTTTAGGAGCTTTAACACGACCAATTACGCTTCGCAATTTAGAACAATGGTCAGGTGACGAAATCAACACCAGAGCGGGCACCCAACGAATTTCGAGCGACATCGCACGCTAACGCCGTCTGACTTTTGAATCCACAGATTTAACGAGCACGTATATTGCAGTGTACTTAGGCACCCCGGTGAATTTTAGAGGATTTTTTCCACCTGCACGAATACGTGTATATAGCATGGCTAGGACAAGAACAGAACCAAGAACCTTCTTGAGGTGAGGCTCGTCGCTTACACCTGTCGGCCACCGGGGGGCCTCCGCGAAAATAACTGTTATTAATTAACGAGGAAAAAAATTTCGTTTAAGAATTATCGTCGTACTAGAGACTAGAGCTACACGAGGAGGTAGGGTAGGGTAGGGTATTTTACATATATATTCCGACTTGTGTGCTTGCTCAGTGAGCCGCTTATAAGTCTTCGTCAAGTAAGACAGACACAGAAAGATTTTTTACTGTCACAAAGAGAGGAAATAACACCCAGGGCGAAGGCGGGAATCGAACCCGCGCCCGTTACAGCACGCAGACTGCTGGCCTGCGATGCTTACCACTCGGCCATCCGGGCCCCTTGGCTACACGAGGACTAAGGGAAGATTTAATTCTGAAAAATAGAACTAGCTTAAAACTACAGATAATCTATGTATATCACTATCCTGAAATTTAATATAGTTTATGGCTAATAACACTAAAACCTGAAAATATGGGAAAACTTATATTGTATAACTAAAAACACTAAACTGAAACTATGTTTTTTCAACTGTGATTCACTGCGTATGTTAAACTTAATTAGTTTCAAAACAACTATAAAGCAGTTTAATTTTATCTTAATTACAATTAAAAGCAATGTATTACAATTTGAAACTACTTTCCAATCATTTCTTGGATTAAATACTGTTAAATTATTCTTTTAAAAAACATTGTTTCATTCTTGAAAATATATACTAGATAACTAGTGCATAAACACAATTGAAAGCGATACGTTCCACATGAAATCTACATCTTTAAAACAAGAGGTAAAGATTCCGGAATATAATATATATGCTAAATTAAATATACTAAAATTCAGGGTAGGAAGTTACAAATCATGGACTTTGAGTAAAAATGTTAGAATTTCTTGGGGAAGACTTCCAATCTTACAATTTCATATGTAAATTGAGGAAGATTTGAATTCGATCTGGAAACTTTCAGAGAATTTTCTGCCCTTAAGGAATGATGTACCAATTCCAAATGATTAAAAATGGGAAAAGTGGTATAAATGTGTAAATTGTTATTGATCCGGTTTAGTTGGAATATTTTCGCAAATTCTCAAATCTCAATTTCACTTTAATGAAATCAGGGTCCCCATCAAAATAATCAGAAAAAAAAACTTGCAATCGTAAACTCATTTTACATTTAAAAAATAACATCTGTTTTTTTTTCATGAAATTTGAAGTCCTTTAAAATATTAATTTTACATTCCAATAGTATTTTCCGTAAGCTACATGCAATGATTAAAATGTTGTAAAAAATATACGGCACATTTTGCAAATAAAACCAAAAACAGCTGTAAATGGAAAGGATATAGAGTAACACCCAATATAAGTGAATAATTGCAGTCTTTTGGGGTTAAATGTGCTGTTTTAGTGACTTGTTGAATTTTTTAACATAACTTTTATTCATTAATGCATTTCTATAAATTTAAAATGTATTTATGAGGAAATAGCTGTAAATATTACTTCCGGATAATTATAAATACTCGAAATGTCACTTCTGTCCGTTGTCCTCCAACTCATGCACTAATCTTCTAGAATATTTTAAAATGCAATGGGGTATAACTTTTTGTTATTGTGTTTTTTGATCATTTTATTTCTATGGTGCTTTATAAGTGGCGCTAAGTATGGCTCAAGTGTTTAGTTTCCAAGATGATTGTTCCTTTTTTTTTATCGTGAGAGATGAAAGATTGAGTGAACCTCGCCTGATCAGGAATTCCATCATCTGGCCAGTGGCATTGTAGCGCGAAATTGTACGACAAAGCCACTTGGACTCCAATAAAATAAAAATTAAATATTGCTTAACTGCAAGCTTTTTAACTCAACACTAATTTTAGTTTTTAAAGACATTTTATTGCGCTTGACTGTTTTATGACTTGAAAATTCTTTAAATCATTCTAAAATGTGTTTATACAAACACAATATCAAACTTAAAATTATTCCATTCAATATTCAACAAGAAGTGTTTACCTCATAGAATAAATGAATTCCTAACCCCCCCCCCCCCACCCCTCTCCCTCTTATTTATCTTATAATCTCTCTCTCTCGAAATACCCCAACCGAAGTCGACATTTAAACAAATCACTGTCCGCGAAGTTTCATCACATGAGCGGCTTATTTCGCATTTAGGGTAAACATCCGTATTTGCCAAAACATATCCTGCATCAAATTTAAATCGTAAAATTCAGGGGGTTCTGGAAGGTTTCTACGATTAATCCTGATCTCGTGCCTCGTTTCCAGAAGCTTAGGGTAGAAGTTATGTTCTATCTGTTCTACAGTCATAGTTATCGAGGATTAGTTCCGAATGGCAACAGCTAAATTTGGCCGTGCGTAATGCTTTGCTATACGGAATCGTCAATAATTATAATATGCAGTTAAATATATTTTATGTAGGGAAGAGTGTTAGTCTGTTAAATCCTCATTTGGCTTGAAACTTCAATCAATTTTATTATAAAACTAGCAGTATGGTCCTGCCTTGCTGGGAACCCGTTAACTTCGCATTGTTTCCTTTTAGAGGCATGCTTACTTGTTAAAATACACTCAATATCTAAACTAATTTCAATTCGTTTTGGCGCATGCGCAAGAAAAAAAATCAAATAATTACAGAGGATGGCGTCAAGCCCCTGTTACGGCCAGAGTTGGAACGGGTCACCGGGTCACTGGGTCATCTGGGTCACTTGGGTCACTTTTTTGGTCTGAATCACTGGGTCATGGGTCACTCTATCAGACCCGGATTTGACCCAGTGACCCATGACCCGGACTGACCCAGTGACCCGGACTGACCCACTGACCCGGACTGACCCAGGGACCCGGAATGACCCAGGGACCCAGTGACCCGGAATGACCCAGGGACCAAACCATTCTGGGATTATAGACTAATCACAAACAACCAAGTATATCATACAAGATTATACTTTGCTACTCGTGCGTGTGAAGTGTGATATGGCTGTAGAGTGTAGATGTAGTTTGCAGGGATGAGAACCAGCAGTACCATGTTTCACTTGTATCAAGCCAATACCAATTTTAGTTTTTCGACCTTGAGACAAAGTGATTTTTAACCTCGTCTTTGCATCACTAGAAAAAGTGGTTAGTTGGCTCAGTTCAAGTTGTTGTGCTAGTCAGCCTAGTCGCAATTACTAGGTTGGTTTGAGTCAATTCAGGTTACTGGGTCAGTTCAGAAAACTGGGTCAGTTACTCAGTTCAGGCTTCTGGGTCAGGCCAGGTTCCTGGGTCAGTCCGGGTCACTGGGTCAGTCCGGATCACTGGGTCAGTCCGGGTCACTGGGTCAGTCCGGGTCACTGGGTCAGTCCGGGTCACTGGGTCAGTCTGGGTCAATGGGTTAGTCCGGGTCACTGGGTCAGTCCGGGTCAATGGGTCAGTCCGGGTCAATGGGTCAGTCCGGGTCAATGGGTCAGTGGGTCACTGGGTTATGGGTCACGTATATGAATGGGTCAGTAGGTCATGGGTCACACAGTTTGTGACCCGTTCCAACTCTGGTTACGGCCCGGTCATTGTGTTTTGAAGCCCTGTTATGGTCTGCCTACTTATTAAAATACACTCAAAATCAAAACAAAATTGAATTCGTGTTGGCGCAATGGTACTTAAAAAGCAAACACTAATAGAGGATGTCGACAAGCCCCCGTTTTTCAAGCCCTGTTATGGTCCCGCACTCCAATTATATTAATTAAAAATCACAGTCGAATATGAAAAAACTAAGCCTCAAGTGCACACGTAGGTATTTAAAGGAATCAATATTAAACATTTCGAATTTTTTAGTCCAGTCTATGAAGGTATTTTGCGATCCACAGACATACACACAGACAGACTCTTTCATTTATTATTATAGATGATAGCATATTGTTGATTCCACGAAAATGCGCCATGGACATCATTTTTTAAATTCCAACTAAGATATTACTTTTTTGTTCCAAGGGATAGAAAATAAGACAAATTTTCTGAAAATAACAAGATATAATAATGTAAAGGCATAAATAATTTTTTTATAGTTAATCATTGTGAGACAAACTTTGAAACTGAATATCTCTAATTTTTACCGTTAGTTTGATGTCCTCTAAAAAGGACGATTTTTGAGAATAATGCTATTTTTCCATGTTTTTTTATTTGATAGTTACGTTTGAGACTTTCTTTAAGAGGGACTGTCAGTCCTATACACGTAATGCTTTATTTTTCAAATCATAGTTTCTTGAAAAGTATTTTTTAAACGTATGATCTGTTTGCACCAGATACGCAAATAGGGATGAAAGACAATTTAAAAAAGATTTGAAGGAACAATATCAATTAGTTTTTTAATTATTAATTTTTTTTAAAAGCTTCATTTTGAGAATCGTGGCGACATCTGTAGGACAACTTGGCTTAATTGATTAAAAAGATTTATTATTAATTTAAATAATTCACTCATGCATTATCTTTGTATGTTAATACAGAATTTAAATGATGCTTCTACATTTCAAGTACTTTTTATGACAAAAACGTTCATAACAAACGAGAATCTATGATTTTAAAATTTGATGACACACAAAAATAAATGTCGCCAAATCGTAGAAGGAAAAAAAACGCCAATATCTAAATCGTTCAAACTGCAAACCTAAACCACATGGAAAAGTGGGCGGAGATCATTATAAATCCAGTCAAAGAATTTCGAGCGACTTTTAAACTTGACTACTTTAGTTGTAGTATAGGTTGGATACTTTTAGATTAGATTTGGTTTAAATAATCGTTGCACTAGAGCTACAAGAGGGCTATTGGCGCTTGGATACTTTTAGCTAATTTGATATGTACAGCTGGGAAAAAGTTCCCACTAGTGATTATTTCGAACGTTAGTCATCCTATAGAGCCTTTTTGACTTTGTGTTTGTATAACATCATGAGTTAATTGCAGGACAAAAAAATTGCATAAGGAGCCGTCTTCATATTAAAAATGCTATTAACTTTAAAATTTTCAATGGCAGCACCCAATTTTATAATTAAGAAATATTAAGAATCCTCATAAACCCTAAATCTTAGTTTTTGTTACATTTGGCTGAATAATTGACGAGTTATTCAATCGAATCACTTAGTGATCTTTGGTTTACCATTTCTAAAATGACGGCCGTAGTCTGTGGATTTATTGAAGGGAGAAATATAAACGTTTATTTAAAAATGTTTAGGGAGGGGTCCTGGGATGTATAGTCAATGAGGATGAAGCCCTGACGTTATTTTTAGAATATTTTATAATCTTTTTTAAAATTTGAAACATTTTTTTAATGGAAAAGAAGGTATTGACATGGTAGTCTTCCCAAAGTGTCCCGTCTGTCTGTCCTTACTTCGGTGACGAAATCTGTTCTATCCATCAGATCATAAGAATCATTTTTGTCATCGAAAGATAGGACAGCAGGGACCTAACTTCATACTTTTTGTTCTTCTGTTTGTACGGACAACTGTCATCTTGTCATGTCGACGAACGACCCATTAAAGTAGCATTGGAATTTAATTTTTAGTCATTTAAATTACTGTTGCCCCATCAGCAATATCACGAAAAACCTTATTTGAAATGTTAAAGATTATTAATTTTTTCTTTGTAAATCGATTTGGAATGGCGTTATAAAAAATATACCACAATGTGATTTTTTTTTAATGTTTATTATATTTGTTTACTAAGAAAGTGGTTCACAGTGTTACTTTTTTTGCTTAAAGAGCTAATTGGTATTAATTTACAATTAAATTCCTTTAATTATCAGTGCAATTTGGAGTTATTTCATGTTTATCATTGCCAAATGTTCTGGATATATCAGGTTTTTTCAAATATTATAGTTATTGATAGTTATTTAATTACAAGAATCTCGTGTAATTTAAGGTGAGATTTTCAAAGCATTGCCAAAGATCACGGAAAGGATGCTACAGGATTGTGACTCGTTCAATTTTACATAATTATTCTTCAAACTGCAAATAAATTTAGCAAACTATAAAGATTATTTATTTAATTTGCGGAAAAAAAATTAATTATAGTGGCCAATTTATAGAGTTGAAGATTCAAATTGTAACTGAATGCTGGGTTAGTCTATATTTGTTCTGAAGTTATAATTCTTGTGCGGAAGTGGTTATAGGTGGCAGTTAATGTTATTATAATACCCTTGCGTTTCGACGAGAATTTCATTCTAGTACTTAAGTAACTGCACATGTAGGCTTTTTAATTCTTTAAGAACTTCTCGAGCAACATTCAAGAACATGTGTCGTTTGGTGGCAGAGAACTGAAAGTTTAATGTGCCAATCACTCAGTCCGACGCTATTTTAGAGGCCTTGAAAAGTTGCTAAAAACACGTCAAGATTTCCCGGCTCCAAAGGTGTGCAATGTAGAAAGCTTCTTTCAGAACGAATGTACAGTTTAGTGGCGGGAGTAAGGCTTGTAATAAAGAGACCAGTGTCTAATTTACAAGAGCAACCGAATGAACAAATTGACAAACTGCCACTAGCAATACAAAAGGTTCCTGCACATGTTTTTGAAGACCATAAACCCGCGTTTGTTTGTATCTTGCTGACCTTATTATTGCCTTTTAGATTCATTATACATTGGGGTTTCTACTTTGCATTAGTATGCCATTAGTTTTAACAAACATAAAGATTGCTACGCCAACAATTAAAAGTACGGAACTAGATTTAAGGGGTCATAGTCTTAAAAATGTGCAAAGAAGGTACTACAAAACATAGTTTGATCTTTCATGCAATTTTTAACTACTCAATATAAAAGTATAATTTTTTTATATGCAATTCTATAAGATTTACTTATTATATAACAAATTTTAAAATTTATGAAACTTCAGCCAAAACTAAAATAAATGATAACAAACATAAGACTGTTGGAACACATTGGGATTAGGCTTGCGCGCGAAATTTTGAGGTCAAAATTGAAGAAATGACAAAGAAAATGATTTTATATTGTACAAATATGTACAAACAAAGACTTATACCTAATTTCTGAACTCAATTTTAATAAGTAATTATTTTCAGAGTTTTTTTCTTAAATTTTTATTATTTTTTTTAGAAAAAAGGTCTTGACGAAAAAAGCTTTAATTCTAATTAAAATTGAGCTCAGAATTTAGGTACAAGTCTGTTTGTACATATTTGTACAATATAAAGTCATTTTCTTGCTCATTTCTTCAATTTTGACCTTAAAATTTGGCATGCAAGCCTAATCCCAATGTGTTCAAATAGTTTTATGTTTGTTATCATTTATTTTAGTTTTGGCTGAAGTTTCATAAATTTTAAAATTTGTTATATAATAAATAAATTTTATAAAATTACATATAAAAAATATACTTATATGTTGAGTAGTTAAAGTTAGGTTAGGTTTGAATTATCGTCGCACTAGAGCTACACGAGGGCTATTGGCGACGGGCGTCGTATTTTAGAACCACAGTCAGGTGACGAGCCAACACCTGAATAGGCACCCAACGCAACCGTTGATTAGTTAAAAATTTACATTAAAGATCACCTTCTTTGCACATTTTAAAGACTTCTTTGACCCCTTAAGGGGTCTAAGGAGTCTTAAAAATGTGCAAAGAAGGAACTACAAAGTATAGTTTGATCTGTCATGTAATTTTTTAACTACTCAATATACAAGTATAATTTTTTTATATGTAATTCTACAAGATTTATTTATTATAAAACAAATTTTAAAATTTATGAAACTTTAGACAAAACTAAAATAAATGATATTAAACATAAAGCTATTTGAACACATTGTGATTAGGCTTGCGCGGCAAATTTTGAGGTCAAAATTGAAAAAATGACCCAGAAAATGACTTTATATTGTACAAATATGTACAAACTAGGACTTATACCTAAATTCTCGGCTCAATTTTAATTAGAAATTATTTAAAAATGAATTCAAAATCAAAATTTAAAAAATTTTATTAATTTTTTTAGAAAAAAAGTTCTTAAAATAATTTCTAATTAAAATTGAGCTGAGAATTTAGGTATAAGTCCTAGTTTGTACATATTTGTACAATATAAAGTCATTTTCTTGGTCATTTTTTCAATTTTGACCTCAAAATTTGCCGCGCAAGCCTAATCACAATGTGTTCAAATAGCTTTATGTTTAATATCATTTATTTTAGTTTTGTCTAAAGTTTCATAAATTTTAAAATTTGTTTTATAATAAATAAATCTTGTAGAATTACATATAAAAAAATTATACTTGTATATTGAGTAGTTAAAAAATTACATGACAGATCAAACTATGCTTTGTAGTTCCTTCTTTGCACATTTTTAAGACTCCTTAGACCCCTTAAGAACAATACTGTTTATGTGCCGAAGCTAAACTAGTATTCCGAAGTTTACAGGGATGACTTTAGAGCAGTTCACAGCGGTATCAAATCTCGGTAATTATAAATAGAAATATAATGTATTAGTACGAGCAAACCAGAAAAGAAATCGTTTCCTGAAAGATCGTAATATTAACAAAATAAATATAATTTATTAAACAAATAAAAAAATTTAATGAAAGAGAAATAACCAAACAACACAATTTTTTTTCCTCCAGAACATCGTCCGGGCTCGCAAAAGAGTACCGGAACCAGTTTTCGTTAGTCTAAACCTGATTACAATCGAATAATCTTTATCTTGTGATTGAGAAAGCTTGCCGTGCTCCACTTCCCAGAAAGAGAAACGTATCCCCTTTTTTAAATCGCCAGACGCATCATTTGGCGAAAATTTGTAACGCCACCTGGCGTGTCAGAATCAAAATAAAGTTGGCTGATAAATCCTCTTAACTATTAGTTCATTTTGGATACAATTTAATGCTGATTGAAGATCTTTATTGAAGTATTCCAAATTGTAAGTATGAGTTTAATAGATAGTCAATTAAATAGTTTTACACAGTTTATGATTTATTTATTTTTTTCGAATAACTACCAAAATCGAATCCATAAATAACTTTTATTAAAGTACTAGCAAATTTATACCCGTACTTCGCACGGATTAAAAAAAATTCAAATCGATCCAAGTATGTGTACTATATAACCTGTTTTAACTCTTTCGCTGCGAAGGATATTTGCTTCCTCGTAGTACTTGATAGGAATAACATTATCGAATCCTTAGTTGTTCGGGCGTTTTGGGGCGCTTCCGCAATTAAAGGAATAAAATCATAAACTTAAGTTATTCTTCCCGCTCGTTTTCGAGTATGAAATTCCGTTTCATTGTTTTAAAATTCCAAAATCAAAAATACGGTGTAAAATGCACTCATAAATGGCATCACAATTCCCTCATAAATAAATATCGTCACCTGACTGTGGTTCTAAAATACGACGCCCTTCGTCAATAGCCCTCGTGCAGCTCTAGAGCGACGTTAATTCAAACCAAAACAAAAAAAGCCATAAATAAATAACACCTTTTAACTCTTTTGGCGCGTTTTGGGAAATAATTTGGCGAGAAAATAGATATAGCTACAAACACACCATTATACAGCTCTAACACAATGACCTTAGCACAACCAACCAGCTTATAAATTAGTTTTAAAAAACATTTTGGCCATTGGGCGAATTTTAATACATAATTTGGCGAGATTGGCAACATATATGGCGAAAAAAAAAGAATAAAACCCTGATATGCTGCTGTAATGCGATGGCCTTTATTAACCATCATAGTTCAGTATTAGCTTAACAAACATTTTGCCCATTTGGCGAGTTTTAATTAATAATTTGGCGAGATTGGTAACATATTTGGCGAAACAATAAAGATATAAAACGCTTATACGCAGCTCTAGTGCAATTTCGTTATTAACCATCGCATTTCTGTAATTGCTTAGCTATACATTTATTGCTGCATATTTGCAATCAACAAAACCATCAATGAAGAAATCATCAACTAAACCCACAATATATAATCGTATGAAAACTGGTAAGAAATACGTCCTTGAAACATACCAATTATTTTCAAATGATGATTTTAGTTTCTGAAAGTAATGGCAACACAAAAATAAACATTTTAAACTTCATTTTTATTATTATAGATTAAAATATCAAGTTAAAAATTAAAAGTTGCCTTGATATAAATAAAGAATAATATAAAATGAAAGTTTACTACTTAAAATGATAGTAAACTAAATCTTTAAAATTAAAATATTTGTAAGTTTTTAAGAATAAAGTATTTTCTTTTTTACACTTTAACTATTTTCGAAAAGTTTATTTTAATTTCTTCTGCTGAATGGCAACTCGAAAGAAAAATTTTCATCGGATTTGAGCCAAAGTGGTGTATTTTTTTCAGAAAATTCGAATTTTCTCTAAAAATAGAACATTTTGAGCTCTGAAAGTTCTTATTTTGCAACTCAAGTATGAACTACGTATTTCTACCAAGTTACGAGTCAAACAAATGTCTAGTTCGTGAGTTTCGGAGAGACATACATACACACACACATACACACACACACACAAAACTTCATTTTTATTATTATAGATTTCTAATTGTAAGTATGAGTTTAATAGATAGCCAATTAAATATTTTAACACAGTTAATGATTTTTTTTATTCATAGAAATAAATTAATTCTTGTTATATAGTTTTTTTTTTAATGATCTCATGTGAAGTTATAAACTTTTTAGAATCTAAGAAACTTAATAATAAAGTAACTGTTCTTTTAAAATTGGAAATTCTGGTGATATCTTCTGATAGGTAATCAGCATTCATTATCAATACTTCAGAATCGTGTTTAGATATCTAGTAATATTGCGTAAGCCATTTTATAAGGAGATATTTGTTTGTTTTCTTCTATATGCTTAAAATTAGTAGGTTTTTTACAATAATATATTTAATTAAGTATTTTAATAATGACCAGTAAATGGAATTCTAATTAGACTAGGTTATAGTTTCTACAACGTGATAATAATCTTATCTCTTAGTGTAACATAAATAGGAATTTATGGAAATTATACATTGCTAATAAAAAACATAAGAATTTATTACCAAATTTTTGTAAAGTTTACCTATATATTTTTAATAACAGAAAGTAATATTTTACTTTGATTTGTACCATTTTTATGTTTTGAACGATATTTTTCGCTCGTTTGACGATAAATTCTTAGCTTTTTAACGATCACTATTGATTCGAAATATACAGGGTGGTTATAAAATAACGCTCCCTATTCGGAGTGGTATGTAGCTTGAATGAATAAGCCAAATGCAAAAAAACTTTGAGACACTTACTAATCAAGAAGGGGGAAAAAGAATGGAATCATAAAAAAAAAAAACTCGTCTCTTGACCAGGGTTCTAAATTACGAGGCGTAATTGGATGTGTTGGCCGTAATTAGCCATAATTGGCTACTCCTCGTAATTATAACCTTGGTCAAGAGACGAGTTTCTGTGTTATAATTCCATTCTTTTTCGTAATAAAGAAACTCGTCTCCTGACCAGGGTTCTAAATTACGAGGCGTAATTAGCTGTGTTGGCAGTAATTTGCCATAATTGACGACGCCTCGTAATTTAGATTCTGGTCAAAAGACGAGTTTGTTTCTTATGATTATTCTTTTTTGTGATTATTCTTTAGGATTCTGTCTTTTTATGATTCCATTCTTTTTCCCCCTTCTTGAATAGCAAGTGTCTCAATTTTTGATGCATTTGGATTATTCATTCAAGCTACAGACCACTCCGAATAGGGATCGTTATTTTATAACCACCCTGTATATATAATTGTTTTTCCTGCTAGTGATTTATTTTGTCGAAAGCCCCGACGGCGTTAGCGTTCGATGTCGCTCATAGTTCCGTTGAGTACCCAATCAGGTGTCGATCTCGTCACTTGACCCGGGTTCTAAATCGAGGCGTATTTGGTCGTGTTAAAGGTCCTTAAGGAGGCTGGAAATAGGCAGTCGGAAACGATTGCAATACATTACATTACGACTATAACCATCTGCCGCCCCGGTGGCGCAATCGTTTGAATGCTAGCCTTTGGAGCTGCTGGGGTCGGGTTCGAATCCCGTTCAGGCATGGATGTTTGTGTTTGTCGAGTATATGCGGAGTACGTGCTCGTAAAATGTGTTGGGTCCGAAAGTCCTGTGGGCGGTCATTGCGCAGTTTCCCATGGGTACAGGTCCCTTGAGAAAATTTCCCTCCCCTTCAGGGACATGTATAAATTGCGGAGGTGGCGACAGATGGCAACATCTGTCATACGTGTTTGTGTGTGTGTTGTGTTGTCTTACTTGACGATGGTTTATAAGCTGGTCCTTGCGACCAAGCACACAAGCCTGAAAATATATGTCTACCAACCAACCAACCGTCTGCCGCCCCGGTGGCGCAATCGTTTGGATGCTAGCCTTTGGAACTGCTGGGATTAAGTTCGAATCCCGGTCTGGCATGGATGTTTGTGACCGTCAATAAATGTTGTTATTTGTATATGTGTTTGTGTTGTCCTTTCTTGGTGTGTCTCTTGTGATTGTAAAAAAAACCTCTTTCTGTGTCTGTCGCACTTGACGAAAGCTTGTAAGCGGTTCTCTGAACAAGCACACAAGCTGGAATATATATGTACAGCTGGGGGGAAAAAAAACGAATCACCCCTCGTTTCTCGGCTGGTAGTGATCAAGGAATTTTGTGTAAGGTGTCAATTTTCAGGAAATAGCGTGAGGAATTGAGAACTGGCAACAAAAATGGTAATAGGGTTCGTCTACATATTAAAATGAGTACCAACTTTGAAAATTCCAATGGCAACACCCATTTTTTTTACATAAAAATGTTCAGCACCTTCAAAATACCCCATATATGAAAAAGAATTATTTATTCTGCATTATTTGCTGAGATATAAGTATTCAAAGTTGAACGCCCATAATGTTAAAAAAGTTTCACAAACTTTTATTCATACATCTACAAATAAAATGAATTCAACAAAGATTTTTTTTTTTTTCATTATATACTTCTTAATTTTCCAAAAACAAATCACACATGTTTTTTCATCATTTTTT
This sequence comes from Hylyphantes graminicola, assembly GCA_023701765.1. Lineage (NCBI taxonomy): Eukaryota > Metazoa > Arthropoda > Arachnida > Araneae > Linyphiidae > Hylyphantes > Hylyphantes graminicola. The sequence goes on from CM043118.1 coordinate 33,090,275, forward strand.
TATTTTTAATAATTTTTTATTTAAATTTAAATAAGAAAAAATAAAACATGAATAGCAACCCCAAATTTTTTTCGCATAAATCGATAAAGTAGATCAAGTAGAACCAAAATCCCAAATTTTTTAATTCAATAACAATTATTTGCCGAGTTATTGTAAAAAAACTGAAAAAGACGAATTTAAGGGACCGTGTAAAAAATTACTCGGCAAATTTGATCCTAAATTGCATTATCGTTTGGTGATTAAAAAGCGTTTGTTGGTAAATGTTTATTCAAATTATCGATTTCTGTCAAATGTCTAAAAATCTTTTCTTAGTTCAAGTGCATACAATGTATTTTTTTTTGTATGATTAACATTAAATGATATCGGTTACTATATTTTCAAATGTATGTTATTTCCAATACAATTTCAAAAAGTGTGTTTAATATTAAGAAATAAATACCCTAGAATATTACTGGAATTCGGTTTTAAATACATTTGATTGTTACCACATTAATTTTTTTTAAATGATTAGTGCCAACTGCGTTGGTTAAAATTCTTTACCAAATCATTCTGAATATTTTTATTTTGCTTTCCTTAAATATCGTGTTAAGGTCGTAACCCTCAATTTGCAATACGTGGTTTACCGATAAAAACTAGAACTCCTCGGCGCAACAGTCCATTAGTGGGCCAGGGTCTGCCGGGCCCATTTCAGCTTCCGTGATACAAGGGCTCTGGTGTGCAAGGCATATGTCCCGGTAATGTGGAAAGCCTCACGCGGAACCCCCAGCATTTAGTTCCCCAAGCATGCTTGGTCCCCAATTTATCGACCCACTTAAGGGATGAAAGGATGGGTCAACCTCGCCCAATCCGATATTCGATCCCCGGACCTGTGGCGTGACAATGCGAAATAAGCACTACCACCAAGCCACTGGGCCGATATTACCGATAGAGTGCGACGAATTTTAAACAAAATTTCTGCAACAATGTTTGCGAATGAAACAAAAATTTGCATAAAAAGTTTTCAGTATAAGTGTAATAATCATGTTTTTCAATCTGATTGTAACTAATAGCATTTAAAAATCTGTTCGTTTTAAATAACCGTATATGCGACTTCATTTAAAATTAAAACTTTTCATCTTCTAGCCTTTATTTTATTTCTGAATTTTAAAATCCAAAATTAAAAAAAAAAAACCCGAAAAATCCTAATATTACTGAAGAAAGTTAAATTCTAGCATCCGTTGGCGATAAAGCTCTAGATTAGCGGTCGCCAGTCGCCAACTGGAGACTATTACATCAAAAGTGGCTACCTAAAAATCGAACCCCAATCGCCAAAAGTGGCGATAATAATTTTTAATTTTTGTTCAACAAATAATTAATACTGTAGCTGCATTTCTAAAATAAAATAATAAAACGCTCAGATTCGATTCTGTCGGGAAGAAAGACTTGATGAAAGTTGTTGCTTGTCGGTAAAATTTTTGCCTCATCATTAGCCGGTGTTTTGTGGGACGTCGCTGAGTCGGCCTCCGTGTGACGTAAATGGAGCTGGGCGACGAAAATCTTAAATTCAAATTTGATTTTTAAATCTTGCTTTGCGATCTCGGCAATTTACAAGTGATTGATTTACAGCTGATTAAGATCTCGACTATTCCTTTAAGCAATTCTGATTTGAGAAAATTTCATTAACAAACGTGGCGAATCCAATTCTCCGAAACTAATAGTATATAAGTACATACAACTTAATTTTCTACTTTTAATAATGAACAATCACATAATACTTACATATTTGGCATGATCCTTTTTTTTACTGTCAATCTTTTCATATCAAAAATGTATTTAATAAAATTGTGTTTCGTGGAAAATCGCAGTTTATTTTTGTCGTATTTATCTAAATTTGAAACTGGCTACTAAAAATCCAAATGTGGCTACCATTTTCTTTAATTCTGGTAGCCACTGGCTACTATTAAAAATTCCCAGTCTAGAGCATTAGTTGGCGAAATTATGCTAACCCTTTTTTAGCTTGTTTTGAAAAAACACAACCAAAATATTACCTTTTTTCACTTAGGAGATTTGCCCCTAACCGAGTTCAAAATTAAGGCTTTAATATCTCAGCAAATAATGCAAAATAAATAATTCTTTTTTTTACATGGGGTATTTTGAGGGTGCTGAACATTTTTATGTAAAAAAAATTGGGTGTTGCCATTGGAATTTTCAAAGTTGGTACTCATTTTAATATGTAGACGACCCCTATAACAATTTTTGTTGCCAGTTCCCAATTCCTCACGCTATTTCCTGAAAATTGACACCTTACACAAAATTCCTTGATCAATACCAGCCGAGAAACGAGGGGTGATTCGTTTTTTTTTTCCCCAGCTGTACCTACCATACCATACCATAATCGTCTCCTCCTCGTGCAGTTCTAGTTCGGCGTTCTTTTAACCTACCAAACCATTCTAAGTTGTATTTTTAATTAATTGACTCAATAGCTTACCTATTAATATCTACGCCAACTTTCGTTAAATTAGCAATCTTGACTCAAGTTTTATTATAAAACTGTTATATAGTATATGATATCTCATTATTAGTGGATTAAATTTACTCGCAATTGCTCCTAGTTTTCCCCCGAGCACCGTCCTCGATTAGGTTAGGTTTGAAATATCGTCGCACTAGAGCTACACGAGGGCTATTGGCGACGGGCGTCATATTTTAGAACCACAGTCAAGTGACGAGCCGGCATCTGAATAACACCGCCTTCGAAAGTTCGGCAGTAATTTAGTCTAAATTCTTCTGGCACGATGAAAAAGTTCAACTAAATTATTTGGATGAACTTTTTTGGATGACCTAGTGGTCAAGATCCCGGACTCGAGATCGGAAGGTTGAGAGTTCGAGACCCGGTGCCACTGAAGACTTACCGAGTATATGCGGAGTACGTGCTCGTAAAATCTGTTGGGTCCGAAAGTCCTGTGGTTGGTCATTGCGCAGTTCACCATGGGTACAGGTTCCTGGAGAAAATTTCCCTTCCCTTCAGGGACATGTCTAAATTGTGGAGGTGGCGACAGATGGCAGCATCTGTCATTTGTGTATGTGTGTGTCTTGTGTTGTCCTACTTGACGATGGTTTATAAGCGGGTCCTTGAGACCAAGCACACAAGCCTGAAAATATATGTCAACCAACCAACCTGAATTACTCTCAATTCTCATTTTAATAACATACAATCCAAATCCCAAAAGAAAAAAAATATTTTGTCAAAAACTACTTGAACGCTGTTATTATCAAAAAGTAACCACAGTTCAACTCCTTATACAACTCTATATATGTACCTAACTTGATCATCACACACAAATCTTCTACAATATTTATTTAAAAAATCTTTAATATTAGTCCATATTTCTTCGCCAACACCACCGTCTTGGCAAAATGAGTTAAGGCGCTCTGCCACGGATTATACCTTTTAGGGTTCTGTTCTCGCCTTAGTCGTCCTATAAGCTAATCATGCTGGACCAAAAATGCTCCACCGGGCATCGCCAAAATAGCTGCCGACCTATAAACGGCCCGTGCAACTAAAAATGTCCGACGAATAATACCCCGTGTAAGGGAGTGCACGTTAAATATCCTTCAAAGTCCTAACGCTGCGTACGATGTCGCCCTTAACGGTTGCGTTGGGTGCCTATTCAGGTGTTGGCTCGTCACCTGACTGTGGTTCTAAAATACGACGCCCGTCGCCAATAGCCCTCGTGTAGCTCTAGTGCGACGATAATTCAAAACCAAACCAAAACCAAAAATGCTCCACGAATAAATAGCATACTGGACCAATTGTTTCAGGTTCAATACTTGGTTGTCCAAAGTCCTGGCGTGATCACGTAAGAAGTCATTAGTTGCTTTGAGTGCCAGCTCAGATGTTGGCGTCACTTGACCACTGTTTAAACTACACATAGGACTGATTCAACCAAATCTCCTCCATAAAAAAACACACAAATAAAATCAATATACAGGGTGGTTAAAATATAACGCTCCCTATTCGGAGTGGTCTGTAGCCTGAATGAATAATCCAAATGCATCAAAAATTGAGACACTTACTAATCAAGAGGGGGGGAAAAGAATGGAATCATAAAAATATTATAATCCTAAAAAATAATCATAAAAAAATCATCATAAAAGAACTTGTCTCTTGACCAGAATCTGAATTACGAGGCGTCGTCAATTATGGCTAATCACGGCCAACACAGCTAATTACGCCTCGTAATTTAGAACCCTTGTCAAGAGACAAGTTTCCTTTTTTCGAAAAAGAACGGAATCATAAAAAGAAACTAGTCTCTTGACCAAGGTTCAAATTACGAGGCATAGCCAATTATGGCTAATTACGTCCAACACATCCAATTACGCCTCGTAATTTAGAACCCTGGTCAAGTGACGAGTTTGTTTTTTATGATTCCATTCTTTGTCCACCTTCTTGATTAGTAAGTGTCTCAAAGTTTTTTGCATTTGGATTATTCATTCAAGCTACAGACCACTCCGAATAGCGAGCGTTATTTTATAACCACCCTGTATTCACAAAAGTAATAAAATGGTTTCATTCCTTGGTATTTGCCTAAAATATCTTAGTCCGTAACCAATATACTTTCTAAAGCTCTAGTGGGATGTTAATCCACTCATCTTGCAAGCAAACCTTCACTACAAGCACAAAAAGGAAAGAATTAGGCAAAATTCCATATTGGGGAAATGAGGACCTATGAATAATACATGTATATATGGAGATGCCCCCCGTTTTTTGACAAATACGTTTAGTTGTATAAATTCTAAACTATAAGGAATCTGGCAATGAAAATTAATATTTGGGGTATTTTGACGATTCTGAACATTTCTATATAAAAAAAATTGGGTGTTGCCATTGGAAATTTTGAAGTTGGTATTAATTTCATTATGAAGACGACCCTTAATGAAAATTTTTGTGTTGATCAATCAGCTCAGAACAATATTTCCGTTAAAATGACGTATCGCAATTATGCCTCCGACAAACGGTGTCTCAACGGCGAGGTCTGCTTACTTTTTTTTGTTGCCGACTGTACCTTGTAGGTTCAATGTGTATTTTGAACAGATTTTAATGCATATTATATACATAAAAAATAGAAACTTTGAATGTGAATTGGAATGTTTCAGTTCGTTTTGTCGACAAAATCAAATCTTTCATTCTTATTTCACCTAATGTGTGATTGTACTTAATGGTGAAAAAAACTGGTAATTTTTAAAAGATTTTGAACTGGTGAATTTTTGTAACATTAATGAAAAAATTTAATGATTTAAAATAGTTGATTTCGATTTCTTTGAATTATTATCTTGTGTTAGAGTTCCGTAAATAAAATTTCCTTTTTTTCGGCACTGTAACAAAATTTATTTCTTCAAAACATTCTAATATTTTAAACAAAAAATCTAATTAAAAAAAAAACCAGGGCAGACGTTTAAAACATCTTCATGAGAAAATAAAATTGAAGAGTCTCTAATTTAAAAAAAAAAAGCCTTCATATTTTTAATAAGCTAAAATAAACTTAAAATTTTAAGTTCAATTACATCTTAAAGTATGAGTAATACATTTGATATAAAATAACTTGTTGGGAAAAAACAGCTAATAATGCTAATGCAATGTATTTCACTGATTATTTTATTAAAATGATTGAAAATCAAAACGGATTAGAACAAATTCATTGAAAAGTCGTTCTTCCTTAAAGAAATACAAATCAGTTTGACGATTGGGAATATGTTAGTATTGTATTTACATAATTGCAGTTCTTAAAAATATTACAAATATAGTACCTAACAAAATAAACTACCTGTACTAGTTAAAATTTTCATATTTATACAAAAATTGCATAAGTTAATGCAGTAATGTTATAAGTTAAACAGCGTTCCAAGAGTTAGATTTTCTCCAAGTCAGAAAAGAAGTAAAATATGACGATGCATTATCACAAAAAAATCCTTATAATTAAAATATGTTTATAAACACTACTACATAGTAATTAACAAAATCCTATAACATCGGATTGCTTATGACACATTTCACAGTCATAAAATACAATTTTTATTTATGATTTTCCATCTATGATATTTGAATACTGATTATAAAAAAATGAAGAATAAAACTTTAATTTTATTAAAATCTAATTTTAAAAAAATTCAATTCTGAAATTATTAATTAGAAACAAAGGCTTTCCATATCATTCAAGAGAAATACTTTAGAGACTAAAAAATTAAACATTAATTCTCTAAATAACATTGACACATTAATATTGAGTTTTTTTTTTAAGTTACTTTATAGTGTGTACGCTACCAATAAATATATTTAAAAAAATACAGAGAAATTTGCAATTAATAGACAGGTTAAGAAAATCAGTGACTTTCAAGAAAAATTAGAATTCTGGAACACATTTATTGCCTGGCTATGCAGCTGTACATAACTGATTGTACCTGACACCAACTGCCCTCTTAAGATAGAAGTCTTAACACATTTAATTAACACACATTGTATGTACACACAACTAGGTACGACACATAAACATGAATTGCATAGTCATTTGCTCCTATAAAGAGGAGATGGTTCAAAAATAAAAATAGATTCAGAATACGATCTAAATATGAAAAGATAGAAATCTGATAAAAAATCTTATTTACAAGAGATTTAACATTAGTAAAACAATAATTTACAATGACCTACATGGACTCATAGATCAGAAATGTGCTGAACAGATATAAGGGCACATATGGAAACAATTTGCAATAAATAACACAAAGGGGCATGGTAATACATTTCCCTTTTTTGCCTTTAAACTGATTAGTTTAAAATAAATGAAACATTTACAATTCATACATCGAGATTAAACATGTAAAATTAATTGGCCTTGGGTTGAGCCAAATTAAAAAAAAACTTATTTTAAAACTTCATGTAAAGTCATTCCTTAAGAGGACTCTCTTGGGAATTTCACATCTTGAAAATCGTAATATTATTACAATGGAGAGCATTCACAAGTCAATTACTGCCCCAATTTTATTAAAAGGTTACTAGTTTTTTTCATCATTGTAAAGAACAGAAGGAGTAGATTGGATATAAGTAATTTGTTTTGTGAAAATCACATATTTAGTATTTTTAATGAGTTTTTAAAGTTCGAACTTAATGCATACTCCATTTTTTACTAACTTTAAAAACTCATTAAAAATACTAAATATGTGATTTTCACAAAACAAATTACTTATATCCAATCTACTCCTTCCGTTCTTTACAATGATACAAAAAACTATAGTAACCTTTTATTAAAATTGGGGCGGTAATTGACTTGCGAATGTTCTCCATAGGAATAACATTACGATTTTCAAGATGTGCAATTCCCAAAAGAGTCCTCTTAATAGCATTGACACTTCTAAAATGCAAAATTTCCATTATAATGATGACTGGTCGATGAAATAAAACAGATGGAACGAGTGCAGTTTTTTAGTGAGTAGAATGAAAAAAACATTTCAGTTCATCCATTTTCTACAGTTGGGTGCTCCACAGAGGCATGGAATTTTGTGCTGGTCGTCTTCTACAGCAAACATGTAGTCATAAGAAAGCTGTGATAAAAAAAAAGAAATAAATGGTTATGGGCATACGTTATGCAATATAGTTAAGAAAACATATAGAGTACAGTCTCGGTTATCCGATTTTCCGCTTTAACCGAGCTTTTAAATATTTCTAAGATTTTTACGACGACTACAGAAAAAAATCTGAACAGAACACCATCTCACAAACCCTCAGTAAAAAGAAATCCAACAACAATATCCCCTTTACCCCATGCCTCTGACTAAGAACTATCGTAAGTTCTAATTGAATATATAGAACTACAAGAAGCGACAGTTATCCTTTAAAAAAAGGGCGATACATTGCTGCCGAGAAACGCCAAAATAGCATAAAACTAAAAACAATTAAGGACTTTTTTTAAGTAAAAGAACTCTTTAAATGCCATGCATGCATATGAATTGCCCGAGGTGTCTCTATATAATATTTATATTAGTTAAAATATACATTTAGACACACACAATTGTTTTATTTACAATTTTCGCTTTAACCCAGTATTTCGGTTATCCGAGTTAGTTTCGGACCACATTAACTCGGATAATCGGGGTTCCACTGTATTAAGATATAACTTAGTGATTTTAGATTTATGAAGTGAAAACCATTTTAAATAAGCCTTTATCTACTTTTTAACTAGTTTTTATTTGTAGGGTAAAATAATGAGTTAAAAGCAAAAAGGTTAACTATGTTATCGAAAAGAGATTTTACATGCTACAAAAAAAGGTCCAACTAGCTTTTTGTTTATGTACCTATTTTAAAGGAAAGGCCAGTTAACTTTAGAGACTTTTCTTCCTAACTCAGGTTGATAGAAAGAAAAAATCCATGACCCTCAGCGTAAATTTTGCCATAATCGCAGCAAAATAGTAAATAAACCAAATTTGGTGGTTTGTATAAGCACAAACTTAGTGTTTAGTGCAGTGGTTCCCAACCTTTTCTGGACCATCGCCCCCTTTTAATTTTCATGTTATGTTGAATCATAATTTGAGTTAAAGTGCAACTATAAAACAGTTTTATAACATTTACTACCGTTTATAAAAACAACCAAAGTAACTTTATCCAGCCACTTATAAGTAAAATAGAAAAAACATAAAACACACATCTTTAAACAAAAGTGAAAAAATAAACAAGATATTTTAATGGTTTCTAAAAAATTTAAAAGAGTTGCAAGTAAAAATTGGCTATTTTAGTTATGGTTGGAGAATGGTTTTACTGAACAAAAAAGGTACAGCATTATTTAAATTCTCCCCCCTTTGAATACTCATCGCCACCTGATTGCCCCTCAAGTATTTTTTCTGCCCCCTTGATAACACTGATTGCCCCCAGGTTGGGAACCGCTAGTTTAGGGCAACATTAATTTCACCAACCAACCCTCTAACTCTCCGGATTGAACTCAGCAATAAAAAAAATTCAAATTTTGCAGAAAGTAAAAGTTTGTTATCTCCCCCCTTAAAAATTTGGCAATAAGTACATAACACAGAATTTCATGAAACTGTAAAAAATATTACCCGGTTAAATACGAAAAATTGGCAGGTCTGCAAGAACCTTCTAATAATTAGCTTTCAAGGGGTCATTAAAAATAAATTCTGATTTGATAAAAGTAAAACTTTTAATTAGAGACATAGGATTTGTTATCACATTTGAAGAGTAGGGGGAAGAACCCCTTTTCTGACTGGGAATCTGTCTGTATCAGTTCTGCTTTGTGAAGATAGTGGGTCATTGCCTAAACTGTTGTGGAAAAAAAACAGTTTTGCCTCAGCTCTTATCACACAGCACACAGGTTTACTATGTCCATGATCGAGATTCATGCCAAACAATAGCCTGACACATGGAACTGCACGAGAAGAACCGAGAGAAAAACCAGTTTTCAATAAGCACTACTCAGACAGACCTCAATACAGACAGTTTCCCTGTTGATGAAGGGGTTCTTCCCCTGTACTCTTCATTTATTAAAGTTCAATCATATATACAGTAAACTCCCGATTATCCGTGGGTGGATTATCCGCTTTGCGGATTATCCGCGGGGCACTATGCACTCCCTCATACCCTCCCATTTTTCAGTTCAAACATAATTTTTTTTAAAAAACTGCGATAAATGAATTTTATTTGTTTCAAAACTTTTTGAAAGAATGCATTCCAAGAACAACGAATTCCTTTCTAGAATGACAAATACATTTAACAAGAACAACGAATGCATTAAAATAAGAAGGAAACCTAGTGTTCAGCCAGGTGCACATCACAAACAGATTTTTGTCAAAAAGCGTCACTTGTAAAATAAACGGCCTGCAATTTTAATTGAATTGCTTTATGTCATTGTGATACCAGCGAAATGCGCGAGAAACTAAAAAAAGTTGTCTTGACAATTCAAGACGAACTACAACTCATTAAAAAGATGGAAAACGGATCCTCTAAAAATCAAATGTGCTTGAAGTATGGCATAGGAGAAACGACGGTAATATATATTTTGAAGTAAGTAAATTTGTACATGCTATATTATATACGATTACTCTAATTTACTTTAATAAAACCTGTTAGCCATAACAAAAGATGTCTGCTCATCATGCTGTGCCATAACGAGATAAAAAACATCACCGGTTTGGTTTGTTTAAGACTTTAAGAAGAGTTGAGTTGTTCACGAAACGATGTACGGTTGACTTACTCATTTGCATATGTTTTAGTTTTGTGAAGTAATTTACCTGAACTGATTTAAAATCATTGAAATTGGACTGATATAAATAGTCAACGCATCTCGGACTTTGCACTTCTTTTTACTTTCAGTAGTAGAATGTAACTAGTCATTACAGAAGTCTGAGCTAGTTTTTCCGTGGAGACGGCGTTTGTAGCAGTCGGGTGTCCTACTACTTTTAAGATGAGTAACTAATTATTTTTAATTATTGTTATTTATTTTAACTGACCACTTCTAACCATTCTTGTGCAATGTTTTTGTTGATAGAAATGTTGTTTGTTTATAAAATATAAGATGAAATAAATATAACTTTTTCCTTTTAAATACTTGTTTTCTTTTCTCTGCTGGATGCATGTAATTTTTAGTTGAACATTTTAAGTGTAACAAAACCCAGAAGAAATTTCGTTTATAGACATTTTCTTCATTTTTGCGGATTATCCGCGAATTCCCTTATCAGCGGAAGCCGCGCCACCCAATTCCGCGGATAATCGGGAGTTTACTGTATAAACTCAAGAAAAAAACTTACTTCTTCTCCTCTGGATACTCTTCTGTTTGTGATAATGAGAATCTTGTTTTCTCTGTCGATCTGCACGTTTTCAGCTACACAGTTCGGGTAGCAGGAGTGGTTGATGTATCTGGCCAGGCCTCCGCTGAGCGTGGCATCGATGACTCGATTCTCATCCAGACGAAACATGTAGGTACCACGGTTCTAGAAAAATAGATATTGTTAATACAGTTTTCTAGCCGTGTTGACTAATGGTGGCTGGGGCACGTTAAATACAGTGGTGGCCAAAATGTGGACACTTTTTGAAAATTTCATGTGTTTCAACTGCTTCCTGTGTGCTTGCGTTTGTTAAATTTCTCTTAAATACAAACATTTAAATATTAAGTTGAAGGTAATTTAAAGTAGAATTTCATTAAAAAAACAGAATTAAAGTATCTGTATTACAAATACAGTTATGCTCATTTTAGTTGAACAAACAAGCACAATCAATGGATTCTCTTATGCTGAAATTGCAATACAAGTTGGTGGTTCAATGACTTGCAAAACTAAGACAGTTTATACTATTAATTGTGTAACTTATTTGTCATACAGATATTGTAATACTGTATTTATTTTTAATTCTACATTAAATTACTTTGATAATTATGATGTTGTATCCATGGATATAGATTATATGGGACCAAAGGTCTCATAGACTGCTTCAGCGATCATCAGGCAGTGGTCCTTATAAAGATTAAATTACTTTTAATTTGATATACAATTAATATATTCTGTAATCACACAAAGTTGAAAAATATGAAACTTTAAAAATGTGTCCACAATTTTGGCCACCACTGTATGTCGTGGTCACAAAGTCCTCCATGTTCCCATACCAAATTAATACCTCTGGGGGTGCCAGATCAGAGGGTTATCAGCCTTTGATCTGGATCAAAATTCCGATACGTGAGTGAGAATGGATGTGTGAAAGGGACCTTCCTGTAAAACGGATGTGTCATGCTGACGGGCAAAAGTCATACTTCCTCTCTTGTGGCGCTCAATAAAAACGGAAGCCGCCCTCTGCGTCTTAAATGGGGTAGTCCTCTACTCCGGGCTTGGTTACCGAACGGCATTCGAAACAACAACAAACAACACAACAGTTTTCTAGTTTCTGTCAATCATACTTATCATTTTAATAACTTTTATTATTAAAAATTTTGTAATAATTAAAATTGTATTATCCATTTTAGTTATTTGCATAAATAAAAAATTTAATATGATTTTTACACGATTATAAAAAAAAAACGTTAAAATGATGTAAAATAAAATTGTTGAAACATAAGAACAATATTTCTATATACAATTAAATCAGCAATAAAATGTTACAATATAATATTAAGCTCATTACATTAATAAAAAAATTTCAAACCTGGGCTTCATAAATGGCTTCATTTCTTTCAGAAATTTCATTTCGAATGAGTTGACCAATGTATTCTATGACCATAGTATGCTTCTCCATATCTCTTGCTGCATAGAGACCAAGACCCTAAAAGAAGCAGTCATTTGTAATTGGTTTTATTCGATAATTAATGCAATAATTACCGAGAAATAAAAGCTGGTGACCAGCAACTATTGATTTCCAATTCTAGATAATTCTTTGAATATGCTTAATGCTTTGTAGACAATGCAAGTTTAAACTTTAGTAGTTTGCGGTTACAACATGTAATGTAATAACAGCAAACTAATAATACTATCAACCATCTAGAAGCTTATAATATTATAAACATGGTTAAATATTAAGTGCAGTATCCAATTTGTTGACTTTTCGTATCACTTGGCATACAATAAAAAATTAAACAGTGAAAATGAAAATGTTTTTAAAAATGTCTTTAAGAAAGCATTATACCATTAGTCAAATGACAAAACCACGAATGTGCAGATTCTATTGATTTGCGGTCTTTGAAAAATAAAACCGCTCCTCAGTTTAATCAGTTCCTTTTTTCCCTCCCATTTTAACTGGGATCAGTTAAAAGTAACTAAAAACCAGTCCTTCAAAAAAACGGTTCTAGTTGCTTGGTTGGTTGAACGACTCCAACTGTCTATTTAGGTTAGGTTTGAATTATCGTCGCACTAGAGGGCCATTGGTGAGCTAATGTGTGTACGTAATCCGCAATGTGTGTGTAATTAACACATTGTGCAGGAACAAACATCTTACCTGTAGCATAGTTCATCTTGATGCCTTAGGCCATTATCCACAGCGAGTGCGTTAATAAATAAGTAACCCGTATGATACAAATCCATTATAATATATTTTATGACGCCATAATCAATAGATTTATCAAACTGCTTTAAATTTATTTTTCAGTTTAAAGGTTCATCACTTGACTGTGGTTCTTAATTACGAGGCCTGTCGCCAACTGCTGTTGTGTAGCTCGGGAGCAAAGATACTGCATAATCTACCAAAACCTCCTAAAATGTTTATTCAAACTGGTTCGCCAGTTTTTACCGGTTCAGCTAAAGAAATGTTTTTGCCCATTTAACCAAAGCAAAAAAAAACTGTTTCTGGTTTTCCATCCCCTTGTACATTTGTGTTTTTGCACATTCATGGTTTTGTCATATTATTGATAATATCATATAAATGTATATTTTGGGCGTTACAACCAAAGACCCAATCAGAAATAAGTTTCTAATCATATCCATGGGCAATTAAATGGCCTTGCCCGTCTTTAAAAAACTTTGCTAAAAAATTACCTGAATTTTGCTGCGAGCCAGGTAGACGTTATTTCTCCACTCCGTCTTCATTTTCCTGTACTGTGATGACTTAGAATGGACGAATTGCTTTACATATGGTGAGGAGGAAATTTCCATTTGGTGATATGGGGATGCAAAAGCAGCATGGAAAGATCGAACAGCATTGCACGAAGCATGAAGAGTGTGAGGCCTACATAATAATGATAATAGATAAGAGTCTTGTGATCATTTTCAAAAGAGTATCTCTTTAAAGGTTTGAGGCAATTTTTAATAGGTTTTTCCAAGGACATTTTAATCATAATTAGCACTATATGAATGATAAAATATTTGTTTTTCTTTAGATAGTTTTACACATTCATAAGTATTTTTCTAAAGTAATAATAGAGTGCATTAAAATCAAAGATTATTTAGTGACTCAACAACAGAACAAAGCTGTTCTTTTAAGCTTCTTTGAGAGCAATTTTTAAGGATAAAGTATAACATTCTTAGTCCTTTTAGAGTTTGCTTAAATAATTTAGAAGCAGTAGAGCATGTGGACTTATTACAAACCGAGTTTAAAAGGAGAAATTTTAGGCCTTAAGAGTACTCCCTTGGAATTAAACATCTTGAAAATCGTAATGTTATTCCTATGGAAAACATTCGCAAGTCAATTGCCACCACAATTTTAATAAAAGGTTACTAGTTTTTGGCATCATTGTAAAGAACGAAAGGAGTAGATTTTGTAAAATTAATTTGTTTTGTGAAAATCACATATTTAGTATTTTTAATAATTTTTTGAAGTAAGTAAAAAATGGAGTACGCATTAAGTTCTGATTTCAAAAAATTACTAAAAATACTAAATATGTGATTTTCACAAAAAAAATTAATTTTACAAAATCTACTCCTTTCGTTTGTTACAATGATAACAAAAAACTAGTAACCTTTTATTAAAATTGTGGCGGTAATTGACTTGCGAATGTTTTCCATAGGAATAACATTACGATTTTCAAGATGGGGAATTCCAAGGGAGTCCTCTTAAGGATATTTAATTAGTATATGAAACATGAACTTAACATATTAGCTATTAAAAGTTATTAATATTAAAATGAACTTACCTTTTGAAATGTGTGCGTAACTTGGGTTCTGATCGTGCACATCCAGTTGGATTGATTGCCAAAGGCAGTTCAAGGAATGGGGACCGCCCATAACGAAAATTGTAGTCATTTAGAGTGTCGACACCAGGTAGCTGCATAACAAAAAATAAACATTCCACTCATTAATAATCAATTTGCTATTCATATTTGTTATTTATGCAATAATTTAGCAAAAATACCCTTTTTTAAAGGCTATTTGGAACAAAAAATTTAAAATATACTTTTAATGCTCAAAAAATTATTTATAACTTAAGGGATTGCATATTTTTAAGGATCTAAAATATTTTCAGTATCTTACCGATTCAAGGATTCGAAGCACAGCCGGTTCTGTTAATCCAAACAAATCATCTCCAGAAGCAAAATCTGGAAAAATCTTGATCGTTTTCGCTTGCTTTCTCATCTTCTCTATTGGATAGATGACCTTCTGCCATACAGCTAAAGAACCAAAAAAATAATAATTTTAAGAACATAAAAGTAAATGGCAATTAAGATTACAATTAAAAAGATACAAATGTACTGTCTTTTATGAAATTTTACTTACAATTTTTAAGACACCTACAATTTTTCAATTAAAACTCAGCAAATTAATTTTAGTAACAGCTGGAGGTATAAAACAGCAATTAGTATTACAAAAAATTCAGCAACGACTAGCTTACGTTTGTTATATATTTGGAAGTGCATACATGTAAATTTTTTATTTTATTTAACTTTTTTACTGCATTTTTTACTCTGAATTCCTATACCAGATAGAATTAACAAGAAACATGTATATATGAATATTATTATAAGTGAGCCAACCCTTGAATTTGACTCATATTTCAAACAGGAAACAGACGCATTTTTGAACACTGGAAAAAGATTAATAAACCCTATTTTAAACCTTATTTTTTTATGATTTTAATTGAATAGGAGTTGATAAGTTTATGAAACAATAAATAACCTTTGGATGTCTTGTCTTTCAATACAAGATCTTTTTGGTCAGCATCTTTTACCATGACACTAAATTCTGGTTTCCCGCCAAGGTCGTTGATTGTGCAAGTGTATTGGCTTCTTCTCCCTAGTTTTCTCATGCTCCAGTACATGCGAATGACTTTGTAGCCAACCTAGTGTAATAATAATAACAGAATTACATCATAGTTTTTCCATAAAAATTTTAATTACATAAGATATGTTTTAAAGATACTTTAAAAGGTAAAATTTTGTAAGAAAAAATCATATTAATTTTGTAGGGTACTAAATTACAAATTTAAATCTCTGTGTTAATAATTGTAATTAAAAAATTAATTTAATAATTCAAAGTGTATTTCATAGCTTGTTAAGTGTTGTTAATTATTATGTTTTGGCCAGAAAATCATTAGCATTTAGTTTTCAGATACTGAAACATTAGCACAATACACATGCTTACATGCACATTTTCATTTTTTTATTTTCACATAAATCATTAATATATATTTTTTAACGATTATGTTAATGCATGACAATAGAATTAACTGAAAGAATATGATAAAAAAAATTAAGTACACAAAATTCTTACAGGATATATGCAATTGGTGTTGTGAAATGCTTGTATTTGAGTCGGCAATAGTTGACCGATGTTCAAGAAGATTAAGCTGCCAACTCTCAAAACAAACTTTTCATCTTGGATCATGCTGGAAAAAAAACATTTAAATACCATAAAAATGAAAGAAACAATAAAATTGAAAAAGGAATTTTTTGTCTTAAAAAATTATTTAGCCAATATAACTACAAAGTTCAACTATTAATATGACATAACCAATATACTATATGCTTTTTTAGACACTTTGATTAAATCAGAATTTTAAATTTCACAGCTTCACTGCATGTTACAGTTAAAAATAATAAAAACCTTAATCATGTGAAAAAATGTCTAAAATATTCCAATAAATTAACATACGATGCCACTTGTTTGTGTTCCTCACGATTGATGTACACTCTACGAAACACTGCAACAGAATCCAGTTTGTTTTCTTCATTTCCTTTATGTGAATGTTGAGGACATAAAACGGTCTAAAAGACAAAGAATCATATAAGGTTTTCAGGTAATATTAAGAATGCAAGACAAACAATGATACTCTGTAAAACTAAACTATTGAACATTAAAGATATAAAAAAAATCTCATGTCACAAAATAAAAACACGTTGTTTTAAATGCATATTAAATTTCAAATAAAAGATTCACACATTTTATCCGCATTGAAATATTTAAAAGATCTAATAATTTAGCAATTAAAGAAAATAACTTTTTTATTGTCTAACAAAAGTTCTTAACATAATAAAGCGTAAAAAATAAATCCAATAAAAAAAATTAACTTTTCTATTACCAAAAAAATGTAAAATGCTAAAGCTGTAATTAAAAAAGAACAGAACAAATCCATGAAAAGAAACATTACCAACAAATGTTAAATACAGTCTGCAATGTATTTTTGTACTTTAAAACATCATATTTATATATTCGTTTTCCTTTCAATTATTAGGATTAGACAGGTTTCGTACTCTATCGATGATAGTGAAATTCAGGAGTTTCTAAGGAGGTTTTCAGGAGTGCAGCGATGTAAATTCAGGAGGTTTCGTGAAATAAATTTGAATATGTGTGCTTGTTATTGTATTGGTCTAGTGACTTAGACCGATAATGAAGGAAACAGAGGGTGTCAATGTTGTGGAAAATTTGAGGCTTCGTTGTAAAAGCCAATCTGCTTTTTTGGGGGAAAAATCATGTTTTTCAGCGATTTTTTGAATTTTAGTGACCTTTGTCTTAATATCATGACTTTTTCTACCGGTAGACATCCTGATAAAGTAAGAGAGAAAACCGACTGAAAAAGGAGAAAAATGATTCATACACACAAATGATTCAATGACACCCACATTTTAGGAGTCATAAGTGCACTTACAAAAATAAAAATGAAATTCAGCAGTTTTTCAGGATGCCTACAAACCCTGATTAAAAAGCAATTGCATTTTTTTTTAAAAGTGTATGGGGGACATTCACGGCCATATCCACCTGAGCTTCAATTCCAAATCGCTGTGGAAAACAAGCGGTTAGACAGGTTATAGCAGTCGGATAACATTAGCACGTGGCTAGGGAGCTGTAGGATAACAAACCGCGTGACATCATTAACCCATAAAAAGGCCCCATTAAAATAACAGCTTAACAGTCAAACAATACCTTATCTTTGAAGAAACAGCACTGTTCTTTTCTTGCACATGGGAAATGGTAGACATTGAGACACCTCGATTTAAAGCATCGCACCGAGGCCCCTTGTTTCTTACAATAGCAACAGTCAAGATGTCTGGAGCGCTTAAACGCTGTTTCTACATTCATCAATGCTCCGTTGACTGTTTCGTACACCTCAGCTGACCATAGTGCACAATTCAAGTGGACCCACTTGTTTACATCGACATTCAGTAACCTAGTGGGAAAAATTGTTAATTCAAAGAAATTGGAAAAAAATTATTGAAATTATGCGATCAAGCATCTATTGTTAATATTTTAACTATTTCCATGACTGTTATAACTAATGTCAGCAGATAAAAGGCATAATTTTAATATAGTAAAAGGAAAATTGGCTATTTAACTAATGCATAATTTTAGGTGCAGGTAATAAGTAGGATTAACCATCTACATTTGCAATACATTTTTTTAAAAAAAATTGTATTACACTTCACATTTTTTTTTAAAATTGTGTTGGCTTTAGTTTATTTGAAATCACTATTGCCTGGCGTCTTGATACATGAGGGCTAATTACCATTGTAGTGAGAACCATTGGTTATGTTGAGTACAAACTGATACAACCTTCCCTGCCATATGAACAGAGGGATCGATAACTGACTCATACTGATAAGAACTTATAAGAACTCATTTAGTTTGAAGTGCATATATAAAGCATTACTTTTTACAAAACCAATGCTTAGTAGGTGTAGAAAATATAAAAATTAATATCACCAAAAAAACCCCATTTAATCCATGCCTTACTAGGAAAATGTTTTAATGCTAAGGGTGTATAAGTATCATATCAGGAAAAATTGACACATGGACAATTGAAAAGAAAAACACTGCTAATACAACATGTTAAAAGACTTTATACAAAGAAGCACAGGCATTATATGTTTATCATAAAACAAAGTTAAAACAAAAATATACCTTGCAGCTCCGTTCGTGTCTCCGTCACCAGTTGCATGACAAAAGATGCATTTTCTCTCATCTTTTGGCATCTGACTTGGCTTGATCGTATGGTAAAAAGCACGACCAGTCTAAAAACGTTCGGAGACATATAAGATATATAATACATTAAATACTTTAACAAATAGTAGCCCCTTAAACATCTTATCTGCAGCCTCTTAAACACCTAATCTGGACAATAATCATCAAAATGAGTTGTTCACTTTAAAATTTTGATTAATGCATACAAATTGATTTAAAATCTTATTTGCAACTTGTGTACAAAATACATGCTACAAGATGAAAAGAAACTTCACGGGGAAAAAAAGGGTTCTTCAATTTGCTTTTCATTTAATTTAGCTAATGTTTTGTGCAAAATAATGCGAGTGAGAAGAATTTAAGTAAAGCTTAAATAAAATAATACACAATTGTGACTTTGAAGTTAACTAAGGAGGCAATTTCTACCATTTAAAACCAAATTAAAATATTATATTTTAAATTCATGAAAATTGAAATAAAAAATATTTGTTTGCACACTTAAACGTTTCTAAACAACAATAACTTTTACTTTTTCCGATCCTTCTTCCTTCTTTTTAGATTTTATAGTGGTGTCATTATCTGGAAACCAAAACTTGTACTTGATACTTCTCCACTTTCTAAATTCTGTGTCCTGTAAGGAAAATAAAATTTTAAATGACAATGAAAAATGCAAATAAGCACATAAATGCAGATTTACGAGTTCGTTTGTCGAAAGACATTGCGAAACATTTTGAGAGTAAATTAAATACTTTCAAGACTGAAATTAGCTGCAAAATAAAAATTATGGACATGAAATATTTTTATTGTAAAAACTATAATACATTGCCATTGGGCATAAAAATTATATGAAGGATTGCTTATTTAATGATGGATGAGTATGTCTGTTCTTGAATATAAAATAAAATAATTTCGAAACATTTTTTTTGCATTTTTTATCTATAATTAAAAGAAAAGAGTCCTGCAATAGGTATGTCGTGGATTGCAAAAACCTACTTATACTGCTCTTAATAAAAAAATAATTCGAAATTTTTATTAATATATATTTCTTTTAATTACACTACGTGTTGCACCTCCTGAATTTTAGTTTTTCATATTTGATTGTGATTTGTTAATTAATAATCATTATTTAAAAACGTCATCCTCACTGGGAGTGGGGCGGGACCATAACAGGGCTTGAAATAATATGTGCCCACCGGGCCAAAACGGGGGCTTGGGACAGCCATCACTCTATTAGTGTTTTGCTTTTTAAATGTGCATGTGCCAACACAAATTTAATTTTGTTTTTTGAGTGAATAAGTAGGCCAGACCATAAACAGCGGCTTCACAAAACATAACGGGTACCGAGACGCTAAATCGTAACAGGGCTTGACGCCATTTTTTTTGTTATTTTTTTCTTGCGCATGCGCCAACAACGAACGAAGTTGAAATTTTAGTTTAGATATTGAGTGTATTTTCACAAGTAAGCATGCCTCTAAAGGGAAGCAATTCAAAATTAACGGGTTCCCAGTAAGGCGGGGCCATACTGCTAGCAGTTTATATTAGGTTATTAGTTTGGAGTTTTTCTTGGAAACTCACCATTTCCAGACAAGTGTCCATCTTTTCCAGTGAATCCATATTAAAATCAGGGTTGAGAGCAGAATTGTTCTTATCGCTGGTTCGAGACAAATCAATCCTCAAATCGCTGCTTTCTTCCTCGACATCCATAGGCTCGATCTTGAGCATGTCCAACGATTCGCCCTTCAGGGCATCTCCTGTATTTTGCAATTTTTCATCGGCAATGAGCGATCCAAGCGAGTCTTCTGCGTTTGTTATCTTTTCGTTGACATTTTCACCGACATGGTCGACAACAGCAACTGTGCCCTGTGAAGATTCGAGGAATGTGCATTTTTTTTAAATAGGCATGTAAAAATATGAAAATTAATAACTAGATCTTACAAAGAAAAGGAATAATAAATTATGAGTTTTCCCATTAAAGTTATTAGATAAATTATGATTTTTTTTCCACTTATCAAAAGAAGTAATAGAGGTTTTACTTACATAATTGATTATAATTATTAATTTATATTTGTCTTAGTATAAAATAAGAATTTCTGTTATGCTTAAGAAAATTAAGTAGTAAACAAATAACTTGTGAAAACAAATTTTACACTTGTATTAACCTAAGAAAATGTATATACTTCTTTTGGTGCTTTTAAATTTTAAAAAAAAGTATGCAGTCAAATTCATTTAATAGAAAGTTTAGGAATGGGGGGGGGGGGGGG
Source organism: Hylyphantes graminicola (assembly GCA_023701765.1). NCBI lineage: Eukaryota > Metazoa > Arthropoda > Arachnida > Araneae > Linyphiidae > Hylyphantes > Hylyphantes graminicola. The sequence continues at coordinate 33,111,373 of CM043118.1, forward strand.
GTAAATCAATCCAAATGGCTCATTAATTAATGAAAAAAATTGACAAACACATAAAAATAAAACTGTAATATAAAAGGTTTTTTTTTTTGCCAAAACATATCTAATGACTTACCTTCTCCTCTGATGGGGCAGTCGATCGATGAGTCAAAGCAAATTGCATATAGCAATTTGTGCTGCAAAATATTACTTCATCTTCATCCTAAAATAATAAAATACTGTAACCTCACCAAAAATCATGCATGCAAATGTCAATAGACATACATTAATAACCAATGCAAAGCAAGCAACTCATCTTGGAAAATACTGCAACTGAACTTACTAATTCAACTATAGAAGCTGCTAAAATCTTTTAATAAGTTTTTGGTAAGAATATAGTCGAACATTTAATTAATATAAAAAGTTTAAAATTTAAAAATATGTGGACAAAAAGGATTTACCCCTCATAAGACTGCAAACCCATAATTAAACACAAACACACTATTGAGGAGTCTTATAATTTTCTGCTACAGAAATAAAATTGTTGAAAGTTTGGAAAAATCAACTATTAATTAAAAAGTTTCAATGCCATACAAAGGAAATAAGTTTATACTTCGGCCAATTTGCTTATCCTTTAACCCTTTCAGTCCCAGTGATGCCATTTGGCATCATCACTTTCAATATTTTTTTTCTAAATGTTTATACCCTGTTATGACATCCAAACACACATTATTCGATTCTTCACACTCTGTTCTATTAAACAATATTTTACACTATTAATCTCAATAGAAATCAGAACTACTATTATTTTTATTCAGAAAATAGCTAACAAGCGTTTCACCTGATTTTTGAAAAGTTCACTTCAGTTCCACATATTTAAAACACAATTTAAACTATTTCAGTTAAAATAATTGTTAATTTTTTTTGATAATATGGTCAGACACCTTAAAATATATAACTCGAAAGGTTTTAGGTAACATATATTTTTTTATTTTGTTGTTTTCCACAGTAAAAAAAAACATTTTGGAATAATTTCAAAAACCATATAAAAAATTAAAATGATTTTTTTTTTAATGGAAATCTTATATTTGACCTAAAATAAGCTTATTTTGTGAATATCAGATGTTTCTGTAGTGTAGTAAATTTTTGGGACTGAAAGGGTTAAAGGGCTAATGCTATTGAAACATCTTACGATTACTTACTTGTTCTTCCTTGGACATGCAGGAGAGATCGGCAGTTTTCTTTCGTATACCAGCACTGAGAACAACTATGTCACAATGACGACAAAACCGAGGTTTTCCGTTTAAAAGAGAATGAATGCTCACGTCAGATGAATTTTTAGCTGAAATAAAACTTTCTTTTAAAACCAGTACAGAAAGAAATCTAAAATTCATTTAAATTTGCAAATTTTCAAATTATATAGGAAAATTTAAAAAATAATTTTTTCCATATAAAATTCATAAAATAGAACAAGAACTTAGTATATTTATTTAGAACTTCAAAAAAATATAATTGTTAAGTTGTTATATCATTTAATATGAAGTACTATATGCATGTTTTAGGTACATAAATAAATTGCGAAATTAAAAAACATCTATTAGATTCTGAAACTAAAATAGGCAAATAGTTTTAATAGGTTGAGGAAAAATAAATAATGTTTCTTAGAGCTGTAATTTCAAATGCAAGATTTCAATGCACATTTTTTTATGGAATTACATTAAGTACAATTGGGTTGTTTCAGGTTTTGTTACCTGAAACAACCCAATTGTACTTAATGTAATTCCATTTTACAAAAATTTGTGCATTCCTTCCGACAATTTTTAAAATCTGGTGTTAAGCAATGCGATTGCTCCTCGGTTTCCATGAGACATGGATTCACCAACCAAGGCTCGAGAAAGTTTATTTTCAATTATATATTATATTTCTGTCGTCAATCGAGACCTGAAACATGGGAATTACATACAAAAAAAAGGTGTGCCCAATGAGGGAAGAGTGTAGGCTATAGTCCATTACTCTATGTGTATAGGATGACAAAAAAATATGGTAGTGATCCATTTACTCAACAAAATAGGTGTTGAAAGTTAATGATAAGAAGGGTATCACAGCAAGATTGCATGCCACCCTCCTATATATGGTATAACGGTGCAGGCTGTTATAGTAGGTCTATCTAGAATGCAAGCTTTTCGAAAACATTTACTCCCCTTCCCCGCATACGGTTATCTTCGAAAAACGGCTGGAGCGTGTTTTTCCCCCACCCAACATGGGGAAATAAATAACAGTGGTTAACAAATAAGATGAGGAATGTTTTGATTGTAAACCTGAAGCTCGCTAGGATTAAATAGGCGATGTCCCCCCTTTTTCCTAGAAAACCCAGTGAAGGGATGGGGGAATAGTTTTTTTGAAGCTTACATTCTGGCTAGAAATGGTATATCTGTTTCCATACTCTGTAGTTCCAATGAGCAGCTCATCATCCTTCTGCCACAGTGGACGTCAAAGATTACGGTCCGCCTTAGTCGGAGAGAGAATCTTCCCTCATGTAAAACATGCCCATTACAAGCATTCTTTCACAACATTTGCATTAGTTAATTAAAAAGCATTCACTTCACTCTTTCATGAATATTTTAGTCAACAATCACACAAAAAGACAAACACACAACTCACATCTTCGATACAAACCAAGCTTCTGACTAGGTGGTGTAGCTGTCCTTTCCACAATTTCATACGACGCTGGAATAGGGATTTTGAGGAAGTCAGCAAGCCTGGCCAAAACTCCACAAATATCCTCAGCCGCAGCCTGGGATAATGTGACGGTAACTTGGACATTTCCAGAATCTTTCAAAGGTGCAGAGTAACCGCCGATGCCTGACATTTTTGTCTTGACCAATCCGACTTCTTGCCTCTCGTCAGGTATGTTTTCTTTGTCCTAAAAGAGAGATTTAGAATTAATTTTACATTTATAAGAAGTATAATGATCTAATTAGTTTTAATATAAAAAGAATAACATTTTTATTTAGGAATGTCAAAATAATCTAGAAATATGGACTAAAACAACCTTAATAAAATTGGAAAACATACCAGGTTCTATTATATTTAAAAAAAACACAACTTGCTTTAATTTGAAGAAAAAAGCAAACACACTAAAATTCATTGCAAACAAATTTTTTAAATATTCACTAAAATTACAGCCTTTATAAACAATAGTTAGAAATATTAAATGAAAGCAAAAAATTGAGTATAACATAAATATTTTAATTTTTTTAAAAAACATTTTAAAGATAATTGTTACCTTTTCTTCATCCATTTCTTCAATATAGGAATCATCCCATGGTTTTGGTTTCACTAAAATAAACAAATAAGTTATGAAAAGAGAAATGTGACAGCACTAAGAGGAAACATTAAATTATAATTGTACTAAAATACTGAATTTCTTCTTGAATAGTTTTTTACTCATAGGTAAATAAAAAGTTGCAACTAATTGGAAAAGTCAAGCACATTTTCCGTGAGTATATTCAATGAGACGCTAGGGACACTTGTTATGAGGGGCGCATGTTAAACATGAACCTCTTGGTGAATTTTTAATAGTTTTTAAGACTCCAACATTTTGAAATATGGTTTAGTAAGATCCCCATAATGCTCTAGACTAGGAATTTTTAATAGTAGCCAGTGGCTACCAGACTGAAAAAAAAATGGTAGCCACATTTGGATTTTTAGTAGCAAGTTTTAAATTTAAGTATATACGACAAAAAGAAAGTGCGATTTTCCACAAAAGAAAATTTTATTAATGACATTTTTTTCTATGAAAAGAATGACAGTAAAAAAAGTAACTTACAAAATATGTAGTATTATGTGATTGGCCATTGTTGTCAGGAGAAAATTATTTTATGTACAATCAGTTCAACTACTGTTAGTTTCGGAGAATTCTTGACGTCGCCCACGATTGTTCATAAAATTTTCCCATATCAAAATTGTTTAAATGAATAGTTGAGATCTTAATCAGATATAAATCTATCACCTGTAGATTACCGAAATCGTAAAGCAAAATTTAAAAATCAAATTGGCATTTAAGATTTTTATCGCCCAGCTCCATTTACGTCACACGGACTTAGTGACGTCACACAAAAAGTGATGTTGGAAAATTTCACCGATGAGCAACAACTGTCATCAAGTCTTTTTCCCGACAGAATCGAATCGGAGCGTTTCATTATTTTAGAAATGCAGCTTCAGTATTAATTATTTGTTGAACAAAAAGGAAAAATTATGATCGCCACATTTGGCGACTGGGGTTCAATTTTTAGGTAGCCACTTACGATGTAATAGTCTCCAGTTGGCGACTGGCGACCGCTAATCTAGAGCTTTAGATCCCCAGTACATTTATTATCATGTAAGAGTTTGCAAATTTAAGTCTAGAAACATTTTTTACAGGAATTTAACTACACTGCTCAAAAGAATTAGGGGAGCACTTCGCGTACTTATCTTTAGCCTTTCAGTTCCAACTTTTTATTTTTTTTATTATAGAAATCTAAAATTTGTGAAATAGATTCATTACTAATCCAGAATGAAATGGTAAAAAAAAGGGGGGAAATCTTAATTTTTAAACTAAAATTTAAGGGGGAAATATTGGAAACAAAACTTTTTTTAAAAAAACTAATTTTTTTTCAAAGCTTTATTTGTAATAAAAAGTTAAATCAATTTTTAAACATCTAAGAATGCAAGCGTGAAGAATTTCAGGTCAATTTATCATTTAATTTTTTGTGAGCGAATTTTATTTTACCATGTTTTTCAAATTTTCATTTACTTAAAACTAACATAATTTAAGACGACATGATTCTTCCATATAACGATAAATAAGTGCAATAAATAAGAGTTACACAGTGAAAAAAAAATTGAAGCTGATACCAAATGGAATTACTGGGGTGAAAGGGTTTAAACCCCTAATTACTTTGAGCAGTTTATATAATCTCACAAATTTAATGTTGATATTCTGTTTGGGGAAAATTATGTGATATTTGATGAAAACCTCCCTCCCCACTTCATGAGATTCGTAAGTATTTGTCTCAAAACCATCCCTCCTTAAGCGCACCATGTAATTTATGACCGCCCCTTTATTAACCTAAAAATCTTGGGGCAAAGTTACCCCAGTCAGCAATTACCTTCATTTAAACCTAGGCACATCATTTTGCAATTTAAAGTAATCCTAATACGTACTTCGTAATGGAATGGGATACATCAAAGGAATCACTGGTGAGCCATTCCGCTTCTTTTCTGGTAGCAAGTCTGGTAGTAAGTGATCAATGAACATCAACATTGGGAATTTGCTACGTGGTTCCAAAAGAACAGATTCAGGGGACGATGAAGAAATCACAGTATCAGGACTGCCAGCATCCCTAAAAGAAAGTATATTCAAGTTATATATTGTTGAAAGCAGAACACAAAAAGAAATTATGTTTTCATGCAAATTTTTTATTATTTAATATTTTAAACATTTTTTAATCCTTACCTTACAATATTTACAGGCTCTTTCTCCACATTTGATTTCAGTAGTAGGCTCAAGTCATTGTTTTCAATCGCTGTAAAGCAAAAGAGTTGTAATTGTGTGTCTATTCATTTGCATACACATTTATATCTCCGATTTTATAGCTACTACCTGGTATTAAAGAGTAATTTCGTTTATAAAGAAATAGATTGCCTGAAAAGCACAACAAATATGCCCACACACAAAAAAAAATTAATATGAAGTGCTTTATAAGAAATTTCTGAAGAAAATTTGAATACAGGCAGCTTTCCCAGAAAATATTGTAAATGCCTAGATTATAAAAATTAAAAAGATGAAAATAAAGAAAAAAATGTAAAGGATTTACAGTTAAAAAATTCTGTATAATTGGATGCTATGTTGTTTGCATATGAAACATGATTCAGTAATCCGCACAAGTGATACCTAGAGCACTATTGGCATTGAACTACCGACTTTAATAACCATTAATGGCTTCAAAGACTGAAAAATCCTTATTTTGGTTTTAAAAAAATTGTCTTTTGCTAAAAGATGCCTAAAAATTGGTTTGACATAAAGTGTACCCAAACTTAAGACTGTAATAATAAATCAATTGAACTTACATAAAATAGGACCCTAGAAATAGTTTATGCTTACAAAATAAACAATTATACAGGATCATAAAAGCAAATGCACAATTTTTACTTTTTAATTATATCCGCTGATGGTTTATTCCAAAAATATATAAACATGATAAATGTTGTATACAGCGCCCTCTAGCGGCCACTTATTGAAACTCTGTTCTTAACCGCCATCTTTTGTGTCACTAGGAACAGTGGTAGGGGTTGAGAGAAGATGCAATTCTGCATCAGCTTCACTTTATTATATGATTATTTCTACGAAAAGAGTTGCTTTCTTCTATAATGCCCCTCCTCCTTTCTAGACAAATTTCACATTAGGAAAAATACCTTTGTTCAATCCAGGGAACTCCTGATTATAAAATCCACGATAGGGTGATGAGGAGGGTGGCAAATTAGCTGCGGAGGGTGGGGATTCTTTTGTGTAAGGTGGACAGGCATAGAAGTCAGTTTGGCCAGGAATGGTGGCATATCCATACTTTCCCTTCAGTTGGTGCTCTAAGGATAACATATATGAGAGAACATATTGAAATAGGTGTAATAGTTTTGGTTTTAGAAATAACAAAACATTTTTCAACAAGAACAGCTTGTATATGAATAAAAAAGTAGAAAAGAACTATTAAAAGGGTTGGGTCAAAAATTTGTTTAGTAATTTTATATTTAAAATGTGATTGACACATATACATAACAACTTATCAAGAAATGTATTTTTAAGAAGCAAGCTTTTCCAACTTATCAAGAAGTTATTCTTTTTCCTGCACAGATCAAGTTCATAGATTAAATTGTTTTGAATTAAATAAAAGATGCTAGGAAAAATCGAAATAATATTACAGTTTATGAAAAAATTCCATAACTTTTATAGACGTTAAAAATCTTTAATACAAGAAAGCTATTTTGCTCAGTACTATGACATTCATCTGATCACATAAAAAAAAATCAAAACCACTGTTATATGAGAGGATTCACGAAGGAAACAACCTAGATTATTGGATCAAACGATTTATTTATTGATACAAATTATTACACCATTTGTGCCAATACTATACTTTGTTTTTGTTAGGAAAATACACTTATAAAAATAAATTAAATGCTTAACTTACTGCATTTATTTGTATTGGGCCTATTTAATATTTCACCTAAGCAATTTCTTTTGATGTTTTTATGTAGTGCATGCATGGATTTAAAATTCCGCCTCCATAAACAATGCATGTGTTCACTTCATTCTATAAGCATTCAGCGAACATCACTATTAAGTTGTATTTGTTTTGGTTGGCTTGAAAAACCTACATTTTTAGTAGCTCTTGTAGGACGTTTTTATCATGGGAGTTAAATCTCGACGCAATTGTATTGTAGGTTATTTTTCTGACTGATTGGTTGTTGAGTAAACGTGACTTTTATGCTACTTTGTTGTTTTTTGCTCTGTATTCATGCATACTGGGCACTGTAACCGCGCCTGTAGATTTATGTATAAATACTGTGCGATTATATTACTTTTTGCTCCTGGCTTGCTTGCTTCTGCCTACTCAGATGAGTTCGGTAGAATTTGTTTGCCATAGTGTGCGGGATCTGTTATGCTTTAATTTTTGAATAAATTTTAAATTGTTTTTAAGAAGTCTCCATGATTACTTAGGATTCTATGCTTACATTTTCCCCACTGCATTTTCTAAGTTGATATTAAAATCTCTTAAGTTTAGGTTAATGTAGGACTTTTGCAATGCCCTTTGTTAACCTATATCGGTTTCTTTAGTGAAACCCCTCATGTTTCATGCGCAAAGTTGAAAACATTTTCTGAACACTATCATAAGATTTTGAATCCTAAAGAACTCAAACCAAACAAAAACAACATCAATGAATAACAAAGTCGCTTAAAAAACCTTACCCCTTGCATTCAAATCTCCCGAACCAAACACAGGAATTGCAGAAAAATTTGGCTGGATTGTGGGTTCCAAGATCCTCAACGGAGGCAAGGTGACCTTGTTGATGAGCGTCTCAGGATAAGGCTCCAAACCTTCTTCCAGTTTGGATGAGCTGCGCCTGCATTTCTTCTTTGGAACGCTCATTCCTCCTTCGGGCTTGATTCCTTGGGGTCCTTCCGGAACCTTCTTTTTTGGTCTCTTTCGTTTGATGGGCTTGGCTTTTTCGCCGGGGGGAGGGGTGGGCTCTTTATCTAGTTGAGCACGACGGATGTCTGCAAGAAAATGAAAGTGCAATACGGAGTTTGTAGTCCGTGCTTATCTAGTTGGGCACCGATTATAGCACTGTTCATTGCCCAAATCGTGGAAATAAACTCACAAGGCAACACTTAACTTATTTAATGGACAAGTTAACTTTCTTACACATCTTTAGCAGAACAGCAATGCGTAATATCATTTAAAACAAAACATAAACACCTCACGAAAAAAGAACAACAAAACAGTTCCAAAGTTTTTAGTCTCTGAATGCCATGGCGGGAGGGGGAAAAAATCATTCTTCATTCTTTCGCCTGCCGTCATTGTTGGCGTGATGATCGCTCCCTTTGGCAAAACGATCAGTCTGTTACAGTTGTTTTTTTAAAAAAACAGAAGCTTTATTAGCCTCTTTCCTTTGAAGCCATAGAAGTAAAATCTTTTTAGATACAGAATTCCTACTTACATTGGTGAAGAACGAAAGTGATTATTATAATTTTAATGAGTAATTAAGATAGTTAAGATACAGAATAAAAGCCTTTAAAAACATAAAGGTCTGTACAAGTGTTTGACGCATGTTGAGTTATTTTGCTTGCAAGAAATTTTATAACAGTAATACAAATAATCTTTTTACGCTTAAAAAGTCAAAATATATATCTAAAAAATACTAAATTATTAACTACAGCTAAATTATTAAGTTCTAGTTAATAATATTATTTAAATTTAATAACTTTCACTAATTAAAATAGTAAATTCATACTTGCATTAATACTTACTAGTAATTACTATTAATATTACCAACTAGTACATTATTCAATAGTTATTACTTACTATAATTACTTAAACATTATTACTTGGTTGAAACAAATTATTGCTAGAATATACCCATAAAAAATGAAGTAGCAGTGAAAGGACTATAAAACACAGATTACAGATAGATTGTTACTTAAAGGTCACAATGCGTAACTTGTAGCAAACTTATCAAGTATTTTAATAAAATAATTCAGATTTGTTAAACAAAAAAATATTGCTTAAAGATTTTTTAAATGACATGAAAACAGATAATTAATACTTTTAAAATGAATTTTATGATAATAAATTATAAAAATTAAATTATCAAAATTTAAACTATTTTAGTGAAATCATAATACAAGTTACCTAAATAAGATGGCTTTTTAGTTAGTGGATCAATCAGCATATTCTTATTCTGTAAACTGCTGATATCAAACTGAACATCCAATTTATTTAAATCATCATCGTCTTTTCTTAGTTCCTACAGGGTTTCGAAAGAAAAAAGATTATTTACACTTAAATATACATACATTTTCAAAACGTTTTGATAAAATATAAATTTATAAATTGCCAACAAATCTAAACATGTTTCAAATAAAAAAATCAACATTAAAACGAAAATAATAAGAAAAAAGTTGTGAGTTCAGAACATTAAATTTAAATTATCTGAATTGATTATAAAATATACCTGTCTTTCTCAACACAATGCTAACTCAAAAACCAAGTATTTTTCTGTAATTATTTATTGCAAACAACCCTTTCATCCTTAACAAAATGCTCAAATACTACTGTCTACTAAGAAGATGGCCCAAATATCACAATAACTTGCATTGTGAAATATCATAAACCAAAAACTGGTTTACTTTGATCTAAAATATATAATTAAGTAAATTATAGGTCTAGACTGGTTTTTCTGCTTCAATATAGAACAAGAATATTTTGATTTTCATATTTCATAGCTATTGTGTAACTTTTGATGTCCGACCATGTGTAACTAACTTTCTAAGAATTTTGTTTTGTTTTAGACTTTTTTTTCTATTAATCAAATAGTTCTTTTTGCAATAATAATGCAAGGTTATTAACTATTTTCATAAAAATAAAGATGATCATATATCAGAATAAAATACCAGTGATACTTAATAAACAAAAGAACAAAAGGTATTTGATAATATGCAGTGTAAGAACTGACAAAAATTACATTAAATAATTCACTATCAAAGTAAACTTGTTAAAAATGAACAAAGATTAACTTATGAAATTTGTTTTTAGCATTAACTGTTCAAAGAAACAAGTAATTATGAAACATGAACACTTAACCAAAAATAATAATTAATTTTTCAGTTATTTCATTTTTCTTTCAAATTAAAATTAAAATTTGATCGCCCTAAGATTGCAGAAGGGTAAAACTATATTTACATTACTGAAACTTCCGTTGTCTGCTGGATTAAAACACATTAAGTTCTGTTGGAAAACTTCTATAGAAAGCCAACAATTCTATAGTGATTTTTTTATGTACTAAGTTAATTGAAGCATATTAACATGTTACACTCTTATATTGCTTCTTTAAACTAAGCTACACCTGACAGCTAATAACTTATGACTTTCTTGGTGGGGGGGAGTTCGCCAAGCACTGCGACCTCAGGTCTATTGTACTTAACCCCAGAAATGACACAGACACAAGAGACACACACATAGAAAGTGACAACACAAACATATAGACAAATAATAACATTTATTGACAGACACAAACATCCATGCCTTACCGGGATTCGAACCCTTAAGCTCCAAAGGCTAGCTCCCTAACCAGTGTGCTACCGGGAAGGCTCACACCTGACAGCTTAGATAGTTATGTATTTTAGACATAGATAAATCTTTATAGCTATGTAGCTGCACCTTAAATACAGTGGTGGCCAAAAGTGTGGACACTTTTTGAAAGTTTCCTATTTTTCAACTTTGTGTGATTATAGAATATATTAATTATATATCAAATTAAACAATTGTATATCAAATTAAAAGTAATTTAACCTTTATGAGGACCACTGTCTGCAGATTGCTGAAGCAGTCTATGAGACCTTTGGTCCCATATAATCTATATCCATGGACTCAACATCATCAAAGTACTTTAATGTAGAATTAAAAATAAATACAGTATTACAATATCTGTATTGCGAATAAGTTAAGCAACTAATAGTATGATCTGTCTTAGTTTTGCAAGTCATTGACCAACCAACTTGTATTGCAATTTCAGCATAAGAGAATCCATTGATTGTGCTTGTTTGTTCAACTAAAATGAGCATAACTTTATTTGTAATACAGATACTGTAATTCTGGTGATTTAATGAAATTCTACATTTAATTACCTTCAACTTAATAATTAAATGCTTGTATTTAAGCGAAATTTAATGGATGCAAGAACACAGGTAACAGTTGAAACACATGAAACTTTCAAAAAGTGTCCACACTTTTGGCCACCACTGTAGTTATTATGACAATCGCGAAATAGAGCAGACTTTCAACTTACAATTAAAGAGTCCGGTTTCCGAGGGGTTTCAGCAGAAGGGCAATTTTGTAAAAGCTGTTTGAGCAAGACATTTTGTTCCGCTTGTTCCCGTTCCTTATCAGCTAAGGTTTTGGAAATGCTTTCTAGTTCCTCATCAGAAGATCCTATTTGAGGAAAAAGAGAAGATAACATTATTTTACAATTTACATTAAAGAATTTTCTTGATTGACTTATTTTGAATGATAGCTTTGTAATAACAAAAATAAAAAATTAATGATAAACCTAACAAATCTATTTACTTTGTAAAATATAAAAAATACCTGCATTGTTTGTTATTATTATTTTGTATTTTCCCAAAATAAATAGCATGTGTTTACATTTACTTTTTATAAGTAGTCTACATCTGAAATTAGATTGATAAGAAAATTATATCCTGCAAGGAGCGATGAAGTTTAAATTGGTAGGAATTAATTTTAAATTAGATGATATTTGCAAAAAATGTTTTAACTGAGATCAATAGTTGAATATTATGCCAACAAAGAGGTTTAACTCTCCTTGAAGTTTTTTTTTACATATATTATACAGTAATATTAATAACTCATAGCTAAAATTGAAACTGAAGAGTACACGGGAAGAACTGCTTTATTTCATAGAAGGGTTTCCTTAATAGCCTCTTTGGGGATGGGATGATAGCGAGAAATAGCCTAAACTGGCGTAAAGAAACCGGTTACTCGCTTTGTTTATCTTTCGCGGCAACCCTGATTGACACCAGAGATAAGAGAATACGACACACGTTTGCACCGCAAATGAAGTACCAAAAGAGAAACCGGTTTTCGGTCGCCAATGTCCGATGAGCAGACACAATTATGGAGAGACTCTAAAAATATCAATCGGTTCTTCCCGTGTACTCTTCAACTAAATAGTTATCTATGCAACAAGTGTGAAAAGTGAACACTTTTTCACACATGTTTCATACACTATTTTTTATGATTACGTGAGAAAAATCAAATCTCGTTGGATCAAAAATAATTCAAGTGCAATTTTTTTTTTTAAGTATAGATGATTGGCATCAATAAATCTCTCGAACTACACATGGCAAATTTTTTTTTGCTACTAAAAATGATACTCCAAGAAGTTTAGTTATTCATGGAAATATAGGACACGTGAATACATTTGGCATTTGAAAAAATATGCTTCCTTTCCAAAGCCTGAAACACCCCACAAAACCATTTTTGTTTGCTACACAGAAATGGGAAATGCACCATTCAACCAATAGAAATTAATACGATCGGCAAAATTCCAAAAGAAATAGCATATTTTCTCACTTTAGAAAATAAAATCCCCCCTGCTACACTGGTCACAGTTTTTGAAGATCATTTGCAACCCTTTTCATTGATAATGGGGGAGATATAACAAGCTTAACCAACCCTTTCAGTCCCAGTGATGCCATTTGGCATCATCACTTTCTACATTTTTTTCCCCAAATGTTTATGTCCCGTATGACATCCAAACACACATCATTCGATTCTTCACACTTTGCTCTATTGTACAATATTTTTCATTAATTTCAATAGAAGTCAAAACCACTATTTTTTTTTATTAAGAAATTAGCTAACAAGAGTTTCACCTGATTTTTGAAAAGTTCACTTCAGTTCCACATATTTAAAACCCTATTTAAACTATTTCGGATAAAATAATTACTAAAAATTTTTTAATAATGTGGTCAGATACCTTAAAATATATAAATCGAAGTGTTTTTAGGTAATATATATTTTTTTTATTTTGTTGTTTTCCACAGTTTAACAGTTTTGGCATTATTTAAAAAACCATATAAAAAATTAAAATGATTTTTTTTTCTTATGGAACTCTTATTTTTGACCTAAAACAAACTTATTTTGTGAATATCAGATGTTTCTGCAGTGTAGTAAATTTTTGGGACTGAAAGAGTTAAAAATACACAGAGGGTGGAAATCGGCGTTCATTGCCGAGGAAGATTCCCTGGCTAGTAAAATGGCAGTGGCTAATTAACTTTCCAGATAAGAAGATTCAACTTCTCTTATTTGCAACAAAAGTATCAAGTTTCCCATACAAGAGACCCTTTCACTCAGAGTGCCAAACATAAACATTAATAACAATAGTAGTTCCAATGCAAATTATGAAAATATATGCATCAATAACAACAGTGGTTGCAATGTACATCAATGTTACGAAATAAATGTTTCAATTGAAATATTGGCATCTTATAAAGAGAGTGAAAAGTATTTTTTAAAAGCTTTTGGGTAAAAAAAAATTTACTTCTTTTTTCACTGCTCTATTTGGGTGAAAAAAGTTATTTTTTATCACTGTTTCTAAAAATTCTAACTTTTCGCACATGTCTTTAAAATTATAGTGTAAAAATCGGATTTCTTTCACTCAATTATAAAAAGTATTATTATATATCAAAGAAAGTTGTTTGCATTGCATTGCAACTTAATTAAATCCTTTTACTCAGTATTTAAGTTTCCTTTCTAATACAAAAAAAAACACCTCTTTTCCCTAAAATATAATTACTTTTTTTTCTAAAAGAATAAAACTTAATTAGAATTCTCAGAAGCTGCAGTTCACAATCATACCTTCATTTCCCTCATCTTTCTTGTTTTTGTTCTTTGATCCCTCGGTACTAGCGGTCCTGGTTCCAAGCTCAATTTTAATATCAGCTAAACCAGTATTATTGGAAGCAAGTGGTGCATCTTCAATAATTTCTTGCTTGATGTTAGCTATGATTTCGGATCTGAGCAAGTTTTGCTCTGCATTCTTATCCGATGTTGATTGCTCTTTAGGAGTATCTGTTTCCTAAAATAAAAAGGTAGAAAGTGGATATATTTAGGTAGAAGCATTATCGCAATTTAGAAAGTAAGAATGATTTAGGTTTTAAATGTCGATAATGGTGCAATTTCGTAAAGAATGGTTATCTAAACTAAATAATACTAAGAAGTAAGCAATATATAATTATTGTTTTTTTGGACATAATTATGTATATAGACATATAAAACTTATTGAAAAACAATTTTTTTCTAGTTTTATGAATGTTAGAACCCCTCATAAGGAACACACTAGAATATTTCAGTTTGTTAACTTTAAAGAGTCATTGTGTACACATTGATTATTAATGAAATGTTTCTTTTTTCGTTTATTTTGTTAATGATAAGAATAAGCCAATGCAATAACAAAAGAAAGAAACAGTTTAGCAATAAATTTAAAATACAGTTTAGCAATAGCTAAGTGAATATAAGTTTTGCCTAAACACTCTAGAAATATACCTTATAAGCTCAACATATAAAAGAATCTCCTTTCTATGTCGAATTGATATTGCAATGTCATAACTTTTCAGGGCAATAAGATTAATGCACAACTTACCTGTGCTTTGTCTACAGGAGACTTAGATACAGTTTCAGTCTGAATACTTTCACTTGATGTTTTGCTTATTACCTTTCCCTCACTTTCACTGACTTGCTCCAATTTAACTGCTTTCGAGCCATCTTCGCCAACTGAAGAAGGTTTGGCTGCTGACTCAGAACTCGAGTTATCTTTTGGTTCAATTTTTTTGTCGGCTGACATTAAAATTGGTGCAGGTTCACTGACTTTTGGTTGTATTTCTGGAATTGGTGAACTAAATGCCAGCTAAAATGTACAAAAACCAAGAAAAAATATAAGAAATGAGTATTTAAGTGTAAAAAGCAAAATTGATTGGAACATTATATAAAAAAAATGTTTGTTAAGGTAGTAAATAAAAGATATTTAGAAAGATTTAAAAACATTAGTAGATAAAAGCTAAAATTGTCTCTTAAACTTCCCAATTCGTTAACAATGAAAACGATTTTTCAAGACAGAACATGATACAAATAAAGAAGATAAGGAGCTTCTTTCCTCACAAAATACTAACTTGTTCACAACAAAAACTTGTTTATAATGCCATAACCTAGTGATACTCATAGAACTTATTGTTATAACATTGCTTATAAAGACAATTTTTGTCTAACTCCTCGTATATAACACTAAAAACATATGTTTATATAATACATTCTTAGAGAATAGTTTCAAGTGATAACGTCTTTCAAGGGACTATCACAAATGTCATAGTCTTTTGAAAAGCGGGATAAAGGGGTTAATACTGAATTTCCTTTTTTAAACTTCCTTTTAAAAATGTTGATTTGCTGCAATAATTATTATCTTGTAGTATGTACATTGTACATCCAACTTTTTTTTTTTTTAAATGTCTACTGCATACATTAACTTGAATTAATTTCTAAATTTGGAAAATATCTTTTAGTTGAATGAATTAACTAAAAAATTCATAAAAAAAATCTAGTCATTATTTCACAGGTTGATTAAAAAAAATGAATAAAGTTGCTACAATACAAAAAGAAATTTAAGTAGAATGAATTACTATGTAAAACCATAGCTAAAAAAAACGAAATAGAAGTTATTTTTTTAATGTTTTGATAAAGCACCATGATAGTTAAAAGAAAAACACAAATATCTACCTCAGCTGGATTGTCAGATGTGCTATCAGATGCAGGTAAACAACCTGCTGGCATTCCAGTTTGACGCAATGTAAACTTCAAAGTGTTGGATACTGAGCTAGGCAAACTTTGAGTCAAAATTGACTGAGATCCCTAAAGATAAAACAAATTAAAATAAGTTTAATGTGTTTTTAAAATGTAAGAAATGAAAATTAAACTAAAATTGAGGTCATTTAAAAATTAATTACTTATTTTTAAGGGATGTTTTATATTTGCTTCAAACACACTGCTCAGAACAATTAGGAGAGCATGTGGTTTAAACTCTTTCTTCACTCTCAATGATTCTATTTGGAATCATTACCTTACAATTTTTTTCTGACTAAGTTAAGCTCACACTTATGAATAGTTAGATGTAAGAATCATATATTATGAAGAACTAAATAATGTTTGTTTCAATCAAATAAAAATATGAAAAACATGGTAACATAAAATTCACTCTAAAGCAGTTATATTAAATAAATTGACCTTAAATTCTTTATGCTTGCATTTTTCAATGTTTAAAAATTGATTTTAACTATTTTTAACAAAGTTTTGAAAAAATTATTGCTATAATTTATAAAAAGTTATAATTCCAATTTTTTCTTTAAATTTTAATTACAAAAATTAAGATATTTTTTCCTGTTTTTCACCATTTCATTCTGGATGCATTATGAATTTTTTTTTTAAAAATTCAGATTTTTTAGAATATTAAATATAAGGTTGGGAATGAAAGAGTAACAAAAGTACGCAAAGTGCTCCCTTAATTGTTTTGAGGAGTGTATAATGAGAAGAAAAATACAGGCATAAGGAATTTAACATAGTACAAAAAGAAATTTAAAATGGCATTTTGACTCAAACGCTAAAAAGTAATCTTTTACAAATGTAGCTATACGCTCAACTGGCAAAAAAATTTAGTTTGGAAGATTTTCATTACTGAATGATATTGATTATTAAATCACATCAAAATTTATAAAAAGTTATAATTCCAATTTTTTCTTTAAATTTTAATTACAAAAATTAAGATATTTTTTCCTGTTTTTCACCATTTCATTCTGGATGCATTATGAATTTTTTTTTAAAAAATTCAGATTTTTTAGAATAATAAATATAAGGTTGGGAATGAAAGAGTAACAAAAGTACGCAAAGTGCTCCCTTAATTGTTTTGAGGAGTGTATAATGAGAAGAAAAATACAGGCATAAGGAATTTAACATAGTACAAAAAGAAATTTAAAATGGCATTTTGACTCAAACGCTAAAAAGTAATCTTTTACAAATGTAGCTATACGCTCAACTGGCAAAAAAATTTAGTTTGGAAGATTTTCATTACTGAATGATATTGATTATTAAATCACATAATTTATATTAAAACAACAATTGAAAAAATATAATAATCCATCTAATAAGAATTACTTACAGCTGGTTCTTTTGAGGACTCAATTTCAATCTTTTGTTCTTTCGATTGATTTTGAGATTGACCTACAGCAAAGGATGTAGCAAATTAATGTTTGGTTACAAGAAAAACATTTAAACATCTGTCCACCAAATAATTATTCCTAAAATACATGTTTATAAGCTTTTTAAATTCCTATTTAAAAAGCATTCAGGTTTTTGTAAAAGATATTCACCTAAAGTATCCACACTAATAGATTTGAGAGGAAAATTAGAATCTTCCTTTGTCTCTAAAGATCCACTAGATATTTCAGATTTGTCTGGAAATTTCTTAGAGTTGCTATCTTCTTGCAAAATCTTTTTGACATCAACTAATCCTAAATGGTAAAAACATACACACACATGAACTTATATAATATTTTTAAAGTTGCTTACTAATATGAGTTGGTTTGTGATTGCATACCATAAGGCATTTCAGAAAGAAAAATATATAATTAGGTGTAAAACACTTAAGAAAGCCTGTGACAAGTACTATCTTGACTAATTCAGCAACCCCTCGTTACATCGCGCTTCCCGGGGGACAAGCAAAAAAACGCGATATAACCAAATGCGGGATATAATGAGCGACTCTATAAATATTTTAATTTCAATGTATTAATGCTCTCAGCAAAGTTAAAGCACAATATGTATTTGAAAGATAAAACTAAATCACATTAAATAACATAACTATACTAAAAAAAAAGAACCAAAAAAATTATAAAGGACTTATTATTAATTACTATAAACATTTGACACTATTGTACAGGTAAAATTTCACTTATTTTCTAGCACAAAATCCATCTAAAGCTAGCTGCTTTGATTTTTCTCCTAAAAACCGGTTTTCTGGCAAATGTCACGGTGGAAAAATTGGGAGACATGATACAAGGCGCGATATCCGAATGCATGAAATAATGAGGCGCGATATAGCGAGAGGTTACTGTATATGGGTCATTCTCAAAAAATGTTACAAATGGTGTCCCACAGCTTTCATTGCTTGTAGTATTTTTAATTTTATTGTTACGGAATTTTCACTTGAACTGCATAAAAGAACGCACTTTTAAATTATTGTACCCATATTTTAAAAGTACAAAAATACTAAAACAAAAGTAGGAGACTTCATTTAAAGGAGCATAGTCAGTAAAATTCACATATTCCATGACCAAAAATTTAAGAACAAGAGAAGATAATTATAACATAAAATAAATATTTCTTAATTATTGATGCTTATAATGATTAACAAGCATCTTAGCTATCAAATATGCTTTTGACCACTACTTAATTGCAAAAAAAATTTGTTTTGTAGCTTAATATATGGTGTCCCACAGAATCGAAGAATTTTCCTTTGTCGACTCTGTTACAAAAATTTCACGACAAAAAATGCAAAAAATTAAAGTTTTTTGCTGAAATAAGTACTACTATAGACACTTATTTCTGAAATGCCTGACAATTTTATCTTAAAATTTTAGTTTATGGAGGAAAAATGCAAAAGTTTGAAAAATGAATGCGAGTGTAATTATTCCATGACTACTATTTTACCATGTTTTTATTAAACTGGAGCTCATTTAAGAATAAAGGCATAGTGCAGTTTAAAGCCCTTACGAATCTGATTACGATAAGCTAAAAACAAATTTTAAATTAAATAAACTTCATGGCCAAAAGCGATGTTAAAGTTTAAAATGTCCACTCTGTTACTGTCCACTCTGTTACCGTGGAAAAAGAAGCTAACTCTTTGATGAGCGCAGTGCCCCCTATTCTTAAATACGAACTAATATGACATAAAAGTTTTGATTGTTGCTTGACATATGCAGAATTTTAGATGACATGGCTACTTATTCGTAACTATCAACAATTGCGGGTCACATATTATTGAATATTCAATTAAACTGAGGAATTTTTAATCATATCGCATTATTTTATACATTGTAGGAGTCAATTATTTCACTGCTCTTAATCATAATTTCTAAGACACGTGAATTTTTCTTTTGTTACATGAAACGAATTTAAACTTGTTTTAAGCTGATCGTATTTGCTGCTCGGTTTAATTGATCTTTGTTTTTTTAAACTCCTTCGCTGCATCGGTTTTCGTTGCCGCGTTACACGTAATAGGCATACTATTATTGGATCTTAAGTTATTGATGCTTGGTATTTCTTTTGATAGATAGGAAAGCTTCCGCGGACAAATGAATCGAGCTGGTAGTTAATGATTCGGTTTATAATAATGATGCGAAAATAACATAAAATTTAGCTATTAAAACCAGGGTAATTAATATTACGCAAATTAAGGCATGTGCATTGTTAATGACGAATTCATTTTAACTTAACAACTTAATGCAATGAAAACACTTAAGTATTTCACCCTTAATGTAAAATTAATTTGCATAAGAAAGTGCATGTATGTACGCATAAAATTTTTAATGAAATTTATATCTTAGTAACAACGAAATCATTTATTGTAAAATGAGGAAAAAATCGTCTGCCCATTTAGAACTTTTTAAAAAGTGGCCGAATTTATTTAGTACTATCAAAATAAGAAATAATTAGTTTTTAAAAAAGTAAAGTTCTAAAATTATTTTTTGGAAACACTAAAAATAAAAATAATGTAATTAACTTTATATTATTAATTATTTAAAAAATATAGTTATTAACACAGGTTTCAATGAAGTGATTCCTTTTGTATAAAAAAAAGGAAAAAAATCGTTTGCTTTTTCCCGTTGTCGCTGACGAATTTTCTTTTTCATCGAAGGAAAACACAAATATGAAATTTACGTTAATATTTCGTTTGTAAATTTCGACCACAACCTAAACTACTCCAACTACATTCGTTTAAAAAACTAAACCAATTAGTTCCACCTTGCAAAGGATCCCGCTGCAAAGAACCAACCAATAAGAAGCGTTTTCGTTAAACGTAGTTCAAACTAAGAAATCAGGAGCGCTGCTATCTTTGAAAATATTTATACTGTAGAAAATGTATGGTTGAAACATTTCGAGTGTGGTGTCTTTACGTATATTTTATCACGTCCGTTTCAAAACTCTCGGGATAATAGCATTGAGGTAAGTGAAAAGTCTGAATTAAAGCATAAAATATTTAAAAAATACACATATTTTATGTAGTTTCATTAGATAGGTGAATTCTTAATGTAATAGTAACAATTATTTTAAGTAAAATCCAACTTTATTTTTTAACATTGGAAGTTGGAATTGTAACATTTTTTGAGAATGACCCATATACATATGACTTATTTATTATAAACAGAATACATTATTATTAAAAAGTAATGATTTTACAATTGGCTATATACTTAAAAATTTCAAACAATTACAATTCAATAGTCAGGATGTATACCTTTTAGTGAGCTATCAGGAAGAGCTGGATTCGAGCTAGTTGACAAAGGGAATGTGGAACTGTTCAAACTACCCTCCAGCTGTTCTTGTTTAGCAAATCTTTCAGTGGCTTGAATGTTATCACCCTAAAAAAATATAAGATTAATTATTACTTCGATAACATATAAACAAAAAATGAGAGGAAGCATTCCTCTAAATTATGAGTTAAGTTTCTTGGCATCTCTTTCAATGAATTTAAATGTTTTCTATAAGGAATTTTTATCTTTTACCTGTGCTAATGGTTAAGTGAAATACTTGTTAAGTGCACGCTTTTATTGAATAACATACAATTTATGTTTTAAATTAAAAATAACTTACGTAATTATTGATAGGTAAATTATTCTATACAGAATACAAATATGTTGAAATGACTATGCTTTGTTGAAATGTCAAGTTATCTAGGTAGATATAAATTCATATATAGATCTGTATTTCTAAAACTAAGACTAGAATTTTTTTTTTTTTGCTTGTTGCAAATCTACATTTGATTACGAGAAAGTTCTTGGAATGGATTCGAGTCTTTAAAGATGGTCAATAGTCAGTGAGATTAATGAAAGCATTAGTTAAATTAATTTAAAAATCAGTTTACAACGTACATTAATCAAAAATAGAAACCTCAAGGTCAGTTCTGTACTTTTTGTGACATAACTAACACATTGCACAGATTTTCTGTTTTCATAAAGATGGTCAATAGTCAGTGAGATCAGGGTTGCCACAGAAGTTGGAAAACCGAATTCCCTGACTTTTCCAGGTTTTCCAGAGAATTTTAAGAAAATTCCAGGTTTTATCGACGTGAATTAAAAATACAATATTAATCTTTTATACATAAAGAAACCTGGTATAACATGTGCCAAAGCAACAAGGACTATTATTCGTTTCTTAAATGGACTAGTGTTACCTTGAAAACTGTTTTAATTCTAAGAAATTTAAAATTTGATAAGATATCTTAGTCAAGGTTACTCGAATTAATTCATACATAACTTAAGAAGAATTATTTATCAAAAACTTTTTAATGTTTATTATAAAATATATTAGTAAGACACTAAGGTAATTTCTAACTAAATTAACAACAACTAACAAACTACAGTAAAATGAAAATCCATTAAACAGAGTATCCAGCAAAATTGCTGGTAAAAACTCAACACATTTCAGGCAACTTACCGAAGGGGGGCCATTAAAATTAATGGCAATTGTTTTTTAAAAAAAAAGTCAAAGCGGGGGGGGGGGGGGGGGGTGTTCATAGGATATTGCAGTTATTATTTTAGTAGTGGTAATTAGTTTATTAGTAGTAAAAATCTTCAATTTTAATGAAAAACACCAAATAACATAGGATTCTCTTTTAATTTGACTAATAAGTTTTAAAAAATTTCTCATTTCTCAAAAACTATATGAGATGTCAAATTATGAATTTTTTTTATAGTTTATTAATTACTTAGCTTTTAAACTGAGGATATTTCACAGTATAAAAAATACTTTTACAGTGATTTTAAAATAGGTATTAAAAAACTACAAAGAAATCTGATTGAAAGTTGTATAACTTTTTTGGAGGATATTTCACAGTATAAAAAATACTTTTACAGTGATTTTAAAATAGGTATTAAAAAACTACAAAGAAATCTGATTGAAAGTTGTATAACTTTTTTGGAGCAGAGATATTTAAAATTCCTTCATTGAAACCAAAGAACTATTCATGGGGAAGAAATAAAACAAAACATGTTGACATATTTTATAGTTCCTGAGAAAAATGTTCCAAATTGTTGAAAACCTTATATTTCAGGATATGCAAAGGAAAATTAAGGTATAGTAAGAACTGATGTACAGAGTTTCTGAAAAATGCTTATTAAAAGAAAAACTACTAAACAGAAATCGATAATCTTGGTCTAAAATTAAAGCTACAGTAATGCAGATTAAAATTGAAGAAAAACAGAAAATCGACATTTTTTTACCCAAACATCTACCAGACTCCCATTAAAAAAGTTTATTTAAAAAATATTTCAGTGATTATATTATATTTTTAAAAAATACTAACTTTAATTTAACATCTGTTAGCTTAATGAGTTATTTCCTTAAGTTTTATCCAAGACTTGAACATTTCGATTGATGAAAAACGTTCAAAAATCGGCGAATCAAGGACCTTTCAAAATTAGTAAATCGATTTTTTTTAAAATTAATGATTCACAAAATCTCAAAGATTGGTAAATCCCAAATTTCAGAAAGTCTAGAAACTGCAATTTCTCAGAAATCGTTGAATTGCGATCCTTCTGAAATCGGTAAATTGCGAATATACCCTAAAAATCGTCAAATCGTGAACTTAAAAAATCGGCCTTTCGCGAACCATTTAAGCACGAAAAAATCTCTAAAACTCTGAAGATCTATCATCACAATTTGCAATTTACGACTCCTTGAAAATCCTTAAATTCCGAATTTATAAAATGTAAAACTAAAAATAAGTAAAATACTGAATTTGGCACTGTAAAGAATCACTATAATCAAGACACCCTCAATCCAAACACTTTTAGATTTCGGCCGATAGTCCGATTTTTTTAAAAACTTAAACCTGTCTATGTATAAAAAAAAGTATTGGCCGAAGTAGAAAAAACGGCGAAATAAAGTTTCAAACACTGTTTATAAGCAGGTCTCCGACCAAGCACACAAGCCTGAATATATCTACCAACCAGGTTTCAAACGAACAAACAAAAAAAAAATCAAACTATTCCTGTGATAACAAAGCCACGATAATCACGAACACTTGATCAAAGGAAAATATTCTGGTTGGTCCGATTGGCCTGAACCGAAGCTACAACAGTAACGAGGCGCTCTCTTCCGATAAAGCAGTGGCAAAAAAAAAAAACTGTTAGTCATTATGAGGCAATGCTACTTCATCTGTAGATTTCGCGGAAATTAATTACTAGGCAGCAAAATAAGTAAACCAGGAAGCATTATTGGATTATACTAGCAACTAGCCGGTAACTGATATTCGAAACATCTTAATGTTACCAAATCAAAATTCATCTTCAAATTATAATTGAATTTGTTTATTTTTATTATTATTATTAAAATTAATTATTTAGACTATTATTTTGTACTGCGGATCAAAACTTCGTCGTCGCCAAATTATTGATCCTTACAAATGACAAATTAGAACAAAGCATGAAGACCATGCACTTAGCCGTAAAACCATCAATATCGGCAAATCAAAAAAAAATATATATAATAATATATAAAATCTTCAAATATCAGTAAAAACGACGAAATCCCAAATACGAAATATTTAAATTGGGAAACTGAAAATGTGTAAATCGTGCATCTTCAAAAATCGGAAAATTGGAGTCTCTTGAAAATAAACGAACTGGAAAAATTAGCGAATAATACCACTTAACTTTAAATTCCGACCAAATAATAAATCAAGTCTAACTTCAAAACAACGGAAAATCGAGAAACCAGCAAACAAATTGCGAACCTTAAAACCTATTAACAAATCACTTTGAAAACGAAGCTAACGGAATTTCAACTGACGAAATTCTAAATCATAAAAAAAAAAAAGATAAATCGCGTAGGAATTTGACATCCACAGAAAAATCGGGAACTCTTGAAAATCATCTAGGTGGTCAGCCCAGTAATTTACTTACAGCAAAACGTAATGTCGCAATCTTTCGATTTTATTTAGCGCCGAGTAATTTTTTGCAAGATTCATGATTTTATCTCCCTAGTAGCTTTAAATACCCTATCCATAAATATTCTTAATTAATTTCATAAATAACTTTTAAAACACATCGAAAGAGAAGTAAAAAACTTTGGAAACAAAAATAACAACCACTCTAAGAACGGGTGGTTCGCATTGTTACAGGAGCGATGATCTTGCGAGGGAATAGGCGGGGGAATATTAGATTAATGAAAGCATTAGTTAAATTAATTTAAAAATCAGTTTACAACGTACATTAATCAAAAATAGAAACCTCAAGGTCAGTTCTGTACTATATGTGACATAACTAACACATTGCACAGATTTTCTGTTTCCATAACAACAAAACAAAAGCAAAACCTTATGTATTCCTCTTAAATGAACCAACTGACCTGCTGAATTTTCACAGGGGGCGACCAGCTCTTACTATCCAGCTGTTGCTTCGCCTGAAACTGCACTTGCTGCTGCTGCGAATACACAGCTGCGGTCTGGTGAGGCACTGAAGTCGCCATTGAGACTGGCGAATGCATCAGGGGCGAGGGCGAGTGCTGTATTCGCATTTGAGTGGCCACCGGTGAGTTCGGTGTTAGGGGTGACTGGGGGGCTGTGTGGCTCTGTAAGGAAATGATTAGTGTACTTGCATTAAAAACTCTCTTTTGGATGAGACATTTTATTTTAGGACAACACAAAGTAACAGACAGTTTAAATGTAGAATTCTGGAGTTCTAGGACAAAGATGTTAAACAGTCACAATTTTCTCGAGTTCTGATGAAAACGTCGAAAAAGCGAACGCCCGAATTTCACACATTCTTTTCACTTTAGTTTACAAAAAACAAAATCAGTCATTACGAAAAATTATCATTTAAAAGAAAGTCACGTCATTACATTAGATTCATAAAGTGAATATTTGTTTACTCAGCCTGGCCAAATTTGTTTCAATGATTAACCTTCCAATAATGATATCATCATACATTTTCATAAATCGAATTTAATTTAATTTTTTTTTCGCTTGAAAAACTCAAAAACAAACAAACTATTTGCACATTTTTTATATCTAGATAGTTCAAAAATGATCTAAACTGTACTGTGATATGCAGTATGTCTGGTCACAATATATGCACTGGAATCAATTGCATTGAACTAACTGGGAAAAGTCAATTTGAAATAAATTAGTCATGGTTTGATTAAGATTTTCAGTCAAAAGTTGCGTAAAATTTTGGATGACATACTAAATCTCTTGGCAAAGTTGCAAATGGATGCCTAAGAGAACAAAAATATTTTAAAATTTATAAAGTCTTATAAGTTGTCAAATATACTTTAGTTGAACAAATTGATACTAATTATCTTTGCTGGAATTTATTTCAATCAATTTCAATCAATTTTACTGAAGTGTCAATTCGTTTTTATTACCCATGTGCCCAAAACAAACATAAATATATCTATTCATCTGGAGTCTATTGAATAACAAACATATTTTGCTTCAACTTAATTAAAATAACTAAGTTTATTTTTTGCCAGCATATCACTTTCTCATCCACATTCACAACAAATACTGCAACAGGGTGTCTACCAAAATTGCCAAATCTAATTTCTTGACTTTTTCTTGACAATTCCAGGACCTTTTTAGAGCATTTCTTGACCTTTTTCAGAAACTTTTACAAACGTTTAAATGATTAATCCGTTAAAGGAAAAATTACAAAGACAAACCATAAAATACTAAATGCAATACAGAGCATATTCAAGCCGCTATTGCATTATACACTTTTTAGAGAATTTTTTTTTTTTACACTTTTCAAAGACTTTCCCAGAAAAATTAAGGACTAGAAAATACTAGCAATATAAAATCTGGGGGAAATTTGTCTTTTTTGAATTTTTTTTTTAATATTCCAGACCTTTTCTCTAATTTCATGACTTTTTAGGGACCTTTTTGAACGTTTTTTGATTTCCTGACTTTTTCTTGACTTTCCTGACTTTCTTGAACAGAAGACACCCTGTGAAAAATTGTCAATACTAGTCCGGTAACAGTCAGAAGACTAACCGAATAAAATTATAGATAATAAAATGAAGCTTACGAATTGTATAGGAGATTGGGAATTCTGTGGTGATGACTGCAGGGAACTAACGCTGGGATGTATTGGGCTTCTTGGGACCTGATGCTGGGGGGACTGTTGAGGAGATTGTTGCTGCTGCGGCTGCCTTTTGGTTTGTTTGAGTTGGTAATCATGGACAGCAATGGTATTTTGACGGTACTGTTTGCGAACCTAAAAAAAGTGAATAACATGAGAATTGTTAATTATGTTTATTAATGCTGTAAAAAAAGAAGCATGTTTTACGGACTAAACAGAGTTATAATTAAAGAAGAAGTTATGTGTCATCAGTATGTTGAAAGAAAATTAATAAATTAGTGGAAAAGAAAACATACTTTACATGGTATTTGTATTGTACCTTTATTGTTTAACCCTTTCAGTCCCAGCGAGGCCATTTGGCATCATCACTTTCAATATTTTTTTCCCCAAATGTTATGTCCCGTTATGATATCCAAACACATATCATTCGATTCTTCACACTTTGTAGACAATATTTTACATTTATCTCTAGAAGTCAGAATAACTAATTTTTTAATTTAGAAAATAGCTAACAAGCGTTTCACTTGATTTTTGAAAAGTTCACTTCAGTTCCACATATTTAAAACACAATTAAAACTATTTCGGTTAAAATAATTACTAAATTTTTTTTTAATAATATGGTTGGATACCTTTAAATATATAACTCGAAGTGTTTTTAGGTAATATATTTTTATTTTGTTGTTTTTCACAGTTAAAAATTCTCAGGTCTCATTTTTAAAACAACCATCTAGAAGGAAAATTGTGTAACACAGGGGTTCCCAACAGGTGGTACACATACCACTGGTGGTACTCGGAAAAAATTCAGGTGCAATTTTGCAGTTAGGAAAGCACGAAAAATTGGCCAATTAGCAACCCCCTATATACCCTATTAAAATTTTAATGCAAATCTGAATAAATCTCAGGAACAACGAAAATTTCTATAAAAAATTGGAATTTCACGATTTATGTCTGTATTATTTAAATCAAGGGTAATATACATAAAAAAATACTTTAAAACTTACAAATCAAATACCAAACATTTTACTTACTTGATCAAGTTGTTTTTGAATAACAGCCTGCTCTTGGGACACTCTTTGAAGCTCATTAGCATCATTTTCAGGCAACTCCGACCCATTTTTACGCAACTGACGCTGCTTGGCATTCAGAGCTTTCTTGACCTTACGATACTTAATTATCTCAGTCTCAAAATATTTTTGTCTGTTGGAGAGCAGAGCATGTTGCTGCATCAAATACTTCTCGTAGTTGATTAATTTCAATTTCTCAGGATCAACCAGAGTGTCGACAGCAACATTTTCATGTCCAGGAGCAAAATTTGGATTGAAAGCTCTAACAGCAGGCACACCTGCTACAAATGAAAAAAGGGGCAAATAAATATTTAGTTTGATGTTGATTTTTTAATACAAATATGTCACACTTAATATTACAAAGAAAATGACTTTTAGGTTAGCCTTACTTCCTCAGGTAGAAATATATTTTTTTATTATTTCATGTTTTACATTTAGTTTTATATTGTATAAATTTAATTATTAGGTGTTTACTTTCATCAACAGTCTCCTCGGTAGCAATAAATTGTTATTATTAATAGGTTGCCTCACAATTATGCATAGTATAATTATTACCAAGAATAGACTAAAGCAGCAAGAGCCAAAAATAATATTTTAATTTACTCCAAATTCATGTTTATGAGACAAACTAGAATATGAAAATAAAATTTGATGTGGGTCCAAAACAGTTGGCAAATAATATATAGATTACAAATTTTAACAAAGCAGTAATTAAAGGGTCTTGCTGCAAAACTCACACTCACTCAAGTACAACTAAGATATATAGAGTCCAGTTGGTTCATCAGACTCTACATCATAGTTATACTTTGGAGAGTGGGAGCTTTGCAACTAGAATCTTCAAAAATGATAGTCTTACTTGGTATTGTTGGAGGTTTTTGCTGAACACTACTGCCTGGAATAGGACCTAGGGATCCCAATACTGCCTGAACAGGTGCTTTTTCTTTCAAGTTCTGCATGATGGTCATAGGACGGTTACCCATCGCTATCCCTGACTCTTGATTCTGCCACAAAAGGGAATAGGGTGGAGGGCCAAACCCGTGTGAGGCAGATCCTGATGGTGCAACCTGCAACGATGGTTCATGCCCACCTAAAAGAGATCCAGGACCACCCAAGCTGTCATCTGGTGGACCAGAGAAGACATCATCTTTGAGTCTTTCAAAATCGATGTCGCTTAGAAGAGCATCCCCGTGGGGCGATATAAGTCCTTCTTGCGTCTGCCTCCTCTGCTCTCGCTTCTCCTGCTCAACCAAGTCCTCCAATAGAAGAGGCTGTTCCTGCAGAAGTAGAGGTTTCGATTGCTGGGACCCTGAAGCAAGCACATTAGGGGGGAGATCTTGTCTCAAGTTCATGTTGATGTGAAGAGGGAACATCCCTTTACTCTGAACTGGCATACCACCACTCTGGGGGCTTGCTAAACTTTGCTTGATGGCCGTCACCATTCTGTAGGCAGGCGGTGGGATCAACTGCTCAGGGACAACTGGTCGCTGGCCCATGCTTGATGCGTCCTGAGCAAAAGCAATGCCGTGGGTCTTCTGGAGATTGCAGTTGTCGGACACTCCTTTCTCCAGTTTGATGTCGACGCTAGGCGAGTATGTCTGGGAGGAGAGAGTGCAGCTGGAGAATGCTTGCTTGGGTTCTTCCTTAACTATCAATTGGCCAACTGTTGTGGTCTCTACATTCTTGGGTTTGAATGAGCTTTCCAAGTCTACATTGGGCTGCAAATCTTTCTTGTCAAAATCAAGATAGCTTTGATGTAGGTGGGATGCTTTTGACTGGTCAATATTACTGCTGTTCTTTGGGTTAACAAGACCTAAATCTTTTTTATCCTCTATCTCTTCAGACAACAAATCTTTCTCTTGAACTCCTTCCTCTTTAATTACATCTTCTTCCTCAAGTTCTTCATCTTTGTCATCTAAATCTAAGTGTTCATCTAAAATGTTACTTTTCTCTCCTTCACCAACCAGACTTTTATCAAGCTCAGGGTCTGCATATTCTAATATATTGAAGTCATTACCAAGACCTAACAAAATAAAATTTATATATTAATACAATATATGCTATACCAAAATGAAGTAGAGAGTCAAAAATCTTTGAACGTGGGAAGACCAAGTGCAGTTTTTCGATCGTAAAGAACACAATATTAGGATTTGATTTTTTAAAAATAAATTCAAACAAAATACAAAGATGTGTTTAACTATAAAGAGTAAAAAAAAGGCAATATAAGAATTCAACTAAGGGAAAAATGTGCCGCCCAAGGGAAGACAAGTAAAAAATATTTATTAAACTGAAACCAGAGAGACTTGACCCATGAGAACTCTTCTTCTGAAAGGGCCGTTTGAGGGAAATTTTAATCATATTACTGGTAAAACAATCATAAATGGCTAATTCCATTTGTGACAGACATGACATAAGACGACTTTCTTGGCTCATAAAAAGTACTAAATGTTAATTGACTGTTGAAAAATTGCCCAGGGGTGATGCAAATAAAGGTCTTGGTTATAAAAAACACTGAAATTTTCATTCAAGAGAAAATACTTAAAATTAATTGGGTTAAAACATGCTGTGACTGACATGACAAAATTAAGACACAGATTTTGAGTGACCTTATATTATTACCATTTGCTCTTAACTGGTATGCATTTCAAGTCTAGAATTTTTTTGGAATCAATATAAGATTCTGATGTGCCAACCAGAAAGAAAAAAAATTAAGAAATTTATAAATAGTAAAATATTATAAATATTTATTAGCGTGACTGACATGATAAATGTGAAAGACATGACAAAGTTTTGATGTTCTATATTTAACTCAAACTTTAAATTTAATGTTAGAATTTTTTACGAACTTTTTATTTTGAGGTATAAAAAGAGAAAATAAAGTGTCAAGAATTTTTGCCAAGTAGATTTTGTTTAAAATAAAAAAAGTTGAAATTTAAAAAATGATGTCCATGGCGCATTTTCGAGGAATCAACCAAATATAATACAAAAACCAAGTGAAACAAAATAATTATTCGAAACAGATTTTTGCTAATTAAATTTCCTATGGATTTCCATCAGCCAGCAGCTTTTACAGTTGTTCCAATAAAATAGTAGATAATTTAATTTTTTAACCCTGCAAATCAGTGAGGATTTTAGCATGGTTTTTGCTATTAGCAAATAAAATCAAAGTTACCTAATAATTCATCATCATCTAATTCAAGGTCCCCAACATCTTCGGGTAAAAGTTCAAGGTTGCCAGCTAAGGGATCTTGCCCTTCTTGCTGAGTTTCTATGTCTTTTACCAGGTCTTGCTCTGTCTCCAGATCTTTAACAAGGTCCCCAGCAGTCGTTTTTCTTTTCTTTCCAGTGAGCTCTAGTTCCTTTTGACTGGAGCTCATAGTCTGACATTCTTCTTGGGCGTTATGCTGCGAGACTTTTTCCGTGTTTGACATTCCAGAGTTACTAAGGCGCGAGTCTGGGCGTGAAAGTATGTCCATTTTTTCGTGTTGGGGAGATTGGAAAGGTTGTACCCTGCTTTCAACTTGTGGGGGAGGGTTGCCTAAGACATCGCTGATTTTCAAACGTTCTGGGGTATTGATATTTTCCTGGGGAGGTAGCTCACTTACCATCAACTTAGCTGAAAAAATAAAACATAATTTAGCTACAAAAACCCAAGAATTTAAAGATTATTACACCAATAATTAAATTCAAAGCAGAATGTAGTTGGGGTAAATAACTGGTTATAAATTATATTAACGGGATCCTAACTTAAGGACTTAAAATATTAAAAAATAGTTTTTTATTCAATATACAGAAAATGCATTTTTTAAGCAAAAATACAATGTTCGATAAGATATTATTAGTGCATTTCAAATTATTTAATTGGGTTTGAAATGCTTTCTCAAGATTGCACAATTTATTATATTCACTAGAAAAATGATTTGATGTACGCAAAACAGAACTATTTTATTCTATAATGTAAAGAAGCAACTTTTAAGCATGATTTCTGTAAAAGTGTCACTTTAGTCATTTCAAGTTTTTTGCACACTATCATAAAAACTTAAATGAATTAAATGCTTTAACTAAAAAATATCAAATTAATGCAATATTATTGTTAAGTAAAAAATAGAGACTGACCTTCATTACTAGGAATTACATCATTATCCCTCTTTTTGCTTTGCAGAAGATCTCTTAAATGCTGGTGTGAAACAATTTTATTCTGAAAGGGCATTGATAACTGACTATTCCGCAGAAACTGCTCAATGTTCTGCTGTTGAATAGCTTTTTCCTGTGCAAGCAAAGCCTCTCTTTCTTGAGAATTTACCATAGGAGAATTATACTGGGAAAGCTGTTTTACAATATGTGAAGCTGGAAAGTTGGAAGCTTGCTGAAAGCACAAACTGTTCCACAGGCACAAACTCATAGTTCCACAGGATTCATTACAGGCTGTTGGTTTTGGGATTTTAAAGGACTTGCAGCTGCCATTTGTAGATTGGCTTGGGCCTGAATATTTGTGGCTGATTGCATTTGAAGACTTGCTTGCGTCTGGATATTTGGTGCTGATTGCATTTGAAGACTTGCTTGCGTCTGGATATTTGGTGCTGATTGCATTTGAAGACTTGCTTGCGTCTGGATATTTGGTGCTGATTGCATTTGAAGACTTGCTTGCGTCTGCATATTTGCAGCTGATTGCATTTGCAGATTTGTGTGTGGCTGGATGTTTGAATTTGCCAGTTGAAGGCTTCCCTGTGTTGGAATTTGATGCTGATGCCATCTGAGCTTGTGTTAGCTTGTGTCTGAATATTGCAGGGAGCATCTGAAGGTTTGCTTGTGTCTGAAGATTGTCAACAGATGCCATCTGAAGACCAGCTTGCATATGAAGATTGCATCAACGATGCGATTGACCTGCGTCTGTATATTGGCCGCTGTTGGAATCTGAAGATTCGGTTGAGTCTGAACATTCGACGTCATCTGAACGTTAGCCTGCAAGGGGACATTTCCAGCTACCACACCTGCTTGTTGGACAGATGAAGTAGAGACAGGAATTTGCATCTTGCCACCCTGAATCAATGCGGCTTGTCGGTCCCCGCCTTCAAACACATTTGCCGGACCCATGAGCTTACTTCTGGCAGGCGTGGGCTGAGAATGAGTGTCCAAAGAGGCCAACAGCTGAGATTGGGGCGAGGCAGACATTTGGAAAAAGGATTCCGAGCTGTGTGGCCTAGGGGTAGGAGGTGGTGTGTGAAGCGTCTCCTTCTGTATGGTTGGAGTAGGCGCCCGAGCGATTTCACTTCGGTTTATCAGCAGGGCGTTTCTGTTCTGCTGAGGGGAAAATGGCTGCTTCTGGATCGCATGGGGAGACAAGACAGACTGGTAGGGATCTTGCTTAATGGCTGGTGATGGGGGAACTGCGGCATCAGGGATATGGAGAGGAGAATTCAAGGGACTGCGAATTTTCGACACATTAAGAAGAGAATTAGTTATCCTTTCTTGCATTAGAGATTTCTGGAGTGATGCCTGATTGTCATTTAGTGAATTACCCTAAATAAAATAAGTAAGATAAGTACAGAGAAATAGCATCACAAAGTAAAGTTATTAACGAACCGCTTCTTAGTGTTACAGCTTCAGCCCAATCTAACCCTTTCACTCCATTATGCACATTTCATGGACACAACAACAACTT
Organism: Hylyphantes graminicola; assembly: GCA_023701765.1. Classification (NCBI taxonomy): domain Eukaryota; kingdom Metazoa; phylum Arthropoda; class Arachnida; order Araneae; family Linyphiidae; genus Hylyphantes; species Hylyphantes graminicola. Next base: position 33,144,812 of record CM043118.1, read on the forward strand.
CTTAGTGTTAAAATATTTTTTTTAAACACAAAAGTATCAATTAAAGATACATTTCAAAAATTTAAAAATAATAAAAATTATAATATAATCTTTTATAACTATTGCTTGGTTTAGTTGAATTAACATCACACCAGAGCTTCAACAAGGTTTGTAACAATTAAACTCTTTAAAACTGCAATATATATAAAATTGTTTTAATAACTGGAATAACTGGATTTCTTTTACACTTTTTTTTGGCATTTGAGATAGCAAAAGTCAAAGTAATCTGGCTAAAAAATAATCTTTACAACTAAAAAACAAACCTGTAATATATTATCAGCTGTGTTTAAATCTATAGCTGAAGATGACCATCTTTTCTCCAAGACTTTTTGTGGAGTGACAGCTGCTTGGTTCTCATCAGCTGATGGCACGTTTGCAAGTTGTGGTATCTCTGACATAGATTTAGAATGAAGGAGCTTCAGGTTCTTTTCCAGATCAGATACAGAAGGACCACTTTCAACTTTCTCAGATTGACCTTTAAAAGCAGCTACAAAGAAACACAAAGCTTTCTTAATTCTTAGTAACACATTTACATAAGAATTTTAATTTACATTGTGAAAACTACAATTTCTAGATGAGAGACAGAATTTTTATCATAGGCCACCTGACAGATTGCAGAGAAATTTGTCAATATCAAGTACACTGAAAAGAAAAATCTGATTTATGAAAGAGAGGTTTTAAAAAAGAAAAGAATGAGCATATTTTAGCAGAAAGAGTCCACACTTATATTTTTCTTTAAATGATAAAAATGTTTTAGCTTTCCTTTTTCATAACTATTTTTTTCACAAGCAAAAACAACACAAATGTAAGGACCTCCAGAATCAAAAGAAAAATTTTAATGTAAACCTTAGTTATCGAAAGCTATACTACGTTCAAACCTGATAAGAATGCTAATTTAGTTATTTGATTAAATCTCACCATCAAAAATATAGAAAGTGACAAAGAATGGCTTCCAAGGAGATGATTATATCAGACAAGACAATTTTTACCCCTTAACCCTTTAAGCCCGGCTATCAGATGGCGCTGATTTAAGTTTATGAGACCAAATTTTAGAGTTTTATAGAAAAAAAGGTCACAGCATCAATGCCAGCAACTCTTTAAAAACAAAGTCATTTTTTATACAAATAATTAATGATACAATTCAGCTGCTACGGTATCGATATTTTTGAAAAGCTTGAACATTCCCTTTTTCCCCCGCACGATCGTAACAGCTCGGTCTTAAGGTATGCATAGTTTATTCTTGAATTGTTTGAATGCAACAATTACAATTCATTTTTTTGAAAAATACAACTGATTCTGAGATTTTTCCAAACAAAAAGAAGCTCTGTTATTATTACCTTGCATGCGTTGCTCTTGCAACAATCGTTGTTGGGCTGCTTGCTGTTGAAGTCTTAAGGCATGGAACTGCTTCCATTGCTTCTCTTGATCTACTTCCTGTGCTTTAGTTTCTCTCTGACTGCGCTCAGAATCCTACGAATAAAACATGATAGTGTCCATGATGAATAGAATGCTTTATAAATCATCATGAAATGCATGATAGTGTACATGATGAATAGAATGCTTTATAAATCATCATGAAATGCATGATAGTGTACATGATGAATAGAATGCTTTATAAATCATCATGAAATGCACAATTGATTTATAAAGCATGCTCAGACTAACAATAGTTAAACTCAAAATCTTCTAGAAAATATTTTTAGGGTGTTTCTAAGGTAGGTGCAATATAAACATTTTGATTTAATTTGAATTCTAAAGGAATATTTTTGTATTCATAAATCAATTAGAAAATGCTTTAGCTCAAAGATAACGTACATGATGAATAGAAATGCATGATTGATTTATAAAATCATGTTCAAACTAACAGAAGTTTAACTAAAAATCTTCCAGAAAATATTTTAGGGTATTTCTAAGGTAGGAGCAGTATAAAAAAAATTAAAAATTGATTTATCAAAGAATATTTTTGTATTCATAAATCAATTACAAAATCATACTAATATATGAGTTTTTTCATTTCAATAGAATTAGAATAGACTTTACACTGAATTTTTTTTTTTGAAGACTTATAAATTATGACAGAAACTTTACTTTCAGTGCTACAATAGCTGTATTTAAGTACTTTTTCAGGATAAAGTATGAAAGTAAGGCTTTTTAAGGTATTAATGTTTGTAAATTTAAAAGCCTCTTTTAAAGCATGGAAACTTGTGAGACGAACAAAATATTTAATCCTAAAATAAATTTCACTTACTGAGTTCTCCTAATACAGGTTTAAAAAAAAAAAGAAAACTTAATTTAACACACAAGTAATAAAACCAACAAAAACCATATTTAAAAACAATGTTATCATGAAAGAATATGTTAATTTATCAGCTAATTTTATGCTATTTGGAAAGGACAGATTATTTATGAAGTAATTGAGGCTTTACTATAAAATCTTTCATTTAAAACTGCCACAGAGTGCACACAATAATGTATGCTTAATAATAAACAGAAAAAAATTCTCAAGTAAAAAATGATCAGATGTTTGGTCTGTCTGACATTTATGAACAATTCCACTTTTATAGCTCAAAACTAGCTTTATGTATCTGCCTCTAATAATGCACTAAACCCTTGGATGTAACCTTTAAAAATGCACCAAACAGCTATCATATAGTGACCAGACTTAATTTGATGCACTTGTGTGACATTCCAACTAATGAACCCTAATAAGTCAGTTAAACATTTGACTTCAACAGAAGTTGATACATATAGCAAGCATGCTTTGTTATTCATAATCACCAGTCCCAAATACACTGCATTATTTATTGGTAATAGGGTGGGCCGAAAAAACTTTTTATTTTATTTCGGATCGCTATGGTGTGGAAAAGTTGCCATTGGTAAAGACATGAAATATGCACTAATTATTATTTTTTTATTGCAATATCTTCCGTTCGTGCAATGCCATCAAAGTTGGCAAAAATTGCCAAAAACCGTTATTTTTCATAATTTTTTTTAACACGATATATGATTTTAATTGCTTTCCTATATCATGTTGCATGATTAAAATTTACTAAAAGTTAAAACTTTGAAATTCAGCGAAAAATACGAATTTTCCTTATTTTATACTACGTTGAGTGGCCGGAAGATCCGACACAAATGTATAATAACTTATTATACTATATATTATTAATAAGTGCCATAATATATGGATTTTACATACTTTTCGCAGTTAATTCATGATAAAGGAACGAAATTAAAAACATCTACAGGGTTAAAAAAAATTATGTTTTTAACAATTTTTTGCCAACTTTGATGGCATTGCACGAACGGAAGATATGGTATTAAAAAAATAATTATTATGCATTTTTCATGTCTTTACCAATGACAACTTTTCCGCACTATAGTAATCTGAAATAAAATAAAAAGTTTTTTTCGGCCCACCCTAATGGGTAAGGTTATTTTTTAACCAGCAAGCTAACTTAATAAGATGTGTTGCTATAAATATCTTAATCAAACTTACGGTGCTACTGGATCTTTGACTACGGCAAGCAGTTCTATTTTCTTTAGCCCTTTGCTGCAAAAAAAATGGGTTAGTAATGAAAGTAACTTACTTTGATTTAATCTATTTAACAACAAATAAATATACACATATTTAATAAAATCTAGGGGCTGTTTTAACTTCTCATCACAACAAGCTAATGCTATGAAATGGTATATTTTTCATTAAAAACAAGTAGGTTTGTAATAGAAATCATTGTCACTTAACCCACTTCCACAAAACATTTCAGTTTAACAGGAAAAAACGTGCCAAACACAGTAACTTTAATTCTATATTAAACATTAGCTTTGCTGATATTAATTTGGCTAGCTTCATTTATTTTCTTTTGAAATTTCAATAATTATTTGTTTTTATTTGATAAAATAATTTATATTTCAAAGAATAAATATGTTGGCATTATTCATCGCTTTTAAATCGAAGAAAAACATTTCATATCAATATACAATCATCGAATTTTTTTGAGAAATATTTGACATTTTAAACCGATTTATGGCGCAAAAATAAGCGATTATCTTAATTTATTGTTTTACAGAATTGAAGTTTCTCGAGTGGTTGTTATGAGCAATGGTGATTTAATTCTTAAAAAAATGGCTTCACATGCTTTGTAAATGGACATTAAATTGTGCAGATTTTTAAATAATTGAAGTACTTCGAATTTGAATCCTTTTATGAAATTTTCAATATATTCTAATTTCGATGTGCTGAATTTTATTGTGTATCTCACTTGTTCATAGCATTTGTAGTTTAGGCTATTAAAGTGGGTGACAGATGGACTGAACGATTATACCTTCCACTTTTTACGTTATTAACGTAGTGTGGAAGCTAAAAATTAACTCCAACCTCAAAAAACACATTATTTTCAAATAAACAACACATTTATATCTTTTATCTTAAATTAAGTGCACTGGAATGTAGTAATATAGTATGCATGATATTAATGGTCAGACTATATGCCATTTAATAATAATTGCCTCTTACTAGGACATATAGCGATAAAAGTAAAGCTAAAATCTACTTCAAATACATCTTTGAAAAAAAAAAAAGAACTAAATCTAACCAAAGAAAATTTTTACATAAATAAGGTACTTTAGCTTACCAAATACGGTTGTCGTTTTTCTGTTGGTAATCCACGCCAAATTTTTGCAATTTGTTTTACTCTGTCTGTCCATTCTAAAAAATGCATAGAAATAAATATAAGAATGAGCATAGCAAATTTATATAAAAATTAAGAGTTTGAAGATAATATTAAATTAAATATTTTTTTAATTTCATATTATTTTTGCACAGTGATTTTTTAGTAAGTACATCATTAGCAGTTCATTCATTTAGAAAATGAAGTACAAGAACTAATACACAATATAAATAAAATGAACAAAAGAAGTGACTATAGAGACACAGTCAATATCAAACTATAAGCAGCTATGAGGATCCTATTTAATCATATTATTAGACAAAGGGACTTACGTGGAAATTCAATTTTTAAATGCGGAAGATTGATGTTTGCATAGAGCACTGGTGAGATTGTAGACAGCAAACCAAGTTTCTCGTCCGATTCCCACTTCAAAATATTCTTCTGCATTTGGGATTGATCGCAATCTGAATCTGGCCACGAACTGTTGGAATCTGCATGCTGCAAGTTTTGTCTAAAAAGCACACATTTTCAAGCATTAAAAAAAAAAGAGCAGGAAAGTTATTTTTTAATTTGAGTTCTTATTAAAAAATATGTTTTTAAAAAAAATCATGGCATTGCTTAACAAACAATGTTTTGTATTAAAAATGCTATTAAAATCACAAGAAAGTATATGAACTGCCAAATAACAAACACAGCATAAAGTTATTAGTTATAATGCATAATCAAAGCTAGCTATCAAGTGCTTAAACATTAACTATAGCACAGTAGACACTATCTTAAATAGCTTAAATGAAACCGAAAGCAATCAGGCTAAGTGAAAGTTGATTAAACTGGAGAAATTAACCAAATTATGGCTTAAATCTATGTTACATAGCAAATTTATACATTGATGATATTTGCTTTAAAAATAAATATGCAATTAAAATGTGTAATATTATTCAATGTATTAAAGCCTTACAAGTTACAAAATATTTTTAAAATTTGAGATATTTTTTTGTTTGTTATGTTGTCATTGGAGCCTAGAAATTCATCAACTTAGTGCACATTTATCATTATCAAAGTAATGGAGGATTCATAACGAAGCAAGTTGGATTTTTTATACATTTTTTACACCAGAAGGATGAACTTTTCTCGATTAGTTAACCCTTTCAGTCCCAGTGATGCAATTCGGAATCATCACTTTCAATATTTTTTTTTCCAAATGTTTATGTCCTGTTATGACATCCAAATGACATCCACACATCATTTGATTCTTCACACTTTGTTCTATTCAACAATATTTTTAATTAATCTCAATAGAAGTCAGAACTACTATTTTTTTTATTTAGAAAATAGCTAACAAGCGTTTCACCTGATTTTTTAAGTTCACTTCAGTTCCACATATTTAAAACGCAATTTAAACTATTTCGGTTAAAATAATTACTATTTTTTTTAATAATGTGGTCAGATAACTTAAAATATAGAACTGGAAATGTTTTTAGGTTTTTTTTATTTTGCTATTTTCCAGAGTTAAAAATTTTTGGCATTTTTGCAAAAAACCATAGAAAAAATTTAAATGCTTTTTTTCTTATGGAACTCTTATTTTTGACCTATAATAAGCTTATTTTGTGAATATCAGATGTTTCTGTAGTGTAGTAAATTTTTGGGACTGAAAGGGTTAAAGCAGAGTACAGAGTCCAGTTAAAAGGGAGCTTTCTGTATTATTTTTAAGAAGCGAAAAGTATTTAAAAAAAACTACACTCTTACATTAAGCCTGGATGCAATGCTGACTGATTCACACCCTGTGCTCCTCCTTGCTTTAAGACATAAGAAGCTGAACCCTGTGGTACAATTGAGCCAGAATTCTTTGATTGATAGACAGCCAGAGAGGGATCAACATTATACTTTAAACCTAGAAAAGAATTATATAGATTTGTAAAATTTAAAAAAAAAATGTAAAACCAATTACAAATGTTTTATGAAACTTACGGAATTGAACAGGATTATTCATTCGTTGATCTCGTAGAACACCTTGAAATACATCTTCCACTTCCTTGCTATCGATTTGAGGAAGTCCTAAGGAAATTACATATACATATAATTTACCTAAAAATATCTCGAAAATAACCATTTGAAATATTTAATGTTACTTTATGTTATTAAAAAATGACATGTCATATGAAGAATCTGGATATAAAACACACACATTCTCAAAAGAATAACTTGAATACAGGTTTTGGCTGTTCAAAATAAAACCCTTTGATTTAAATATCAATTTTCTTTATGAGTTACCAATATAATAAATTTTGTTTAAAAAAAACTTGTTATTAAAAAAACAAGTGTTGGAACGTTTGTATAATTTTCATTAAAAAATATTTGTTATTAAAAAAACAAGGTATGGAATGTTTGTATAATTTTCATTAAAAAACCTTTTTATTAAAAAAAACAAGGTATGGAATGTTTGTATGATTTTCATTAAAAAATATTTGTTATTAAAAAAACAAGGTATGGAACGTTTGTATAATTTTCATTAAAAAATATTTGTTATTAAAAAAACAAGGTATGGAATGTTTGTATAATTTTCATTAAAAAATATTTGTTATTAAAAAAACAAGGTATGGAACGTTTGTATAATTTTCATTAAAAAATATTTGTTATTAAAAAAACAAGGTATGGAATGTTTGTATAATTTTCATTAAAAAACCTTTTTATTAAAAAAAACAAGGTATGGAATGTTTGTATAATTTTCATTAAAAAAACAAGGTATGGAATGTTTGTATAATTTTCATTAAAAAAACTTGTAATTAAAAAAACAAGGTATGGAATGTTTGTATAATTGTCATTAAAAAAACTTGTTATTAAAAAAACAAGGTATGGAATGTTTGCGACTCAAATTAAGAATACAAATGCAATGGATCTCCTTAATCACCTGATAAATCATTTATATTAGAGGTTGATGATAAATGCTCCTCTTTAATACTCTCAATTTCGGACTTGATAAGGTTTTTATCTAAAAAATAAAAGTCATACTTAGTTAATCAACACACAGACAACAGTATTTACAAGTTTGTTACACTTTATGAAATTAATTAAAAGTATACAACAATTCCAGAAGTAAAAATTCCTCAAAAATTTATTGAAAACCAGTGCATACTAATTTAACAAATCATAGACTTCATGTTAAGAATTTTAATTAGGTTATTTTTATATTGGTTAAAGTGGCACAAACTACATTACAAGTTTCTTTCATCTAGCACAAGTAACAGATAACTTTATAAAAATCATTAGTATTAATTTGCATTTTCTAGTTTTTATATAAAAATGTACAGATATGTTTGATTAGGTTAGGTTTGAATTAATGTCGCACTAGAGCTACACGAGGACTATTGGCGACAGGCGTCGTATTTTAGAACCACAGTCAGGTGACGAGCCAACACCTAAATAGGCACCCAACACAACTGTTAAGGGTGACATCGTACCCAGCATTAGGACTAAGAAGGATATTTAACGTGCTCTACCTTACACAGGGTATTATTCGTTGGACATTTTTGGCTGCACGGGCCGTTTATAGGTCGGCAGCTATTTTGGCGATGCTCGGACCTGAACCTGGGACCTTCCGCATGCTAAGCGAGTGCTTAACAGACTGAGCCCCACAGATATGTTTGACTGATACATATAATTTCTTATAAAATAGAAGCAAAACTACCTTTTAACTTAACTGGCATTTTTTTTTTAAGGATTTAAAAACTAAAACATTTGTATTAAAAACCAAAATGCTTACAGATAATATTAGGATTGCTCAAATTTTTGTTGGGGCCACCAGCAAAATCTTTACCTTCCTGCAAAAACAAATTACAATGTTTTAATAACAACAATACATTATAAAATAGTTAACCTACTACAGAGGGTTACAATTTATGGTAATGGATAGAGAATAAAAAAAATTTATTTAAGTTAACATAACTTTAATCAAACATTTTTCATAAGTATATTTTTAAAACTTAAAACACGAATACCAACAATTTTAAAATATTGAAAAAAACTAGATAATTGTAGGAATAAATTTAATAATAAGGATAATTTTTAAAACTTTTTTTAAGAAATGATTAACATGAAATAATTTAGTTCCAATCAATAAACACAGTGACAGAGAAACACTCAGAGGATTTTAACTTAATAAATGTTCCCAAAGTTTTAACTAGGATTATATGTTTTCCAAGTTAGACCAAGTAAAGAGATACAAAGATAACAAGTTACAATATTAGGTTTGTACGGTTAAAAGTAATCAGCCTTTTTTATTATTATTATAAAATGTGTTACGCATTTGCCGGTTTTCCGTGCTAAGCCAATGTAATTGGTAAATGTACATTATTTAATCAATGTTAATTACTTACATGGTGTTTTAGATCAGCACCCCCAGCATGACCTTGTAATGGGTGTTGGCGACCTTTAGCATGTTCTTCCGCCGATTTGTTTTGTCCACTTGAACCTCCTAAAGTTCCATCAGTGGGATCATCCAGATCAATGACACGACCCAACTTTTTGCAAGACTGTAAGAGTTCTTTGCCAAAGAAAGCATCCTGTAAAAACAACCATTGTAATGTTACCTAAAATAAATCAGCAATCATTTAACAAATTACAAGGTTATTAATCAATATACAAGATGTTTAACAAAATAGATAATCCACATTTTAACTTTACTTTAATGTAATGGTTCAATGAAACTTTCATGTAACAGGATAAAAAAAATTTAAAAAACATTTTATGCATTCAAATTTTGTGTATCAGAACAAATTTATAACAAGATTGCTTTAAATATATATCTATTTGGTTTATCTCAAAATTTCCACCACCACAATCCAAAATTTTCAGTAAATAAGAATAAAAAGTACCAGTACTTAAAAATATGATTTTTATACAAATATTAATACAATGCACCAACTACAAACATACAATTTTATTTCAAATGCTGCATGTCAAAACAATTAAAAAATAAGAAATGTTTTGCATAATTTTTTTTTATGTCACTAAGCTATTGTAGCCAAAATACATCAGCACTAAAACAAAAGTAAACCTACACAAAACCCTGATAAGACCTGTTTCCCTGTATGGCAGTGAATGCTGGGCTTTAAACAGGGCTGAAGAAGACCTTTTATCTATTTTTGAAAGAAAAATCCTAAGAAAGATTTTTGGACCAGTTAAACAAGACAGTGTTTGGAGAATCGCCTACAACCACGAAATATACAAAAAGTATGGTGAACCCAACATTCTAAAGATGGTAAAGGGGTCCCGCATTAGGTGGTTGGGACATGTATTTCGATACGAAGACAGCTTCCCCACTAAAAAAGTAACTTTCTCGAAGATGGAAGGAAAGTGGCGCAGAGGAAGACCTCCAACTAGATGGCTAGATGTGGTTGAAAGAGACCTCAAGGTGTTAGGAGTTAACCGATGGAGGGCCATTGTGGGGGACAGAGTCAGATGGAGGAGACTTGGAAAGACGGCCTTGGCCTATAACAGGCTGTAGTGTCAGCAAAGAAGAAGAAGCTACATGAAATACACTTTGGTTTCGGTTGAATTTTTCCAATATACATACCCGGAGATAGCCTGGAAATATTTCATCTAGATGCGTCTTTTTCTTTGGCTTCCTCTTTGGTTTTTTCTTAGGCTCGTCACTTGCCAGAATCGGGGTATCGGAGGTCAGTGGAAATGGGGATTCTGGAGGTGGAATCGCTGCATTTTCAGCTACAAAAATAAAGTTTAGATTTAAAACATAAAAAAAGTTAATTAAAAGTACCTTACTCTCTCTTATCAATAAATAAGATCTAATTAATTGACAGTAACTTTAAAATACTCAATTACAGTAGACGCCGCTTAATGTGATGTAACTTAATGTGTTAATGTTGCCGTAAAACTCTATAGTATTGAAATCATCAATTGTTAAGCATTCTTTAGAAGCAAGTCATTTACGAATCGCTCATAATCATAATGTTTGTGAAAGTGTTCCGCGTCGGCTTTGTTTTGCACACCCAGACGTAAGATTCTAAGTGCCTCCCTCATCTGAGCAGGCATCATCTCATCATCGGCATCAGAACCTTGTGACGAAGCCTGATCTTTGACACATATGGCTTCGCAAATATCCTCATCAGTTAAAGGAGTGGAAGTCGCAACCTACTCCTCCCATCTTCATCCATGCTTCAAAATCCTCAGCATTCATATCGGTCCGGGGATTGAAAACGTCTTCCATTTCTTTCATCACTGACAATAAACTGATAACAATAAACGAACATTTGATTACAATAAACCATGATTTTTCTATGTATTTTGATATAAGCGGACGGGACTAAGCGATTTTGATAACATTAAACGATTGATAATATTAACAGTAATCACATTAAGCGGCGTCTACTGAATTATGGAAAAATTATCTTACCTTGGTCCCCACTTGATTCTTTTGTTGACAAAGAACGACTCCTCTGTAGTTTGACACAAAAACCTCCAATACCTAGAAAATTTCATAAAAATAAATTTTGGGCATGAGAAAAAGTATTTGAAGAAATAAATTAAAAAATTATAAATAGTAGCCTTAAGATATTGGATCTAATTAATAAGCTAGACATGTTACACATTAGCCTCAAATTGGTTCTCTGATAAAACTAACACTAAAATAGCAATGAGCAAAGCAAAAAATAGTTTAGCAAATATAAATATTTGTGAAGATTATGATAAAGTTAATAGCTGTTTTGCTTTATTAAAACTAATTATCACTGTTGGAAATCAGGTTTTAACTGGTGTGATCTTAATGGCAACATAAACATTCATAACTTTAAAAAAAAATCTGATAATTGTCTGTACACTGGTGGCCAAAAGTGTGGACACCTTTTGAAAGTTTCATGTGTTTCAACTGTTACCTGTGTTCTTGCATCTATTAAATTTCGCTTAAATACAAACATGTAAATATTAAGTTGAAGGTAATTTAATGTAGAATTTCATTCAAAAAACATAATTAAAGTATCTGTATTACAAATAAAGTTATGCTCATTTTAGTTGAACAAACAAGCACAATCAATGGATTCCCTTATGCTGAAATTGCAATACAAGTTGGTGGTTCAATTACTTGCAAAACTAAGACAGATCATACTATTAGTTGCATAACTTATTCGTAATACAGATATTGTAATACTGTATTTTTAATTCTACATTAAATTACTTTGATGATGATGATGTTGTGTCCATGGATATAGATTATATGGGACCAAAGTCTTATAGACGGCTTCAGCGATCTGCACACAGTGGTCCTCATAAAGATTAAATTACTTCTAATTTGATATACAATTGTTTAATCTGATATGCAATTAATATATTCTGTAATCACACAAAGTTGAAAAATATGAAACTTTCAAAAAGTGCCCACACTTTTGGCCACCACTGTATTCACCTAATTTCTGCAATTTCCTGGGTCTCTTCTTTTTATCACCAGTTGGATCACCTAACAAATCTTTGGTTCCATCCATAACCATTTTGCCATCTTCAAAGTCATAAGCTTTTAATCCTAGCTCCGCAGAGCTAGGAGTTTCAACTTTAGTTTCTTCAGTGCCTATTAAAATATAAAGAAAGTTAACACTAAATTTAAAAAATAATTTTAAAAAATTATGGAACATCATAAGAGTCAGCATCTTAAATCCTGCTCATTAACAAAAGTTAGCTTTACTATTTAAAGAAAGTAGGGTTTTTGCTGATTTTTTGTAACACGAGTCTTGGCAAACCTCAGCATTTGGTTGTTTCTATTTTGATTTTTTGTTAGAAATGCAAGACAGTTCAAGTCATGTCATTGCAAATATGGAAATTGCCAAAACAAGATTTCTGCTTCAATAAAGTAGCACTTCTAGACATAACAATCAAAGGTAGACTATTTGAATTTCAATATGTATGAACAGATGAAGGCCATTAAAGTATTTTCCATTATGCTTTGCCCTTAACCATTTTAGTGAAAGAAGCATACGCAGAAATCTTTCTGTGAATGTTACCCCTTTTTATATTAATTTAGTGATTTATTAGTAAAAAATGTTTTTTGGTTTAAGTTCAATAAACATCCCCATGGGGCTTGTTATTTTTAACCACATTTAAGTGAGGAGTCGGCATCTAGCCAACAGAATCTTATGATGACATCATACACAGCGTCAGGACTTTGTGAACTCCACTGCTTTAAGGAGCACATGTGTCCCCATGCACTCCGATTATTTTTGCTTCATTTCGGTAGATTTACTATTCATTGCAAAGCAGTGTGTGCAACAAATATGTCAGTATATGTATGCTGGACCGTGGCTAATAGAACAATGTCTGATGAGTACCGCATTCTAACAAAGATGCTAGGTTAGGTTAGATTATTGTCACACTTGATTAGGTTAGAAAGGCACATCAGAGGTACACAAGTCTATTGACGAGCCGACAACTGCGTAGACACCCAACCGTTTACGGAAACATCGTAAGCAGCGTTGGGACTTAGGAGCATTATTATTTCAGGCACACTTCCTCCACACTTGGTATTATTCATCAGACATTTTGGGACCTTCCTCATGCAAAGCAAAAGCCGTAACCGACTGGGCTGCCCAGCCCTTATTGTTGCTCTAGAGCTACAAGTCGGCAATTACAAAGTTGAGAGTTAAGCTACCTCCTGCGGCAGAAGTCGAATCCTCCCTGTCTAGCTGAAGCAGGGACTTTCCATCCAGGTGCTTCAGCTTCCTAGGCCTCGGTATCTTCTTGGGTTGCTCTGGGGCCAGGGCTTTAATGTGCTGCATACCACATTCAGACAGGTACACCCCATCAATGTAGTACTGCACAGGAGGTTTGACTTTTACAACAGGAGGTTCTATGGGACAAAACATCAAATAACTTCAATATTATTATCCAGGAAAACTTAATTTTTTGGTAAAACTAAATTTTTCATTAAAACTTAATTATTCCTTTTTTACATTCATCATTTTCATTATTTATTATATTAATTCTTTTCCTAATTCAATATTCATTATAACTTTGACAAGACATCATTTTGTGTTAGTAATCAGAAAAAAAATGTGTGTGTTTGATTGTAAATAAGAAATAGGGAAGCAATTTAATTTTCTGTTAGATTTAAACTAAATGTTACATGTGTTAATGCATTAATGATGTCTTACTGTCATATAGCATATAAAAATGCGATTTAATATTTTAGTAGAAAGTAAAATTTCATTTTTTCAATTATTTTTTCAAAACAATTTATTTGTATTTGGTACTAATATTATTATACTTTGAATACTACCAAAGACGTAATTTCACAACAGTTAATAACTCTTCTATTTTGAATACACTTTTACTACTGTCATCTATGAGGGTTGTTAGTAAATACAATTTTTTTATTGTTTTAGTATATTTCATACCTCTGTAAGGGCCTTAGCTGCCATCAAGGTGTTTTTTTATTTTGTAAAACTTTTTCATTGTATCAATAAATTATTATTATTGTTATTATTATTAGAATAAAATAAAAAATTTCAATTTTAAAAAAAAACTCAAAACGGAGTGCAAAAGATGAAAAAAAAAACATAAATGTGTCTAGAGTGTTAATAAAATAAAGTGCATTATGTTACTAGTTGCCAAACGGTAACAGTATGCATTAGAGAGCTAAACAAAAATACCTCTTCTATTCTCAACAGTCACCGAAAGTATAAGGTTCAATAAAATATGAAACATACCAGGTTCCTTAATTTTTGCAATTGGAGATGCATGTTTCTCTGGTATTGGTTCTTCAGGTATAGGGGAATCAGGCGGAGCTGAAAAAAAAGATTTACTTTTAGAAACTACTAAAAGAAATTTAGTAAATACATATGAAACCCTTTAATTTATACAAATTTGAATCCTTTTATATTCATGAAAATTCAATAAAATGACAAATATTCTGCTGTCTGTATTTAATTTATTATATAAAGCTCACATGCTCTGTAAGTAAATAAGAGGTTATCTTCTAACTGTTAATGCAAGTCCTACACAAAGTAGGCCTTAAAAAAAATTCTAGATATTCTGAAATTTCTCTGCCGTTGATAAAAATATTACTTCTGAAATTGATTGCCAAGATTTTTTATTGCATAATCACACAACAAACTTATTTGAAATTATGTGGGGAATCACACAAGAAAATGTAAAGTTATATGACCAACTAGCAGTATGGTCCCGCCTTACTGGGAACCCGTTAACTTTGCATCGCTTCCTTTTAGAGGCATGTTTACTTTTGAAAATACACTCAAAATCAAAACAAAATTAAATTCGTGTTGGTGCATGCACACTGAAAAAAGCAAACACTAATAGAGGATGAAGCATCCTTTGGGGGAGCGAATACCTCAACCAATCAAACTAATAGAGGATGGCGCTAAGCCCCTGTTTCGGCCCGGTCCATGTATTTCCAAGCCCCGTGGTCCCGCAATCCCACGTGGATGACGTTTTTTTTAACTAATAATATTAATTAAAAATCACAATCAAATATGAAAAAACTAAGCCTCGGTGCACACGTAGGTATTAAAAGAAATCTATATTAAAAATTTTGAATTTTTTAGAGCAGTTTAAGTAGGTATTTTGCGATCCACAGACATGCACACAAACAGACTCTTTCTTTTATTATTATAGATAATGAATTCAATGAAGGTTTACTCTTACTAAAGCAAAACAGCACTTTGAAATTGGTTTGGTTTGAATTAACGTCGCACTAGAGCTACACGAGGGCTATTGGCGATGGGCGTCGTATTTTAGAACTACAGTCAGATGACGAGCCTCACCTGAATAGGCACCCAACGCAACCGTTAAGGGCAACATCGTACGCAGCATTAGGACTTTGAAGGATATTTAACGTGCACTCCCTTACACGGGGTATTATTCGTCGGACATTTTTGGCTGCACGGGCCGTTTATAGGTCAGCAGCTATTTTGGCGATGCCCGGACCCGAACCTGGGACCTTCCGCATGCTAAGCGAGTGCTTAACCGACTGGGCTCCCCAGCCCTCACTTTGAAATTAAAAACATTTTTATTTAAAAAATTAACTGATCAACTAATAAAAACAAGAACTTTTATAAAGCAAAAAAGGAAAATAAGCAGTTTTTATAATCCTAAAAATCTTTATAAAAATAAGAAGTATTTCCCAGACTTCACGGCACAAAGCCTTTAAGGAATCCGATCGCCTTTTTTCAGCAAAAACCGACTACATATAAAACATTTGTTTTTCGCCTTTTAATATAAAATTAAAGTTCAGCTTTCTAAATCTGTTTCATTTTAGTTTCTAGTTTTTAATAGAACCGAAGTTATTGAACTTTAAAGCTTTTATTGCTTGTTTTTGCATTTTTTTTCAAAGCGCATTATGCAAAACATAAAAACTGAAGTTCTTTATTATCAAGTGCTTCCAAATTTTCACAGTAGTTTTGTAACAGTATGAAGAAGGTTTTGAACTAGAATCGTGTAAAACTATTAAGAATTGGATATTTTAAAATGATTTATATTATTTTTACTCTTTTGTTTCTATGTGTTTTCGATATAATGTTTCAAACTTTTGCCTATAAAAATAATTTGGGAACTGATATCTTAATGACTTTAGTTCATGACCTATATTAATGTTGGTTAAGCATATTTAAATTTAAACAATAGACATTTTTTTTGTAAAGATATCATGTTTTGCGTGCGTGATTTTTATTTTACTATAATTTTCAACAAATACTGAAAAAAAAAAAAATTTTATGATTTACTTTCTAAAAACTATTTTCATATTCATAACTAATAATAAAATCCCTCAAATTCATGGTTGGAATAGATTTTTCAAAAAATTGCAGTCAAAGGTGATCGGCCTCCTTAATAGCACAAGCACTCATTTTAATTATGAGAAAAACTAGTTTTTACCAAGACTTGGTAAAAACTAGTTTTATTGACCGGTAAAAAGTTTTAGGGATTAGTTTACAAGAAAATGGTAACATACGCAAAAGATGTGGAGGTAGCTCATCTGGAGCTCTGCAATGTGGACATGTATATCCATAATCAGCACACTTTTCTGCTTGATCTTCAGTCTCGATTTCATCACACATGCCATGAAGCCACCTGAAAAACACGCAATTTTTAAAAACAGTTCTCAATTAAACAATTTGTTACACAATAAGTATTAAGGGGGAATGGGCATGCAGGACCGGGGGTCTCCAAACTCAAGTGCCTCAATGTTAATCCAATGGGCAAAAATTATTTTCTTTGCCACATTTCTCCGGCTGTATTGAATATTTTTACAAGCGGATTTTTTTATGTGATAAATGTAGCTGACTTAGAGGTCTCTATCTTCCCACTTTTTGAAATTGCTTCGAATATTTTGTGTAAAATAATTTATTGAATATTCGTACTAATTTCAAAAAGCGGGAAGATAGAGACCTGTAAGTCAGCTACATTTATCACATAAAAAAATCCGCTTGTAAAAATATTCAATACAGCCGGAGAAATGTGGCAAAGAAAATAATTTTTTTCCCATTGGATTAACATTGAGGCACTTGAGTTTGGAGACCCCAGGTCCTGCACGCCCATTCCCCCTTAACACAGAAATTCTTAGATACATTTTGCCTCAGAAATTATAATAATTGAGAATACTATCAAAGCTTATCCTGTTAAACTTTAAATTCTTCTAACAACTTTAGTGAGATTTGCTAATTTTACAAATAGAAGGTAGATTAGTTAGCATTTGAGCAAGATAATAATGTACCTAACAGTGTAATAGTCCTGTGACTTTAGTGACTATACTTTGATATCTTATACTATAATACGAGGAATTGGACCCAAATCGAAAATCGCCCCAGAATTAATAAACTCCGGTAAACTTAGGGGTCTGGGGTTTTTGGCCACGACGAATCGATTGGCACAGGTTTTGAAGCGCTACGGTCAAGCAGTTCGGAGTTACAGATAGGATATTTTCAAACTTCATTAGTTCGCCATAATGGCTACTTTCGTGATGCCATCTGCTAAAGCTATAAGCCTCTGCTTAAGCTATAAATGTTTAGTTAAGATTTTAATTTTTTCAAATTTAAATAAATTCAACCTTGCTTTAAACTTTATTGAGTTTTACAGAAATGGTAACATGAATATTTTTTTAGTTCCAATCAGCAGACGATTTTAGTTCTATTCTGTTCATTGGCGATTTTTGGCGATCTTGAAAATTTAACGTATGGTTGCTATACCTATCGAGTTGAATGAAGTATGAAATGGAATGTTTACCACATTTCGACATTTTCGTTGCTTTTCAGCGAAACGCCAATTATCAATTACATTTCATTATTTCATTTCCTATGACTTTTAAAACTTTATCTTTGTATAGAATAGTTCCCTTTCTAAACTCTAACTATACTATAATACGAGGAATTGGTGCCAAGTCGAAAATCGCCCCAGAATTAATAAACTCCGGTAAACTTGGGGGTCTGGGGGTTTTGGCCACGACGAATCGATTGGCACAGGTTTTGAAGCGCTACGGTCAAGCAGTTCGGAGTTACAGATAGGATATTTTCAAACTTAGTTCGCCATAATGGCTACTTTCCTGATGCCATCTGCTAAAGCTATAAGCCTCTGCTTAAGCTACAAATGTTTAGTTAAGATTTTAATTTTTCAAATTTAAATAAATTCAACCTTGCTTTAAACTTTATTGAGTTTTACAGAAATTGTAACATGAATATTTTTTTAGTTCCAATCAGCAGACGATTTCAGTTCTATTCTGTTCATTGGCGATTTTTGGCGATCTTGAAAATGTAACGTATGGTTGCCATACCTATCGAGTTGAATGAAGTATGAAATGGAATGTTTACCACATTTCGACATTTTTGCTGCTTTTCAACGAAACGCCAATTATCAATTACATTTCATTTCCTATGACTTTTAAAACTTTACCTTTGTATAGAATAGTTCCCTTTCCAAACTCTAATTTTGTTTACAATGGTGCACTTTAACTAATGTGACCAGACGTCCCGCTTTTGGCTGGACAGTCCCGCTTTTTTGTTAAAAGTCCCGCAAAGTCCCGAAAAACGAGGAAATTGTAAATAAAATAGACTTTTTTTTATGAATAATTGTTGTAAAACGCTATGACGTCTTTAGAAATTGTTAAATGAAGCTAAAGTCATCAACAAATTGGTGGAGTATGATTTCTGTTTGCCTGGAGCCACTGCTGCTGTTGAACGCGCCTTCCTTATCTTTCTTATACCAATGTGTTATTGTGTGAGGGGTGGGGGGGGGGGTGATGGAGTGTCCCACTTTTTGATTTTGAAAATTTGGTCACATTAACTTTAACCGGTTATCTTTTCACCAATCGTTTCACAAATTTTCTTATGGTATTATTGTTTTGATAAATCACAATAGAAAATTTAAATCTTCGAGTTAGCTTCGATACCTATTTTCTCCGAGCAGAGCTCGGTCACCCCGCTGGTACAAAGATAAACTGAAATAAGTCACCCAAAAGATTCAGACAAAATTTACTATATACAACCATTTTATCCCTTTTTTTGATACCTATTAAAATTGATAAATTTAACATTCATATTTAATCTACAATTGAATTTGGTTATTTTTTTACAAGCTTTGGATGAGTTTGTAAGAAATTTGGATAAGTAAGAAAGTAAATATGGTTATGAATACACATATGTTCAAGAAATTAAAGTAAAATGTCTGCAATTCAATTTGTTTGTCTAAGGCTATGTCCACACTACAATAACAAAAACTGACAAGAAATGCGCGTGCATGGAAATGCATAATCAATTTGTAAAGGCATGCACGGGCATTTCTTGTCAGTTTTTCTTGTCATAGTGTGGACATAGCATAACTATATTTTTTAACTTTGGATATGCCAACAACACTAATTCACATATGTTCTAGGCACTAAAATAAACCATCTACAACTCAAATCGATTGGCACATTTTATTTGCAAGCATTAAATATGCTAAAAATATGGTTATACACATATGTTCAAGGAATTAAACTGAAACAAATTTATGAAAACTCAAAATCCTTTTAACTTACCTTTCACAGCGGCCACACTGAATGATCAATTCATTCTCTTCATAGTGCTGAATGCACAAGCAGCACACAGTGAAACTGGCACAAGGACCACAAAGGGTGTAGTTGACTTGCCAATTGCAGTTGAGCCCAGGTGACTTGGAACCACACTTTATACACATTACACACCTACCAAAACAAAAAAACATGAGTACCGTCAGTGCGGGTAACTTTGGCCAAAATCATAGTTTTTTTCACAAAAGAAGAAAAATTTAACTTCAAAAACGATTTAAACACTTAAAAATCCTTATGCATTCTAAGTATTGTACATTTAGGAATAATTTTCAGGCATTTTTGTTACAATCATTTTATAAATTAATAAAAAATTGGTATTAATTATAAAAAATAAGACACTGTTAGGAGCCGGGCGGGTAACTTTGGCCACCCAAAAAATACATAAGAAACATACTTTTTAACACCCTTAAAAGCTGTGTTAACGATTTAAATAGCAATATTAAAACTTTAAACCCCAAAATAACAAAGTTATAAGACATATAGTTATTTAAAATGGTATATAACTTAACATTTACATTGCAGTGCATCGTGGAATGGCATTACACGTTGAATACTAGTATTGTTTTTCGCTTAAAAGAAAGAAAAATAACCTTCTATTTTAATAAAGAAAAAAGAACTTTTTTGAAGCAAGATTTAATAACAAATATATTTGTAAAAAGCAAACGATTTTATTATAAAAGGTGAAAAATAATATATTTATAATTAGGAATTTGAAAATGTTTACCTTTCGACATTTGCGATTTTGAGTGGAATACGTATCTTGCATTCTATCTTTATCTTTTTAATGTTTAAAATCATGAGATTTAAAAAAAAAATATCTAAAAAATGAGTAATCATAAAAGTAAGAATTTTTTCAAAAATAGTTTAACTTAATACACTTTTACATACAGTTTTTAAAGTGCAAAGTTCCATAAAGAAATATTTACATCTATGGCCAAAGTTACCCGCATTCATCGGCAAAAGCTTCCCAATTACAAATATTTAAATACAGCATAAAAAGTAGTCAACTTAGAATAAAACAAATGGTGTAATATTCTTCCTCATTAATAAAAGAATCGAATAGAGTGTTTTATTTAAATATTTTCAATGTTTTTTTAAGTGTTCCAGACAAAAGTTGGAAAAGATAGATTTTTGTCATTTTATGCTCGTAAGAATGAAAACATCATTTGTAGTATTGCCAGATTTAGAATGAGATTTTTTTTTACATGAAATGAAAGGCGATATTTCCACCTTTCCAAAAATGTAAAACAATTTAAGATGAGATCATTTTATGAAGAGAAATTAAGAAACAAATCTTTTTCCGACGCGTGGCCAAAGTTACCCTCCGTGGCCAAAGATACCCGCTTTGACGGTAATTAAGAATAGTGCTGAAAGTGGGGGTAGACGCGTCACCCCACTTTTCAAAAAAATGGCTATCCACCCCCCACTTCTTATATCTCTCAAATCCATAATCCATAGAGGCATCATGGCATTCTAATTAAAGGCATCCCCCCCCACTTTCACCACTGATTAAGAGTAAAATAAACACAGTTAAACCTGGTTATAAAGAAATCTTGCATATATCATAATAAAAATGTGAGCAATAACTCACAAAAAAAACCTCATGTAATAATGCTTTGTGTATAATGTCACTTTACAAATTAACAAGCTGGTTTTAGAATTAAAAATAAATTAATATACACAACATTGTAGGAGCTTTGGAATTTGGTTTTAGTCAAATTGAAGCAGAACCATAATATTACTCTAATGCAAATATCCAATCCAAGCTTTTTGAAGATTCCTTCAAACTTTTGAAGTACCAATAGCTTTTGGTAAAATTCTTCTTATTCAATTAGATTACAGTAGAACCCCGATTATCCGAGTTAATGTGGACCGAGACTAACTCAGATAACCGAAAAACTCGGTTAAAGCGAAAAATGTAAATAAAACAATTCTGTATGTCTAAGTGTATATTTTAACAAGTACAAATGTTATACAGACTACGCGCAATTCATATGCAGGACATTGAAATAGTTCTTTCACTTAAAAAGGTCTTTAATTGTTTTCTGTTTTATATTATTTTGGCGTTTCTCGGCAGCAATGTTAGAAAAGTAAAGGGGGAATTATTGTTGGATTTCTTTTCCTGAAGGTTTGCGAGATCATGTTCTACTCAGAATTTTTTCGGTAGATGTTGGAAAAATCCTAGAAACATTTCAAAGCTCGGTTAAAGCGGAAAATCGGATAATCGGGGCTCGGATAATCGGGACTGTACTGTATCTAATTTAGAAGAAATTCTATGATTTTCAGTTGCTTAAAATCATGATATTATTTATGGTGTTGCTTGTTTATAATAGAATAAATACTGTCTACATTGAATGATGATTTAACTGAGTTTAAATATATCTGCAGCATCAAGGAAATGCAATTTTACTTATTGTATCAGCATGTTTTATACTCACAAAACATCCAAAAATTCTACATCTTTAAATTCCCCTTTAACCATTGTTTGATAACGAAGCCAGAAATCTCAACATTAATAATAATAAAATTTTATCTCCAACACGCAAATGCTATCACTAAATCGAAATTAAAAGAAAAATTTATTAAAATGAAGCACCTTTTTGTAATTTAAATGCAGATAGATCCACCACAAAAACCATGCCAGACTAAGAACAAATCACCACAGAGGCATGAAAATAGACAAAGAGGGCAGGAAGGTGTATAGAAACTGTGACAGCTGCTCAGATACACAGCTTACACCAAACCACATTTTTGAATGCCCGGCAATGAGTGCCAATTTGAAAGACATTAGAGTTCTGCCATCATTAATAGACCTTTATGGCATTAATATCCGAAAAATTGCAGAAGTGGTTATCAAAACACGTGGCTTCATTTAGCTTAACATTCACATCTTGGCAACGTCATAGACACAACAAAAAAATTCACTGTTTCATTATTTCAGGGTGGTTACAAAATCCTAGAAAAAAAGTTCCCTGATATTTCCATGATTTCCCTGACACTTTCCTAAAAAAAAATCCCTGATTTTACAATTTCCTAGAAAACATGCAATAAACAATTAAATGCAGTACAGAATATTTAATCCAGACGTCGCAAGAATTAAGATTTTCCGGATTATGAGTAAGCCTACCTAACTTTTCTACATTTCCGAAAATCTGAATAAGCTTAAAGAAATCATGTGATCAGAGCACTATGTTGTAACATGATTCATGAGAGAGATTGATC
This sequence comes from Hylyphantes graminicola, assembly GCA_023701765.1. Lineage (NCBI taxonomy): Eukaryota > Metazoa > Arthropoda > Arachnida > Araneae > Linyphiidae > Hylyphantes > Hylyphantes graminicola. Next base: position 33,167,813 of record CM043118.1, read on the forward strand.
TTTCCTATAAGATTGGTCCTTCAGACAAATCGGATCAACCAAAATATTTGTTTTTATCAAGTGTCTGTTAGTAGTGATCACAAGAACCTAAACCTGCTGTTTAAGTAATCCAAAATGGAAAAAAATTCCCTGATATTTTGCAAAATTTGAAAAATTCCATGAGAATTTCCTGATATTTCCAGAATTAAAAAATGTTCAATGAGGATTTCCAGGTTTTTCAGGTTCTGTTACCACCCAGTATTACATATTAACACGCAAAAAGCTAATTAATTTTTTTTAAAAACTACAACATACATACCACTTGCATTTCCAATTGCCTTGTGGGACTTCCTGTAACGGAGGATCCAAGCAATAAATGTGAAAGCTAATATCACACTCGTCGCACAACAGTAATCTTCCTTCATCATGAGGTTGGCCACAGCCTTCACAGACTGTGCAGTCAAGGCAGCGCCAACCTTTCTTCAGTACAACAGTTGTAACCTGGAAAAAAATATACAATTAAGCTATCTATAATACTAAAAGAAAGAGTCAGTCTGTGGATCGCAAAACTTAGACTGCTCTAAAAAATTCGAAATTTTTAATATAGATTCCTTTTAATACCTACGTGTGCACCTGAGGCTTAGTTTTTTCATATGTGATTGTGATTTTTAATTAATATAATTAGTTTAAAAAAACATCACCCACGTGGGATTGCGGGACCATAACAGGGCGTGAAAATATATGGACCAGGCCGAAACGAGGGCTTGACGCCATCCTCCATTAGTTTGATTAATTGAGTTTGGTTGAGATATGTGCTCACCCTAAGGCTGCCTCATCCTCTAGTAGTGATAGCTTTTTTAGGTGTACATGTGCTAACACGAATTTAATTTTGTTTTGATTTTGAGTGTATTTTCACAAGTAAGCATGCCTCTAAAAGGAAGCAATGCGAAATTAACGGGTTCCCAGTAAGGCGGGACCATACTGCTAGTTGATGATATTTGCCTCATGAAATAAATGCACAATTGAAAAAAGATGCCACTTTACATTTTATGTTATATATTATTATTAGTATTTTACATTTTTGATAACATACCTTAAAAAAAATCTGTGAACCTTTTTTTGTCAAAGTTTGGAAATTCGACAACTTGACGGTCGATCCCCACGGCCTTCCAATGTCAACAAGTGCCCCCCTTCCCATATTCCCCAACAAACCACGCGTATGAAACATGTGCGACACTGAAAACCGATTGAAATAACCAAAAAAAATTGTATTTTTAGTTATTTTTAACATTTTAAGGGAGGAAATTTTCAGCCCGGTTAAAGCGGAGATCCGATTAAACGGAGGCCGGTTAAGTGGGAGTCTACTGTACTCAAATAAAGGGAAGGCTAAAATAAAATTAAGAAACAATTAGGTTACTAATAGTGCTACATCTAAATTTACTGCAGCTATAAAAGGAGAAAACAAGCAAGGATTATAGACTTAGGCATTAGATTCATTTGGTTCCTAGATAAGATTTTTAAGGCTGTTAAAATTAGAAATAAGGCCTTATTTCTGGAATATTAACTTAACTATAAGTGTTTTTCATGTCATGAAATAAAACTGTTTGAAATTTAGACTTTAACTTTGAAATTAAATTGATGTTGGGTAGGCAGTGGATCAAACCGTAATAAAGAGTAGCATATTCGTAAAGTAGACATTATTTATTAGAAGATTTAGAACATCTTAGTTAAGAACAGCACATTTTAGTGTCTACACAAGCACAGCATTTTAAGGAAGAACAGTTACATTAGAATGACATCACACACTTAGAGGGCGCTACCGTCACATAGGACGGGCTCATTTGAGAAAAGGTAGAAGGGGTAAGATTGACTTACACCAATAATTGACACATTAAAATAAGAGTTACGTTTGAACAGAATAACTTTTTAATTTCAAGCAACTGTGAATTCATTAAATTAAATACTGTAAATAAAGACAAAAAAAATTATTTTGTTCAGGATTGATTACGTAAAAACTTCAGAGTTGTGTGGGTTTCATTAATAAAGAATAAATTTTTTACCTTAATACTTGCACAATAAGAATGATAGCATTGGCCACATTGTGCACAAGCTACCAACCGGCCCTCTTCACCTTTTCCAAAACTGCCACACATGACACAAAGATCCTAAAAAGTCGATTAAAAAACAAGTTGTAGCTTTTATGAATAAAATTTAATAAAGAATTTAGAAACAGTATTATTACCATTTAAAATTTTGCTATTAATCAACAACTGCCTTAATTACAACTTAAGTGGTCAGTAAACCATCCAATAAAAACCTTGACAGAAATAATTAAACAAAAAATACTTACTTGGCACAATACAAACTCATCAGTAGCTGATGTTAAGACCATTTTATTGTCTTCAGTTGGATCATCGTCATCCATTTTATACTCTTTTGGCAAAAAGGCTGACTGCAAAAAAAACACAGAAAAAATTAAGGTTAACTTTCAAATCAAACATTTTTAATTACAACTTCAATACATAAAACATTACTTAAGATATGTCAGTACCACTTCACTAAATAATACTTTAGTAACAAACTTTTAAAAAAGAATTAGTACTCAAAGTAACAGTTTTTAATAAAAATGCTATTTACAAACATCCGAAGAATGATCTATTGATTAAAAATAGTACCAATTCATTATTTCTAGTATATAGAAGAACAGAATTATAATGAAATAATGTTATTAAAATAAAAACATATATTACTGGATGAATAATTAAGTCAGGAGGTGCTTCAAGGGCTTTCAATCTGGGTTTGGGCCGTTTCTTTTGACGTTGCTCACTACTTGTTCTACGACTTGATATTTTACTTGTAGACTACAAGAAATAAAAACATATTATAGCATACAATTACAGAAAGCAACTCACACAAGATAAAAAAGACCAGAATTGTGGTGAGCAACGTAATTTTGACAATCCAACTGGTATCCAGAAGACTCGCTTGAAACTTTTAGTATGGTAGAGTCAAACAGGTTAAACTCACTGCCTTATTATTTTAAACTGACCAACAATCAAATAGATTTGGCAGACAGTAAAAATAACCAAACCAATATTTATAAAAATTTAAAATATAAAATATATAAAATTAAACTCTATCTAAAATAAAGAGGATTTATTTATATCTTCCATAAGTAGTGAAAAATTACAAAATAAACATCTGTAAAGACTCTTTTGAACAACAATGATCATGAAATCTTATTTTCCATGCTTTTTATAATATTTAATTTATTAATGTATAATTACTTTAAGTTAGTAAATTATCTTTAAGAATGTTATTTAAAAAAAAACTTTAATCAATACACTTTGGGAAATTCAATTTGCAGTATAAAAATTCGGCTGCCTAATGGAAATATAGTGCCTTATCTACATTAAATAAATTGAATATAGATGAAAATAAACAAACCGGTTCATAATAAGAGTCAGATTCATCAGAGAGAGTTTCTTCATCCGCATCATCAAGAAAAGAATCACGAGAACTTCCTTGAAATGAATCTGAAATGTAAACCATTTTTAGAAATAAACTTTATTTTAGAAAATTATCACATCATATATTGATACTTATGTTATTAAGTTATTTGTTTTATAATAAAGAAATCATAGGAATACCTTTTATGTGATGTTCAACATAACTTTCATCCAAGTGACGACCCTAAAATATAAATCAACATAAATGAATGTAGAAGCAGTTGAAAAAGAAGCCTAAAAAAATCAGGATGATACTATTCAATAATTAGTAAGGAGCAACTGATATTTAAGTACTTTGAAAATTACCTTATCCATGCACAAAAAAATCATATTGACTTGGTTGTTTGTATGAATTGAAATTGCAAGAAAGTATTAATCGCAATTTTAAAAAATAAAGCCAATGCATTCCATGCAAAAAGTTTTAATTAAAAATTCACCCAGTCAAAATTGAACTTGGGACTTTGTTGGAGCAACACTTCTAATACAAATCTAATAGGAAATGAAAATTAGTTTTATGATTGACAAATAGATATGAATACAGGTATAAATGCATACCTCAGAATTAGTACATATAGGGCAAACATATTGATAGTTGCTAATCCCTATTCTTTTATCACAATCAGCATGAATGTATCTGAAATTGAAATAATAGAGTAAAATAATTTAAACATTCACAATAATATTAAAAAATCAAAATCATTAGGGGGTGGAGGGGAATTCTACTACGTGTATGAACATCCTTTTCCTTTATTGACCAATTTAAACTGAATTTCGGGTAAATAGTGGAATTTGAGGTATGGAGCGGTAAAAATACATTTTTGCAGTACTATGAATAAACACCTACAAGTAATAGTCCATTTTGGACATCTGTTTTCATGCAAAATGTTTAATAAATTTATCAAAGAAAAAAACTTTTTTTGCAAGTCCTTTCAAATCTGCTTAACATTCGTGTTTATCAATTCTTTAATACAAAAAATAAATCTGCTGCTTTGGTATCATTATTTTTGAGAAGCTTTAACATTCTAGTTTATAATAGAAAAGTTAAAATTTAAAAAAAAAAATTGTGAACTAAATTTGGGAAGTGAATTCTACAAAGGTTCATGTGTATCAGTATATTTGGAGAAAAGAGGTTATTTAAAAATATATACAAGTAGGATTTTTTTCAAGAGTGTTGCAGCCAGTGTTTGAAATTGGATACAATAAATTTAGGAGCAGTCTGTGGGACTAACTTAAAAACAAGGCGCAAACTCGGCTGAGTTTGGCTATTTTATGGAATCACAAAAGTTTTGTGATTTTATGGAATCACAAGTTTGGCCATTTTAGGAAAACTAGAGTTATAAATTTTAAGAAATCACAATTTACAACAGCTTTTTTTTACTAAGTTTGTTATCATTGAAGATTTTTTTTTTTTAAATGTAGTCGTGATAACTGCCACTAAATTTATTTTATTGCTGTAAAAACGAAAAAACTGGTCCCATTTTGCTTTTTTCGTTGCAATCTATGAAACTTTTTGAACCAGCTTATAATGTTACAACAGGGTGGTTACAAAATTCTAGAAAAAAAAAATCCCTGATACTTCCATGATTTCCCTGATACTTTCCCGAAAAATTCCCTGATTTTACAATTACCTCAAAGAAAACATACAATATATACAATTAAATGCAGTACAGAAAATTTAATCTAGACGTGGCGAGAATTAATATTTTCCGGATTATGAGTCAGCCTAAGTTTCTATGTTTCCAAAAATCTGAATAAGCTTAGAGCAGTGGTTCTCAACCGGTGGGTCGCAACCCCCTTGGGGGTCGCGAAGGGATCCTAGGGGGGTCACGAAGGGATCCTAGGGGGGTCGCAAAAAGTGTTTTTAAAAAAATAAAAGATATATATTTAAGTAACGTTTTACAATAAGTTTACAACTAGAACGCAGAAACGGAACGGAAACTAGAACGGCAGAAAAAAATCAGCACATATCATTTTACTTTATATCTTGGTTAATTTACATTTCAATTGAATTTCTTCACTTGCGAACTCCAGTTTTAAAAGGCTGTCTGATAAGAGTTACATCAATTTATCATAGAGTAGCAATGGATATGACATTTAGGGGTGTCATCTGTCATCATTAGTTATTAGTTGTTAATGGTATTTAAAAAAATACAATTGTTAATTTAATTGGCGGGGGGGGGGGGGGGGTAATGTCTTCGAATAAAAAAAATTATTACCCAAATATAGTTAATTGGTGATGGTGGGTGATGTTTTCAAATAAAAATCAATTTCCCAAATTTAGTTAATAAAGAGTAAGGCATGTGAAATACGGAGGGGTCGCGAAATAATTTTGTGACGTTAGGGGGTCGCCACCTTCAAAAGGTTGAGAACCACTGGCTTAGAGGAATCATGTGGTCAGAAAATCATATTAGAACATGATTCATGAGAGAGATTGATCCTTCCTCCAAGATTGGTCCTTCAGACAAATCGGATCAACCAGAAGATTTCTTTTTATCAAGTGTCTGCTAGTAGTGATCACAAGAACCTAAACCTGATGTTTAAGTAATCCAAAATGGAAAAAATTCCATGAGAATTCCCTGATATTTCCAGGTTTGGTTTGGTTTGAATTATCGTCGAACTAGAGTACACGAGGGCTATTGGCGACGGGCGTCGTACTTTAGAACCACAGTCAGGTGATACCTGATATTTCCAGAATTAAAAAGTTCCCTGAGAATTCCCTGATTTCCAGATTTTCCAGGTTCTGTTACCACCCTGTACAATATACAAGGAGTGAAGAGGACAGCCCGCCTTACTTTTGGCAGACGATGCAGTGCTTCATGGACTTGCGCTGGCTGCACTGCCGGTAGGCCTTCCCGCAGAGGGGGCAAGCGACCCCCTTGTTGCGTTGCTGGTAGCAGCTGTCACACACCGTGTAGTTCAGATGCCACCGGGAGCTGGGGCCGTTGCCCGGTGTGCGCGCACCGCAATCGCCACACTGGCGGCAGGCCTGCAAAAAATAAGAAACAGAACTACAGTAGAGTCCAGATAGTAGTGGCTCATCTGCCGCTATACGTGTCATTATATAAAGGGGTGGCATGCAATACTTACATGATACCTCCCTATATCATACTCACCTTTCCCTGACCCAATAGTCAAGTAAATGGTTTAGTAATATTTTTCTTCTATTTCCCTTCAACAGTATACATCTGTCATTCTACGCGTATAGGGTAACGGGCTATATAATGCCTTTCCCCTTTTTGGCACTATATTTTTATGTTATGTTACAGTAGAGTCTGTGTTATCGTAAAACCGGTTTTTCAAAATTTGGCTTAACCGAAAGGCTCTGTGATATTTTTTGTGCTTAAAAATAAAGTTTACGCATAAATGCATCAATAAAGAAACAGAAAATAAATGAACACTTACATAGTTGGAATGTTGGATTAATTTAAAAAAAAAACAAATTTTTTTTACTGATCAATTTTGGTTTGTTTTAAAACAGCCCCTGTCCCACTTTCTTTTAAAACAATAAAGCTTCTGAAGTACTGGTTTCATTCTGCGCTTCTATGTATGTAAGGGCGTATTTTGTATTGCAGGAAACACTCTATGATGTCAAATTTTCTAAAAGCCGGTGTTTTTCTAAGTGTGAAGTGGATGATACCTTGATTATCCGAAAATTTATATGGAATCTTGATTAACCTAAAGTGCTACGGTCCTTTACTTTTCAGATAAGCGGGACTCGACTGTAGTATGAATTTATTTGAACTATCGGACACTAGAGCTAACAGAGGGCTATTGGCGATGAGTGTCAGAATGCAGAGCAGTACTTGCAAACAGTAAAAAAAAATTGACTTACAGTTTATGTAAAAGAGGAAACTTACTATCTTCGAAAGAAGGAATTTAATGTTCAATGACCCAAAAATATCATTTTTTTTTTGTATAAATGTCACAGAGCATGGTTTTCCTCCAAGCTTTTCAAATATAAGACACTAACTAAAGTCCTCGGTGCAACAGCCCATTACTGGGCCGAGGCCTGCCATGACATTTCAGCTTCCGTGACCTAGGGTTCTGGGGTGCTGGGCATATGTCCACAGTGTTTTCCTATGATGATTGGTCCTCAATTTATTGACTCACTTAGCCGCCTCGGTGGCACACTCGTTAGGATTCTAGCCTTTGGAGCTGCTTAGGTCGGGTTCGAATCCCGGTCAGGCATGGATGTTTGTGACCGTCAATAAATGTTGTTATTTGTCTATGTGTTTGTGTCGTCTCTTTCTTTGTGTGTCTCTTGTGCTTGTGTCATTTCTGGGGCTTAGTACAATAGACTTAAAGTCGCAGTGCTTGGCGATCTTGCCCCCCACCAAGAAAGTCATAAGTCATTGACTCACTTAAGAAAGAAAGGATGAGTCAACCGCGTTCAATCCGAGACTCGATCCCCTGACCTGTGGGGTGGCAATGTGAAGCACTACCACTAAGACACTGAGCCTCAAACACAGACTGTGAGAATTAAAGTAAGGAAGTTAGGCATTGATTTGTATATAACTGTGATCATGATTTTTATTGTGATGGATTGCTATCATTTGGGCTCATGGTGGTTAAGTCTACAAAGACTTTTCTGATTAAACTCTGCTTCATTTGCTATCCTTCAGGCCTGGCACACATAGTTTGGTTAGGTTAAAGTTGCACTAAAGCCCTTTTTGAATACCATAAACAACTTACCAAATGAAAACTTTAAATCTAAGAATTAAAATTTCTATTTTTGTTAAACTTTTGTTAAACGAACTATAAATTTACTTTATTCAATATGTTAATTTAGCATAGCACATATGTACAGGAATGGTAGAATGACTAAAATTGCTCGTCATGACAGAAAAAATGCTTTTTTATTGCTATCTACTAACATCATCAAGTTTCAATGAAGAAAAACTGATTCAAAGGAAACTTACTGAGCACTTCCATCCACTTTTAGGAACCGAAGTTACAGCAGGCTTCACACAATACACATGATAGCCCTTGTCACATGTGTTGCATATCAGCATCTTACTGTCATTTTCCGGTTGCCTGCAAAAATAAAAAAAAAATATCATTCTGAAAATCTTCTTCTTAAAACGCTTCAAAGAATTCTTAATTGATTAAAAACGTGCCTACAAATTGTTTTGCTTAAAATGCTCATGCATTGATGCAGCTTATAGGTGTTTAATAAGAGGGTCAAACATTAAGAATCATATTAAATGAATAAATGAACCCAATCTACCTTCTTTTAACCCTAGGGCCACAGACTTATAAACACATCTAAATGTCAGGGTTTTCCAGTAACAAACCTGATTTATAAAAATTCTTAACTTTATTTTAATTTAACTTTTTTTTTTAAGTTAAAGCATGGAGGAGTCATTTATTATCCTCTGCTATGGAAATATATTTTTATAAAATTTAAAGAAATAAAATTTTTATTTAAAAAAAATTACATTTTAAATTCAGGCAGTGCAAATCAGGTTACACTTCAGCCAACTTGTTTATCCCCAGAGGGTTTTAATCTACCTCAATCCTCAGAAACATTGTAAAAAAAATATTGAAAACCGTTATTTTTGCAATCTAGCCAGCTAACACGAGACTGACATCTCTACAAGGCAAGGCAAAAAAAGCATCAAGAAATCAAATTAATTGGTTCCTAGGTAAGTAAATATTTCATTTCTTCATCACTAAAATAGAACAAAATGGTGGTGATAGCAACACACAGATCGAAATTTAGACAAAAAAAAATAGTCTAGATGAGCTAATTTGCCAAACATAAGATACACTACACAAAATAGTAAAGATATGTATTAAGGAGATTTTAAAGAGTGACCGTCTGAATGTGTTTTAAACACATAAACTTCATGATAACGTTTCAAAGGAAATGCATACCTGCAATTCTGACAGACTTTACATTCAGCGCACTGCCAACCTGCTCTGACGTCTGCAGATGGGGCAATAGGTGGATCAACACACTTCCCATGGTAATAACTGGCACAAGAGGTGCAAAGGATTAGCTGCGACAAGTCTCCACTTTCGTGACAGGCCGCACACAAAACACCTGGAACAAAAATTAATGTTACTTTGAACTTGCAGTGAAATTCAAATTGAGTACTGTTTAATGTTTTCTATCGATTAAGGCTGCTCATCACCCCCATACCCGGTCCTCCTTCGATCGGGCTTGCTAATGGTAGGTCTATGGGGAAAAGATGGTTTTTATTCCAAAAAAAGCCATGAAATTACAGGAATATTTTGATGCTGTTTTTTTTTTTTTCATTCTTAAAACTCCAATGAAATTGTGCTTTTAGAGGTTATTTTTTTAATAACATTATTTACCTTTTTTTAATCGAAAATTTTTTCTAGGAGGACGGGGTTGGGGGTGATGAGCAGCCTTAAGACAAAGTATCACATGAGGCTGACAGATGCTAATAATTTAGACAAGAAGTTTAATATAATAACCTGCACTCAAAGATAATATGTTTGACATATCAATTGAACAGATCCCATAAATAATTACAAAGCAAGAAGAGGCATTTATTGAGGTAATGCAGGCTTTGAAAGTGTTTTCTTCCCCCCTTGCATAGTTTTCTAGAAAACAACACTCTAGTGTGACAATTCTAAACAACACTATTTGAGGTTCTGTTATGAGGTAAATCACAATTGCTTTTTTAAACCCATGTAGGGTGGGAGATAAAAGGAAATCACATGAGAGACAAGAAAGAGCTTTTGAAGCTTGTGTTGCAATCAGATGAACTAATAGATGGATACCTGCATTTATAATAAGTTTGATAGTCCAAATCTTAGTCTTTTTAAATATAACTTCAATAAAAACTTTCTAATTTTGTTAATTACAAAACAAAAATGAAACCAAAAATCATTTTAATTCATATTGATAACTTTGGGGACGTACATAAATTATGTCACACTCAGAGGGGGGAGGGAGGTGTATGCGCCAACGTGACGGATTGTGACATGGAGGGGGGTAGTGGTTATCACTTGTGTGACGTAACGCTTCGAAAATTTCCAATTTTTCAAGGAAAATAAAATTTACTTTTAAATAAGAGATTTTTGATAAATTTTACTTTTTTTTTCTTTCCAAATTCATTCTTAGTATAAAAATATGCATTTTTTTTTAATTTTAGAAACAAAGGGAAATTTCAAAAGTAGCTTTTCCTTAAGAGGGTGGGGGGGGGAGGTGCAACAACATGACGTAAGTTTAGGGGGAGGGGTTCGATCAAACATGACGCAGCGTGACAAAGGGGGAGGGAGGGGTCAAAAAAGTCAAAATTTTGCATGACGTAATTTATGTATGTCCCCTTTATGATTCTTATAAAGTGAAACTATTTTTATTAAAAAGCACTTTTCATTGCCTACATTTTTATTTGGAATGAATAAAGCAATAAATACATTTTATAATGAATCAAAAGTGTAACATAAAATAGTTTCAAGAAACACTTACCAAATGAAAATGCATGTTCACGATGAATATAGCAAATGATTTTAAAACAATTAGCATTCTAAAAAAAGACAAAGAGACATTTGTTTAATTTTTTATCAATTCACATACAATTAGATTAAAATAAACACATACTTTTCAAAATGATTAAGTGATCTTACCTGCAATGCACCAGATACGATAGCACATGGATAATGATAAATTTTAATACACTCAGAATAACAACACTTTACAGAAGCTCCATATCTATCGCATTTACTGCATCGCTAGAAAAGTGAAAAAACTTAAGTTAAATTACACCATGTAGTTTTAACTCAAAACTACCTTTAGATCTTTTTGAAGCACCATTTAAAGGCAATGGATATATTTACTCCTAAATATCACATACATAAAATTGCAAACTTTTATTTACAGTCTTCTCAACAATGTATATACAATTTTGTTACATGAAACAAATATATAAATACAGTAATTTACTTATTCAGTTAAAAGCTAAAATTAAAATTTTAACTTAAGGAATATGTTACATTAAAAAAAGCAATGAAAGAAAATATTACAGCCACAAAAAAGTTTATCGTACAGAAATCATGAATCTTTTCCTATTTTAATTTATTAGTTCACAATAAAAAATAAATAATCTTTATACTGTGCATTTGGATAAAAATGTGTAATGGTTAAATTTTTATTTCCAAAATGAATATTAAAAAGTAATTATTACTAGTTACCTGAAAAGCAGCAGCCACAAAGGCTTTGTCAACACTAAAAAGTTTCTTTTCAAATGTTTTGGTAACTCCATCTGAATAAGCCGCACAATTAAAATGAGCATACATTTCTCCTAGTGAAAAACAAAACAATTTCATATATAAATAACAAGTTGGTTTGTAACAGAAAGTGTTACTAAAAACTGCTCCCATACAAAATTCATGTGTCTAAAAAAGCCCAAATACAACATTTAGATCTATAATAAACTTTAAACATTAAAATGAAACACAAAAAAAATCGAATATTCAATAATTATTAGTTATCGTTTGGCTAAACTAATAATTTATATTCAACAAAGAATAAACCCATATTTCTCATACTTAGAAGTAAAACATTTCATACTACACAAAAAACATTGAAACTATCTATTACCTTCAAAAGATAACTAAGGATGATTGATTTTTAAAAATGCCATTTGAAAAAAGGCACTGAAATACTTCATCAAAAGGAATAATTAATATTAATATGTTATTCATGAATAAATGCTGAAATATAAATAGAAAAACTATGCCTGCTTTTATGAACTAAAATAGTAACAACGGTATGTCCCACTTTCCAAACAAATAATCAGAACAATCGAAGATCATGTGACCTATATAATGACGACAATCCAAACTGATTCAGATCACAAAAAGAAAGTTCATTTCCTTTAATTTTAAATAAAAATTTACCTGACGACTCAAAAATATCCTTGCTTGCTGGTGGTGCTTTATAACCAGTGTGGTCCAATTCCTGGTAAAGATCGCTGACAATACTACTTTTTTCAGATAAACTTTGCAACGACTTGGACCTATGAAGTTTCAAATGTTCCCTAGAGACAAACAAAAAATAATATTTTAACGATTAATAAACATTAATGGTTAATTATGAAACAAACTAAAAGATCATTACTGCTTGATAGGAGATCCAATAAACAAAAACTTTACCACATTATTGTCATATATAACACATTTAAAACTAACTTTAAATTTTTTTATTGAAGTATAAAGTCTTAGAAGGAAATCATTCTTATTAAAGCATCATAAAAAAATTATAATTAATTTTTGCTACATATCAAAAGAGATCATAGACATGAAACTAAACCCTAGTTCCATGATTAAGAGAAACTTACCCGGATTCTAAAGATTTTTGCTTCCTAAAAAATAGCTTTAATTCACTCCCAGCTTCTGAAGAAACTTCCACGGTCTTTTCCATATCATTGGACTTTTGCTCCATGCTTTCAAAACAATTAAAATCAGAAGTGGGTTTGAAATTGGTCAATTTTCCTTGACCCAAAACGCTAGATTCAGACAGATTGCAAAAGGCGCAGAAATGTTCGAATCTGGAAAACATTTTCAAAAAATTATATTAATACTTTCATTTATTTTTACAAGTATTAGTTATTTTATAAAATACTTTAATAACAGTTTAAGAATAACAAAATAAAAATTTACATTTTTTTGGCGTATTTTTATTAAAATATACGTACCTCACTTCATTATCCGGTATTCTTTTAGTGGGTGACATAATGCTGCAATCGTGATCTGAAGCTGTAAAAAAGTAATATCGTAATAAGAGGATAGAAAACTTTTGAAACAGTTTACATACATTTATTAATCTCTTCAACACTACATAAAAACATTTAAATAAAACAAACACATTTTTTACAAATAAATCAAACATTTTTTTATGTCAACTCTTAAAATACTAACTTTGACTTATACTGTGGAACGCATCTTTATTTTCTTCATAACTATCTGCAGAACGATTAATACCTTGGAGCTTAGACGACATTGAAAAATAAGGAAATTTTTTGCCCCTAAATCTAGGGCGGCCTGGAAATCTATAAAATACAATAATAAATAAGAACTTTGCATAGTTATAAGATGAAACTTACTTCATTAAGACATTTTGATAAGAATTAGTTAAGGGAGCAAGGGTAGTTAAATGTATACATAAATTGTTTAAATAGCTGGCTAATAAATAAGATAATTGAAATAAGAAACTTTAATAAGAAAAAACTCTTTGCTGGATGAATACATATAATATAAAAGCTGATGTTATAACAATACCCTTAACTATCTTTTTTGCTAATTTACAAACAGTTATATAATTAAATAAAAAAATTGCAAAAAATTTAAACAGATTTAAAGTAAATTAGAAAACTTAAATGTACTGAAATTTCTTATAAAAGAGGTAAACCACACAAAATCTAAAAAGAAATAATATATTTTTTAAAAAAACCTATAAAATAAGAATATTGAAATAAATAATCAATAACATATTATTTGATAAATACAAAACTAAACAATTACAGGTCGAACAAAGGTTGGTCCTATCTATAATCCCCTAACTATATACAAATATGTGTTCCATGTTTGTCTTTCAAATATACACATCAGCATATCCTTTGAAAAACCATTCCAAATGTATTTCATCCTCATATAAAATTAGTGTAGTAGCCCGAATAAAATGCCCCTATCTTAAATTTATAAAGTGTGACCTCTAGTCTGGTTGTCAAAATAAAAACAATGCGTTCTTCCAATCAATAATAAAAAAAAAAATTAAAACTTCAGATTTAAAAAAAAATCAAACAAGCGGAAATCCCAGCCCGAGAATCACTTGGAATAAGTAACACCACTGCCTTTTAAATAGAAAACTTTATATCTGACTACCATTTAAAGATTTGCGAAGCAAAAAGAAAATAGAGACATAAAACTTGATATTTCAGAAACAAAACACGTCCAAACAAAAATAAAATAGCAAAAAGATCTTAAAATTTCTAAAGCACAAATTAAAAGTTTATATATTCAGCTAAGTAAAACTAAAATTATCAATCCTTAACTACTTGTAACTGTCCAAATACCTTAATACATAATCTATTCTTAAATAGATAAATATTACTTTAACTAATTAAATTTGTAACAAGTATACCATGATACAAATAGCTTAGTAAAAGGTACTAGCCTAATAAAAGGTACTTTCTGTTGTCTAAATCTAATATTCTTGTAATAAACTATAATAACCTAGCTTTACTATACAAACTTAGAAAGGAACATATCAAAACATTTTTCATTTAATTTTTGATAGGACCTCATTAGAGTCCTTTACTTATACAGTCGAACCCCGCTATAGTGAACCTGGGATATAGTGAACCCTCGCTTATAGTGAACCTTTTTAGTTGTCCCTTCCGAAATCTTATTTAACTAATGCTATTTTATATTAATATAGTGAACTACTTAGAAAACGGGAGTTCGCCTATAGTGAACTTAAATTGCTTATGAATGATTTTAGACCCAGTTTGAGAAGGAGACAGTCTGAAAAGTGGTAATGCACATGTGTTTCGTGAAAATTAAAATATTAGTTACGATTTAACCGAATATATTTGCATTCTTTTTGAATAATTTGGAAATCTTTAAAAATTAATCTGTAATTTTTAATTCATTAAATATTTAATTCGATTATTTACTCAATTAATTCAATATATATAAACCCATTATTATTCTTGTAAAAGCTTTATATCGCATTAAATTTTATTCCAGAAAAATTGGATATAGTGAACCAATTGTTGGTTCCGTAGAGGATTCACTATAGCAGGGTTCGACTGTACTCTGCATCCAGCAACAATTAATTCATGAAATATTCAAAAACAAAGGTTGCGTTTTTTATTGCTGTTTTAACATACTTTCCTTTCTAACTTTGTAATTACTAGTGTACCAAAGTATGGATAGGTTAAAAACTATTTATATTAAAGATGTAGAGCAACACAAAAACTGTTTGTACTAAAAACGATATGAGACTCCTACATTTTATGATGCAAAATGTCGTCTCGTCTGGGTCGCCCACGCCCTCTCATCCTACAAAAGAGAGAGGGCACAATGAGTGGTTAATATAGGAAGAGTTAGGGAGATAAAAAAATAACTGAAATAGATAAACGGTTATTATCAAAAGTTTGAAAGAAGAAATATATAAATTTGTTAACTAAAAAGAGCATATCGTCACTTAAGTTCTCACATGTGCTATCTAACTTTGCAAAACGGTAGAAATTTACTGAACAGTAACCCTTGGCGAAGTTTCCAAAATTGTGCCAAAGGTTGGCCCAAAACCAGACCGAAATAATAGGATAGGTTAGGATAGGTTTTAATCATCGTCGCATTAGAGCTAGACGAGGGAGAGCCGAAAAACGTGCTTGTTCATTTAAGACCGGCTGTTAGGAAAACATCATTGTTGTGAAGTCAAAGAATTCGAATCATCAGTCGAAGTCAGACGGTTGCCACAAAAAAAATTATTTATCGCCAAATCCGAAAAAGCACGCCAAGGGTTACTGTACAATAAATCGGATCCTTTCACAACAATTAGATCGCACATGTGGGAACTTAAGTGACAATATATGGACCTAATCAGAATACAGTTAACTCCAGATCAGGAACTGTGTGGCGGATGTGTGATTTCCAGGATAATAAACAAAAGTAAAAGAAATATGCACAGAATTACTTTTAATTGAGTTTTTTTTAAGTAATGTTATATAAGTGAAGAAAGTCTGGTGGGCTCAACAAGGACAACCCAGTTAAGAAATATAAGCATTTACAATTTTTAAAAAAATGTCAGTATTTTTTTATTTTTAGGATGGGTTATGGATAATCCACAGGCATATAACCAGAAGTTAACTGTAGTTATGGGTTTAAAATATTTATAAACCATTCTCTTAAAGTATCTGAAGAAGGAGTGTTTGTTAGTATTTTAAATACACAATACATAGTAAAGAGATGAATCACAAGAAAGCTAATCTATTTATAGGAAAATGGAAATAAATAAAAGAAATTTGCAAAAATGTGTTACAAATTTTTTTAAAAATATCTTTCAAGCATAAAACAATTTATAAAATATAAAGAGTTTTCTGCAAAAGGAAATATAAATAATATGTTACTTTTGAAACAGTTGCATAAACAAGGCAGCAAATCAGCTAAGTTGCAAAAATGTTTGTACACCAACTTTTACAAACAACAATAAATTATAGAAGTTCAAAAAAATAAAAAGTACAATGGCACTCCAAAAAAAGTCCTTTGGTACTTTGCAGATAAAAAGGATAGAAAAAGATAGAAAAGGATCATTTGTTTTGTTCAATCAACTTAAAAAGAAACCTGCTTTGTTAAGACTGCATTACACAGAGCAGTAACAAAAACTTTCATATACTAATAATATTTTTGACTTCAAAAACATCACAACCAATAAAAAGTCCCAAAAAAATTCAACAAAACTACTTGCACATTGACCAAACACACTGAATTAAATATGTATGCAAGAAAATCCTTGCCAGGCATACCATACCCCTCATCTAATTTCCTTTGCCCACATTCCTCTAATAATACCATTTTTAAAAAAAGATAGAGATAGATTGGCCACATGTTGTGAATGCAGCACATTCAAATGGCACCAAGGGCATTCAAGATAATTGCAATGGGCACCAATAGGGAAAGACTAATATGGACAAGGATAGTGGTGGTGTCATGGTCACAAGCAAGATCTACACAACTGATTGTAAAAAGTTGCCTGACGAAGTGTTTGTCCTTATGTGCCACTTGACATAAAGAGCACATAAAGAAAGAGCACAGGAGAGGTAAGCACATACCCCAAAAAGTGCTTAACAGTTGAACTGTGTGACGAGCTTACACTTCCGGAAGGAATAAGCCACTGGATGTTAAGAAGTGACAAATCAAAAGAACAATGAAAGTTTTATTATTATTTTTAGCAATCATTTTTCTGATATTGAAGCTGTATATTTTAATAATTAAATGGGTGAACTGAACATAGAAACACACAGACAAAACCACCAAAAGACCAATTCAAAGTCACAAAGATTCACATATGAATGGCTGGTATAAAAGGGTATCAAGTCCAATAGAGATCTTTTGAACCATATTTTCATCAATCCTTTCCAACCTTCCTTTACCTTTCAACATTCAAAGCCCATGAAATCTGACTTCTTTTTTTAATTAAGCAATTCATACATTATAAGCAACACAATAAATCACGAAACTTAAAAAATGATGCAAACATCTTAAAGACAACAACATATATAAATAAACATATAAAAAACAATCGATAAATAAAACAACCGAACACTCACACTTTCCCTGCCACACTCTGATTAAGATGGTGCTTCGGTGGCCGAGGAAAATCCTTCCTAGGCCTCCCTCTTGCCCGTTTAGCAGCAGCAACATTCCCAACGCTGTCAGAAGACCCGAACAAACTTTTTGTCGAGGGTTCAATGGTAGCCCCGGAATCGACAGACAGCGATCTCTGTGTCATTGGTTGTTGCTGGGTTTGGGGCGGGGCTTCCAGGGGCTCATTTCTAGGTGCTAACTGATTGCCGAGTGGAACGGGTACTTTCTCATCTTCGGCTTTCGGCGCCTCGGTTTCTTTTTCTTTGCTGCCGGAGTGATCATCTGCCATTTTCATTTCATCCTATATCCTGATGAATGATTAAATGGTTGTTTGTCAAAAGTTTTATTGGCATTTAAAATGAAAAAGTTATTTTATAACATTGATGCAATTACTTTTTTTTAACATTGTGCTTGTGTTGAGACAATTATTAACTGATAAGTGGTAACTGATCCAATAATGTATGGAAACTTTCCAATTAAACATTAAAAAATTATTGTAGTATATACATTTTTCAAAAGGCTATATTTGTTTGGAAGGAATAAAAAGCTACACTTATATATAAATCATGAATTATCATGTTTTATTTAAGGGATCATGGTAAGATCCCTAAAAGCATTCAAAAGCCCATAGCCTGATGAATGTGGTGTCATAATTTAGGGAGATAAATCTTTTATAAACAAAGCGATGTAAAAAAAATCTTGGCAAAGACTTAGGGACAGATTTTTTAAAAGCTAAGAAACCATGACAACCGTTGAAAAAGTAGGATAACCTTGGTCAGTGGGGCGATTTGGAATTTCAACATGTTTCAGTGCATTCAATTAAATACTTTATCTATGACAGAAGATATTTATTCAGAAGTTTTTAAGGAGTGCAGAAGGTAATTAGGAATCAAATTGAATATGTTTATAATCGTATTAGTCTAGTGACTTCACTGCACTTCAAATGATGAAATAGAAAAAAATCATCTAAAAAGTTCTGCAACGAATTCTAAGACATAAACTATTACCACAATGTCCGAACTCTATTTTTCCACTGTGCATGCGCAGTAGACTTATTCAGAATAAGTACGGGAGAAAAATTTCAAAGAAAGGAGAAAAATGCTTTGTGTCGTCAAAATTTGAACTTTCAGAAGAAGGAAAAAATACCAGGAGGTGGGACACAAATTCAGAGTTATAAGGGCCCTTAGGAAAAATTAAATTCAGGAGTTTTTTCAGGAAATTCAGGAGGCATACGAACCCTGGTAATACTAAACTTATTTGGTAGAAATTTACTGTACGGTAACTTTTGGCGAACTTTTTGAAATCGCGCCAAAAGTCCGTATTCTGGCGACTTTTGACAGCATGCTCTCTTCATAACGATGACGTTTTCCGGCAACCCTATCTAATCGTTATGGGTTTCGGTCGAAGTCAGACAGGTTGCCACAAAAACTATTTATCACCAAATCAGAACTTATTTATTGAAACATACACCTCCAGAGCCTAAGGAATGGCAGGGGGTAATAGTTCAACTAACCCCTACAAAAATCCAACACAGACCCTGATTCTGTAAGTACAGCATTTCTTTTAAATATAAACTATTTTATAAATCAAACACAATTGATAACTTGCGTTCGCCAAAGAATGTATAGTTTAAATAAAAATGGTAAATGCCTCCTTCAAGCTGCTCCAAACTACATTTTTGATGCAAATTTTAAAATGCACATTTAGAAGGCTTTACTATTTTTGTGATAGTTAAGCCAGAGAAACAGTTAAGTTTGTTTAAACTTTTAATTGTTTTTATAAATTTTGGTTCATCTACAAATAAATAGAACGATAATGTTATTCACAAGATTATATGAATAAGCTTTTTTAAATAAAGATTATATGCTGTAATAAAGAACGATAAAATTTTGATTGATTTTTATTTTCAATAAATAGCAAAAACCATTTATGATACAGAAGCTTGTAAATATTAATTAACTAAATAAAATTTGTTACACTAAAAAATTTAAAAAATAAAGGCAATTTACGAGCACTTGGCTATCTAAAATTGACATGAAAGACAAAAGGGTTTACAATACAAAGGTGTCTTAATCTTAGTTCGAAAATAATATCATTAAAAAATTAAGAAATCTACGTTGTAAAATTCACAATAATGATAACTATATATAAATTATAAGTTACAAAGTAAAAACTCATGTCAGGAACCCCCAAAAAATTATTTGATCTGAAGGAAACTATGAGTTGTGTGAAAAGTTAGGAAAAACCAATGGTTTTTATATAAACAAACCTGTAAGTCCAACGAATACCATTTCAATCCTAATCATATTTTATTTTCTAATTGAATACGCATTGGTTAACAAATAAGTATTAAAATTTATAAGCGATCAATGGTAATTGTTAATATTTTTAATCTAAATTTTAAAAAATATTTTAAACTTCATCAACTCTTATTTTTTGCTTTTTTTCGCAGACGCAAGTTGTAATAGGAGTTTAGATGTTGTAAACACAGAAACTTCAATGTTGGCTCATTTATAGCTTTTAATGGGTTTGTTTCTGGTGACGTAAAATTAAGCTACGCAACCCATTTTAAGGGATATTGGGTTTTTAAATATACATAAACCGGTTTTAATTCAACTGATTCAGCATAAGCGCAGTGTTGGCCAGTTTAACCGAAGTCCAAAAAACACTTTTACGGTTTAACTGCTTCTAGGTTTCTATCCAATAGTAAACCAATAGTATCTTCCATCCTTAAACAAAGCCTTTTTTTCAATTTTATAATTGATTTCATATTCTCTAATATGAAATCAATAAGTTGTTTTCTATAATATTAATATTAGCTTCTTCCACAAAATTTGGAAGCTACGCACATTACAAAATTAATAAAAATAGGCAAGTTGACAGTTACTGTTACTAATATACTTGTTTTCTCATAAGAATTTCATTGAGTATTTAAGTAAACTGGAAAGTAGTATATCTCCATTTTTTACACTTATTACAGCACATTATCTATAGATGAGAAATGTTATGAAGAACCTTTATGGGAATACTATCCTTTCGGTTCCTTCTTCCAAAATAACTGAATTAACAATGTGTCATCATATAATCCTAATCACATTATCTTTTCTTATTTTAATAATAGAAATACTAGTTCACTCTATAGTTATACATTCAAGATAAGATAATTATTTTTTTAAAAAAATTATGGGGTGACAAGACTAAGGGGTTAATTTACAAAAATGGGTAACCTTAAAAAATTAAAAAATGGGAAGAAATTTAGGTAAAATAACGCACGTAAAACAACTAACCACGTTTTCTATTAAGGCTCCGTGGCTGAGTGGAATTACTTTGTGCTAACCTTTTCAGGGCCCGGATGGCCGAGTGATTAATATCGCAGGCCAGCAGGCCGCGCGCTGTAACAGGTGCGGGTTCGATTCCCGCCTTTACCCTGGGTGCACTTCCTTTCTTTGTGACAGTAAAACTCTTTGTGTGTCTGTATTACTTGACGAAGGTAAGAACCGAGTTAACAATGAGCCTTTACGCGTGTTTCTGGCCAATTTCCTGAAAACAACTAAAATGCGCTCTTCTGCTCTCAGCCACGTAAACTGCAATGGGCACGGCCGGCCTTGGACCTCTATGGGCAATCCCTTCTGAATCAATTTTTTTTATGTTTTTTAACATTTTGAACTGTAAACAAATTGAAGTTTACAAGATCAGCAAATAGATAGTTTTTTTTTTTAATAAATATATGTTTGTATGCAGTTCAATAATTCCCCTTCTTTAATATCTCAGTATTTTTTTAACCGATACCTTACTTCTCTATGGTATCACTTCGCCATATTCGGATTTTGATACGCTCACTCAACAGCTGACAAATGGAGGACACCCCTTCAGTGAATCAATAAAATAGGGACCAATCTAG
This sequence comes from Hylyphantes graminicola, assembly GCA_023701765.1. NCBI lineage: Eukaryota > Metazoa > Arthropoda > Arachnida > Araneae > Linyphiidae > Hylyphantes > Hylyphantes graminicola. The sequence continues at coordinate 33,189,548 of CM043118.1, forward strand.
CTTGTGGACTAAACAATGAGGTTTGCTGCAATCCCCTCAACCACGCTTTAGAAAATGGGCGCAGTAGGCCTGGTCCCTTTATGAGCCGTTACACCCCTAAGTTTAGTTTAGTTCATTGTGAGTTGAGTTTAAATAACGTCACAAAAGAGCTACACGAGGGATTAATGGGACGAACGTCATTTAAGAAACAGTCAAGTGACAAGCCGACTCCAGAGAAGGTACCCAAAGCAACTTTTATAACCGTCATCATTCGCAGCGTCGGGACTTTGAATATCATAGATAACGTTCCCTCCTCTACACGAAGTACGTATTATTCGTTGGACTTTTTTTTGGCGCATAAACCGACTATAGGTGGCAGTTATTTTGGTCGCTATCAATGCTCGGGCTCGATCATGGCACCTTTCTCATGTAAAGCAAGCCTTACTGACTGGGTACCCCATCCTCTTAGGTTAGGTTTGGTGAGTTAGGATATCGGCCCACTACAGACTAGAGCTACACTAGGGCTATTGGCGACGGATGTCGTAATTTAGAACCACCAGTTAAGTGACAAGCCGATTCCTGAGTAGGCACCCGACGCAACAGTTACATATCGTACGCAGCGTTCCAGCCCCTTTATTTTATTTTAAAGAACAGGCGGAAAACTACCAAACTTTTTTTTATTTTTCCAAAAAGTCTCCAATTTTTTCTTCTTCCGGGAAGACGGAAATAAGGTTCCACCATGCGCCCACACTGCGGAATGTTTTTTGGAGTAACACATTTCAGCGAACACACACCTGGCAAGAAAGTGGCGGCCGCCTGAAGGTCAAACCGTGAAAGAAATCTGTTTGTGTACCCCGCTCTCGCTGCATTCGGGGACTATTTTAAACATATAGAATAAAGAAGAAGATGGAGATGGCTTGGCGAGAAATAAAGTGAATCCGCCAGAAAGTCGCCAAGCAATCCTAGACTCACTCAACATTACACTCTTAAAACAAACGAGTGAAATCCACTCCAGTAGCAGAAGTGCATTTTCGACACTGGAAAGGAGTGATTATTAAATCAGACTGAGTTAAAATCACTCGCGTTTGAAGTTCCTGTCGGAGGTTTAACACACACAAAGTACCAAGAGGAGAAGTGCATTTTCCAGACTGGAGGAGTGAAAATTAATCAGACTGAGTTAAAATCGCTCGTTCGTTTTAAGAGTGTAGTTTATCCTGAATCGCATCATTTTATTCCCTAAAAAGCGTTATTTAACAATTAAAAAATGACTATTTGAGAAGTTGGAGGCTGTAGCACAAGATCTGAATGTGTAAAAAAAATGGTAGAAATTCCCTTCTTGGGTAAGGAAAATACGTTGTAATTCTATTTCTTATTAGAGAGTCAAAAATCGCCAAGTCTATGAACAAAGCCTTATACAAACTCCAGTGTAGAATAGCGCTAAATACCTTCGACGAAGGCTGTGAGGCGCCCTCTGGTCAGAGTCTCGATCTAAGGATCGGAAGGTCCCGCGATCGAGTCCTGGTCGCTGAAAACTCACCGAGTATATGCGGAGAACGTGCTCGTTAAATCTGTTGGGTCCGAAAGTCCTGTGGGCGGTCATTGCGCAGTTTCCCACGGGTACGGGTTCCTGGAGACTATTTCCCTCCCCTTCAGGGACATGTCTAAATTGTGGAGGTGTCGCGTGATAGATGGCAGCATCTGTCACGTATATGTGTGCATGTGAGTGTGAGTCTGTGTTGTGACTGTCTTACTTGACGAAGGTTTATAAGCGGCCCTCTGAGCAAGCACACAAGCCTGAAATATATGTAAACCAGCCAACCAACCAAATCCAGTGTGTAGAATAGCGCTAAATACCTTCGATGAAAGCGTTTGTTTGGGCTTACTACTTAGCGATCAATAGCTTCACTTGGAAAACCTGATTTTGAATTGGTTTTTGCGCAGCAGCATGTTCATCTTCTTCTTACCCTAAGATTTTAAACACAGGTAGGATACACGGAAAGGGTACCCGGACGGCCGAGTGGTTTGGACCATTACGCCAGGAGACTGCGCGCTGCAAAGGGTGCGGGTTCGATTCCTGCCTTCGCCCTAGGTGCACTTCCTTTCTCTGTGACAGTAAAAATTCTTTCTGTGCCTGTCTTACTTGACGAAGGCTTATAAAGAGGGTCTCTTATCAAGCACACAAGCTGGAATATACACTGCTCACAACAATTAGGGGAGCGCATGGTTTAAACTCTTTCTACCCCCATGTTTCCATTTGGAATCATGAGCTTGCTATTTATTTCTCAATAAGTTGAGCTTGCACTAATTTATCGTTAGATAGAAGAATCATGTATTTTGAGGATGTAAATAATGTTTGTTTTAATCAAATGAAAATATGAAAACATGGTAAAATAAAATTCACTCCCCCAAAAAAATTATGAAATAAATTGACCCTAAATTCTTCACGCTTGCATTCTTAGATGTTTAAAAATTGATTTAACTCTTTTTTGCAAATAAAAATTTGAAAAAAATGTTGTTATGATTTGTTCTTAATTTTTTATTCCAATTCCCCTCCCCCCTTAAATTTTAGTTAAAAAGTAATATTTTCCCGCCTGTTTTTTACCATTTCATTCTGGATGCTTATGAATCTATTTCACAAATTTTAGATTTTTAGAATGAAAAACAAAACGCTGAAACTAAATGGGTTAACAAAAGTATGTACGCAAAGTGCTTCCCTAATTGTTTTGAGCAGTGTATATGTATCTACTCCCCCCCCCCCCCCCCCAACGAAAAAAGGAGCAAATTAAATTGGTTGGTAGACATATATTTTCAGATTTGTTTGTTTGGTCAGAGACCCGTTTATAAACCTTCGTCAAGCGAGACAGACACAACATACACGCATAAGTGACAGATGCTTCCATCTATCGCCACCTCCGTAATTTCGACATGTTCCTGAAGGAGAGGGAAATAGTCTCCAGGGACCTATACGCGGACAGGGTCGACGCGCGAAGGGTAAAATATATCAAGGACAAGTCTCTGATATCGTACCTTTCAGACCCAAGAAAAAAAGTATTCGGAAAATAGGACTGTTGGAATAATGAAAGTCATAGGGAGAACGGACAGACGAACGAAAATCTTCATCAAGTCAATACTCTCCATTTTTAAAAAAATTCTCTAAAATTTTTTACAAATCGACTGTCAAATTATGTACAACAGATTTCGTGGCACTTTCCAAACATTTTGCTACAACAGTTCTAAGGGCTGGGGAGCCCAGTCGGTTAAGCACTCGCTTAGCATGCGGAAGGTCCCAGGCTCGGGTCCGGGCATCGCCAAAATAGCTGCCGACCTATAAACAGTCCGTGCAGCCAAAAATGTCCGACGAATAATACCCCGTGTAAGGGAGTGCACGTTAAATATCCTTCAAAGTCCTAACGCTGCTTACGATGTCGCCCTTAACGGTTGCGTTGGGTGCCTATTCAGGTGTTGGCTCGTCACCTGACTGTGGTTCTGAAATACGACACCCGTCGCCAATAGCCCTCGTGTAGCTCTAGTGCGACGATAATTCAAACCTAACCTAACCTACAACAACAGTTCTCTTCTTTTTTGTAGTCCTCGTTACAAAACCCGACAAGGTCGCCAAATCCCCCGAAACGAGCGCCAAGCCAAGAAGAAGAAGCAACTAATGCTAGAAATAAACCGTATACATCACATTTGCCGGATCAGGTGGTATTTCTTCCCAGTCCCTTACTTTACCCCAGTCTCCAGAGGGTTTATCAACAACCCATACGGATTACCTGTATTAGAGTAGGTAAGTATCTTTAAAATGACTGTCAATTTACCGCTACATAAAAAAAGTGTTGCTTGAACACATTGCTTAATTCTTAGATCTTATAGAGATCTAGGTCGATATTTTTAGTCCTTCTAAAAGGCACTTGTTTGATGGAGTTGTGTATGATTCTGCAGATGTGCAGGTTTATGAAGGGGAACTGATGTCATTTTTTTTTCTAAACTGGATACCTGCTAATTATTTGTAATTTGTTTTACTATGTAGTTAACCCTTTCAGTCCCAGTGATGCCATTTGGAATCATCACTTTCAATATTTTTTTCCAAATGTTTATCTCCCGTTATGACATCCAAACACACATCATTCGATTCTTCATACTTTGTTCTCTCAATAGAAGTCTGAACTACTATTTTTTTATTTAGAAAATAGCTAACAAGCGTTTCACCTGATTTTTGAAAAGTTCACTTCAGTTCCACGTACTTAAAACACAATTTAAACTATTTCGGTTAAAATAATTACTAATTTTTTTTAATAATATGGTCAGATACTTTAAACTATACAACTCGAAGTGTGTTTAGGTAATATATATTTTTTTATTTTGTTATTTTCCACAGTTAAAAATTTTTGGCATTATTTCAAAAACATAACAAATTAATATGAATTTTTTTTCTTATGGAACTCTTATTTTTGTCCTAAAATAAGCTTATTTTGTGAATATCAGATGTTTCTGTAGTGTAGTAAATTTTGGGGACTGAAAGGGGTAAATAGTAGTCTTTGATGTACTTATTAGAAGAAAAAGACAGATTTTGTTAAATTTAAGTGATAAAAACAATTGATAATTTTTCATAAAACAATTATATTGTCTATCTCTGTGCAATCCCACCTCTCTCTCTCTCTCTCATTATAATTTTTTCCTTTTCCATTTTTGCTCTGGTCACACAACAACAACACGTCTGTCTAGAGAAATAGGGTGAAATAAAAAATAATATAACAAATTTTTGGAATAAAAAATGCCGTTATTTTGTTCGATACATTTTAGTTTTTAAAATTAATAAAAAAATTCAGAATGTAGATTATATCCGCCTCAGAATTTGTAAACAAATTTTAATTATGCACCTAAGTTGCAAATTGGAGATGACCTTCCGTAACAAAATAGGATGTCAGAACTTATCCTAGAAAAATAAATAACAAATCATCGATTTTCCTTAGTTTTAGAATCGTTAAATATTTACTTATATTTTCAGCAAAGCAGACACGAAGCGCCAACTTATTTTTTCTCTAATATACTTGGATAATAACAATACTTTACCATGATATTTAAAATAAGTAATGATTTCAATCTCATATTCAATCACTTTTTAAAACAGTCCAGTGTCGTACATTCTATGAAGATCTATTATTTATAACTATTGTTATTACTAAATTTACACTCTTAAAACGAACGAGCGATTTTAACTCAGTGTGAGTTAATTTCACTCCTCCAGTCTGGAAAATGCACTTACCCGGAAGGAGTGGATTCTTTGTGTGTTATTCCTCCGACAGGATCGCTCCAAACGAGTGATTTTAACTCAGTCTGAGTTAATATTCAATCCTTTCCAGTGTCGAAAATGCACTTCTCCAACTGGAGTGGATTTCACTTTTTTGTTTTAAGAGTGTATTTTTGTGGATGAATCAGTTTTTTCTGAGGGATACAGAGTACACTCTAAAAAAAAAATCTGTAAGGTTACTAAGAATTCTCTAGGAAACTCAGCTTCCATAAGTTTTTTTTAGTAATGTTACATAAGAAATATGTGTATATATTACTAATTAAAGCTTAGTATCCAATACAATCATTTAAATTGCAAGCATACTATAAAAACTTCAGTAAACGTTACAAGATATATTCTAGTAATCAATACATCCACTTATGTAGTATCTTTACTAGGAAAAAGTTAGTAACTAGCAGTTTCAAAAATGTTAAACAAGAGGGCGCCACTAATTTTCTTTTAGTCAAGAATTATTTCGACTTTTCCGGAGCAGGTCGCAGGATTCGAACTCACAACCTCAAGATTAGCTCGTCTTTCAACGAGAAGTAGCGCGCTTGTCCACGCGGTCATCGGGACATGCAGATTCTTTGCGTGTAAATAATGAGGTTAAAATCTTGATCGATATAAAGCTTTCGGATATGAAGTTTTAGAAATAATTTAACGCAATTTGTATGTATGTACTAAAATAAAAAAAACACGTTTTTCGGTTTCTCATCGTTGCGATATTGATTCCTTATAATTTTTCGATGAAAAACACATTGATTGAATTTTCACCTTTGACCGATATCGAATCAGACTTTTATCTCTTAGTCTCGTACACTTTCAATTTACGGACGCGATCACCGGTTAGTTTTTGCTAAATCCAATTGCCGATCGAACAAATTTCGAGAAACAAAACAATGCAATAAGGGAAACTACGCATCTCTCAAAAAGATAGCCAGGTGGCGCTGTAAGCGTTACAACAATTTACTTAGTATTGCTTAGTATTACTACAGTAGTTTCTTTAGGTTACAGATGATTTTCTAGTAAATGGTGAAAACCTGTTAAGTTACTAAGTAATCGTTAGTAAATTCAAGCCAAATTTTTTACAGTGTACAGACGTATAAACCAAGCACCTAAATGTCATGTTTTAAAGCAATGGACATGATTTTCCTTAAAAAAAAATAATAGTTAAATATAATTAAATTTTAACATTTTGAAGTATGAAGGAGGAAAGTATCCTTTACAATACAATAAAAAAAAATTAAAATTTGAGAAAAAAAATTTTTAGATAAAAAGTTACATTTGAAACTCATTTGGCAAAAGCAAGTTTACATTTCATCCAATTTGCTTATCCCACAGAGGGTTATGACGTAATAATATATGTCACAATGAGATTCTTTGATGGCTCGTATTATTTGATTATAAAGAGGCACAAGACGTTTTATTGTTTCTTAAAAGGCAGACGTAATTTTTTAACAAAGAATAATTACGTGTAAATACCGAAGCATAAATTTTGCGAGGAAGCAGTTCTAAGTGACAGTATATTTTACAAAACCTTCTTGTTTCCGCTTATTAACGTAGTGTGCGAACAAAAACGCATATTTTTGGCAACTATCAACATTACATAAGGCATATTTATATGATACTTTTCCTTACAACTAATATTTTTATTGTTTAATTGGACTTTGTTTAAATTAAAATAACTTTTGTTTTCGTAATTTAACTCAAAACATAAGTAATGATTAATATAAATTTTTAGGATCTAGATTGAAATAATAATTTATTAAAGCATTAAACTGAGTAAAAGTTTAAAAAATACATATAAATCATGTGACTTTTATTGTTATCGGATTAAATGTTAAACAAAAGGGCGCCACTAATTTTCTTTTAGTCAAGAATTATTTCGACTTTTCCGGAGCAGGTCGCAGGATTCGAACTCACAACCTCAAGATTAGCTCGTCTTTCAACGAGAAGTAGCGCGCTTGTCCACGCGGTCATCGGGACATGCAGATTCTTTGCGTGTAAATAATGAGGTTAAAATCTTGATCGATATAAAGCTTTCGGATATGAAGTTTTAGAAATAATTTAACGCAATTTGTATGTATGTACTAAAATAAAAAAAAACACGTTTTTCGGTTTCTCATCGTTGCGATATTGATTCCTTATAATTTTTCGATGAAAAACACATTGATTGAATTTTCACCTTTGACCGATATCGAATCAGACTTTTATCTCTTAGTCTCGTACACTTTCAATTTACGGACGCGATCACCGGTTAGTTTTTGCTAAATCCAATTGCCGATCGAACAAATTTCGAGAAACAAAACAATGCAATAAGGGAAACTACGCATCTCTCAAAAAGATAGCCAGGTGGCGCTGTAAGCGTTACAACAATTTACTTAGTATTGCTTAGTATTACTACAGTAGTTTCTTTAGGTTACAGATGATTTTCTAGTAAATGGTGAAAACCTGTTAAGTTACTAAGTAATCGTTAGTAAATTCAAGCCAAATTTTTTACAGTGTACAGACGTATAAACCAAGCACCTAAATGTCATGTTTTAAAGCAATGGACATGATTTTCCTTAAAAAAAAATAATAGTTAAATATAATTAAATTTTAACATTTTGAAGTATGAAGGAGGAAAGTATCCTTTACAATACAATAAAAAAAAATTAAAATTTGAGAAAAAAAATTTTTAGATAAAAAGTTACATTTGAAACTCATTTGGCAAAAGCAAGTTTACATTTCATCCAATTTGCTTATCCCACAGAGGGTTATGACGTAATAATATATGTCACAATGAGATTCTTTGATGGCTCGTATTATTTGATTATAAAGAGGCACAAGACGTTTTATTGTTTCTTAAAAGGCAGACGTAATTTTTTAACAAAGAATAATTACGTGTAAATACCGAAGCATAAATTTTGCGAGGAAGCAGTTCTAAGTGACAGTATATTTTACAAAACCTTCTTGTTTCCGCTTATTAACGTAGTGTGCGAACAAAAACGCATATTTTTGGCAACTATCAACATTACATAAGGCATATTTATATGATACTTTTCCTTACAACTAATATTTATTTATTTATTTATTTATTTATTTATTTATTTATTTATTTATTTATTTATTTATTTATTTATTTATTTATTTATTTATTTATTTATTTATTTATTTATTTATTTATTTATTTATTTATTTATTTATTTATTTATTTATTTATTTATTTATTTATTTATTTATTTATTTATTTATTTAATCCGATAACAATAAAAGTCACATGATTTATATGTATTTTTTAAACTTTTACTCAGTTTAATGCTTTAATAAATTATTATTTCAATCTAGATCCTAAAAATTTATATTAATCATTACTTATGTTTTGAGTTAAATTACGAAAACAAAAGTTATTTTAATTTAAACAAAGTCCAATTAAACAATAAAAAGAAGTCGAAAATTATTCCAGTTACATTTCGCTTCAACATTATGATTTTAGTTTTTTTAAAGTTTAATTTTAGTTAGTTTAGTTAGTAATAGTACTAACCCTTTTTCCTATTTCCTAAACTCCTAGCGTTTAGAATTCTTGGCTTTGCGACAACTCTGAAAATTCGAAAATATCTTCGCAAGTTGATCTAAGTTCTTTTTGTTAACTTGCCAATCTGCCAAGAACAATGATGATTACAGCAATAATATTGAGTAGAATGAAGTGCTTGTTTCATTGTAAAGCTTTTAACTGCCTAAGGAAACTTAAAAGCTTATTAATGCATGCCCATAATTTATTAAGAATACAAAGTTATTTGTTTAATATAAAATGTGGTGTAGCAGTTTTAAAGGGATTTTTGTAGGTGTTTATGTTTTTCAAGGATTTACAAAAGTATTAGTTTTGTTTATTAATCTGCTTCACACACACATGTTATTTTGAAAGAATTAAAAAAAAAATTGATTTTTTTTTTTTAAATCAAAAGTTGCATATTAACCCAAATCTACTCCAAATTGTTTTAGGAATAAATTAGATTAAAAATTTCTCACAAAATGTATGTGTATGTAGTAGTTTTAAACTGATTTTTGTAGGTTTTCATGTTTTTTAATGATTTACAAAAGTATTAATTTTGTTTATTAATCTGTGTTATGTTATTTTGAAAGAATTTTAAGAAATAATTGTTTTTTTTAATCAAAAATTGCATATTAACCCAAATCAACTCCAAATAGTTTAATTAAATTAGATTAAAAATTTCTTACAAAATGTATATGTATCAGAGGTTAGTTGAACGAATCATGACTACGGAAAATTTTGATAAGTGCATTACAAAACACATAGTAAAAAATTTCAATGTCCTAAAATTTTGCATGTTTTTATAGAAATGTAGTAATGAAGATACTTTCTTTTTTGGTTGCTTTATCTAATTTTCACAAACTCAATACGAAATACTAAATGGATACGGCCATGGGAAAAAGATGACACAGTATTATGTCTAGTGTATAATGGCGTACCTCGTTGACTAACGTTTTAAGGGAGATCCTTATAATTAAATTAGAAATTCTGTTTTGCAGCTTTTTTTTTAAATTTTCCTTCACAATTGAAAGAATTTTTGTCCTTAGAAAACGAAATAACTAATATCCTAAATTTGAAATAATATTAAACCAGTATTTTGCAGCAAAATGTTTTTTTTTTTCAGAAACAAGGCCAATTTTGTGAATTCGATATTATCCATTTCTTATATCGAGAATATTTGAGATTTTTTTTTATCTTGGATAATCTATTTCTTAGTCGAGATCCATTTCTTCTTTTGTACGTCACGTCGCAACCTGCAAAAAATGTTAACACTCTAAGAACAGCTTTTTGGCCCAAGTGTAAACTAGCCTTCGCTGCCTTAGATTCTAACTTCGATTTTCGACTCAATTTTTCGAATTGTAGTTACTATTTTTGCGAGCTGCCGCAATCGTTTGAATTTTTTTAATTAATTAAACAAAGAAAAACAATAATTTAAAAAAAAAACTAACAACCCTTGACAGGCTTATGCTTCTATATATCTTCCAGGTAGTTAGAAACATGTGCATTGAAAGTTTGAATGTTTAAAACTGTTTAAAAGTTAACAGCTATGAAGTTTAGTGTATAACTATGTACCATTAGTCGCAGACCTAACAAAAAAAACTTCTTAATTTACGTTCACTGAGTCAGCGACATTGGCTCTACTTCACATAAATACTCCTCTCAAACTTGACATCGGAAGCAATGTGTCCATGATAATAACAGTTGGCGGTATGAATCTACCTTGACGAATCAACCTTCCCAATGTGTTCAGGATCTCGAGTTTCAGCAAAAGCTCGCGTGGATAAACGAACTTCTGCCAATGGCAGACAGCCATTGGCATGGGTCCACGATTACTGTGATTTTGTCACTCCCACACATACACACGGGTGCAACATTTAGTTGGGATGATTTTTGGGGTGTGAAGAAACACATTCAATATGTTATATCTGTTTCATCATGTTTGTTTGTGTTTGTCTTTAACCGCACAAAGTAGAGCAAAGATACACGTGATATCCTTGATAACCTTTGGAAAGATACGATATTCAACTGTAGTTCGAAATTATAATTAACGTCTCCAAAAACATAAATGGAAATCAATAAATACATGAACTCTTCACTATGACCCTCCTTAATTTCGATTAAAAAATATCTGTTTCCAAAAAATATCTTATTTCGTTATATTTTTATTGTTTTTAATATAATTCTCAGGCTTAGTGAGGCCCAGTGGCTTAGTGGTAGTGCTTCGCATTGCCATGCAACCGGTCCGGGGATCGAATCCCGGATAGGGCGAGGTTGACCCATCCTTTCATCCCTTGAGTGGGTCGATAAAATGGGTAACAAGCATGCTTGGGAACTGAACACTGGGGGTTCCGCGTGAGGCCGACCACCCTACCGGGACATATGAATAGCACCCCAGAGCCCTAGGTCACGAAAGCTAAAATGGGCACTACAGGCCTTGGCCCAGTAATGGGCTGTTGTGCCGAGTATGAGTAATATAATTTGCACTAAACATATTTTACCTTTTTTTTTCAAAAAAATTTCACTGAAAAAAAGCAAAATACGTAAAAACTTTAAAAAGGGCAAAATCTTTGAACAACTTTTCTCCTTACACTCTTAAAACAAACGATCGATTTTAACTCAGTCTGAGTTATTTTCACACCTCCAGTCTTGAAAATAATGCACTTCCCCGAATGGATTGGATCCTTTGTGTGTTAAACCTCCGACAGGATCACTCCAAACGAGTGATTTTAACTCAGTCTGAGTTAATATTCACTCCTTTCCAGTGTCGAAAATGCACTTCTCCTACTGGAGTGGATTTCACTCTTTTGTTTTAAGAGTGTAAAGTACTGACCATAACTTGTCTACAGAAAACCCGTATGATTTAGAACCAGAAACCTATATTTTAAACACGCAAAAAGTGATTGATGCATGGAGTTTGTTTTTCTTGGGGACTACCATGAAACGTGGTTTCATTTGAAAGTGACTTCTAGGAACATGGGCGAAATGAGACGAAGTTAGTTTAGAGTGGGAATGGTTTAGTGGAAACATCGATTTTTCTACACGGATTGTTATTTGTTTACATTACCGCACTCCATTCATTTGCTTGTGACTGATAAAAATAGGTTTTTGTAACACTGTTTGTGTCTAAGTAAAATATTTTAGTTTTTGGAGGGGATTTTGAAAGAGCATATCAACTTTTATGTGTATTATTGGAGCAAGTTAGAAAAGCAACGTCGAATTCGTCTTCAGAATTACTCAACTAATTTTAACTAGCTTCTTCATTGCTATATACATTTTTTTAAAAGGAACCTTCAGTAAAATATAACGAACAGTGGCAAGGAAATGCAACTCGTTACAGCTACGACAAAAATATTTGTGTGTTTAACCGAGTTTTAGGTGAATCCTTAACACAAACTTGAAAAGATTCGCCAAAATATTTACGTACATAATTTTTAAAAAATATTAAGAAATTATGAATGGGATCTATTTCTATCCATTTATTTGTAATACTTTAATGTATTTTGCATTATATTCATATCTAGTAGCATTTTATTTTTCAGTGTTTTTTTATAAAGTTTCTTTGCATTATTTTATTTTGAAAATGCTTTCATGTGTGACCGCACAAAAAATATATATTCAAATAACCATACCACACAAATGTTATTAAATGACTTCATATCACTTTATCTGTACCAAATTCCTATTTTGATCTTTAAATTATAAAATTATTATGCCAGTAAAGTTCAGCTTCAGTTGTTTACGGCACTTTCAAAAGATATTACATTCACTTCAGCAAGTTAATCCTTTCTCCATGTGCGAAACCAAAATATCTCCCCGTTGACAGGTATGAATGGTTCTGTAAATAAATCAGTCTAGGAGAATTCGGGAACGTCTCGCGAACGTCCTTTACACAAAGAATTCATTAACATATTTTAGATGATTTAGTTTAATTTACGTTAAGTTGCTTTGATCATTTGGCAAAAGACTTGTTAAAGGAATTTTATAAAAGGTTAAAGGAATAATATAAACAGAGAAATCCAATACTTTTCAGTCGTGCTAAATCAAGCAGTTGCAGCAGAGAGTTGCGTTGTAATTAAACACACTAATACTTTAGAGCAAGGGTTCCCAACCTTTTTGCGCCTGCGTACCACTTGATTTTTCCAGAAATTTTGGAGTACCACCAAACCTAAATATCTTAATAAACGTATAATATTTACTCTTCTAAACATTTTTAAAGGCTTTTTGAATTAAATCTCTGAGAAAATGTCATATTTAATGGTTAGATATTTGCATATTTATAACATGCTTATAATAAGGGAGAAATAAAAAGGTTAAAATAGTATTAATTTACAGTTTTATTTCTAACCCATATGTCTTAAAACATACAAATAAAAAAATAGTACAAGCTGAGCAAAAAACTAATTATCATACGAAATATACTTTAACGTCTTTAGAAAAAAAACTGTTGTTGTTAGCCTGTTATTAAAATATCAACATTGGGAGTAATGGAGCTTATCTTCACTCTTATGTCTTCAATCTGATTGATTATACAAGAGCTCTAAGAGCTTTAAAAATCCACTCTCACACAAGTAACACGTAACAATGTTGCTCACATCACTAACGTACCACCTACCACCGGTTGGGAACCCCTGCCTTAGAGGATCAATTTATAAAATATTTCCTGACACTGCATGTAAAATTTGTAATACATCCGGAAATGACACCTAGAAACATATCATTTTAACTTGCCCTATTTAGGAATCCTTCAGAAGAAAATACTTTATTCATTCTAACAATTTTTCAGTTTTTCTAAAATTTTATAACAAAAACTATTATAATATTTATAGCTACTTAATGTCAGTCTAATATTAATGTACTTAATGTTTTAAAATTTAGACACTATATATTAAACTTCGATGAAATTGACAATTAGTTTATTTACCTGTGTTTCTTTTTATACATTTAAGTGTTTGTTTATATTCCATTTATTTTTTATAAGTATCTTTGTAATAGAATTATGTTAGTATTTTTTTAAATGTTATATTTTTTAAAAAAATTTTAATGAAATTAAAGAGAATGTTGAAAGTCCCTTTTCTGCGCTCCAGACCTGAGAACACTGGATTCTATCGTCTTAAAATTCAATATTTAACGACATAATTATATAACCACAGTCAAGTGACGAGCTGATTCCTACATTATCTTCACTTTAACAAAAATCGAAAAATAAATAGCAAACTTGCCAATTTGTTTGCTTGTTATGTACCTAGGTTTCGGACAGTTGACTTGTAAAGAACTGTTTATTTTTGAGTTTCAAGCTAAAACAGCTATTTAATGTGTTTTACTTAAACACAAACTGAAACCACCCACCTCCTAATTAATTGTACCTATGAACAATGTGTAAATATTAAGTATGACCAGTCTATCTAATGCCAACACTTATAATATAATAAATTTGATAAATGTAAGAAAGGTTTACAATGTAATGAATTTTTTTCATAATTTCAAAGCTCATTTTTACAAAAAAAAAATTATATTTCTTAAATATAATTAGTGTTTATCTTAAAAGCTTAAGGGGACGCAGTACCTCAAAATTTGCAAAAATTGCGAATTTGTTTTTATTTGCTAAAATTAAAGTTAAGAACCTTCTAAATAAGTCTACCAAGTTTTAAAAGTGCATCGATATTTTTAAAAAGGTTATTTTATTTTTTATGCGGAACGGTATGATAAAAATGCATACAAATGAAAACTTTAAATGCGTTTTTCTTTATGTTTATATTTCCTTGATGACAAGTTCTTTAAAACGCTAAGGCTTTTTAAATTACTTATAAAAATCTAAGGATTTTTGTATACAGTCTGTCAAATATGTTAATATTAAGAATTGGCATTAAAATTGTTTAAAAAAGTAACACCCTTTTATAAAAAAATATTAAAGTCGAAAATTGTCAAATATGCAAAAATAATTAGGGATTTTTTACATAAATATTTTTTATAAAACAACTACGGAAGGATAAATCAAATTTGGATGCCAATTGTTATGTAAAACAGTTTAAAGTACATGAGTACGCAACAGTTTAAAGTACATATCAAAACTACATCCTGCAAAATAAATCGGGTAATAAAGACTCTTTGGGGCCCGAATGGACGAGTGATTAGCATCAGTACGCTGGCAGTCTGCGCGCTGTAACGGGTGCGGGTTCGATTCCGGCCTTCGCCCTGGTGTCCTTTCCTTTCTCTGTGACAGTAAAAAATTCTTTCTGTGTCTGTCTTACTTGACGGAAGGCTCATTTAAGCGGGTCTCTGAACAAGCACACAAGCTGGAATATATATGTACCTACCTAAGACTCTTTTTGACTTCTTTAGAAATACATATTCTTTAGAAAAAGAAATATGTGTTAGAGAAAAATGATGTCCGCTTAGAAACTTTAAATTCCTAAATTTTGAGACGATTAGGGTGAATAGTTCAAAATGATTCACGTAAGCATATAAAAAGCGCAGCAAGTTCAATTTCAACCATGAGCCTAAGTAGGTGAACATCAGGGTTTTAAATTACAGCTAACTGTTTTGAGTCTTTGCCAATCTTAACTGTCTCACAACTATTTCGAAGATATATGCGCATTGAAGAGTTTTCCTTCTTCTTATGTGCTATCAAAACACAGTTTCTCCATATCCATAGTCTTTTAGTACATTAGCATCATTATCGTTTAAACTTTTCGAGTCAAAGGAACTCTTAAACAAAATATTGAAGTCCAAAATTAACAAATTTATTTGATTCAGCATTTCAACAAAATATGTTTTGTAAAACTCATAACAAAGCAATGAGGCGAAATAAACTTACGTAAGTTATAATATGTTTAGATTTTAAAATCCTTTTCATCCATTTATAAAATCAGTTTCCGACAAGCTTGTTTCGTGTCGGAAAATACAGGATTCTTTGATTTTTTTATTGTTTTATTTTTAGTTTGTCAGATATCAAGTTGTCAGTTCAACTTTGGGATAGCCCATATTCGGCAAGAAATAACATAATAATTTCCTTATTATTCAATTTTCTTCATACATTTTAATTCATTATTTTACTATTTTATTACATTTCATTTTATTATATGGTTTAATATAATTGCATTTCTTACATATAATTCAATATAACAGCTACACTTCTTACATTTTAAATATATATGACTAGAATAATTACTTTGTCTTAATGCATAAAATAGCTACTACACTGTAAAAAATTTGGCTTGAATTTACTAACGATTACTTAGTAACTTTACAGGAAAACACCATTTACTAGAAAATCATCTGTAACCTAAAGAAACTACTGTAGCAATACTAAGAAATACTAAGTAAATTGATGTAACGCTTACAGCGCCACCTGGCTATCTTTTTGAGATATGCGTTTTCCCTTGTTGCATTGTTTTGTTTCTCGAAATTTGTTCGATCGGCCACCGGATTTAGCAAAAACTAACCGGTGATCGCATCCGTAAATTGAAAATGTACGAGACTAAGAGATAAAAGTCTGATTCGATATCGGTCAAAGGTGAAAATTCAATCAATGTACGTTTCATCGAAAAATTATGACTAATCGATATCACAACGATGAGAAACCGAAAAACGTGGGGTTTTTTTTATTTTAGCACACACATACAAATTGCGTTAAATTATTTCTAAAACTTCATATCCGAAAGCTTTATATCGATCAAGATTTTAACCTCATTATTTACAAGCAAATAATCTACATGTCCCGATGACCGCGTGGACAAGCGTGCTACTTCTCGTTGCAAGACGACCGAGCGGATCTTGAGGTTGCGAGATCTGTCCTCCGACATGCTCCAGAAAAGTCGAAATAATACCTGACTAACAGAAAATTAGTGGCGCCCTCTTGATTAACATTTTTGAAACTGCTAGTTACTAAGGTTTTCCTAGTAAAGATACTACATAAGTGGATGTATTGATTACTAGAATATATCTTGTAACGTTTACTGAAGTTTTTATAGTATGCTTGCAATTTAAATGGTTGTATTGGATACTAAGCTTTAATTAGTAATATATACACATATTTCTTATGTAACATTACTAAAAAAACTTATGGAAGCTGAGTTTCCTAGAGAATTCTTAGTAACCTTACAGATATTTTTTTAGAGTGTATGATATCATGAAATAATTATTTGTTCCAACGGAAGCTACTGCACCATTTCCTATCTTCCAGGCTAAGCATTGAAGGCTCCCGCCAGTAACTAAATGCATACATTGATTGCGCCAACTACAAATTTGAAATTATGTCAAGTAATTTAACTACATTAATTGAACAAACTAAATAAATTAGCTTAATTCAGTATGCTTGATATAGTTTACCATTTAAATTCCTCTGAGATTTCCTTCCTCCTTAACTGCATCTGATTAGTCTGAGTTAATCCAAAAGAAAAAAAAAATTAAGCCTCACTGTATTGAATATTTTTGTAAAATCTTATTTTTATATGATAAATGTAGCTGACTTACAGATCTCAATAATCCCCCCTTATTAGAAATTGGCTAAATTGATCATTGGAATTGGTTTTAATTTTTTTTAAATTTTTAATAAATAATTTTATGCAAAATATTCGAACCCATTTCTCATACAGGGGTTATGGAGACCTATAAGTCAGCTGCATTTATAAAAAAAAAAGTTGCAAAAATATTCAATACAGTCGGATAAATGTGGCTTAGAAAATATTTTTCCATTGGATTAATACAGAAACATTGGTTTGCAGACCCGCAGTCATTCGGGAGCATTTCCCTTAATAACTTTTTATGGTAAATGGTTGTTCGACTGACTTTTAGTAATACATTTCAACTCTATCTTCCCTCAGGTAATTTGGTCCACCATGGCGGCCCGACCGTTCGCAGGGTTAAATACGAAGACGGACCTGCCCTGGGGCTACAACTGGACCTCGGACATCGTACCCCCGACGGACCACCGACCAACGATAACGAACCACAGCGCGCAGAACTCGCCTGTCTCAGTGGGTACAGCTAGTTAAACTACAGGGTGTTTCATAATTGACCGGAATAGGAATTGATGCAATTCCGAAATATTGAGCCGGCCCCTCCGAAAAATAGTAAAAAGCCAATTGATCACGGGTTTTGGTCGTGGTTGCATACTTGAACTAGGGCAGCACGAGAATGTGTTGACGAAGGGATGCATTTGTTTTGAGTTCGGTTTGGTTGAATCGACATATTGCCTAGTAATTTTACAATTTGCAGATTCTGTTACATCACAGTTCCTAAAACAGCTAAAAATGATTAATAACTACGAAAATGGAATTTTTGTGTTTGGATTTCGATTTAAATAATTTGGTGTGTTTCAAATTCGAGCTGGATGTTTGAAAATTGGAAGGAGCTAAACGTTTTGCGATAGAAGTGTACAGTTTGTCGAAATGTGCATGTGTTGGGACCAATTAGTTCCATAGTAGGGTAGAGACTGAACCTACCAATCGCACCATCTACCAACACGGAGACAATTTAGGGTGTCATGTGGGGATCGATGGCCGAGGGGTTTGGATCGCAGGCCATATCGCTAGCAGTCCGCGCGCTGTAAAGGGTACTACCCAATTTTTTTTTCAAAATTAAATTAAAGGGTGATATAAAGTTTAGCTTTCACATTTAGAACAAAAGAGGCAATTTTACCCATCTACTTTACTTATTGCAAATGATATATAAAAGTACTAGCTTTATAAACCCGGCGTTGCACGGGTGTACCCTTAATAACGGATATTTTTTTTATGTAAACAATTATTTTATACCAATTGATCCCTTCCCCACTGGCCAGTACTCCATCGGTAAATTATAATCGCTATTCAAGTGACACCTACGACATAAAAAGAATATTTTAATAAAATTTGGTAGCTGTACCTTCAGTAATTTTGGCTAGGCGTTGAGTGAGTCAATCAGTGAGTTAGGACTTTGCCTTTTATGTATATAAATTGAATTTAAGAAAGAAAATCCATAAAAATTGCTTATTTATAACACTTAAAATTGAACTAAAAGCTGTGCTAAATGATTTTTGTCTAAGATATATAAATAAATCTTGTGTGGAAAATGGGCTCTAAGTAACAATTTTTTGTAAAAAAACGACTTTTCCACATTTTTTATCGAAAAAATAAGAACAAATGTCAAAAAAATATTTCTATTTCCACTTTTTGTCAAATACTAATTATACTTCTGATTGAAAATCAAAATGTCGTGCTTGTAAAATAAATAAACTACAGCTTGGCAACTTGGCTCAATATTACATGAACATTTGGCTTCAACAAAACAGAACCATGACGTCAGTGTAGCGAACAGTCACCAGATTCACCTGATTGGCTGATGGGAAAAGTGTCGCGAGGAGTCGGGGAATATTTAAATCGCCTTTCTGCTGAAAGCGTGTGCTTTTCATTAATCTCCAGCTTGCTGTGAAGATATGGTTTATTCTTTAGAGGAGAGGATTTTTTTGGTGTTGGAATTTCACCGCCTAGAACACAATGTTAATGCAACAAAACGGAGTTTCAAAAAGAAGTTTAATGTTACCAAAGGACCAAAATTCGACACAATAAGGATGCTGTTTGAAAAATTTCAACGAACTGGGAACGTGAATGATGAGAGAGCTGGATTTGTCGGGAGAAGATTTTCGCAAACAACCACTGCTAATGCTCAGCTGGTGGAAACAGTAATACGAAAGCAGCCTTGTATATCCGTCCGCCGTGTTGCAACTACGGTTCAAATCAAGCCAACGTCGACGTATCGTCTCATGCGGCAGGGCTTGCACATGTTTCCATACAGAATTCAAACTCGGCAACCTCTCACCGCTGCTTCAATTAATTCACGGGAGACATTCGCTAACGATATGGTGCAAATGATTGATGTTGGTGATATAAATGTAGACAACATTTGGTTTTCGGATGAAGCCTACTTTCAGCTGGATGGCTACGTTAATAAACAGAACTGGCGCATATGGGGAACAGAAAACCCCCATGTTGCAGTTCCATCATCTCTGCATCCACCAAAAGTAATGGTTTGGGCCGCCATTTCGTCCAAAGGACTCATTGGCCCCTTTTTCAGAACCGGAACTATTACTGCCCTCCGCTACCTAGAGATTCTTCGTGAATTTGTGGCGATTCAAAATGCCTTAGATGACGCTGAAAGCACTTCGTGGTTCATGCAAGACGGTGCCCGACCCCATCGCACGGCCGACGTGTTTAATTTCTTGAGCGAACATTTCAATAACCGTGTGATTGCATTGGACTATCCCACACATACAGGAAGTGGTATGGATTGGCCTCCTCTTTCACCAGACTTGACCCCCTGTGATTTCTTTCTGTGGGGATATTTAAAAGATCAAGTGTACCGTCGCAATCCCGAAACAATTGAGGAACTAAAGCAATACATCTCTGCTGCATGTGACGCCATCCCACCAGAAATTTTCAAACAGGCGGCCGGTAATTTTGCTCTAAGACTGCGTCACGTTATTGCTGCTAATGGCGGATATGTAGAAAATATCGTAGTATGAGTAAACACATAATTTCACCCACCCTATATTTTCGTTTGTTTTCAACTTTATTTGCAAACACATGAACAAATTTTTGAAGGGTCGATTCTTTTTTAGGATCGACCCATAAAAAACAATAGCAGAACCACTACACATACATGCACCGTTAAGCCATACAAACCCTCCTTCTTTGTGCTGTTTACTATTTTTTTCCTTTTATTAATATAAATAAGCAGGTGCCCGGATGTTGTAATGGTTTGGATCGCAGACAATTACGCTAGCAGTCTGCGCGCTGTAACGGGTGCGATTCCCGCCTTCGCCCTGGGTGTACTTCCTTTCTCTGTCAGTAATAAGTCCTTCTGTGGTTGTCTTACTTGACGAAATCTTATAAGCGGGTGCCTCTGGAGCTGCTGGGTCCGGGTTCGAATCCCGTTCAGGCATGGATGTTTGTGTTTGTCGAGTATATGCGGAGTACGTGCTCGTAAAATCTGTTGGGTCCGAAAGTCCTGTGGGCGGTCATTGCGCAGTTCACCATGGGTACAGGTCAATGGAGAAAATTTCCCTACCCTTCAGGGACATGTCTAAATTGCGGAGGTGGCGACAGATGGCAACATCTGTCATAAGTGTTTGTGTGTGTCTTGTGCTGTCCTACTTGACGATGGTTTATAAGCGGGTCCTTGCGACCAAGCACACAAGCCTGAAAATATATGTCCACCAACCAACCAACCAATAAGCGGGTCTCTGATCATGCACACAAGCCGGAATATATATGTACATACCTACCCAGCATAAATATGAAAAATACAATAATTGTTATGTTTAAACTGATGGTCAACATCAAGTTTTTTTTAACAATAATGCAACAACCTATCAAAATGAACAGCATCCTAATTTTTTTTTTTTTGAAAACTAGTTGAACCTGTAATTTTTATCAGATGTAAATTCAAACAAACCAAACTAAAAGTACTACATTCTTGTGTAGCTCCAGTGCAAGATTTCATGCACGACCGAAAGGGCGGCCAATTAGTTAGCCGTTTTTCATTGGCGGGGGCCGGGTAAATATTTAGGAATTGCGTCCTATACTATTCCGGTCAATTATGGAACACCCTGTATTATGAAACACGCATGTGGGCTGGAGGAACAAGGATTAGGAAGAGTACACGGGAAGAACCGATTGATTTATTAGGCGGACGCCCTCGATTGTCTGCTTGGCGGCAGAAAACCGGTTTCTTTCTTTCTTCTTCGCTTGGTCATAGCGTCGGGATCGTCAATCGCCTGAATCTTGGTAGCTAGGAACCACAGAGATAGTAGTTTAAGTATTGGGGTGGGAGATCACCTGACCTACAACACTGGCTTCATTTGGGAGCTCCTTGCGCGCCCCGTCGTTAGCATTGGAGGTCACGCGATCTGCCACTCTCTTACTTTAACTATGATCTCTGTGGTAGGAACTGGTTTCCTTACACAAGTTTAGGTGATCACTCGCTATCATCGCCAAAGTGGCCTGCTAAGGAAACTTCTCTACAAATCAATCGTTTTTTCCCGTGTACTCTTCATATATCATTGCCGACTCTATATATAAGGCCAGAGAAGCTCTCTGTGAACTAACGCTATCCGTCCAGTTCGGGAAGTCGTCTTTTCCAAAAGAGATAATGAAACTTGTTCGGCTAGGTTAGGTTAGGTTAGTTTGAATTATCGTCGCACTAAAGCCTCACGATGGCTATTTGGCGACGGGCGTCGCATTTTAGAACTCCAGTCAAGTGACGAGCCGACACCTGAATAGGCACCCAACGCAACCGTCCAGGGCGACATCGCTCGCAGTGTTGGGACTTTGAAGGATATTTAACGTGCACTCCCTGACACATTTTTCGTCGGACATTTTTGGCTGCACTGGCCGCTCATAGGTCGGCAGTTATTTTGGCGTTGTTCGGACGTGAACGTGGGACCTTTCACAGGCTAGGCGAGTGCTTAACCAACTGGGCTCCCCAGCTCTTGAAACTTGGTTGGAACCTGAATAGTATAATTGGTCACGAATCGGTATCGTAATTTTTCTTCAGAAAGCCTAAAATCTGTACTAGATGGATAGCGGAACGTCACGAAGAGCTTTTGAGGCCATAAGTTGAGTAGACTGTGTTTATCAGCACTGTTAAACTATAGTAGACTGACCAGTGAGTGAACAGTGAGTGACTCAGTGAATGTACATTTGGTAAATATAATTAAAAAATAGGGATTGAAAATCATTCCACTAGATGGATTGGCAACACTGACTTCCTCCCATCTAGTAGGAAGCTATCAGACATATGGTTGGTTGTCCTGGTCATTATGTCCTAGTGTTTATTCACTGGCGAACGCAGCGCCTTAAACGTCCATTCACTAGTTAGTCTACCCTATTTTCATTTCATGTTATTATGAACGTGTTTATTGTACAACTCGCCATGTATGCCGAAGCTCGACTGGTTCTAATGTCGTATGAGAATATGAGTATATGTTACATATAGTTTATTTAAAAACATCGTCAAAAGTTTTCCCATTGGAATTGCATAGAGATCTGTTACCATACAAGACCCTTAACAACAGAACCGTAAATGAAAGAACGATTGAGAATGCCAGATGGCAAAGATGTTTTGAAAAGAATGAATAGAATGGTGAAAGAGTTGAAGACAAATGATCATTGTCCAGGGACTCAGTTAAAATAGTATTAAGCTCCTGCTTATCCGATAACTGAGAATTTATCTATGAATTTCCTAAAGGGTGTTTATATTGTTAACATAATTCCGGAACAAATAACTTAATTCATTTCATGAAACAACACAATAATTATTGCATAACGGTTATAAAATTTTCTCGTATTTCATTAAACCATTTCATTTAATGAATGCATAATTTTGAAAAAAATAACTGTTTAATTTTTTGTTATGAAAAACACAGAAGTTATTGAATAATGGGTACAAAAGTGTTTCATTTAAAAATTCTATTTATTATTACCATTATTCTGAAAAAATAAATGTTTAAATTTTTCCTTCATGAAAAAATGCAGAAGTTATTGAATAATGGGTACAAAATTTCTCCTGTATTATTTAAATATTCTATTCATTATTGACATAATTCTGAAATAAATGACTCTTACATTTATTTCATGAAAAAACAACACATACGTTAATGCCTAATAGGTATAAAATTTATCATGTTTCATTACATTATAACTGAAGTGTAATCATACTTTATTTCGATCTTGAAGACAAGCTTTACCTTTGTTTCTAATCCCTTTCTGGAAAACTTGGGCATGAGAATCCGTTTCTCACGATCGCACAAATAAAAAAAAATTAAGTTTATGTAATATTCTTGCGGAAATATATGAATATTGAATAATATTATCCAAGTTATGACACAAAAAAAAAACATTGTATAATTTAAGTCGGTTAATACAGGTCTTAATTTATTTCGAGTAAATTAAATTGATATTTAAATATGATGAAATAATAGTAATACATAAAATTTAAATTATTAAAAATTTCATCAACTCATTATTGAATATATTAAAAATATCATCAACTCATTATCAAATATATTAAAAATATCATCAACTCAATATTGAATATAATAAAAATATCATCAACTCATTATCAAATATATTAAAAATATCATCAACTAATTATAAAATATATTAAAAATATCATCAACTAATTATAAAATATATTAAAAATATCATCAACTAATTATAAAATATATTAAAAATATCATCAACTAATTATCAAATATATTAAAAATATCATCAACTCATTAACAGACTTTTTTAATACCATTAAAGCCATCATTTCCGAATAAAAACGTCAACATATTTTATAAATTCGTTTGGCAAAATGAAAATTCGAAATGGCAAATTTTTTTAGGATCATTATTAATTGGTTAATTATATTTTTTAATAAAAAAAAACTGGGAAATTTTTTTTCAAAGACAACCGAATTTGGATGAATTCCAGGAGTCAATGCTTTTGTGAAAAGAACAAAGGAAAATGCAGCTAGTTGTAGTGGGAAAACGGTTTCTGTTTCGTTTGCCCAACGTAATTCTAAATATAAATTTTGCTGAACAAGAAACTAACACGGTTCAGAGAAGCAATCAAAACGTGAAATGGCTAAATGCTTTTTTTTTCTAGCACTTCTTTAAACTTTGTAAGTTTTAACGCGTTAATTATTTCTCTCGAGAATGTGTTTGAAAAGCTAAACATAAATCTTGACAAAATGCCTAGTTTCGCTGTTATTTTGAATCTGTCTATTTAAAATGCATTTCAAGAACAACTATTTCGTGGCAGCTAAAAATGTAGAAGTAAGCAGTGGTTTTGCAAAGTATAATATGTGCATTCATAAAAGTTTTTTGCAGCATATAAAAACTTTTTACAAGTTATTTTATATGCAATGGTCTTAGAAGTCGTTCTAAAGTAAAACAATTATTATTTTATTTGCATTTAAACATTTATTAAAAAATAATGATAATTCTATTTATTCCTTTTGATAAGGTCTTTTTTGTCATTGTTGCTTTTTGTTTTTCAAATGGTATTTAAAACTGTACGGTATAGTTAAGTTTTGAAGGTGATATATTCAGAGGTGCTGATCCCCCCCAGAGACAATGACGCACCCCCCCTAGAATTATTTGAATCTCTCCCCCCCCCCCCCCCCCCAAAAAAAAAAAAAAAAACGCTGTAGATTTTATATTTATATAGATTAGTACCTACCTTAGTAATTTACACCATACTGTGTCTATATAGGAATCATTACGATGCATACATGAAACGTTATAGTAAAATAATATTTTAAATACCATCGAATTGGGTAACTTGGTCCTAAGAAATATAACCCAAGTACTGACTTTCTTCTTGAATGTTTTTCTACTGATAGGTCAACGCAGAGTTGCCCCTAATTGAAAAAGGGAAGCACACTTTTAATAGCTTTTATAATACGGAATTACAACTTATTTTTAATTTTCATTTAAATAGATTTTCTTTACAGCAAAAGCTATCGGGAATCTAAGGTATCGGTAAAAGTTCCGCTCAAAATATATGTAATTATATTCTTTTTTTAATCCATAAAAATAGCCGGACACGTGATCCGATAAAAACAGCTTCCCATTCCTTCCTTCCTACAATTCTTAATGCATAAAAAAGCACTCTTCGCTTTTTATCTATTGCAACAAAATTGACATCATTGACAAAAATTGACATCATAGACAAAAATTGACATCATAAACAAATTAGAATTATTTTATAATTTTTACAGATAGTTTCACTTAAAAAGTTATTATTTATTAAATTACTATATTAAAATTAAATATTAAAAAAAAATTCTTACCGCTTGGAACTGAACTTCTTAACTAAATTCAATCACTCACACATTTGATATCAGACGATAAGTATCTTCCTACTGTTTCTAACTAAAGTAATCATTAAGTTCCTTTTCGAGTATAATATGGCGGGAAAATGGCTTGGGCCTGAGTTGTGAGTATGTATGCTAAGCCAGATATATTATCCGAAGATCATTCATTCAAAGAAATGTTATAAAAAAAAATTCGGATATTTATGATGTCAGCTATAACACAGCGATTAAGAAATGTTTATGAGAAATAATTGTCAGCACATTGCTTTCTTCGAGCCGGGCCTCTTAAAATAGAATTATCATTTTGCATATTGTTAAAGAGTTTTGTTGCGATTCCTTTAGTTAGTGTTTTAAGTACTTAATGTATCAAATTAAGGGTTTCATTCAATTAAATTACTAATAATACGAGTTTAATTATTAAAAAATGCAGTTCTGCAATTAAAAAATTATATTAAAACCAACAAGATAGCATCACTAATTAGGAAAACGCCCGTTCCTTCCTTGCGGTTTAGGAGGATACGTCTAAAGACAGCTTAAACCTCAACATGTAATTTTATAGTATTCTCCAAATAAATATCTAGAAATCGATAATAAAAATTACTAATATAAAGTGCTTAATGACGTGAAGAAGGGGTGGGGTAACATTTTTAAAATCTAATTTCTTGAAAGATGACATCAAAATTCAAATTCTTGCTGATGAAGAGGGAAATCTATTTTTAAAAAATCCTGCCAAGCTACCGTATTCTAACCAAGATGTGTAATTTTATATATTTAATTCTTTAAACCAGCCAAGTAATAATTTTTGAGATCCAGGGCTGCGCTTCCGCTGATGAGCCGTTTGGCTTTATATTGGCGACAGATAAGAAATGGCGCCAAGTAAAAGAGCGATAAATAGTATTTATATAGAAACAGCTCGTTTAAAGGGGAAACTTGGGGAAATTTTAAGTTAAGCAGTAGAAACAGGAAATATCTTCATACGAGTTACTGATATGGCTATTGAACAGTAGTTCTTTTGTTTTTATTTAATTTATAGGCATATGGAAATGTTTAATTTTATTTTTGTTACGTTAATGTTTTGTTAATGTTTAATGTGGTTTAGGAATAATTTTGTGTTAGTGCTAGGTTTGTGGTTGTGGAAATGTTAGTTAACGTTCAATAAATTATTTTTTATGTTCATTAAAAATACTGTTATTACGCTAGTTAAATAATATCTGTTTGACAATTGGGAAAAATTGATGTTATTCCTTACACGGGGTGTTATTCGTTGGACATTTTTGATTGCAGTTAGGTTCGCGATTCATTTTTCGAAGATACTCGATTATCCGTGGTTTTGCAGTTAGCGTAGATTTATATTTGGGTGAAATTAAAAGATATGTGATTCGTTAATTTTTTTTCCCTGTTCGTTTATTTTCAAGAGTCTTCGGCCAAATTCGCATTTTTGAAGATGCACGATTTACACATTTTCATTTTCGCGACTCAAATATTCCGGATTTGCGAGTTCGTTGTTTTTACTGATATTTGATGGGGTTTTTTTATTTGCCGAATTTCAGGGTTTCACGATAAAGCGATCTTCGAGTTTTGTTGTAATTGGTCTATTTGTAAGGATCAGTGAATCGTCGACTCCTGTTTTTGAATGACAGTATAAAACAGCAAGTTCCAAATAATAAATTTTGATAATAAATATAAAAAATTCTGTTAAAATGTGAAGATTAATTTAGATTTGATTACACTAAGATGTACTTGAATAGTAGTTACCGGCCAGTATAATACAATGATGCTTCTTGATTTACTTATTTTGCTGCCTAGTAATTTTCACGAAATCCAGCGATAAGGTCGCATTGTCTCATAGTGATTGACAGTTTTTTTTTTTTTTTGCCTCTGCATAATCGGAGGAGCGTCTCGTTACTTTTGCTAGGTTCAGGCCATTCGGACCAACCAGAATAATTTCTTTTGATCATTAGTATTTGACCTCTTTTTATTAGGTTAAGTTTGAATTATCGTCGCACTAGAGCTGCACGAGGGCTATTGGCGACGGGCGTCGTATTTTAGAACCACAGTCAAGTGACGAGCCGACACCTGAGTAGGCACCCAACGCAACTATTGAGGGCGACATCGTACGCAGGACTTTAAAGGATATCTAACGTGTACTCCCTTACACGGGGTATTATTCGTTGGTCATTTGGCTGCACGGGCCGTTTATAGGTCGGCAGTTTTTTTGGCGATGCCCCGACCCGAACCCGGGCCCTTTGGCATGCTAGACTGAGTGCCTAACCGACTGGGCTCCCCAGCCCTCTTGTTACTACAAGAATTTTTTGATTTTTTGTTTACGTTTCAAACTTACTTTTTCGGCATTTTTTCTACTTCGGCTTATTCTGGGGTTTTTGATTTGAGACATTTTTTTTTTTTATCGGACTATCCCCGAAATTTATAAGTGTTCGGATTATGAATGTCTGGATTAACGATTCTGTACTGATTCGCCCATTTCCGAAAATCTGCAATTTCCGCTATTTTACTGATTTTTAATTTTACGTTTCATAATTTCGGAATTTATGGATTTTCAAGGAGTCGTTAGTTGTAAAGTCTGTTGATAGATCTTCGTGATTTTTGTGCTTGAATTAAATGGTTCGCAAAACGCCGATTTTTGAAGTTTATGATTTGACGACTTTTAGGGAATTCGCAACAGTGAATTTTTTTTAAGAACTTTTCACTGGACGACATAGCTTTGATTTGGGGAGGGGAGGTGTTGCGTAATATTAATAGGGTGGTTTATTTCAGGGTAATCTCCTAGTGAAATTTTAAACCCTCATTTATTTAGGGAATGGCCCTATCTTTTTCTTATAGGGTAGACTAACCAGTGAATGAACGCTTAAGCACAATTTGTTTTAAGAAAATTCATACATTTTAAGAAAATATAGCTTGTGGGTTTATAACAATGTGAACACATATGTCATTATATGTAAATTCTACAAAAAAAAAGGTGGTGACTTTATATTGCCTTGCTTTGGTCTTTTGGGGGGTCCGAATAAAAAGTGGTACAAAAGCCAAGTGAATGTACAGTACTTTTACCAGTTAATAAACATGTTGGATTTTAATTAATGACCAGGACAACCAATCAGATGTCATATAGCTTCCTACTAGATGAGAGGAAGTCAGTGTTGACAATCCAACCAGCGGAATGATTTTTAATCCTTACTTTTTAAATGTATTTACCAACTGTTCATTCACTGGTCAGTCAACTCTTACACAAATGTATTACAAATCATTTTTAATAAATATTGTCTGATTCATAAGGGTCAATTCATATGAAGAGTACACGGGAAGAACCGATTGATTTATTAGGCGGACGCCCGCAATTGTCTACTTGGCGGACGTTGGCGGCAGAAAACCGGTTTCTCTCTTTCTTCTTCGCTTGGTCCAATCGCCGGGATCGTCAATCGCCGAATCTTGGGAGCTAGGAACCACAGAGATACTAGTTAAAGTATTAGAGTGGCAGATCACGTGACCTACAACACTGGCTTCATTAACTGCGCGTCCCGTCGTTAGCATTGGAGGTCACGTGATCTGCCACTCTATTACTTTAACTATGATCTCTGTGGTATTAACTGGTTTCCTTACACAAGTTCATGCGATCACTCGCTATCATCGCCAAAGTAGCCTGCTAAGGAAACTTCTCTACAAATCAATCGGTTTTTCGCGTGTACTCTTCATATCTGATCGGTCTAAACCTTGACACCTAAAAAGGGATACTTTTTTGGTTATATTAGTGCATTTCAGTATTTTTTAGTCAAATCAAAATACAAATAATATAAATTAAAACGACTTTACTATTACTTGTTTTAGTAATTGACTTTAAAAATTAAGTTGACTGTGTAAAAAAGTTTTTGGTGGGCAAAAGTAAAAAAAAATCTTGTCTGCCTCTGTTTTTTTTTTTTAAGTTGATATTTTAAAAAATTAACTCTTTCATTTGCAAAATTATACAACAGAATTGATTTTTTCAAATCTACGGATGATGCACTCAAAAACAGTAGATGACTTTAGTGAATCAACAGAAGTTTAATATTTAGTTTTTTATATGTATAAAAGCATTACTTTTGAAAACATACCTATTTTTGCTTTTGCAATAATAATAAATGTAAATGCAGTATTATACAATTGTCTTACAACTTAAAAAAAATATTTAAAATGCGTTTATTTAAGTAAATGGTAAATAAAGTTTCATATAAATTCCATAAACTAATATTTTTTGTTAATTTATCGGAATAATGCATGCAGATTTAACGCATTAGTCACCTAAAATGGTGATTACGGATAATATATATATTTTTAAATATATTTCGTTGATTATGAGTAAATTAATCTTGATGGTGAAACAAAAAATGGCTCTCAGTTCTGGTTAATATGCTGAGTCTGAAAGAGCACTATTTTAATAAAGCAGCTCCGCCGGAAAAAAAAATTAATCCTGATTGATGAAAACCACAATTGCTTTTTTGATTTTTACTTATTGAATAGTTAAAAGTAGATTTAGTGTATCTTTTGACATTTTCAACTTATTTTTGAAAGTCTTGTGTTTTCCCTATTTGATTTTTTAGCTTATATAATAGTTCCAATAGGAACTAATAATTGTTCTTATGATACCCGTTTAATGTTCATAAGTTACAAATTTCAAATCAGCTCAGTCGCAGATTAAAGAGTATCAGAAATAATCCATCCCTGTATTTTACAGAACTGTAATTTGTGGAATAGTATTTTAAATAAAATGTTCGGGTTTAACTTCTTAACGATTGTTTTTTAGCCTACTTTTCTTTTTTTTTAATTCAAAGAATTAAAAAAAATGAAAAAGTAGGTTGACCTGCTGTCGATGTCTGTCCGTACCCCCTTTCCAAAATCGGTTCTATCAATCCATCTTAAAAATTCTTTTTTTATTAGAAGGGTATAACCTCAGGGTCACACCCAACTTTCATATTTTTTGTCCGTCTGTCTGTACGATTGGACGGACATAAATCTACTATTTGTCGACGAATTTCCCATTGAACTAGCATTGAAATTCAATTTCGAGTCATTTAAATCGCTTTTGCAAACTACGAATGCTACGGACAAGCAGGGTGTAAACAGGGCCGGATTTAAAGATTTGCCGCCTGTAGGCTAATATCAATTTGCCGCCAGATATTGTTTTCATGACTATTTTATTTTTCTTTCTACATATTAGAATCATCTATGTGCATTCTAAAGCAAAAACTAAATAATAGGCGAATTTTTTTAATTGTTCTATTTTTCCTTCAACTTCCAAATCCGGGGGTGAGAGTGCAATTGTCCTTACAGCTACCATGTTCACTACTAAATATTATGTAGTACTATATATTCGTTTACTATTAATGTAAACTACTTGAAGCTATCTGATTTTGAATCGTTTGCAAAAACTTTCTGAATGTGGCTGCAGCATGACTTTTTAAGGAAACAATTTGGCTGCTGGTAATAATTACGAAAATCGCGGAACTCCGGGGATCCGAAAGTTGCTGAACTACGGGGATACGAAAGTCGCGGAACTACGGGGATCTGAAAGTCGCGAAACTACGGCGATTCAAAAATCGCGAAACTACGGCGATCCGAAGGTCGCGAAATTACAGCTATCCGAAAGTCGCGAAATTACGGTGATCCGAAAGTCGCGAAACTACAGCGATCTGCGACTTTCAGATCGCTGTAGTTCTAAAACGATTTAGCTTTGTATCACAACTAAATGCTCGGGGATCCGAAAGTCGCGAAACTTCAACTATCCGGAAGTCGCGAAATTACAGCGATCCGAAAGTCGCGAAACTACGGCGATTCGAAAATCGTTGAACTACAGCGATCCAGTGGCGGATCCAGCGGGGGGTAAATAGGGTAATTACCCCCCCTAAGATCTGAAATTTTATCTGTCAATTTTATACAAACCTATTTTTAAGGTGCATTGTCAAAATTTGTCTTCAGTGACCGAAATTTGTTCTATCTTTTTTTAGTGTTCATAAACTCGTATACCATAGTAACGTTATTTTATATTAAACAATAAAATAATACTGAGTTGTTTTCCGAGTTGCTCAAAATAATAATACTTTTAATATAGGATATATCTAGAATTTGTATAGAATTAGTAATTATCTATTAAATTCCCTTTTCTCGGGAACTAACGCAAAGCCGAGCCATCCGAGTCTCAAAACAATTAGGTTAAGGGAAATAGGGGTAATGACTAATGGTATTTTTAAAAGAGAAAGAGAGAAAAAAAAAGAAAAGCATATGTAAAAAAAAATCTAAGATACATATCTAGAATTTAAATGCAGTATTTAAAAGTTAAGTTGACATTTAGCTTTATTTTAATCTATATGAAATAAAATAGATTGATAGATAAGTTTTTAAGAATTGAGCAATTTACATTGTTATATAGAACCGCTTCAAAATACAAGAATTTCTTATTGTTTTTAAGGGGGGCGAAACATGTAACCACCTGAATGTTGACCGTTTTCAGAGGATTGTTTAAAAGGGAAGGAACAAGTTAATCGTTCCGAAATTTTGTGTGCTTATTCATTACATATTAAAATACAAGAATCAGATTTTTTTAAGATTGATTTTTTAAAAACAGCCACGGTAACTAATCTCCTGAGACCCTCGCGGCAAAAGCACCAATCCACGGAATTTTTAACTTCTCTTACAGTGATTGGAAATCAAAATTTTTTTTATTTGCATGTGTTTATAAAACCAATTAACCCAATAAAAAGTTAAAAAATCATAAATTGGCACCCTTCAGAAACACAATAAGTTTATATTTCTAACCTTTTCTTCCATGGTTTTTGGGTAAAAAACGGTGTTTTTAAAACATTGTTTTGGCATTTTTGAGGTTCAACTAGAAGCTAATACTACCTTAATTAATTACTAATTAATTCCAAATTTCATTAGAATCCGTTGAGATCTTGTTGAGTTATCTTGTCCGTCATAAACACATCTACTTTCTTAGGGGCTTTTTTTTTTACATTATTAAAACATTTTGTGCCGTTTTTTTTCATTTGCTTTGATATCAAATCTTCTATAAAAGCAAGATGTCTTTAAAAGTAATAGTTTTAAACAAGTATTTGAAAAGAGTTGCTAATATTAATTATCTAATTAAAATTTTGATAGATTTAAAATATTTATTAAAAATTAAGAATTATTAAAAATCATTTTTTAAAAAAATTCCCCCCCCCCCCCCCCACCCCCCAAAAAAAATCTGGATTACCCTCCCTATGGAGGAACTCTGGATCCGCACCTGGCTTCAGTTCAGTTGTCTATGTCATGAAGGTTTTTTTTAATATAATGCAATATGTTAAGCAAATTTGAAAATGTAGTGGTATAATTGATTATGCGAATGTCCTTGAAAAATTTGGAAATGAGCCTTGAAATGAGCTTGAATTTTTACCAGCAATTCTGCTGGGCACCCTGTGTGTTAAGTTATTAACTAATTTAAACAGGGATAATTGTCTTTATTTCTCAAATTTGTAGGAAATAATCCGCGCTTCCGAAAACTATGCCTGTTCAACAACATGAAGCTAACTTCAGCGTAACACAAATTTAAAATTAATTCCTCTAAACTACAACCTCTCTTTCTAATGTTACATCTACACTTCTAATAAAAAAAAGACACCTGCCGGTTACGTAACCGGCAGGCGCCGTACAAAAAGAGAAACAAGAAGTTCTTAAAGATTTAAATAGCCTACTTTTCTGTTACTTAAATACTTACTGAAATTCTTATCGGGAAAGAACTAGGTTCTTAACAGTAAGTGTCATCTACAACCGTTTCTACATCGAATTTATATGCATTAGAATAAATTTCCCTAAACACAGCATCCAGCTATAATTTAAACTTCTGAAAGCCAAATCATTTTTTTCATTAATTTTCTATCGCGAATAAAATAAGTATTATTTATCGTCTTCAGGATTATGCGCAAAAAATTCCTTGATACTTTATTTGTAAACACATAATCACATTCTTGACGTCATTCTAAACTGAACTGATTTATAACCAAAGTAAAAAATTGTCCGTCCTATCGTAGACAGACAAAAAGTATGAAAGTTGGGTTTCTGAGGTCATACCTCGAATTTTTAAGATCGGATTGATAGAACCGATTTTGGAAGGGGGGTACGGACGGACATCGACCGCATGTCACTACCTACTTCTTCGATTTTTTAAAAAATTCTTTTGAATTAAAAAAACAAGTAGGCAAAAAATATAGATTAGAAGAAATGAGTAACAATTGCGATTACGAATTTTAATATTCTGACAACACCTAGTTTAAAATTCCAATTCTGTATGTGCTTTGTATAAATAAAAATCAAGAATAAAGTGCAAAGAACTGCATATGTAATTTATCGACACGCATGAAACAGCTTTGAAAGATTTACTTTGTGTGATTATTATTTGGAAAAAAGGTTTATAATTTTGACTGTTTTAAAAATAAACGAAATCTGTAACACATTGTTAGAATTTGATTCAACTATTTATGGTCAAAGTTAGCTATCAGAGACGCATCATTTGTAGTTTGGGCTATGAAAGTGGGTGACGGACGGACTTAACGATTCTAATATCTTCCACTTTTTCCGCAATAAACGTAGTGCGGAAGCTAAAACAAGTTTTCCCCCTAAACGCGTTAATCTAAACATAATTTTCATACAAATATATGCTAAAAAGTATTTTTGCAAAGAAATTTAAAAAAAAAAAAAAATGTTTAACAATTACTAGGGACAAGCCTTAAACTCTAAAAAT
The DNA here is from genome assembly GCA_023701765.1 of Hylyphantes graminicola. Lineage (NCBI taxonomy): Eukaryota > Metazoa > Arthropoda > Arachnida > Araneae > Linyphiidae > Hylyphantes > Hylyphantes graminicola. The sequence continues at coordinate 33,223,955 of CM043118.1, forward strand.
ACAAATTTTATTGTGCTATAAATGCAACAAAAAACGCAGTGTCTCTTATTTGTAGTTAACAGATTACTTCAACATTGTTTTTAATGAAAAATGCCTTTAAAATTACCTACTAAAAGAACTGTTTTAAAAGTTTGATTTTTTTTTTTTTTAAAGAACTCTAGTATCGTATTGACCCTCGTCCAACTTCATTTTTTATGGAAATGAATGACTGATACCAGTAATCAAAGGCTGAAAACTAAAACTAATATTTGGATCTTCTTTTATCAGACCACGTCCATTTCGGAACTAATTAACGTGTTATTGTTTGTGGAATTGATAGAATAAATATTAAAAACATATTTTATTTCTTTAATATAGAAAGAAATTCAATTGCCTATCAAATGTTATTGTAATTTATTTTATTTTTAAGCCAACTAAACAACTTTTTTATTGCCAACATTTATAGCACAATTAAAACAGCAACTAAAGCTTGATTATAAAAAATAATATTCATTATTATATAAGAGAAATTTTTATTAAAATTTGAGATAGTCCAGTTTTACAATTTAAAATAAAATTAGTTTAAGCGGTATAATCTGCCCCTCCCTACTACTACCAGATTATTAATACTTTGATACAGTGATCGGATTGTTTATTGGAAATGTCAGAATCCTCCGCCGGTAGACGCCATAGAAGGAAATTTATAGCCTCTTTTTTCGAAAGCGCTACTTGAATTTGGAGACACGGAGGCGCCCAATGCTTCTTGCCTCATTTTTTTTATTGTTTTTTTGATGTCTCATTTAAAACCAATTATATCTACAGGCATGACTGAAATAAATCAAGTACATTTTTGTACCAGACTTTCAAGATTTATAAATAAAACATTTCTTAAACCTTCAGGAATCTCATTTTTAAGAAATGTTCAAAAAATTTATTTTTTTTAAAGTAAAATTTGGTATACCTATCAGACGTCATAATGCAGTTTTCAAGGGAATTGCGTAAAGAGTAGCTGTCATAGAACTTTTTTGGTTTTAAAGGTATTGTCGAAAATCTAAAAGCTATACAGACTTCAAATTTGGTACACGTATTCCCAGTACTTCTTGGTTATCAATTTTTCAATGAATAAATTGCGCATGTGCCATGGGTAGGCTGCCACAGAACATTTTGGTTTTAAAGCGTTACACACCCCTAGTTTACTTCAATTTTGGATAGTAATAAAGCTTAAGTGTTTTCTATTCTAAAGTTCCGTTTCATTAAATTTCTGCTTTTTCCCTTTTTTTTTTAAATACATATAAAGTTAGAGTTGTTTAAGGGGCCATAGGAGTCTTAAAAATGTGCAAAGAAGGTACTACAAAGCATAGTTTGATCTTTCATGTAATTTTTTAACTACTCAATAAAAAGTATAATTTTTTTATATGTAATTCTACAGGATTTATTTAATATAAAACAAATTTTAAAATTTATGAAACTTTAGCCAAAACTAAAATAAATGATATTAAACACAAAGCTACTTGAACACATTGGGATTAGGCTTGCGCGGCAAATTTTGTGGTCAAAATTGAAAAAATGACCAAGAAAATGACTTTATATTGTACAAATATGTACAGGCAAAGACTTATACCTAAATTCTCAGCTCAATTTTAATTAGAAATTATTTTAAGAACTTTTTTTGTAAAAAAAATTAATTAAAATTTTAAAATTTTGATTTAAAATTTTTCAAAAATAATTTCTAATTAAAATTGAGCTGAGAATTTAGGTACAAGTCTTTGTCTGTACATATTTGTACAATATAAAGTCATTTTTGTGGTCAGTTTTTCAATTTTGACCTCAAAATTTGCCGCGCAAGCCTAATCCCAATGTGTTCAAATAGCTTTATGTTTAATATTATTTATTTTAGTTTTGGCTAAAGTTTCATAAATTTTAAAATTTGTTTTATATTAAATAAATCTTGTAGAATTACATATAAAAAAATTATACTTGTATATTGAGTAGTTAAAAAATTACATGAAAGATCAAACTATGCTTTGTAGTTCCTTCTTTGCACATTTTTAAGACTCCTTAGACCCCTTAATTCATCTTCAAATTTCAATTTAATTTTTTTTATTTAAAACTATTAAAATTTAAGGGCTGGGGAGCCCAGTCGGTTAGGTACTCGCCTAGCATGCGAAAGCTCCCAGGTTCGGGTCCGGCGGGCATCGCCAAAACCTATAAGCGGCCTGTGTAGCCAAAAGTGTTCGACGATATCCCGTGTAAGGGATAGTGCACGTTAAATGTTCTTCAAAGTCCTAACGCTGCGTACAATGTCGCACTTAATGGTTGCGTTGGATGCCTACTCAGATGTTGGCTTGTCACTTGACTGTGGTTCTAAAATACGACTCCCGTCGTCAATAGTCCTCGTGTAGCTCTAGTGCCACGATAATTCAAACTAAACCAAACAAGATAATTGTGCAACAGCTCTAGTTCTCTTCAAAGGGGGCTGGGGAGCCCAGTCGGTTAAGCACTCGTTTAGCACACGGAAAGTACAGGGCGTTCCAAAATTGACCGGAATTGTATAGGACGCAATTCCTAAATATTTACTCGGCCCCCGCCAATGAAAAACGGCTAACTAATTGGCCGTCCTTTCGGTCGTGCATGAAATATTGCACTTGTGCTACACAAGAATGTAGAACTTTTAGTTTGGTTTGGTTGAATTTACATCTGATAAAAATTACAGGTTCAACTAGTTTTCAAAAAAAAAATTTAGGAGGCTGTTCATTTTGATTGGTTGTTGCATTATTGTTAAAAAAAACTTGATGTTGACCATCAGTCTATACATAACAATTATTGTATTTTGCTTATTTATGCTGGGTAGGTATGCACATATACAGGGTGGTTATAAAATAACGCTCGCTCTTTGGGGTGTTCTGTAGCTTTAATGAATAATACAAATGCAGAAGACTTTGAGACACTTACTAATCAAGAAGGGGGGAAAGAATGGAATCATAAAAAACAAACTCGTCTCTTGACCAATGTTCTAAATTACGAGGCGTAATTGGATGTGTTGGCCGTAACTAGTCATAATTGGCTACGCCGCGTAATTTAGTACCTTGGTCAAGAGACGAGTTTCGTTTTATTATTCCATTCTTTATCGAAAAAAAGAAACTCGTCTCTTGACCAGGGTTCTAAATTACGAGGCGTAAATAGCTGTGTTGGCCGTAATTGGCCATAATTGACGACGTCTCGTAACTTAGAACCCTGGTCAAGAGACGAGTTTGTTTTTTTATGATTATTCTTTTTTGTGATTATTTTTTAAGATTCTATCTTTTTTATGATTCCATTCTTCCCCCCCCCCCCTTCTTGATTAGTAAGTGTCTCAAATTTTGAAGCATTTGGACTATTCATTCAAGCTACAGACCACTCCAAATAGCGAGCCTTATTTTATAACCACCCTGTATATTCCAGTTGGTTGGTTGGTAGACATATATTTTCAGGCTTGTGTGCTTGGTCGCAAGGACCCGCTTATAAACCATCGTCGAGTAGGACAACACAAGACAACACGAACACATATGACAGATGTTGCCATCTGTCGCCACCTCCGCAATTTAGACATGTCCCTGAGGGGGAGGGAAATTTTCTCCAGGGACCTATGTACCCGTGGAAAACTGCGCCAATGACCGCCCACAGGACTTTCGGACCAAACAGATTTTTACGAGCACGTACTCCGCATATACTCGACAAACACAAACATCCATGCCTGAACGGGATTCGAACCCGGACCCAGCAGCTCCAGAGGCCAATGCCTTAACCACTACGCCGCTGGATCGGCTATATTCCGGTGTGTGTGCATGATCAGAGACCCGCTTATAAGATTTCGTCAAGTAAGACAGCCACAGAAGGGTTTTTTACTGACAGAGAAAGGAAGTACACCCAGGGCAAAGGCGGGAATTGAACCCGCACCCATTACAGAGCGCGGACTGCTAGCGTTACGGCCTGAGATCCAAACCACTCGGCCATCGATCCCCACATGACACCCTAAATTGTCTCCGTGTTGGTAGATGGTGCGGTTGGTAGGTTCAGTCTCTACCCTACTATAGAACTATTTGGTCCCAACACATGCACATTTCGACAAACTGTACACTTCTATCGCAAAACGTTTAGCTCCTTCCAATTTTCAAACATCCAGCTCGAATTTGAAACACACCAAATTATTTAAGGGGTCATAGGACTCTTAAAAATGTGCAAAGAAGGAACTACAAAGTTTAGTTTGATCTTTCATGTAATTTTTTAACTACTCTATATATAAGTATAATTTTTTTATATGTAATTCTACAAGATTTATTTAATATAAAACAAATTTTAAAATTTATGAAACTTTAGCCAAAGCTAAAATAAATGATATTAAACATAATGCTATTTGAACACATTGTGATTAGGCTTGCGCGGCAAATTTTGAGGTCAAAATTGAAGACATGACCAAGAAAATGACTTTATATTGTACAAATATGTACAAACAAAGACTTATACCTAAATTCTCAGCTCCATTTTAATTAGAAGTTATTTTTAAAAAAAATTTAAAATCAAAATTTTGAAATTTTTATTAATTGCTTTAGAAAAAAGTTCTTAAAATAATTTCTAATAAAAAATGAGCTGAGAATTTAGGTATAAGTCTTTGTTTGTACATATTTGTACAATATAAAGTCATTTTCTTGGTCATGTCTTCAATTTTGACCTCACAATTTGCCGCGCAAGCCTAATCACAATGTGTTCAAATAGCATTATGTTTAATATCATTTATTTTAGCTTTGGCTAAAGTTTCATAAATTTTTAAAATTTGTTTAATATTAAATAAATCTTGTAGAATTACATGTAAAAAAATTATACTTATAAAAAGAGTAGTTAAAAAATTACATGAAAGATCAAACTAAACTTTGTGGTTCCTTCTTTGCACATTTTTAAGAGTCCTATGACCCCTTAAATCGAAATCCAAACACAAAGATTCCATTTTCGTAGTTACTAATCATTTTTAGTAGTTTTAGGAACTGTGATGTAACAGAATCTGCAAATTGTAAAATTACTAGGCAATATGTCGATTCAACCAAACCGAACCCAAAACAAATGCATCCCTTCGTCAACACATTCTCGTGCTGCCCTAGTTCAAGTATGCAACCACGACCAAAACGCGTGATCAATTGGCTTTTTACTATTTTTCGGAGGGGCCGGCTCAATATTTCGGAATTGCATCAATTCCTATTCCGGTCAATTTTGAAACACCCTGTAACAGGTTCGGGTCCGGGCATCGCCAAAATAGCTGCCGACCTATAAGCGACCTGTGTAGCCAAAAGTGTTCGACGAATAATACCGTGTAAGGCAGTGGTTCCCAACCTTTTCTGTAACATCGCCCCCTTCTTTAAGTTGACTAACACATATCGCCCCCCTTTAATTTTTATAATTTGTCCAATTACAATTTGAGTTAAAGTGTTACTAATAAAGCAAATTTCAAACATATATAAATTAAAAACAACCAAAACAGCTTTATCCGGTTACTCTTAAATGAAATCGAAAAAATTTGTTTATTTTTTTCTATTTTTAATTAGAATTTTTCAAAGAATGAAAGTGAAATAATTAACTAAGATCTTTAAACTCAATTCTGGAAAATTTAAGAGAATTGACAATAAAAATTAAAGAAAAAAATGAATGCTGAAAACTTTTTTATTCATTTTTTTCACTTTTTTATATCAATTATTATTTTTTCAAGCTCATACGCAAGTCTTTGAGGCAAATGTCCAATTGAGTTCTTTGTTTGGTGAGGAGCTGGATAACAGAACTTAGCCCTTTTTAACTAAATATAACCTCTCTGCTTGAAATGAGTTTCGCCTCACTGTCATACTTCAGATCTACAAACTCCGTCTGCAAAGAGTTATCAAGGTTATCCACAACCCACAGATTCAAAAGGGAATGGATCGACAATAGAATCAGGAATTTCTAACTTGGTCAAATCTTGTAAGAATGTCAGTTTGAAACTTGTCACGGTGATAAAAAAAATTAAAATGGTTTTACTATACCATAGAACACTATATTTTAATTTTCCCCCTTTGAATACTCATCGCCCCCCTATCGCCCCCAAACTATTTATTGCCCCCTTGATAACACAAATCGCCCACTTGGGGGCGATCGCCCCCAGGTTGGGAACCACTGGTGTAAGGGATAGTGCAAGTTAAATATCCTTCAAAGTCCTAACTCTGCGTACGATGTCGCCCTTAACGGTTGCGTTGGGTGCCTATTCAGATGTTGGCTCGTCACCTGACTGTGGTTTTAAAATACAACGCCCGTCGATAATAGCCCTCGTGTAGCTCTAGCGACGATAATTCAAACCTAACCTAGATCACTTCTAAACTAATTCATAATATAAATACTTCATTTATTTTATCTTATGGCTCCAAGTGAAAAAAGGATGCCGAATATGCACTAAAATATTGTTACATGACTTTGTACGAGCTAAAGATTAAATTGCAATTTTTTAAGGGGGAGGGGGGGTAAGTACAGGGTGGCTATAAAATAACGCTCGCTGTTCGGAGTGGTCTGTAGCTTCAAGGAATAATCCAAATGCAACGAACTTTGAGATAACTTACTAATCAAGAAGGGGGAAAAGAATGGAATCATAAAAAATATACTCGTCTTTTGACCAAGGTTCTAAATTACGAGACATAATTGGCTGTGTTGGCCATAATTGGGTTCACCATCGTATTTATACCTAAACCGACCTTAAGTTTGCAGTATACAAATGTTCTACGAGAAAAAGGGTAAATAGTTCTCATTTTTGAGTGCGAGAATCGAATACAAAAAGGTATTTCACATTCAATAAACAAATTGATTTGTTATTTCAAGACATAAATTTATTATTTTTATTAGTTAAGCTTCAGTTAGAGTGTTATTTTAATTATTTTTTTCCTTCGATTTTGACGTAACAGGGCGCAGGAATATCAGGGTCGAAAGGAGCAGCCAATCATAGTTCGTGAAAGTGCGGCGCCAGCCGGGTTGTTTACCCAGTTTCCTCCGCTCAGTACATTTCTCTGCTGCAAACTTAAGCTCGGTTTTGGTATAGAACCCTGGTCAAGAGACGAGTTTCTGTTTATGATTTGCTTCTTTTTCGAAAAAAAAAGGAAACTCGTCTCTTGACCAGTGTTCTAAATTACGAGGCGTAATTAGCTGTGTTGGCCGAAATGGGACATGGTTGACTACGCTTCGTATATAGAACCGTGGTAAGAGCCGAGTTTGTTTTTTTATGATTATTCTTTTTTATGATTCTATGTTTTTTATGATTCCATTATTTCCCCCCCTCGCTCCGAATAGCGAGCGTTATTTTATAACAACCCTGTACTGTACATGCACCCAAATTATAGGTGTCCCCCCCCCCCACTTTACCGCTTTTTTACTTCTTTTTTAATCGCAGCTACCCCTTTCAACTTCGCAGTTTTCTCGAAAACCTTATAATGACGTACACGACACGTACAGGTAATTCGTGGACCAATTTTGAAGTGTGTAGCTTTTTTCGTTTTTCAGCAATACCTTTAAAACCAAAAAAGTTATACGGCAGGGCAGCCTACCCCATGACCGAGGTTGAAAAACACATTTAAAAAATCAGCACCGCGCCCTTTCAAAACGTGTAAGAAACGCAGTTTGACGCCACCAGAACACTAAACAGAGTTTAAATGACATTTTGATCCAATAAAACGGCTATAAAAGTGATCACGGAAAACAACGAAGACACCACAGACACACGTGTCAAAATTTTTACCCCCTTACCTAATCTACCATCCTACACCTAGCCTAATATTAAAAGAAAAGAAAACTGTTAGGAAAGCTAAATACCCGACAACATTCAACAATTAAGAAAAAAAAATCTTCATTATTTTCGCATCTTTAGGGAAACTACCGAACGTGATTCTCCCTCTCTCATATCCAGAAAGGGAAAAACCAACGGTCGCTCTGCCGAAGTCGAAAAATGTCGCCAAGCGTGGTAGAAAGCGTGCTATAGGGTTGCCAACGGTTGGTCTGCGGAAGCGCAGCCTCCAGGTCAGGTGCACATTAAAAAAATATAAAACAATGTTTTTCATTATTAATATTGATCAATATTTTTAGCGCCCAAAAGTGTTTAAAGTGTAAAATTTGAGACTAAAATTATCAGTAATATCAGATATAATTAACTTCTCAGTATTTGCATCCTTTAAAAATTCTTTAGTATCCTTTCTTTATTTGCCTAACCTTGTGAAGGAAACACGTAGAAACTCGTCAAAAACGTTTTATAAGAAGGTCTCTGACCGAGCACACAAACCTGAAAATATATGTCTAACAACCAACCCGTCAAATGACTGTTTTACCAGCAACACACATAATTTTTAAAAATTTAATAATTTTATTAAATTTTAAAATTGAAAGCATGGGGGATTCCACTAAGGTTTATAACCACCTACAGAAATATAATTTTTAATTAAGAAATTAAATTTTCAGTTAAAATTTTAATTTAAATCACGAGCAATGAAAACAAGTTTACATTTCTGCCAATTTGCTTTTTCTCAGAGGGTTAACAAGATACAAGATTAAAATATTCAAATTATATAATTTCGAAATTCTTACCAGAATCACTCTTCCATAACACTTCAAAATAAGCTCTTGAAATATTTTTGTACAGTGCATTTTAACTTCATTTAGTTTAAAATAGATCAAATAGTAGATGCATTTAATAAAGGTGTACCTTTGATGCTTCCCCTCCGTTTCGAAATCAACTATCTACAAAAAAAAAAAAAAAAAAAAAAAAAAAAAAAAAAAAAACTTATCTAAGAACACTTCTAAGCGGGAAAATTGCACGAATGTCATTGGTTAAAAAGAAATGTGCAGGAGTCCTCATTAAATCGAATTTAGGTTGTATATGTGTTACACAGACTACAGACAGCAAGGCAGCTGCTATAGTTCCCGCCACCCTTATTTGAAACACTTTAGGGATGGACCGCCGTTGTAAAACACCAATTTTTATGAAAAACCGCCATCCCTACCGTTTCTTATTTGGTTGGCGGCGAGTATAATGTTTTGTCTGCTTCAAAAGAAATGATGGGTTGTTTATGAGTAATACATGTCAGAAAGATTCGTTAGAGGCCTACGCGATATTCTATTTATGATCTTCTTTCTGTAATGTTCTTTATAAGGATTTTGGTTACCATTTTTGATTCTCGTGAAGGTTGCGGGGGGGGGAGGATTATTCCGCACCCCCCCCCCTTGAAGTCTGGGGGGGGGAGATGATTATATCGAACAAGTATTTGTCAAAGTGGTATCTTGGACAAAATAAGCCATTTACATTGAAAATTTTCTAATTTTTTTCAACCCCCCCCCCCTAAAATTTCAATGACGCAGTCTGCGTCGCTGCCCCCCCCTGTAGGCACCCCTGATATATTATTTTCATTGTAGTAGTATGTTGTTAAGAAATGTTTAGCTTATCTTTAAGAGAGGGAAATATTACGTATTTATTATTCGTAGTATAAATGTATTTAGCAAACTGTAAGGAATAAATATTCAGTTGTTGGAAAAGAAAAGTTGGAACTATCACTAAGTGTCACTTCTGGCGAGTGGTGAAATGGGTTATAAATCCTATGCTTCTCCCTTATAGTGGGCACAATCCAAGTTAATTAAAATACAATATATAATGGTTACTGTGTCCTGGGGTTGTGGCTTTTTTCCCCTGTTGAGCAGTTGGGTGAAAGCGGTCTAAGAGTGACAGATTATGTTAGAAACCTATTCGTTTAGCTTCCACTCTACGTTTATAACTTAGTTGAAGCTTTTTAAAGGCTTCGGCCGTCTAAACGGCACGTAATTTCATTGCCTAAATTACAATTTCTACAGAAAGAGTGATGCATGAAAAAAAATAGCGCATTAAAACTAAGAGCTATTAAATACCTCAGAAAAAATTAATTTCATTCCATTATTATCGTTTAAAAGAAAATTTATTTTGGTGGTTTAAATCAATTTTTGTAATTCCATAATATAAATCACAATGAGATCATTTAATAGTTCGCAGTATTTGTTTAGAAAGACAGAGAGAAACTTTCATAAAGGTTAAACGAATAAAACAGATGCAATATAGATAATATAGACAGATAATAAATTTTATTGTATTGGGCTTTAACTCGTTTGCATTGGTTAACAAAGTAGGATACATTACCAAAAGAATTAAATCTATAAAAACACTTGAATACATAAAAAGAAACGACAAAAAGTAAACTAATAAATGATTTCATCAATTTTTAATAGATGTCTAAATTTTAAAACTGATAATAAATAATTATAAATATGTCATAGTTCTTGTTATGAAAACTTAGAGGACAAGCTAAAATTATATGTTCCCTAGTTTTATTTTCAGATGCATTCCACAATTTGCATGCATTGTCAGAAAATATTTCGTAAATTGATTCTTTAAAATATTAGCGGGTTTGATTACAACGCAAATGCATTATATTTTCGTTTTACTGTTGCATCAACATTTGAGGCTAGATTAATCCATTTTGCAAAATATTCCTAACAGAAGTTGCCCTAGGGCCGGATTTCTAAATAGGTTAAGTAGGCTGTAGCCTAGAGCGGCGAATTTGTTTTGAGGCGGCAAATTTTACCACCAATTAAAGCGGCATTCGGAACAAAAAAAATATTTTGAAGATACGGATATCTTTAAGAAAGAAAACAAATATTATAATTAACACTAGAGACGTTTACGGTTTACACATTATATAGTACTAATATTTCGTAGCATACATGGTCGCTGCGAAGGCAGCGACCATGAAGCACCCCCTTCTCTCGGATTTCGAAGTTGATTGTAACAGGGGCGGCAAATCCATTGTAGCCTACAGGCGGCAAATCTTTAAACCCGGACCCGTGCAGACCAATTAAATTTGCTACTGGAAAAACCATAATGAGACAAATTAGTCGTAAATAACATGCTTTTGCAAATCGTTCATCAGCCATTTTAAGTAAAGGGGTCCAATAACAAATGTAAGAAAAACCAATAACCAATTACAATGGTTATCTGCAACAACTATTACCTATTTCCAGACCACTTCGACTTCGTCCCCTGAGCCGCAGATGCTGGAAAAGCAGTACGCCAACATGCCGGCGGCCCTGCTCACCTCCATGAAGAGGGACAAGAAGCCCTTCACCTACACGCCGGGCGGGGTCAATTTGTCCGAGGTGCTCAACCACAGACTGCAGAAGAGGATGGAGAGGAAGAAAAAGTAAATATGGATAGCTTGACATATAATGCACGGCCTACTCAACTACTAAGGCCAAAGAAGCCCTCCCAAACCAATACCACCTAGATTAGAAGGCCGGCGAACTAAATGCTTGACGTGATATTACACTCTCAAAAATGAATGCTCAAAAACGACGAAATTTTTTCTTAATTTTGACGATCCGTTTACTAGCAAATGCTCCGAGTTTTCGTTTCCTCAAAGTGAGGAAATATGAATCGTCATTTTTATGAGGATTTGAATGTCGTTTAATCTGAAGAAATATTTCTTCATTTTTTTAGCATGTGAGTACAACAATGAGATTCAGTTTCCTCAAAATCAAGATACAGAATCGTCAAATCAAGATCGTAAAAGTGAGGATTCGCGTTTACTCAAAAGTCACGTGATAGTTTGACGAAACAATCCTCAAAATTAACGAAATGAGGCTTGAGGATTCATGAATCGTCAAAAATGAAAGCGTTATTTCTGAGAGTTTAGTGGACCGATTCTGTGGCTTTGACCAATGATCATTCGTGACTAGATCTTGTATTTGAATATATTTTTAAGATAAGATGAATCAAGATACGACGTCACCTTAACATACGACGCTGTTGGTCAGCAAATCGAAATTGGTCTACTAGTGTGACGTTGTGCTGCTTAGTTCTTCGGCCTTCTAATCTAGGTGGTATTGCCCAAACACGCTGGGGGACGGAAATTTTGACGTCATAGTTCTGAGTGACGTTGCTCCGAGGATGAAGATAACCTGCATCGAAACCTGTTCGGAACCACTCGTTCACGGCTGACTACATTTTTGTTGTTCCGAGTGCGTCCGAACTAGTTTCTCGATCTTCGGAACTCGGAACAGTGACGTCAATAATTCCGTCTACGCTCATGTTTGGGAGAGCTTCTCTGGCCTTGTTATTGAAGATGGCTGTGCATAATTGGAATATGAACAATTTTATTGTAAAGAAGATTGATGACTTAAATTGATGTCTTAAATAAATGTGCACTTCGTATATTTGTAAAAGATAAACAGGTTGTTTAGGAAGTTCAATGTTATGCAATTTTCCAGCACTTGGATTCATTCTGAACTGCCATTAGCGTTCTTGTTAAAGGGCTATCCAGTATCTTCGGAAACTTTTTAGCTGTACCATTTTCATGGTAAAGATATTTTGATCTTTTTTTTTTAAACTTTTTATGAGCGTCCTTATCAGTTTTTTTGATCTATTTTTGAGTGTAAAAACCCAAATAGATCCAGTTATTTTAGGACCAGGAATATGTCTTAAAAGTCCTCTTTAAGATTTGAAAATCAACCTATTAAGAAATACCATGCTGTCATCTATCGATTTATCATATTGAATTAACCCTCTAACAATGAGTATAGCAATACGTTGGTTGCTATTATCCCATTATATGTCTGTTGGTCGTTTTTTTCTTCTTGGTCGTTTTTTTTGTTTTTTGATATTTTGGCAAATTCTTCAGAGATTATGATAAATATTACATAGAATTTTGAGAGATATTCATCAAAACCGTTCAACCAGTCAATTAATATGTCGTCCGAACCCGGCTGGTGTCTTCCCCGTGAACCGAATCCCCATCCATAGAACACAGATGTTTGGAACTAAACAATAGCACAGCAATGGGGTGAAAAGGGGTTGTATATGTGATGATGTTAGTGTCTCTTTTGTTATTTATAAAGGAATTGCACGTAAATTGTCGGAAGGATTTTCACTATATGGTCTCTCAAGATGTCTTTTGTCTAAACTTTTGAGACACACTAGCTATGTGAGCCACATTGTACAGTCGCTAAGAAATGACTCACCTTTTCATATTGCAATTTACTTGAACCCCCTACCCGGTAAAAACCACCCTACCCCAACGAGATTTATTATACCATATGGAGATTCTGCACATGGAGATTCGGCCCACGGGCCACTCGGAACCACTCGCATGAACCACTCGGCTATGAGCAAAGCTTCTATTAATTTTGATGTCAATGGGTTATTCTATAATCTCCCTTTCCCCAGGTATAGCGAAGAAAGGAGCCACAGCAACAACTCGATGGATAGGTTGCCCAGGTTCGATGCCCCGAGGCAGTTGGTTGTCAGTCCTACCTACAACACACCCTTGGACATGTACTCCATGGAGAATGCCATGGAGGCTCTGGAAGTGCAGGCTGGACTCGTGGCCTCAGACAAAGAGTAAGTAGGGTAGACTGACCAGTGAGTGAACAGGCCCCAATGAATGAACATTTGGTAAATATAATTAAAAAAATAAGGATTGAAAATCATTAAACTATATCGATTGGCAACACTGACATCCTCCCATGTAATAGGGAGCTGACAATGGTTGGTTGTCCTGGTCATTATATCCTGTAGTTCATTCACTGGCGAACATGACGTCTTAAACGTTCATTCACTGGCTAGTCTACCCTATATGCTGTTGTTAGTTAACATAGCCTCTTAATCAGTAATCACTCGTCGTATTTTACAGCCACAGTCAAGTGACGAGCCAACACCTGAATAAGCATCCAACGCAACCGTTAAGGGCGACATTGTACGTAGTGTTAGGACTGTGAAGAATATTTAACATGCGCTTCCTTACACGGGGTATTATTCGTTGGACATTTTTGTCTGCACGGGTCGTTTATAGGTCGGCAGTTATTTTGGCGATGCCCGGACCCGAACCTGGGACCTTCCGCGTGCTAAGCGAGTGCGTAACCGACTGGGATTCCCAGCCCCTCTTAATCAGTAAAAAATGTAGTGCAATATTGCAAAGTAATCGGGAAACTTTCTAACTGCCACCAATATTTAGAGAGTTAAGTTACCACTGTATCAAAGTTATGGTTTCAACACAAAATTTGTAAACACACGTTCTAAATAAGGAAGGCAGAAAGATTTACGATTCCGATGCAATCTTGCACAAAAACATTATAACTATGTACAAAACTACACTGTAAAAATATCCCTAAAATTTATAATCACAGAGTGATGGTAAATTGGTGTAAATGTATCTATGATGTAAAATTTATTGTGTGGCGCTGCTGAAGCGTTTGTTTCACTGGTAGTGATTGGAGGAACCCATCTTTTCTGTTTAAACGTTATTGGAATAAGGTGTTAGTGTGTCTCTTTACGGCAAAAAACTATCAATTTGCTGTAAAATAAACATTACAGCACTGTAATGTATGAAAAATAAATAATAGCTAATACTTTATCTTGTATTTACCAAAATACTATTACAGAATTAATTTTAAAAACTAAATTTTCCAGACAAGTCTTTAAATGAAGAATTTAAAAAATATTGTATTAAGTTATTAAAAAAATGTATTTGCAGTCAAAATATTAATTTCTTTACATTATTTTTCTTGCTATCGATTCGCTGATTAAGCACTGAATAAAGTAATAAGAATTATTCCAAACTACCATAAAGAAGCACATGCTATTTGCATGATAAAGCAGACAAAATAACTAAATTACACAATCAAAATACAACTTCAAATTTCCAATTACAGCAAATTCAACCGTTCTGCAACCTTGCCGCGAAACCACAAGTTTGACGACATGAGCTTCGACGAAGGCCGAGGAGTCGCCCAGTCCAAGGCCTTCAAAGTGCTTCAGATCATCACCGACACGGACGAGGAAACTTCGGGCAGAGGTCAGGACATTATTATATTCAAATGCTGCTGAGTCATGATATTATTTTATTAGCTTCAATTGTATTACATAAAAAAAACTTATTTGAGGCATGAGTCAAAACTATTTGAGTCCTAAATAATATGCATTTAATTTAGTTGAAAAAGGCACTTTTATGTCAAACTACATACACTCTTAAAACGCGAAGGAGCAATTTTAACTCAGTCTGATTGATTTTCACTCCTCCAGTCTGGAAAATGCACTTCTCCCTTTGGAGTGGATCCTTTGTGTGTTAAACCTCCGACAGGATCACTCCAAACGAGTGATTTTAACTCTGTCTGATATAATATTCACTCCCTTACAGTGTCGAAAATGCACTTCTCCAACTGGAGTGGAATTTACTCTTTTGTTTTAAGAGTGCAAGTGGTTTAAATAAATCAATTGACATATTTAAGTGGGGACCGGGTCAATGAGGCTATATAGTTTTTATCTATCTTAGGAGAAAAAATAAAGGATGAATGTGTATTTGCAATTAACATCTACTCTTTTTCTACTGATGTATATATACTGATGGACCCCATGGTTCATAAAAATTTTGGAATAAACTTCGGGCAGAGGTCAGGACATTATTCTGTATATTCAATGCTGCTGAGTCATGATAATATTTTATTACCTTCAATTGTATTACATTAAAAAAAACATTTGAGGCATGAGTCAAAACTATTTAAGTCCTAAATATCATGCATTTATTTTAATAGAAAAAGGCACTTTTATGTCAAACCACACTCTCAGAAATAACACTTCCATTTTTGACGATTCAGGAATCCTCAAGCCTCATTTCGTTAATTTTGAGGATTGTTTCGTCAAACTATCACCTGACTTTTGAGTAAGCGCGAATCCTCACTTTAACGATCTTGATTTGACGATTCTGTTTCTTGATTTTGAGGAAACTGAATCTCATTGCCGTACTCAAATGCTCAAAAATGACGAAATAATTCTTTTGATTAGACGAAATTCGAATCCTCATAAAAATGACGAATAAAATTTCCTAATTTTGAAGAAATAAAAACTCGGAGCATTTGCCAGTAAATGGATCGTAAAAATTAAGGAAAATTTCGTCGTTTTTGAGTATTCATTTCTGAGAGTGTACATAAGTTTTATAAAAAAAAATCAATTGGAAGTGGGGACCGGGTCAATGAGGCCATATAGTTTTTATCTATCTTAGGAGGAAAAATAAAGGATGACTGTGCATTTGCAATTAACATCTTTTCTTTTTCTACTGATGTATATATATACTGATGAACCCCATGGTTCATAAAAATTTTGGTAGAAACTTTGGGTTAGAGGTCACGACATTATTTTCATTGCAACCTATGCTACTACTGAATCATTGTAATATTTTATTACCATTGATTGTATTTCATTAAAAAATTATTTGAGCCATGAGTCAATGACGTTTAATAATGTATATGCATTTAATTTAGTAGAGAAAAGGCACTTTAATGTCAAAATAATATATATAATTAGTAATATAATTCAAATGCAAATGTTTAAGATATTTTGGGTTTTACAATGTTTTAATTATAAAATATTTAAATTCTCAATTCTACTGCACTGTCGAAACTGAAAATATTTGTATTTTAAATCTTAGATACCTAAATGAAAGTCCTTGGAATCAAATAGTTTTAAATCTAAATCTACACTCTTAAAACAAAAGAGTGAAATCCACTCCAGTTGGAAAAGTGCATTTTCGACACCGTAAAGGCATGCATATTTACTCAGACTGAGTTAAATCACTCGTTTGGAGTGATCCTGTCGGAGGTTTAACACACAAAGGATCCACTCCAAAAGGAGAAGTGCATTTTCCAGTCTGGAGGAGTGAAATCCACTCAGACTGAGTTAAATTAGGGGTGTTTGTTTTATGAGTGTACACTCTTAAAACGAACGAGCGATTGTAACTCAGTCTGAGTAATTTTCACTCCTCCAGTCTGGAAAATGCACTTCTCCTCTTGGAGTGGATCCTTTACATGTTAAACCTCAGACAGGATCACTCCAAACGAGTGATTTTAACTCAGTCTGATTTAATATTCACTCCTTTCCAGTGTCAAAAATGCACTTCTCCTACTGGAGTGGATTTCACTCGTTTGTTTTAAGAGTGTATGAAATCAAGTATTTGGAAATCTAAATTTTTGAAATCAAATATTTTAAAATTTGAATGTTTAAAAGAGAATTCTATGGAAATAATAAATCTAATTCAAAAGTAAATCTCTGGAATTCTGGAAATAATACTTCAAACCTGAATCTCTGGAAATAATATTTCAAAACTAAATCTCCGGAAATAATACTTCAAAACTAAATCTCTGGAAATAATACTTCAAAACCAAATCTCTGAAAATAATACTTCAAAACTAAATCTCTGGAAATAATACTTCAAAACTATATCTCTGGAAATAATACTTCGAACCTAAATCTCTGGAAATAATACTTCAAAACTAAATATCTGGAAGCAACACTTCAAATCTAAATCTCTGGAAATAATACTTCAAAACTAAATCTCTGGAAATAATACTTCAAAACTAAATCTCTGGAAATAATACAAAAATGATACAATCAAAACTAAATCTCTGGAAATAATACAAAAATAATACAATCAAAACTAAATCTCTGGAAATAATACTTCAAAACTAAATCTCTGGAAATAATACTTCAAAACTAAATTGCTGGAAATAATACTTCAAAACTAAATCTCTGGAAATAATACAAAAATAATACAATCAAAACTAAATTGCTGGAAATAATACTTCAAAACTAAATCTCTGGAAATAATACAAAAATAATACAATCAAAACTAAATCTCTGGAAATAATACTTCAAAACTAAATCTCTGGAAATAATACTTCAAAACTAAATTGCTGGAAATAATACTTCAAAACTAAATCTCTGGAAATAATACAAAAATAATACAATCAAAACGAAATTTTTGAAACATACAATGAGTAAATCAATGTTTTGTTTCCCAGGCAGGGGCAGCAATCAGTTGCAGGAAGAGATGCGTTTCACGGGCATCCGCGACAGCAAGGCTATTCCGTCCAGGTTCTTCCAAACCCTGCAGAAGATCACTGGCACGGACGAGGAGGATGAAAATTCAAATGATACCAGGGAAAGAACGCGTGAGTTATTGAGGTTCTTTATTTTAAAAAATTGAAACGAAACCATGAGGTAAAAATCATAAAAATGAAAGTAATTCAAGATACTTTAGGGACAATATTTTTTTTAAATCGACATATTTTTAAAATTGTTTCCAAAAAAATACACACCTTGTACCAAAAAGCTTTTCGAAGAGGAACTTGAGTTCAAAACTTTAGCGAAACTGAATGTTCTCAAACTCCTTAGACAATTTTTGTTCTTAAAATCATTAAACTCTTTTCATAGATTATATGTGTCGGGAATTATGCACCTATTCACATGTTCGTAATTCACACATAATCGAACACTCTCATTCTTCTTGACCACGGACATTACTGGATGTACCCACTTGCTCTCACTTGGTTCAAACATTTTTAGTTCTAAAAGATCTGGCAATTTCCTTAATCTTCTTGCAGATCTATTGGAATGCGATATGAATGCCGTCTCTTGAGCTTATAAAAGATTAGATTCAAAATAAAGGAAAACACAACCAAAAGATAATTTTTCAATTGATTTAAGGTTTGACTCCCTTGGTGTCCAAAAAAATGAAATAACTTCATTCTTTCAGAAGCACCGAGGCCTGCAGTTCACCAAAATCAACAACAGCAGCCGAGACAAGGGTTCGCCCCCCAACAAATGCAAACCCAATCCAACTTCCAGAACAACGCGGTGACACAGTTTCAGCCGATGAACAACCAAAGGGTGGTGTCCAACTCGGATTCTTCCATGAGTAGCCAGTCGTTCTTGAAGAGGCCAGCTGCCTTTCTGCCCATGAAGACGGGTTCAGATCCCTTGAACAGGATCAAGCCGGTTCATCCACAATTTCTTGCTAACGGACCCAGAAATACGTTCGGTCCGACAGGTATAGTTATTCTTTGACTTAAAAATATAAATAAAATAAGGTTAGAGACTAGCCAAATACAAGTTTATAACCTAGATATAGTTTGCATCAATCACCATCATTTCTTCAAGCTGAAACCTTTTCAAATTCGTTAAGGAAGACCCGTATCTTGAAATCGAGGAGGAAAAAATTTTATTACATAAAAAAAATAGACATACTGAAGAAAACGTGTACCAGTTTTCAAAATTCTACGAATTTATAAAGCGATCCATTTTTGCAGTTGAAAAACCCTTATCTTCGAAATTTCTATACTTGACACTACGTTAAAATGCTTATATCTTGAAATCTTTTATCATTTCGTTACTAATTAAAAAGTCTAAGGCTTTTTTATTAATTTATAAAGAGTTTAAATTCTTATTCTTTTTATAATACGTTTAGTATATTCAACTGAACCAAAAAAAATGTCTTTTTTTTTGAATAAGTAGTCTTATTTTTCATAAAAAGCCTTTTTAAATTGAAAATTCATTTTTTTTTGAAAAATTTTATTAACATAATATATATATTTTTTTTAATAAAATTAGCATAGGGGAGGGTGGGGGCTATTGGGACAAATTTTTTTCAACCTCTGTATTTCAGCAAAAATAAAAGAATTTTAATTTCTTCTTTTACAGGCTCATAAACTGAACATTCATTTACTTAAAAAGTCATTCGACAAATGTTAAAACATTGCCATATTTTGGTTGCTGAGCATTTTAAACAAACATGTAAATGTCCCATTAGCCCCCATATGTGGGGGCTAATGGGACAGGGTGCAGGGCTAATGAGACATGCTAAATGATGCTTTAATAAAATATTTAAAAAATGGAAAATGAATCAGAAAATGAAAAATTAAAGCATATACCATTTAAATAATGTATACATAACAATATTTTATTTTTTAACACATTCGCTGCCACCAAATCATCGATTGAGGCTTCATCGATAGAGGCTGATGAAGTAGAAGAACATCCTGTTTTTAAAAACATGTTCGTAACAATGGAAATGAACGAACTATTCTTCATTTTCGAACAAGTACAAATGTCGTAAAATTGCAAGGTTAGGTTGAATTAACGTGGTTAACTAAAGCTGCACGACAGCTAGTCCTAAAAATACGAGGAAGTGTTCCTGGCGAAATATTACACTTCGCAATAACACAAAAACTGCATGAGAATTAAAATATATGTATGGAAATTCATCATTCATATCTGGGATTACTAGGCGGATGGTTGGTAGGACATAAATATGTTCAGGCTTGTGTACTTGGTCAAGGACCCGCATTACTAGGTGTCAATTAAATATCACACAAAAGCATAGATGAAAGAGCTAGATCGTGTAGTTTGTGTAAATACTAGACCATCATGCTTATAAAGTTTACAAACGAACTTGAACTCATAAAAACGGTTGGTGAAATGAACTTCCCTACATAATTATGGCTGTATTATATTTGTCGCATATAGGTCAAAGATACACTTCGCAATAACACAAAAACTGCACAAGCTTCATCACACACTTCTAAACACACATACACACTTCTAAAATCTATGTATGGAAATCAATCAGTCACATATGGGATTACTAGGTGGTTGGTAGGTAGAGATATATATTTTCAGGCTTGTGTGCTTGGTCAGAGACGCGCATTACTAGGGGTGTCAATTAAATATCACACAAAAGGGTCGATGACAGAGTTAGATCACGTAGTTTGTGCAACCACTAGACCATCATGCTTATCAAGTTTACAAACTAACTTGGACTCATAAGAACTGTTGGCAAAATTGCACTATGAATTTCATTAGAATGTGCTGTTATCGATGAATCGGAACCACGCGACTCCCTAAGGAGTCAGTGGCACGCAACGTGTTAAAAAAATTATTTCCCATTGAGAGATGAAATATCAAAGTTAAAACTCAAAATCGAAGATGCTTCCAAAATTTTAGTTGAATCACTGGAAAGGATAGTTTTACAACTGAATCTTTAGTTGTATAGCTAAATCTTCCAAAATTTATCCCAAACTTGTCCTCTTTTTCACGGTACAAGGATTTAAAAGATCGTATTTGTCTTCAAATAGCTTACCATCATTTGACTTTTTCAGATCATTCTAAAGAGCATTTTTATTTCATCGCCTTCTTTTTCATAAACCAATCCAACGAATAAAAAATAGCTTGCTACCCAGCAAAATTTACCAACAACAATTTATTTATCTTCACCAAGCTTTTTTCAGATGTAATTAATGAAATTGCAGGTGGAAATATGTCACCAAATAAGATACTTGAATTTTCACTTATTGTACGATGAGAAAAGTTCAAAAAGTTTAAAAATTAAGTTTACAAAAAGTTTTTGGCAACTTCACTGAATAAGATATTAGAGATTTATATAGATTCTTCGAGAGAAGCATACAAAGCTAGGTTTATTCGTGTCCCATTAGACCCCACTGTTTCTGTCCCATTAGACCCCACATTGTTGTTTTTTATAAATGACACAACACAGAAGCACTAGTACATCATCACAGTATTTGACCTATACTATCTTAATCTAGGATATTTCATCTATCTATAACTGTAGTTTAATTCATGGAAAGTTTTTATTCAATACTTCAAAAGTGAAAAACAAGGTACACTTTTAATAAACTTTCAATTCTCAAAAACAACAATTCTTCTCTCCACTTCAGCACATGCGTTTAATGGCTGATTTTTGGCTGTTAAAATGTGAAGTCTAAGTGTTACAATGCTGTAGTGTAGAAAAATTTGTAAAAAAATATATTTTTCCCAGCTTTAGGACCCTTGTCCCATTAGCCCTGCGTCCCAATAGCCCCCACTCTCCCCTATATATTTTTTAAAAACTCACAATTTTTTTGTTATCATTATTACACAGTTGTAAAATTAAAGAAGCTTTGAAGTTGTAACTTAAAAGGAAAAAAATGAGTAGGCTTTTAAAAAAAAAACTTTAAAATGCTTAATTTTTTTTTTCAAAAAAAAAAAATTAATAATTAAAAAAGTATCTGTTATAAAAAAAAATTTACATTAAAATGAATATACTAATATACGCTAAATGTATAATGAGTTTTGCCTTTTTCACACCAAAATTTTAAAAAAAAATCATGTTTATTCTACGGGTCTACCTTAATGTAGAATTGTAGACAAAGAAAAGTTTTACTTTTTCTACGTTATAAACGCTATTATATTTTTTAATGTTATTATTAGTGATATAAAAAATAAAACTTATTTGGGTCAACTTTTTAATTATTTAGTTCAGTCCAAATACTACTTGATTTCATAAATATCTTGACCATTTCAGAAGGGCATTCCCAGGGCATTTCAGAACCTTCTTTGCCACTTTTCTGCATTCTTAGTTTCAAACAATTTTATTTTACTTTCAGGTGGTACTGACTTCTAAGGAGCATTCATTTTCAAATATTTGCATTTATGATTCTTGGAACTAGTCGAACGGTAAATGAAGCAATTCATTTCCCCAAAATGAAAGTCTTTTAATCATTCACATGCACTATCCTGCATCTACCGCTGAATTGAATAACTTCAAAAAGACTTGATATTATGTTTATTCTCTTATTTTGGAGATACCACTGCTTTGCGCTGTTCAAATTTGGAAAACGTGCTCGAATAGTTGCTTGATATTTTTCTTATAATAGACTTTTGCTGGTTTACTTATGCAATTTAAACTCATGTTAAGTGTGTGTACAATCCATGTTCTAAATTCTAATTAATTGTGCTATTGTAAATTCAACGAACATAGCACAATGAAAACTATAATTATTTCTTTTTATAAAGTGTCACAATAACAGTTTAATATTTATTTTTGTTAAATACAACGAAATATGTGTCCATTTGCATACCATGTATTTAAAATTTCAAAACCAATCTAATATGAATTGTTCTCGATGTATTTGAGTTTTTCGCCAGATTGAGTTGTCAATGCTCAAGTGAAAATAACCCTTTATGATGTATATACTTTCATTCTGAGGTTTGTTATGTTTGACAAATTAATTATTTGAATAAAGCTATATGATACATAATATATCTAGCTCTTATTACATATATATTAACACGCATCACTTAAAAGTTCAAAAAATGTTAAATTATGAATAAAAACGGAATAATATAAACGATGAAAACAGTTTTATCATATTAACACATCAGTAGTAAGGTTAATTTAGATATTCATTAGTACAAAAAAACACCCTCACAAATTCATTAAAAAATATTAATTTTATCAAACAAAATAGTATTTTTGTGAATAAAAAAGTAAACTCTAAATGTTTATGTATCTTATTCAATTAATCTTTAAAATTAATAAATAAAAATAATTACGAATATTTATTAAAGACACATTGTTGCAAAGGAAATTGAGGGTACAACCATAAAACATGTATAATTATGAAGTTATTTATTACGAAATATATGATTATGATTTTTATTGTAAGTGACTATGCACTTAAACTAAGCAGTTATCCCTTTTTTTTAAATAAAAAAAGTTTTTCTATGTGTTGCAGAGTGAAACACAGTTTTGGGACTCGTAGTTTCGTTGCATGATAGAAAAAAAATAACATAATATCAAAATCTGTATCCTAGCTATCTCTTCAGATAATTTTAAATTAAATAAGTTCTTTAAAAGGAAAAGGTCGTTGTTCTATGTTACAAAGTATGACAACGGATATTTTCTACAAAGGCAAAAAATTAATTTAAATATATTCAAGTTATAGCTATTTCAAACTGTAAAATTTTAAACGGTTTCTAGACGAATTTTAATTGACAGACATCAGTAATACCATGACGTCCATTAAACGGACCTCACAATTATCATAAACATTCCATTTTTAAACGAAAACAGTAAAATACTAGTTTGAAGGAAGAAAATTATAAAACAATACGTTTAACAACATTCCTTAAATACAGAAAAAATATAAAATATATAAAAAATAAAAAAAGCATTGATTTTTTTTTAATTTGCATACCGTCATATAAGGTGTTTCCAAGTCATTTTACTTTATCTATCAACAAAATAAACCTTTAGCAAATATGTATTTGTTTTATCTCTTTTTTTTGTATAAAAAAATTTATCGATAAAAAAAGATATGACTTCACTCTTTCAAATAACAAAATAACATCAGCCTCATGACAAGATACACAACAATGGGGTGTAACTAAATTGGTTTTTTCATCCGTTTTCTTAAGGGAGCAAGAACTGAATGTTATTTAATGTTAAACATATTTTATATGAATATAAATATTTCCATTTATTCCAGTAAATGTATTACAAAAGTTCTGAATTTATTTTTGAAAATCCATCATTTCCGTTTTTCGATGAAAATCTATCAAGGTTTTACAAGTGCCTATGTGTCTACGTCAGAAAATTTCTCCCAAAAATTATATAGAGTAAAAGTCAAGTGTAGGTGTAGGCTCTTGTTGCAAAATTCATAATTCTCCAAAGTATAACTAAGATATAAGGTCCGGTGTGTTCATTGGCGATTTCGTTCTTTTGAATTGACAATCGTCAAAAGTCACCAATGAACATGCCGGACCCTCTATCTTCAGGGCCGTCTTAAACTAGCCTGGGGCCCTTGGGCACACAATAATCTGGGGCCCCTTTGGAAAATAAAAGAAAATCGAATTATAATAACATTTTTTTACTGAGTATGACCATTCATTATAGGTAATCAAATACAGTATGATATAATATGTCATTAATGATATTAGAATGCTGCTGGTTTTTGGTTACGAGTACGGTTTCTTTCAGAATTTCTGTTGAGCAAAATCTTTTATTATATCATCAAAGTCAATTTTTGGAAGGATATAACTTTCTATGCACATAATTGACAAATTACTCAGCCGTTCTTGTAACATTGTTGCTTGCAATACATTTTTTATTCTCTTAAGCTGCGAAAATGACCACTCTCCATACTACAATTGGTAGCCATTAAGCAAAGGAATATTGTTGTAGCAATTTCTACGTTTGGAAAAGTTTCTTCGAATTTATCTGATTTTATTAGGTTATGTAAGGTTGAGATATTTAAATCCGCTGATTGCTTTGCTATGTTTTTTAAATAGTAGCTTAATTAAAACATTCTGAATTGATCTCATCTGCATTATTGTCTTCATTATAAAACTCTGTAAATTCTTTGCCTTTTTTTTTAGTCAACTCACCAGATTCGATTGTTGTTAACTGACAAAGAAAACTAAATTGACTACCAATTTCTTGGTATGCGGCAGAACGTTTTTTTTTAATGTGTATTTAATGTGTCAATTATGGGAATGAAAGTATCTACATGAAACTTCTCCTTGCCTCTCAACTGTGCAGTCTCTGATGATCCTTCAAAAAAAGTGATATGTGTGCTGAGGGGCGAAATCTTTTTCTTTCAAAAAATGTATCTTTGTAGTCAGCATATGGATTTTTATCTTTAGCAGCCGTTTCGTACTGATCAAAATTATTGCCTGCAGTATACATAACTGATCAGTCATGTGTTATTCTGTAAACTTAGAATTGTTTTATTCATAACTCCCAAAAGATTATTCCATATTTCCGTTAGAAGAGTAGTCTCACATTTTCTCATTTTTTTTTCTAGGCTTTGGGCTTCCTTTCTAGTGTCTCCTGGTTAATTGATGTCACTTGCAATTGAAGACATGTGCCCTTATGGTAAAGACGGCATTGTCTATCTTAGTTGTACTTTGAAGAATGTGGGCTTCGCAACTCGACCTTTTAAATGATAGTTCATGTAAAACAAGCAATGATGCTTTCTAAAGTTCACACTGGGGGATTATTGTTCATTAATTATATTAATAAATATCTCATTTACTTATTGAAAAAAAAATAATTTTTTACTGTTGGCCAAATTTTTCTTGCATTAGAGTTTACATTCATCCAGCAAAAAAAAGCAAATTTATTTTTAAAGTGTATGTATTTAATGAGATATTATATTTTAAAAGCTTGGGCTAAAGTTACACTATTCGACGATATTTAATTAATAATTCAATTGATATTTGTGCCCATTAACTAAATTTGGTATTTTGCTATACATTTTATTTAAAACAATTATAATGACATTCAAATGGAATTTGATTACTTTCCGGCTACTTAAATTTAGTGTGAAAACTCGTGATAAGTCGAAACTGCAACCTGATTCTCCATCGTGTTACCGAACACCATCATAAAACAGTCGTTCTCTAGAATCAACTCCAATATCGCATACCTGTCACTATTACGAAAAAAAAGAACAATAATTAAATAACCTAAAAGTACACAATGCCACCTCTACTTGAATACTAGTTATGCAGACACGGAACTAGTGGTGACGTCAGCTTCCGCGATAAAACCCTTGCTGAGAGAAAAGGAGTTCTTTCTTCAACAAGTGGTTTACTCACTCTTCATTAAGGACTGCTTTGTGCAAGATGCCGAACTGCCCGAAGTGTGAAAAGCCAGTGTATTTTGGTAAGATTTTTTATAATTTTTCATGGCACAATTTTGAAGACCCATATTTCCGAATGCCACCTTACCGTATAAAAAAAAGAGAACATAAATTTTTAAAATTCGGTTTTTGAAAACTTAATTTGTACGACATAAGTTGTTCAGTACTATGGTCTTCATTTGTCTTACATTTTGCTTATTTAGGTAAAAAAAATGGTTAGGTTGTATCGCAAATTTTGTTGCTAAAAATCTTTAATGAGTTGATGTAAAAGAATTTATTTTTACGCTGATTCATTATTCTATTTGGTAAGAATTATTCTATTTTGGCCACTGTATTTTGGTAAAATATTTTATTATTTTTCATGGCACAAATTCGAAGACCCATATTTCCGAATGCCACCTTACAGTATAAAAAACGAAAAAATAAGTTTTTAAAATTCGTGTTTTCTATAACTTAATTTGTTTGACATAAGTTGTGCAGGACTATGGTCTTCATTTGTCTGACATTTTGTGTATTTAGGTGAACTTGAGCAAAAAGCTTATTTTTGTATTGCAAATTTTGTTATCAAACGTCTTTAATGAGTTTAAGTAAAATATATTTATTTTTACGCTGATTCATTATTCTATTTGCAGGGTCAAATTTAAGAGTGTACCACCTGCTGGCAAATTTTCATTTGCCACCTTAACCTTGTTAATGTTGGTGTAATGCGTTTGTTTAGACACAAAAAGGATATGATTCATTGATGTTTTCACCTTTTTAAAACAGAAAGTTTATTTAGTTTTTCATATAAAAGTGTAAATTTACATTCGAGCTTAATTGTAATTATAAATTAAAGTTTAATAAAGTTAAAGTTTAAGTAAATATAAATTGTAAATGAACTGAAAAGTTGACCCCTGTTTAAAATAGGCTTCTTTAAAAAAAGCTTTTGGATGCTTAAGCCTTATTCTATTTAAGAAAACGGCCCTTTGCAATACTTCTAATTCTTTAATAATCTCTGAATGCTTATGAAAAAAATAAGGAAATAAAATGTTAGAAAAGTCGATATTGCTAAATTTCTTATTTAAGTAATACAGGTTTATGGAAATAATTCGGAATATCTAAACTTTATGTTGCCGTATTTCACAAAATTTAGGTGAGAATTATTTTTTTTTAATTCAAAACCAAACGTTAAGTAGCCCTTAAGTTATACCCTTGGTGTGACTTCTCATCTAAACAATAAAATAAATAAGCACTCTTAATTACTTTTTCATTTAATAAGAATATTTTCCAAATTAATTTAGTTAAAATTGGTTATAAAATTTTTTATTTAATACATTTATAAGGCTTTGTTAATTTTGTTTCTGAGTTATACAATTCTAACAGTATTCTCAAGTTTGAAAATTATATTTCAGTTTAGTAGAATTAGCGTCGCACTTGAGCTACAAGATTGACGCTGGCGATTGGCCTTCTAAATTTGAATCCTAATCAAGTTACGTAGAGAATTTTAAAATAGTTATCATAAAATGTCGCAGAGTATCTATAACCGAAGAGATTGCACACATTAACAAAAAAGTCACTGTTGCGTAAATTTTATTATACTTTCGATGGTTTAAAACTATTTCATTTACTTTATGATCTTTAACCTGTTCATTAAATTTGACATTCGTTTACAGTTTACACCCGTTTCTTCTAACACTTGTTTTAACTGACATCATTTTGATAACGTCATTTAAACGTCAATAAGTTTAATTCTTTTAGGTTTTAATCTGTTAAGGGGCTTTGTGCTCGAGTTGTTGGTATGACGCTTCGCTTGAAACTCACAAATTGGTGTTGTGACGCAAACAATAGATGTCTCAATTTTAAAAAGTGCAAATATTATTTTGACAAAACCTTTTTTTACCTCTTAATACAAGAGCAAAATCCTACACGTATATTTTTATATATAATCTAAACATACTTTTCATAAAAATATATACTAAAAGTATGTTTTTCAAAGAAATTTTTTTTAAAAAAATTATGTTTATAGTTACTTAGGGACAAACGTTAAGAACTCTAAAAATAAACATTTTTTGTGCTATAAATGCAACAAAAAAAGGCTGTATCACTTATTTGTAGTTAACAAATTATTTTGACATTGTTGTTAATGCAAAATGCCATTAAAAATAACTACTAAAAGAATTATTTAAAAAAATGAAATAATTTTTTAAGAACTCTTATATCGTATTGACCCTCGTTCAACTTCATTTTTTTATAGAAATAAATGACTGGTACCTGTAACCAATATGTGAAAACTGATATTTGAATCTTCTTCGATTGGACCAGGTCGATTTCGGAACTAATAAACGTGTTAATTAAGAGGTAAAAAGTGGTCGCACAGAAAAGGAAAATGTTACATATTTTTACAAATTTTTCTTTCACTTCAAATTTCACTACCAGTTTCAAAACTACAAATTTCACTCGTTTTTTTTTAGTGTAACCGATTTACTTCTAATTTATTACCCCGTGTACACTCCTAAAACAAAAAAGTGAAATACACTCCAGTAGGAGAAGTGCATTTTCGACACTGGAAAGGAGTGAATATTAACCCAGCCTGAGTTAAAATCACTCTTTTGGAGTGATCCTGTCGGAGGTTTAACACACAAAAGATCCACTCCTCTAGGAGAAGTGCATTTTCCAGACTGGAGGAGTGAAATTAACTCAGACTGAGTTAAAATCGCTCGATCGCTTTAAGAGTGTAAGAGAGTGCACGTTAAATATCCTTCAAAGTCCTAACGCTGCGTACGATGTCGCCCTTAACGGTTGCGTTGGGTGCCTATTCAGGTGTTGGCTCGTCACCTGACTGTGGTTCTAAAATACGACGCCCGTCGCCAATAGCCCTCTTGTAGCTCTAGTGCTACGATAATTCAAAACCTAACCTAACCTTCTAATTTATTTACTTTGTTCTATAAAGCTGAGCGCCTTACATCGTTAGGGAAAGATTGGCATCGGGGATGCCTGAGATGCGAAAAATGCAGCAAGACCCTTTCACCTGGTTCTCACGCAGAGGTAAGATTAGCTCTACTAATTTGTTTTTAACTGTTTTAGTTTTTAATATTAGTTGCACTTGGTTTTGCTAACAAAACTTAAGGGGTCAGGATGGCCTAGTGGTTTGAATCATTAAGATAGCAGTCTGCGCGTTGTAGTAGGTGCGGTTTCGATTCCTACATTCGCCCTGGATGTACTTCCTCTCTCTCTCTCTTTCACTCTCTCCTCCCTCTCTCCCTCTCTTTCTCTCTCTTCTCTTCTCTCTCTCTCTCTCTCTCTCTCTCTTTCTCTCTGTGTATTAGTAAAAAATCTTTATGTGTCTGCGGTCTCTGATCAAGCATACAAGCCTGAATAAACAGGTGAACTACCCTTTAAAACTTAGACACGTTTTAAACACGTTGGTTGGTTGACATATATTTTCAGGCTTGTGTGCTTGGTCGCAAGGACCCCCCAAAAATGTAATTTTTTTTTTTTTTTGCTTATTTTATCCCACCTGACCTAGCGCAACAATTACAATGATAAAGTAACTATCTAGAGTCCGAAAGATGCGAAATTTAATAAATTTTGAAGGCAGAAAGAACATAATTTCCATCGGCTGTTAGCAATTTATTCAACAAGAGGTCTGATTGTTTTTAAATTGTAGTGAATAACAATTCCTTTTTTTTGCTAACAAAATATAAATAATGTGGGAAAAATATAAATAATTGTGTGTCTTATACTGAGTCTAACAGTTATGAAATATAATTAACCATTATTTGTTATATTATATTTTTTTATATTATAAATATATATTTTCTATAAATTACTAAACCACTATTCATTACTACTTATAAATTAAAAAAATTACTTTTTTATAAATTACTAATTAAATTACTACTTTTTATAAATTACTAATTAAATTACTACTTTTTATAAATTACTTACTATAAATTAAAAGAAAGACAAAAATACTCCCTTTTTTACTTTAATTACTCATTTTTATCACTTATTAAACACACAGTTTTCTTTTATTTATGCTAAATATCAGTTATTTGCAATAATATACCAATAATAAAATAACTAATGCATTTCATAGTTAATCGCGAGCATCCAAATAAATTAAACGAATTAGTTATTCGATATATGTCAAAAATTCTGTAGGATCAGCCAAAACTGCATTTACCAAAAATCGATGACCCAATGAGTTTTCCGTAATCAGCAATATGGCGCTAGCTATTTACTGAACGTTTATAAGTAGTAGTTGAGTAGGGGGGTTAAAATTTATTATTGATTGATTTTTGCTAGAAAATTGTTTTTTAATAATATGATTACATTTGTGTGGTATAAAAATAACTAGGTAATTTGTTTTTCATCATAAATAACTTTTTTAAAAAAAATCTTTAAATAAAAACATTACGGTTGAGTTGTTCGTGGTTGATTTTGCAATGTAGGGATTTTTTGTGATCATATTATTAACGCGGAATATATTTATCGAGTTAAATTTACTACTTGAAATGTTAAATAAAAAATTGTATTCTAAGTACCTTGAAATATTCAACGTTTCACTTAAAAATCCAGATTTAAAGTACTAGTCGTATTTCAAAAATAGAAAATTTTATCATTAATGTAATCTAAATTTCGCGTTATTCAAATTTGTCATATTTAAAAGCTAGAAAATCTTACAGAGAATACAATATTAATTTAACAAAGTTATAGAAATTTATATTAGTATATTTATGATTTATACTAAATTAAGAAATAAAGTATTTATAAATTTGTTTGTGAGTAAAATTTTTATTCTTTGTAGCATGAAGGAAAACCTTATTGTAATACTCCGTGTTATGGAGCTCTTTTTGGACCAGGAGGTAAATTGTCACTTTATTCGAAATTTTTGTTACAAACTTTTATTTACCAGCATTAAATTTTAAATTACAGTAATTTAAAAGTGTTCTGTTGAAAAACAGTCTATTATAAACTTTAAATTGCATTGAGAATGTTAACCCTCAACGAAATAAAAGCTCTATTCCCATTCTTTTGTATCACCAAACGTATTGTTTATTGTGGTCATTAAAAAATTGCTCATTCGAATTCCCTTAACGGAAATACAGTAGACGCCGCTTAATGTGATCACATCGGGACGAATGTGATTTGATAACAATAACCGATTGATTACAATACACGAAAAAAAGTAAACTAAAAGTTTACTTAAAAAATGATTTTTTTAACATACGTATTTAAATAAAAATTAAATTTTAAATTAGGAGTTGTTGCTGTAAAACTCTACAGTATATATTTAATGGAAATTAATGCACACTAAAGAAAAGGAATTACTAGTGAGTTGAGTTTTCTTTCATATTTAATGGTAAACTGTAGAAAACAATAATAAATGCAAAAGGTTAATTATTAACAGAAAAAGAAATCATCAACTGTCGATTGCTTAGCATTCTTCCGAACAAGTCATTTAAAAATAGCTCATAAACATGATGTTTATGGGAAGTGTTCCGCGCCGCTTTGTTTTGCACATCTAGATGTAAGATTCGAAGTGCTTCCCTCATCTGAGCAGGCGTCGGAATTTTGTCCTCGATAGCACTTTTGGGTTCATCATTGGCTTTTGGGTTCATCATTGGCATCAGAATCTTGTGACGAAGCTTGATCTTTGACACATATGGCTTTGCAAATGTCAATGTCCTCATCAGTTAACGGAGTAGAAGTCGCAATCTTCTCGTCGATCTTCATCCATGCTTCAAAATCCTCAGCATTCACATCGGGTTTTTTCGGGAAATTTACATATAAACTGATAACAATAAACGAACATTTGATTACAATAAACGATGATTTTTCAATGTATTTTGATATAAGCGGACGGGACTAAGCGATTTTGATAACATTAAACGATTGATAACATTAACCGTGATCACATTAAGCGGCGTCTACTGTATAAGCCTTTAATTTACAAAATTATCTATTGCAGGGGTTCCCAACCTTTTTTGCATATGCGTACCACTTGACTTTTTGAGAAATTTTAGCGTACCACCTGACCTAAATATTTTAATAAACTATAATATTTACTCTTTTGAACTAAATTCACGAGACAAATTCATTAAATGGTTAGATACTTGTTTATTTATATATAAAGTAAAAAGATTAAAATTGTATTAATTTACAGTTTTATTTATTACCTATAGGTCTACAACCATACAAATAAAAAGTTAGTGCAAACTCAGCAAAAAAATATAATCGTCATACAAAATATACTTGTATAGTTTTTAGTGCGAATATTGTTGTTTGCCTTTGATTAAAATATCAACATTAGGAGCAATGTGGAACTTACCTTCACTCTTACAAGTTCTCTTCAACACTTATTCTGCTTCTATGTTTATTTACAAGAGTTTAGAAAATCCACTCACATACAAGTAACTCCTAACAAATGGCATCAAAAATAACGGAGCTTAAGGAGTTTAAAGGGTCCTTGGTTTTACATCCGATCCAGAATTTAATTAAAGATCTCTCTTTAAAATATTTAATACTATGTTTGCGTGCTCACTGCTCATGCGTATAGAGCTTGTAATAGTATCGTGGTAGCCACATCACTCACGCGTACTACCTGAAATTTCCCCGCTTACCACCAGTTGTCCGTGTACCACCGGTTGGGAACCCCTGATCTATACATAAAAATTCTACTTTATTTGCATAAAAAATCCATTTTATAATTCAAAGCCAATCCTCCTTATGTTATATTTCTAATATTTAACAAATGTAAATTTGAAAAGTAAAATTGTATTCACATGCTTGTACACTTTTGCAGGTTTTGGCCGTGGCGGAACAGAAAGTTTTAAATATGCCAAATGATCGAATTACGTCATATTTTTACATTGTTTGTATGTTACTTTTTACACCATTTGAATTTTCCACAAGAGAAAACAACACAATAAACACATTTTAAACAACACCAGACCTGTTTTCTTTTAATCTCGTTCTATGGCAGTGTTTCTTATGACGTAACGCTCTTGTTTTACTTTTTCCTCGTATTGCGATTTCATTGGTACCATCGGTTTCACTTTCAAAATGACCGATATAGAAGAAAAGAAGCTTTTCTTCCTATACAAACCTTCTTTGAATAACCAACTGCATAGCAAGAACTTGGCAATTAAAAATTTTAATAAGTAAAATGTCCTTAGAAAATTCATTTTAGAATAACAAAACAAAAGCAATTCCAGGCACCAAATGACAACTAATCGTTGGAGTTGTGGCCATCCATGACGTGAAATAACCCCATTTTATTTGCACATTAAAAGCGATTGGCAAGGAAATTTTCTGTGCTCTTTGCTTAAGTTTATCTAAATAAACACATCAAAAGACAAATGTAGATAATTTTTAGAAATTTATATCAATACAGTTAAAAATTTTGTGCCGGGTTTCATACCCGGGTCTCATTTACCTGTTAAACACAACTGTTGTGTTGAAGCGGGTTAAGTGACAGATTCTATTACAAACATACTTGTTAATTTACATTTTTCTATTTTAAGTGCATTTTGGGTTAGTTTTATGGTTTTTGTTCTCATATAATTAAATATTTATTTATAACTGCAAATAGTCATGCGGACGATAAGTAATATTTATTTTATTGGTGATAGAAAATTAATGAAAATAATTGGCTTTAGAAGTTGAAATTATAGCTGGATGCTGTGTCTAGTGAAATCTATTCTAATGTATATAAATTTAATGTAGAAACGGTTGTTGATGTCACTTACTGTAACGAACCTAGTTTTTCAAGATAAGAATTTTAGTAAGCATTTAAGTAACAGGAAAGAAGGCTATTTTAGTTCTTTTAGAACTTCTTGTTTTAAGATATGACATCAGATACCTATATTTTATACTTATTGTCTGAATAACCAGAAGAATGTCATTCAACCCTTGTCTGATTTAACTTCATATAATCCTATTTTACAAATTCTTTTTTTAATTATATCTTAAATCATTTTCCCTACATTTTTCGTTAGTTCGTAAAATAAGAATATATATGGATATTAAAATATCATTAAAATAGGTTAAACCAGTTTAATTGGGTTGAATAAGCCTAATCCTTCGAACTGGTTTTTACTCATTTAACCTTTAAAATATCAAATTTTTGTATTCATAAAATGTATATCATTTGCATAACTATTTTAAAAACTGTAGTCAACAACCTCAATATATTTTTCTGAGTATAATTACGTTAAAAGACAGAAATGGGAGACACATTTTAATTAAAAGAAATTTATTGAAAACATCAAATAAAGGTCATTCGTATGAAAATTATTAAAATTCATTAAAACAATTGAAAATGATAATGAAAGTGTAATACATATGAAATTTGTTAATTATATTAATATGAAATGAAGTAAAAAGCTTACATTCAATTGAAATAACAATTTTATGTAAACCAATATTTACTTTAAATTATAGTTTAAAAAATCATAAATGAAACATACTTTTTAAATTAAGTCATAAAACTTTTTTAAACTTTTTTTTTTAGTTTTCGCACATTTGTTATGTCATGTTATTTCATTCACAATATTCAATTTTTAATTATTTTAATGGTGAAGGGTTTGAAACTTAAAACTATGAAATGTATTGCAAGATTGTAAATTCCTTAATACTATTGCAGACAATTAATCTATGTACAATATTTTTATCATTGCACCAGACCAAACCAAACATTTTCTAATTTTGATTTTTATGACTTTAGAAGTCTTTATTAATGTTCATGAAATATCCTAAGTGGAATTACATTATTTTTGTGCTACCACGAAAATAATTTTAAAATAGTGTTATGGTAATGATTTGTGTACAAATTTCAAAACTAAAGAACAGAACTTAATAAAAAAATAATACTAAGCAGATTACATCTGTGATTCGTGAACAATAAAGTGTTAAATTTAAATAAATTTAAAGAGCATTTGCAATCATCAGGTAAATATTTTATTTTGTTATTTGGTGTGAAACTATGAATGGCAAATGTACCATAAAACGGTAAGAAAATTTTGCCTTGCTTTCAACATTTTAGAGTTG
Organism: Hylyphantes graminicola; assembly: GCA_023701765.1. Taxonomy (NCBI): domain Eukaryota; kingdom Metazoa; phylum Arthropoda; class Arachnida; order Araneae; family Linyphiidae; genus Hylyphantes; species Hylyphantes graminicola. The sequence goes on from CM043118.1 coordinate 33,259,322, forward strand.
GTTGTAGATTTGGGTGTAAACCCTAAATAAGTAAACACTAACTTACGGTTTAAAATGAATTTCATTAACTAAACTTTACTGTTTTTCCATTGACAGCAAGCTACGAACAGGCATAATGCCAAAGACCAATACGAGTCAGTAAATTGGTCGAGTTGAAGGATTTTTTAGAAGACAAGCTTCAAAAAATGAGCAATACATGCTAAATTCGAGTATAATACAATTGCCTTCTAAGAACAGGACATGGGTCAAGGTTTAGTAACTTAGAAAGGCACTTTCACCAGCATACGAAACACTCGCAGATCACCTCATTTATACATCAGATCCCGAAGAGTTAAGAAGGATTCCAAAATGAAGATTTACATGAACGTAAAATGTAAATTAAAGTGTTCCAAAACCACTGTCGGGCGTTCAAGAACGGCATTCTCCCTCGTGCCAACAAGGCTGTCCGCATCGATCGAAACATGAGTGCTGTGAAGACACGCTATCTCGCAGAGTGCTTATCAAAGAACCATTTTGTCGCGCATCATTCAAAGATGTCCAAATCTGCAACAGAAAACCGGCGTTTGCATTCATTTGTGAATGGAAAACGAGAATCGATTCATCTCTTCGGGACCTGAGGTATCGTGGTAGAGTTTTTATGTTGCTACTTACGTGCTTTTGTACATCAACATCCAATATCGCTCTTATTTGCACGAAGTCTTTTTATAGCGGGTTATTCATTAACCCACTATTTTCTAAAGTGCGCCCCTTGATTCTGAAGATGAGGCCGCGCTTATCAAACTCTGTAGCGCACTCTTTTTTTCAGTGCTATCCATCCCGTGTGCCGTCCTGTATCATTATCAGTACATAAATCAACGAGGACATCCAGCACCAGCTGTGTGTTTGTGATTCGGGAGGTTCATATACTGGAACGTTTGAAACCAGAACGAGCATCCGAGCTCAAAAAGTTCTGCTGCAATCACGCCGAAGGAATGAATACATCCAAAATCTGTCCAATGGAAACTTCCAATTAGTGTCATATTTATCATATTAAGTCCACCAAGAGCAGGGCATCATGGACTCGCTGAATTTCTGGAGACTATCCTGCTGAGTGGTTTGTGAGAGTAACTGTGCGTCATGTCTTTCAAGAAGCAGTAACCAATAAATAACGAAGTGGATTCAATCGGTTAAACCATAAGTTTTTAACTTTCGTAAATGCGCGTGTGGTTCTGTAGGATCAAGAAAGCGTAATTTTCGATCTTCAGTAGGCGAGCGGGCATCAGTGGAGGCACGAAAAAGGCCATTCCCAGCCATCAGACAGGATTCCAAAAATTTTGTTTCGAGAATGTCTGCTTCCGTCGCGGAACATCGGCACAGTTACTCAGTAGGTATTCGAGCAGGGCAAACGTCTCTTTGTGCAAATACCAGACTAATCTGCTAAAGTCAGAGGGCACGTCTAAAGGCATTCAAGATTAGTCCAGCAACCCAATTATTGTAAATTTTGTTTCAAAAGCTTAGCTAACAAAATGTTTTAAACCGTAAGTTATATCTGTTTCAACGATTTGAATGTCGTAGAACTGAGTAATATTTAAGTGTGAAAATTAGCCTGTATTTTTGTTCGATGATCCGAAACTTTGATGGTAGTTCAAAATACGTTTATTGACAATTGCAAATAATCCTGTTACTGAAAGTAATATTTATTAACGAGTTTCTTTGTTTAATGCATATATTTTAGATTGAAGATTTGTTGATTGTAACCCGCAATTCAAAAGGTAGGTTTCTGCTACCTTTGTTCAATAATTAAAATATATGATTTTTTAACTAAATAGTAACGAATTTCTAAGTTGGTCTAAAGACTACGAGTATGCAATTGCCTATGCAAAATTTAATCTGTGCAATGGAAATCATAACATTTACATTATGGAATGACTTTTAGATTGTCGAATACATTTTACTACTTTAGATAAATTTTAATTTAAGTAGTTTTTGGACCAATAATCACTTGGGAAACCAGCTGTAATTTCTTTAAACCTAAACGTCAAGTAATAAAAATAAAATTTAATACATTTACTTTTTATATTGTTGATATTAAAATTTAGAATACGATCCGAATCTGTTTTGATGATAAGTTAATTTAGTATTTATCAAATATTGTCATGACGTAACAAACCGGAGTAACTCTGAGTTCACGACGCGTTTTTTTTTTTTCATAGCTTTCCTTTTGGTCGGCTTTTGGTATTTTTTTTCATTATTTTATAACATAACAACAATTAATACACATGAGAATGAATAAAAATTCACATTGAAAGACAAGTTATAACACTATAATAACGTAGACTGAAAAATCTAATTGAATAATAAGCAATCAATTAGTTAACTTTTGCACAATTATTGGCGAAAAATATGCTCCAGTCAAATAGTACTGAAGTTAATGTTACATATGTATATATTGAATTCGGAAGAGTAAAACTATCCAAAATAGGTTTATTTTCGAATAATTCGAAATTTCTTTAAAAATATGGATTTTTTTTACAATTGAATTTTTGTGTGCACAGTCGAAATTCAATTTCAATTGTTAGTTAAAGAATACAAAATATTTTCAAGTAGTTTCGATTTTTAGAAATAGTTTTTTAAAAAATTAAAAGTTAAAACACTCGTATTTTAGTTGAATCAATGTATTTGCATCATCACAGTTATTCTGATCACAGTTAACTTTTATGTAATGAATGATGGGTCGAAATTAAATAACCATTTATTTGCCTCAAATGCCGTTGATGCATTAACTTTTCAAGACAACTTTCAATGGTATGTGAGTCAAAAAAGACTTTGGTGGACTAAAAAATAGTCAAACAACCGGATTTTTAGATACTTCGGATATTAACCATTAGGATTTTTTTTAATATTGTTAAAAGCATTAATCATTCCCCCTTAAATTTTTTTATTGAAAGAAACGGTTTATTAGTGGTTAATCAGATTGTTTTCGAGTTTTCCCAATGAAATGTTATTAGGAATTCTCCGAACCATATTTTTCGCCATAATATTATACTCAAAGTCAGTTTACTTGTTAAGAAACAGAAATAAAAAAAATATCACACAATGTTTAAAGGAATAGAAAAAACTCTAATAATATAATGTATAAATAGTGAAACTTCTATATATATAAGAACATAATACACGTGAACAGCGTTCTAACTACGAAGAAATTCATGCAAATGAACGAGATCTTCGCAGGACTAAATTCTTTGGAATAGTAGCTGTAGCTGGACAGAGCGTCAGACGCTAGTCACGATGGAAAAAGAGAAGAAACCACGCTTAATTTAAACCGAATTTCAAAAGATAGATAATAAAGTATCGATAAAAATGGAAATAAAGTCACAGTTTAAAAGATGTATAGCGTCTAAGTAAAAAAAGATTTTTAAATACTTTTCTAATTTATTATATTTTTCATTTGAAAACATGGATATGAATGTATATAAAATTAAATAAAAACATCGAATTTTTATTTTAATTTTAATAGTAACAGGTGGTTATGAAGTTAACTACTTCCTGTTACAAATTAAGATTTATTAATAGTTTACTTCGAAGAATGGAAAAGCTAATTATGCCAACACTTTAAGGTGACAATGGCTCAATTTAGATTTTTTTTAAATTGCACTTCAAAGTCTCATGCAATTATCATTATCATACAAATTTGTGATGATATTTAAAAAATGAGCATTTTGATTTGTGTTGCATTTTAATGAAAGAAGACACAATTATCTATTCAACTGTGGTTTCACGCTATACAACTGAAAATACATATAACATACAACATTTAACAAGTTACTTAACAAAGGGGAAAAAATTGAGCGCAAAATAAAATTCATTTAAGGCAACTCCATATCCATGTCTATGTTCAAATAAATCGAAATATTCTGAAATCTTTTAACGACAAAACAACTATTTCCAAGAAAACAATAAATTTTCCTAGCGTGGTTAACTTGGCATCGATATCTAAACCTATTAAACACTTCAATATTTAAACACATATTTTAAATGTTGTAGCAGTGTTTTGAAAAAAATATATTTACAATTTGTATCTCTTTTTAAATCGATCGCCACGTAGTGCCTACCGAAGTAATGTCACGATTTGTTAACAAAGAAATGTGCTTTTACAAAATGCATCGCCTGAGAGTGAATCTAACTACGAGCATTGTTACTTAATCTATTATAACTGTTCTTGTTTCAAAGAACAGTGTTGCCAACTGCAATGTCCAATTCTTTATAAAGAATTCCACATCTAAGGCAATGGGGAACATAGTCCCAAAAGTCATTGCGAGCTCTATCAATAAATATATTTTCATTAGAGTCCAGATGTTTTTATAAATCTATACTTTCTGGTAGAATATTAGGGCATTAAGTTCACATGCCAGTTACTTTTATCAGACAGTCATACAAATTTTCTCAGTGAAAATAGGATTTTTTGTATAGTCTGGTAAATTATCTAACTAAATGAAAGGCAGTTTAGAGTGACTATCCGTTAATTTTGATTAAAAAAGTGGCATTTTCAGAGGGGACTTCACACGGTCAAGCAGAAGATACACAAACAACATACATTAAAAGGAAAAAAACCGTGGTATTTGTTTTAAGAAGATTTCCGGTACCTATTGGGAATTTCTTTGAACAAACATAGATATTTAAGATAGTTTTGATTTAATTAAATCCTTTGAAAAAATCAAAGTTTACTTAGCTTCAAATTAATTTTAAATTGCTTCCTGAGTTTATTAAGGGAAATATGAAAGTGTCCACTCTGGAAATTTGAAAAAGAGTGGACACCTTGAGATAAAAGCCGTTTCGGCTTATTTAAAATAAATAAAATTAAGATACCATATAATCAATGAATAACTTAATTTGAAAGTAAATGTTTTTTAAAAGAAACTTTAACTCATACTCCCTTAAAATTAAGCAAATAGTATTGGAAATCTCCGGCCACAAATTTTCACAATGAAGCTTAACATTCTGAATGAATGCTTAACATTTTATAAATGTCAAAATCAAGAAACACACTGCAGCATTCTGCTGTAGATGACGTCATTATAATCATAGAATAAATTATAGGAAGATTATTTATAAAATAAATAAATTTAAACTAAGCTTTACAAACAACTTTAAAAACATCAACTTAAAAAAAAATAATACCTTTGAACAAAAAGCTAAACATTATACAATTAGCAAAATAAATCAGCAAAATAAAATATTTGAAATTAAAAAAGAACAATCAACCCGAATCATCAATCAAATTTTTAAATAAAGTATGAATCTCTGACGTCAACCAGTCACTCGATGCTACTACAACAACAAGCGAAATCTTCGCCTCGTTTACCACGCTGAGGGCAAACGAAACATTTGTTCTCTTAAGCTTGCATCCATCAAAAAAAGAACTCAAGAATGGCGGTTGAAGTGTGGTCCAATGGTGATCCTACTTGACCAGGAAGATGGCGGCGAACAGGAACGCCAACAGTCCCGTCCAGTCTGGTCTGACGAAGTTGGAAGCGTTGCATCCGTCCTGGTCACAACTGCAGTACTGGATGAGGACGTTGAATGTTCCTGCGCGCTTGAAGCAGTCTGCGCTCTCTCTGTCGGTCTGGCCACTGAGCCAGCCGCAACCCCGAACGAAACGATAGTCATTCCTCACTGTGGAGACAAAGAGGTACAGAAAACAGAGTTAAAATTAAACCCTGAAACTTAATAATATTCGAATTTTGTTATGAGTATAAGTAAGTGGATAATATACTCAAAACTGAATACTACTCTAAAATCTCAGTCAAGTCCTTAAAAGTCATACACATTCCAAGAATTCAACAACTTAGAATACTGCCGTGGTCAGGTAAACTGCAGAAACTAACGCATTGACTTGGTCCACTGTGAAAAAAACTCAAAAACTCTAACCTGTAACTAAGTGTACTTGAAGACTGAATATTTCAAAGCAGAAATGGTCCAATGGATTGTTGTTGTTTCTGCAGTTTACCCACCTCGGCAGTATAGCTCTCTTACGGGTGGCGATCAGATGGCATATGTGGATTAAGCCATGTTCTAGAATTAGCTTAAATGCCACTGCACTTATGAGCCTGAGTCAGAAAAGACTTTCCCTAAATGAAACCAGAAGTATCTTTTCGACTGCCAACTCAACCTGCAGCCTCACCTGAAGTTAAGGTATGAACTAATACATCATTAAAGAATTGATTTTTTACTTGACATATTTGCAATTTCCAAATTGCAGCGCTACTGTTTCTTAGTTACGTACTATTATTAAGTCAATTATTGATTAATTATTGGAATATTGTATTTTAGCGAGACCTGATTCGTGTGAACGAACCAATGCAACGTCAATTATTGATTTGTTGACTTGGTATATTCAGTATTTTACTGTCGAAAATTTTTACATTTATTATTATTGAACTCTAGTCAACAGACTGTAAATTTCAGTTACTTTGACAACAAAGTTAATTATTATTTTCTTAATATCGATCAGACTTGTTTGTTCCTTTTTCTTCGTATAATATTTTTGGTTTCTTCCTATTTCAATAATTAACTTTTTCAGCAATTATAAAAATAACGTGTAATTCCAACAGTAAGTGTAATTCCTTTAAATAATAATGCCGTGAATGCGAATTCTTATTAATTCTATTTTTATGTATAAATTTATGTTCTGAATAATTGCTAATTTTTCTCGTGTTCTTATGAAAATAGAATGAAACTTATTTATTCTAAAAGGATAACTTAGTATCGTTGCTAACTTTTTTTTAAAAAGTTATGCCAAAGAATTCTCGACCATAGACAAAAGCATTATGTCTAATGCCATACCAACTGGACAACTCCTGGTTTTTAACCTTAATTTATCTAAACTTATTATGATAGTTATGCCCAAGACTATACCAACTGGGCAACTCATGCATTTACCCTTCATTATAACTTTCTGTACGATACAAACGAAGTTCTTTGTTCTGAATGATAGTTAATTTTTCTCGTGTTTTTATGAAACTCGAATGGAATTTATTTATTCTAAAATGATAATTTTTTTGTTAACTTATTAGAATAGTTATGCCCAAGCATACGCAAGACCACACCAACTGGACAACTCATGCCTCTACCCTTCATTAACTTTCTGTACGATCTTTCGAAGTTCTTTGTATTGAATGATAGTTAATTTTTCTCGTGTTTTTATGAAACTCGAATGGAATTTATTTGTTCTAAAATGATAATTTTTTTGTTAACTTATTATGATAGTTATGCCCAAGCAAACGCAAGACCACACCAACCGGGCAACTCATGTCTTTACCCTTCATAACCTTTCTGTATGATCTTTTGAAGTTCCATGTTCTGGATTATAGTTAATTTTTCTCGTGTTTTTATGAAACTCGAATGGAATTTATTTATTCTAAAATGATATTTTTTTTGTTAACTTTTTATGGTATTTATGCCCAGGCATACCCAAGACCATACCAACCGGGCAACTCATGCCTCTACCCTTCATTAACTTTCTGTATGATCTTTTGAAGTTCTTTGTTCTGGATTGGATTATAGTTAATTTTTCTCGTGTTTTTATGAAACACGAATGGAATTTATTTATCCTAAAATGTAATTTTTTTCTGTTAACTTTTTATGGTAGTTATGCCCAAGCATACCCAAGACCATACCAACCGGGCAACTCATGCCATTAACCTTCATTACCTTTCTGTATGATCTTTCGGCAGACCGAGGCTTTCTGGTTCGGATAGTGTTCCAGTTCTCTCTGGTCGCAGTCCGTGAGGGCAAATGTCTCGTTCCTGAAGGGATCTCCGCAGTTTCTGTCGTAGTGGGAGTTGCATTCCCAGCACTTGATGGCGCTGCCTGCAAGACGACAATACAGGACTTTAAGGGAAAAAAAAAGAATCTAATAGGCATAATATCCTACGCAAAAAGGTCTGCCCGATGCCTAGTTAATATAAAATTTAGAAGGGTAGTTCACAGATCAGCACTTTCATAGTAGGCGCCACCCAGTAAAGAACTGGTGACATTGGTTTTCTTACGACTAAAAACCTAAATTGAAATGAAAGAAAACTAACAATACAAAACTTGCATATGATGAAAATGAATATGATGTAGAGAGTTAATGAGTAATTATTTTCAAACTATTATTACAAAAAGCATTTTGGGAAATATAACTATTATCAAACTCACATCAGAGAATTTTAAAGGTAACAATTAATATTTCTAAGTTTTTATGTTAAATTTTAGAAGCAGTAGTCCAAATTTGAATTTTTAAACCCCTATTATTTATATTCTTATTCTTTATGTATAATATGATCCTATTAAAATAACTATTAGGTTTCTGGCAAAATCTCCGACTATGAAAATGGATGACGGAAAAACAGACATAACCTTTTTAAATCTTCCACTTCCTACGTTATAAACGTAGGGCGGAAGCTAAAACTATAATTTTTTACCTTAAATATTATTTTCTCCCCCCCACCCCACCTCATCTTCCCTCCCTACCAAAAAGAAACAGGAATAGAACTCCATGCATTCTGATTCACCTCACCTGGCAACGCCCATTCAATAGTGGTAGTACTTCTACCCCTTCCCCCCTCACCTGCAGTATTAACTTTGTAGTTGGTAATTAAAAAACTTTTTTTTTCGAATTAATTGAAATCGATATTTTCTTCTTATTAAATTTCCTTTGTCTGTGTTTTCTGTTTATCTACTATTACTTGATATTTGTAGATACTGGTTCTACCTACTATCACATTCACATTAAACTTTCTTCCGAAACCCGAATCCATATTTACCAAGAATTAAATTGAGCCGTTTAGATGGTGCCACAAATAGTGTTTTTCAGTTCCGGCAAATATGCTGAGTTCAAAATTGATAGCTCGAGCTATCAATTTTAGACTCTCATATTCCAATCAACCTGAGCTCCCTCTTAATGTTTAAGTTCCTGAGATTTAATTTATCCAGTACCCACAACACAAGCAAATATATAATTTCCAATTTGACTCCTCTCAACCATAAAACCTGGATAGGGCTCCAACATTCTGACTCACCTAGATACGACCATCCAATCAGAGCAAATGTCCTCCCCCTCCCCAATATCCCTGGTTACCATGACAACCATCCACCCAGACGGCCTGACTTTCCCCATGTAAAATCGATCCCTAAACCGACCAATGGGAGGAGGGTTTTCAAAAATGAGTTTGGCCTTTTGGCAGAGCCCTCTATTTCTATTTTTAGTAGCTCCTTTTCCTAGAATGTCCTGGAGTAATAAGGGCGTAATGATCTGGGTTTTCGAAATGTTCGATTGGCTATCTGTAGAAGGACGTCCTTTTTTTTTTTTCATGGAGAGCTTAATGATGTAGTTTTATGATTGTTTAAGAATGAGGCTGAAAAGTGCAGAATAGTTATTGAGTTTTCTTTATAGTTTTCTTTCTTTTTTTGTCTCTAAAATGCTTTAATGATGGTATATAAATTGGAATTTTTGAATTGGAGAAGTTCTTTGAAAATATATCAAACATACACTTTTTGAGCATTAGTTTAAATTATTTAGTTTTAAATTAAGTTTAAAAACATTTAAATTTTTTATTTAATATATTTCAATACTTTAATTTATTTTCTAATTCATCAGTTGTTAATTTTTCCCTTCGTTATTTTTTTTTAATTAATTGTTTGATTTTGGATGGCAAATTTGTTAAATTTTGATATTCAATAAAATTTAAACGTCATAGCTCATTTAAATGCAAATTTAAATTAAAGTTTTTGTTCATTTAAATATATTTAAAGACAAATTACTGAAAAGAATTTGGAAACTTAAGTATTACTTCAAAATATTCGTATTTAGACAGCAAAAAAAATAACATGTGCTTTATAATACAACTTGTAAAAAATATATAGGAAAATTACAAAAGTTGGACAATTGTCCTTCTTTTTAAGGCACAAATATATTAAATTCAATTTTCAAGTATCATTCATTTACAATTTCAGCAAAGTCAAAATTTTAAATTAAATAATTTTATAGTGACAATTTAAAACCTACTTTAAACTAAATTTAATTTTCTTAAAACCATTTTTTTAATTATTTCAAAATATATATTTCGATATATACAACAAAATGTGTTTTAAATACCATTTTAATGTAACGATTATGATTATAATTTATCTTAATTAACGATAGGATGAAGAAACATAAAAAAATATGTAATTAAATAATTTTTATCCATTCATTGGATTTCATCGAAACTTGAATTACTTTAGTCAATTATTTAGGTTCGATGAGGTTGAAAACGAATCCTGGTGGCAACAAAAATTTAGTCATCGATCAAAGTTAAAATTTATATGTTTACTTTAAAACTTTTTTTTACGGTGTTTCAATCGACATACGTTTCACATCATAAGTGCCAACAGAAATGAAGAATGAAAATCCATTCTTTCTCTAGCCTTGTGGAATCAATGAAATGTGAGAAGAGTGCACCATTTTAAGAGAAAAAAAATGTTGCCACTCAACTCCTGTCACCACTCAAAACGGGAAAGATGCCCTTCGATACGACAGTATTTTCTAAGAAAACTCTTTTTTATAAAATTTGGAATTCTGTCTAGATTTTTAAATATTGTTTGTTAGAATGGAGGTTTTTTTTTTGTTGAAAAACTCATTAAGTAGAAAAAATATTTAATAACCAAATAATTTTGAAACTTTTTTAACATCATTTCATAAAAACTCGACCGAAAATGACATCAGGCAAAACAAAATGGACGCCGTAAATTTTATATAACTTCAAAAAGCATTTGGGTGGCAACGCTTCCCAAAAAACTTTTTCAAAATGATGTTAATGTGTCATTTTTTCTATTAACTTAAAAAAAAAATATTAATTCCGTTCAGGAAGATACTTTCCATTTAGGCCAAAATTTTTAAGAAACAGAATTTAAATTTCGTATCAAAGGTTCGTTTTTGCATCTTGAAGTATTAATGGATTTATAAATTACTTTAATATTTAATATTCTATATTGGATAATAATTCCATTTAAGATATTTTAAAATTTATTTTTAATCAGATGGAACCTTTTCCGAAATAATTTCACCTTCAAACAAAATGGCCGATGGAAGACTTTTAGGACGCTTCCATCGGCAGACGATTTTTTTTCCTTAAAGTTAATTTGAATCATAACCGTACTCACCTGTATGGATGGTGAAGGCGAATGTAACGAAGAGAGAGGCCCAGAAGAAGAAGATTCTTCTACTGCTTTCCTGGGAGGCCATGTTGTTTTTGTCCTACGAAAGATGGAGGCGGCGAAATAGAAAATGGAGTCCGGTCACGCTGCAACGACCTTGCAGCTGTTAGCAACCAGAAGTTGCTATCCAGTGGCAAAGAAGCTGAGCGTTTCCTTTCTCGGGCAGATGGTTTTTTTTAGTATTTCTTAGCCTGGACGACCATGGATGGTGTTTGGAATTTTGTTCTGAATGAAACAAACTTCACAGAAGTAGATATGGAGGTGCCCTAAATGGGAGGGTTGCGCTTGGTGGGAGAAGGGAGAATGAAATGAGAGAGAGAGAGAGGGCTGGCGCATGCGTTCCGGAAAGGGGGAGATCCGTTAGGGGTGCGAAAGAAAAAAACTGGGCATTGTGTTTTACCCCTTTATGCTTCACAGTAGAATTGTAATCATCTGAATCAATAAAAACCTGTTCTTATTCCAAAAATTGAAAATTCGGATAATTCATTTTTTTTCCCCAAACAGATTAATATGTATAGTTCACGTAATCATTGCATGTATTTTGAAAAAGCTAATATTTAAAGAATCGACTTTTAATGAAGTGAAACGGTCGTACTTTTACTAATTTAGCTCACGAATGGATGAATAGATACATCAAAATGATAGTCCTAAATCGAAAAAATGTAGTTCTATTCTACTGTATTACACATGAGGCAAGATAGCCAAGTAACTAGAGAGAAGAATTTACCCTACTAAAAACTAAAAGAAAAAATTCTTGAGTGTTTGAAATAAAAAGAGTATGGTAAGCATAACAATAAATTGTAATAATGAGACAATGAACTAATAACGGGTATAAGTTTGGGGAGGGGGGTGTACCTATCATGAATAGTTAAGAATGGGAACTATATGGACTGTATCAATGTTCTCTAAGCTGGAATTTGGAATAAAATGAATATTTGATACAACAATTTTTCGTTTAAAGCATAATTAACTGAGGAATCAACTTATCAGAGATATATTTTTCCTATTGAAAATCCTGAAGAATTTTATGATTCAACTTCAATTAAGCAAATAAAATTATAACTTACAAAATACCAACTTATCCGCATCATTTCATCAAGCTACTGAATAACTTCAGGGTTTTCTGTAGTCATCAGTGTCCTATTTGAAAACTGCTGTTAAACTTCCTGTGATAAAGTTGAATGCAAATTACTGTTGAATCATGCTGTAGGAAGCTGTTTACACTTAGGCTTTATTGTTAAGTTGCTGTGAAACTTCCTGAAACAAATCTACAGGAAGTAATTGGGGTGTATCAATGTGCTCCAAGGACCGATGTGCCTTAACTCTTCATAAATTTAATTTCGCATTTTACCTAATCTAAATGTTGAAAAAATATTGATAGTCAATGTCTTGTAACAATTTTGTTACAAAAAACGTTTTCAAATAATTAAACTTTGACTTAAAATCTTTAAAAAAATTAATTCTATCTATTTTTATAAAACAAAATTTAAGTTAATAATTACGGACTAAGTGCGTTACCTCTTCCAAAAATTCGTGTTCTTAAAATAAACTTCGACCTGTTATTAAATGCATTTTTAAAGATAGTTTAGATAAACATATGCCGAAATACGTCTGCAAAAGCTTAAAGTTCATACAAACTGAAGTTTGATTTTTCATTCACAAAGTAAACTTTTTCTTGTGCGAGGCTTTTTTCTTTTTTTTTTTACTTTAGGGGAAGGTGGGTTACCTCGGACCTATTTTGACTTTTCAATTTTTAATTTCTTAATTACTTGCAAAAAGTGAATAGAAATATTTTTACTAAATACTTTATGTTGTTATACACAACATATATTTATTTTAACATGTTATTTAAATGATTTCAACTATTACAAAATTAAATACAGAAAATTGTAAATAGGACCAAGGTACACCACCGGCGGTGTACCTTGGTCCAACCGGTAGTGTACCTTGGACCAATTATTAACAGGTAGAGAGACTCGATTTACAGTCCGAAAACCAGTATTTATTAGCCACATAAAATTCTAAAATACATTTTACAGACTACTCTTATTTCTAGCCAAGATTGTGGTGATTGGTTATGTTAGGTCAATTGGCTTAGTAAGGGGTTTTATTGCCTTAGTTTTTTTAGTGCCCGTTTGGCTTTTTCAGCTGCAATGCAATCTTTCTCTGGTGTATCCGTTAAAATGCAGCATAAAATTAAACTGTTATTTCATGCCATATAAAACATTTGGCTATCTTTCTGTCTTAAATTTGAAAAAACAACTCAAATATTCTCCCCCTATGTTTATACAACTAGGCCTAAACGTAAAAAGGATGTTCTGCTTAGATATTTATTAAAAAAAAATTCTTTTTAGATGAGCATGCAATAATTATTTTCTATGTTATATAAATATGGTTAAAATTTTATCGGCTTCCATAAATCTAAATAATTAACTACAAAAAAAAATCTTTATCACACCAAATAAAAATTTCTTACAAATTTCCATTTTTCTAGATTTTACAAATCAGGGTTGCATATTAAGAGCTTACAATACTTAATTTTTCAAAGGAAAAAAATTACTTGAATTTTAAAATGGGTTTTCAACAATCTGAAGCACAAAAGACCTATAGTAGCGTACCTAGGACCAGTCCAAGGTACACCACTTGTATTAGGTTCGAGGTACACCACTTGGATTTTAAAAACAAAATAGTTAATCACCAAGTTAAGGTTTGACTTAACTTAATTTCAAGCACACTGTTTTATAGCTAAAACTTTCCTTTATATCGCATAACCATTGTTTCTGAATAAACACTACATGTTTGAGTAAAAAATACACTAAAGAATCTGACAAAAATTTACTTTTGAACTGTGAATTTAGTTTTACGAAACCTCTTTAATAAATTGACCTTTTAAACAAACAGATAGAACTTCACTGAGATCCCTGGTAGCAAATACTTTAACTGCATGTGGTGTTGTTTCAATATCTAAGCTAATCGAGCTAGAATCAGCATAGGTTCGAGGTACACATACGTCCAAGGTACACCACTTACCCCTAATGTTCGTTAAAAAAACTGAAAGTTTCAAAAGTTACTTTTATAACAAATGAATGAGTTTTTTAAAGTTTTGGTTTAATTTATACTGCAATAGAGCTACACAAGGGCTATTGGAGACTGGCATTATAATTTTAAACACCATACATTTTCAGAGATAATACTTTCATTTTTTGACGATTCATGAACCTTCAAGCCTCATTTCTTTAATTTTGAGGATTGTTTCGTCAAACTATCACGTGACTTTTGAGTAAACGCGAATCCTCACTTTTACGATCGTGATTTGACGATTCTGTATCTTGATTTTGAGGAAACTGAATCTCATTGTTGTACTCACATGCTCAAAAATGACGAAATATTTCTTTCGATTAGACGACATTCAAATCCTCATAAAAATGACGATTCAAATTTCCTCACTTTGAGGAAACGAAAACTCGGATCATTTGCCAGTTTCGGAATCGTCAAAATTAAGGAAAATTTCGTCGCTTTTGAGCATTCATTTTTTAGAGTGTACAAGCAGAAATGTCTTTGAAAAACAACACCAAACCCAAACAACCAGTTTACGAAAATAACCAGCACGCCTCGAGCATATCCCGATGATTGGTGCCCGGATGAAGCCTGGATCGATATTTGGATCTCGTGAATGTCCTTCTGCAACCCCTAGTTCAGGGATTTTTTTTAATGCCTGGGTTTCAGCGTCCTGTTTCTGTTGCGTAGGCGTCGACATTTTATCATTGTCATATTCCAGAATATCTCAGGAGAAAATTCGGATATTATAATATCATGTGTCTTGTATTTGTTTCCTCTGAAATATATTACAATTTTTTTAAGAATAATTTAAACTGTAAGGGTATTTTTCAGTGATATTATTATTTTAAATAGATACCACCTTAAATATTTGGATCATAGTTATAAAAAACTAACATTTAAAGCTTAATATTATTGATTTTGATGGAATATTTTGAGTTCATGTACGTTTTAACTACAAGTATATAGATTATAAATTCAAGCAAAAGGAGTGAAAAATATATTCCGTCTTTATTTTATTCAATAATTCTTCATTAAAATTTGGCATATCAAACAAAAAATTTTAGAAATAAAATCGAAATAAGACTCAAAGCACCAAAACCTCAAATAAAGCTACTACCACCCTAATCAAAATATAAAAGCTTATATATTCGACTAAAATATCAATGGTTCATTTATAAAAAATAAACCATTTTATTTCGTATTTTTTTTATAAAAAAAATCAGTTCAAATGCATATTAGAATATTAGCTGAATTTTATACCCTGTAAAAGTTGTTTCTCCTTTATAGATATTTTACTGCAGAGAATCTTCTAAAAAATAGTTTGGTTGCAGGAATTACTTTTTAATTGCTTTTTTTACAAAGTAACCCCTTACATTTTTGTAAAACTTAAAAAAGAACACTCAGTCATTAATTTTTTGATGCAGTTACAAAATATTTTTTTTAGGTCTTAAAAACATTTCACGATGTAACAATTAGTAGACTTTATAATTAGATATCACTGAAACTTAAGGTCAAAGTTAACGTGAATTTTGTTTCCTGTGAAAGTTGTTTCTCCTTGAATATCATGTTGCTGCCGAGAAACTTCAAAGGCGAGACACGTGATAGTTTCATTTCGCTTTCTAAAAATCAGCTTTTGACAGTTTAATAATACCAAAAGAAAACTCAGCTGTCTTTGTATTAATAAATAAAAAAAATTTGAATGACTTTTATGACGTTTCAGGGTAAAAAATATTTTTTAACTGGATTCATAAATATTATTTGAGGAAATACAATTTTTATATGGTTCTCGTCGACTTTAACAGTATAAGTTGTTTCTCCTTGAAAAAATTCATGTTACTGCGAAGAAACTCGTTAAATAAATGATATTTGAAATTATATTTTCAGAGGAGATTTTGGATAGTTTTGTAGGACCAAACGAAATATCAGTTCTTGTTTACATTTATAAAACAGGACCAAACGAAATATCAGTTCTTGTTTACATTTATAAAACAATATATAAGAATTATGTAACGTTTCGTGATCTGAAATACTTTGCAGTTGCATACAGTAATAATATTTTACGTACCGCAGTCTTTGAGGTCGTTTTTTGTCCATGGTAGAAGTTTTTTCTCCTTTAATGCAGGTTACTGCAGAGAAACTCAAAAAAAAAATAATGAAACACGAGACAGCTGAAAAAAGTTATTCTACTTTCAATTTTTAAGAAGCAGCTTTTGGTAGTCTCGTAAAACCAAAAGAAAACTAGGTTAATGTTTTTGTTTGCATTAATTAAATAAATAAAAAGCGTTGAATGACTTAACAGGGCGTAAAATATTTTTATTTATTAAACTCAGAGATATTATTTAAAGAATAATAGTCTTTTATGTTTTCGGTAAAATTTGTTCCCTAAGTTGTTTTTCCTTCACTGTCATGTTACTGTGCAAAAACTCCTCAAGTCTAATGTTTAAAATTTTACTACTGTATGTCATCAAAAAATCATTTTAGAGGAGTCAGAAACTATACACAATTATTTTATAAATGCTTACAAAAATCAATTAACATGTCGTTGTATGTCAATTAGTTGTAATTTTTTCGATCCCCTCTAGAAGTTGTTTCTCCTATAGTGTCGTGTTGCTGCAGAAAAACTTTTTTAAGGTAGGCGAATACCCAAAATTCTAAAATTTTTACTATTACTTTAATCTTTTCCAAATTTCGCATAGTGATTTCAAATAAAATGAGCAATGCTTTTTTGACAATTTTTTTATTTAAATATAATTAATTTATTTTAAACGGTGTTTTTCACCTAAAAAAAGGTATTTACGCCAACACTTCTAGCTTAAAAAGTTTTACATTAATTTACCTGAAATTTTCTACAGATGCAATTTCAATATATATCTGTGCTATAAGCCTCTAACATCTGGTGCAAATATAGTAGTTTTTTTTTAATTTTCAGGTGTAAGTTAATCGGGAAAAAAATATTTTTTTAGTTAAATTCATGACATTTTTCTTAATAACTTCTTTTCTTGCAATTTGTATGTAACTCTAGAGGGTCATTGCATGTATTAGTTTAAAGGGGAGAATTTAGCAAATAATTAATGTTTATAGGAGGAAAATTCAATGTGATAGATTTGTTAGCGTAAACCTTTTTTTTTTTTAGTAAAAAACCCCGTTAAATTTTTAAAAAAAATTGCCTAAATAGCATTGCTTATTATATTTGAAATCACTATGCCAAATTTGGAAAAGATTAAAGTAATAGTAAAAAATTTAGAATTTGGGGTACTCGCCTACCTTAATACGTTAGTTAGTGCCAAACTTAGTTTTCTGTTTCTATTGAATAAAGTCACTTTTGACAGTTTTGTAAGACAAAAACTATTACTGCATTTTATTGAATTCTATTGGTCTATTATTTGTAAAATAAATATATAAGGATTGAGTAAGTGAAGTTTCGCATTTAAATATTGTTTATAATTTACCCTTTCAATCCCAATGATTTCTTTTCTATACAGCTTTATTTTCTTTGTATCATAAGATGGAAGAATCATGTCTTTTGAAGAAATAAATAATGTTTGTTGTAGTTAAATAAATAATGTTTGTTGCAGTTAAATGGCAATATGAAAAACATGTTAAAAATAAAATTAACCCAGAAACAATTTTATTAAATAAATTGGCTTTTAATTCTTCATTCTTGCTTTTTTAAATGTTCGAAGACTTAATTATAACTATTTTTAACAAATAAAGTTTCGAAAATTATTGTTATAATTTATTCTGAAGTTATGAATGTTTTTCACCTAAATTTAAGGTCATTCAACGTCTTATATTGAGATAATTAATGCAAAGAAAAATCATTAACCGGGTTTTCTTTGGTTTCATGAAACTACCAAAAGCTGTTCTTAAAAATTGAAAGTAGAATACATTTTTTCATCTGTCTCGTTTCATTTATTTTTGGAGTGTCTCTAAAAATTAAGATTCTTTTCCCCTGATTTTCACCACTTTATTCTGGATGCATAATGAGTCTATTTCAAAAAAATTATATTTTTAAAATAAAGAAATAAAATGTTGGATTTTAAATGATTAATTAAATGCAGATAAAAAAATATTTATTATATTACCCACTATTTTTGCGAAAATGGTTAATTATTTCCCCTGTAGAAGTTGTTTCTCCTTTAGTATAGAATTACCGCAGAGAAATTCCTTCTTTTAAACGAATTTAAAAGTAAAAGAATATATTTTTATTTTTCTTCTAAAGAAGCGAG
Organism: Hylyphantes graminicola; assembly: GCA_023701765.1. NCBI lineage: Eukaryota > Metazoa > Arthropoda > Arachnida > Araneae > Linyphiidae > Hylyphantes > Hylyphantes graminicola. Next base: position 33,277,828 of record CM043118.1, read on the forward strand.
TTTTGTTAGATTAAAAGTAATCTCAGTTGTAGTTATTTTTATGCATTAATAAACGTGAATAGAATGTTTATGTGGTTTTCCTAGTTAAGAGATTATTCTATGATATACGGCAATTAAATTATGTTTGTTTTGTTGTTACATAAGTCAAGTTTATCCATGTAGAAGTTATTTCACACCCAAAATCAACTTACCACAGTTCAACTACCAAAAGGGAGAGGTTTGATGAAAATTGTGTAAAACAATTATTATTATTATAGCTATTGTTGTAAAAAGTTTTATTTTTAGTTCGTTTTACTCCTCGCATAGGTAATTTTTCAGCCTTTTTTGTGGTTTTGCAGACGTTGTTGTTTTAATAGGTTACTGAAATATAAATACACGTATTTGAAATTTAAAAATCTTTCACTTTTAGCATGGCATATTGGTTCTTAAACGAAGTATTTTTTTTTTTAAATTTTATTGAACAACAGGCAACAAGTTTTGAACCAAAGTGCACTATTAAATATATTGATTTTCAATGTTGACTTGGTTTTTTGAATATTTTAATAATAAAAAACATGTAAAGGAGTGTTGATAATAATATGCTACTTATTGCTACCATTTACTGTGACGAATTTTTCATTATATTTATACCTTAGCGACGATGTAAATTTGTAAAAACAGAAAACATCATAGAACTTTAGTTATCCAAATCGAAAACTAACAAGCTTTAGCTGATTAAGTTTTGAACTAGTTAGGTATTAACTATTAGGTATAACTATTGGAAACTGGTAAGGAATTAGATTTATTTTGGACCAACCTTGCTGGGCCTCTGGCCTGTTGTTGGTCGACAATTTTTGTATTTGTATTTGTATACATTCCTTTTCTTTTATTTGAAAGAAATTTACGTATTTCTGTTCTTCTGTAACACTTCCGAAACGTATTGTAACAGGCAAGTTTTAAATCTTTTTTTTTTTGTTAGAATGGTAGCTGTTATACTTTTAACCAGTCTGTCTCTCCATTTGACCTTTATGAGAAATTCTGTTGTAATTTATGCTATATTAATCCATAAGAGTTTTGGAAAATAATTTTTTGTTTTAAAAAAAGACAGATTCCTATTTTTTTAAAACATTTTGTCTGTTAGCTTGTCCTTTTTATGACGGCCTATTATAGTTTCTGTTCTAAACTATCAATTTAAAAAAGTGCCTTTTTGTAAGAAAGGTATGGCATCAGATACTAACTTTTATACTTTTTTTTTCATCTATCTGTCCATCCATCCTTACTATAAAAACTTCGGTTAGTATTTAAGTAACAAGAAAGTAGGGTAGTCTCGTTCTTGTTTTTATTTTATTTACTATTTTATTTTTTAACTTAGTATAACTTACAACTTTAACTCTTTTTATTAATTCAAAAACACAAAATGTTTTTAAAGTATAAGATTTCCAAAAGTGTAAAAATGTTTTTATTTATAACAATAAATGGAAATAGCAACAACACACAGTACAAAATACAATAACACCGAAATAAAGACACTCAATAAAAAAAAGCCTAGCTCTAATATCCTTATATGATTTGTGTTTTCATTCAATAAAGCTAAAAATTATGAGTTGGATGTAATGTTTATTTTTTAAACTTAAAAAACCGATTGATTAGCCACAATGTTAATCAGAGTAACTATCACAATAGAAAAACATGTTTAACAAAAGTTTCAAATACTGCACCGGGTATAAAATATTTTCAGAAATATTCATCACACTGTAAAGCTTTTATTAGTTAAATAAAAAGAAGATATTATTGATTAATTTGTTTTACGTAACTCTTTAAAGTCAGGACAATGTCGTAATAAAAAATAATACTAAGGTTTTTTCACTAAGATCATGATTTGCCCAAAGAAAATATCCAATAGCCGTCGTGTAGCTCAAGTGCAACGATTATTCAACTCAATCAACAAAAAATATACTAACCAAAATATTAAATTTGAGATAGTTAAACAATAGAACTATTTTGTGCTTTAGAATTTATTTTATAAATTGAAACATTAGATTATGTAATATGGAGTAACAATTTGTGCTTAGTATACCATTTCTCATTATAAGCTCAACTTTGGCATTCGATTTCTCATATTGACATTTCTCGTTTGGTTCTTTTCACACAAATACTACCTATATATTGTAGAAATACATATTAAGATATGTATATAGAGAGCTTAATACGCGTAGAAGCACTACATGAAGGCTGTGAATTTAAATTTTTCTACCAAAAGAACCTTTATAAAATTTACATAAAAATTTATTCGTTTCAAGCGAAACGAAAGCACATTTCGGTCATAAATTAGTTACTAATTTTTATCACAAGGTTCATTATCTATTTAAGGTTATGCGAATACCCAAAATTTCCCAAAATTCTAAAATTTTTACTATTGTTTTCATCTTTTCCAAATTTGCCATAGTGATTTCAAATATAATGAATAATACTATTTAGGCTTTTGTTTTTATTTAAATATAATTTATTTATTTTAAACGGTGTTTTTCTACTAAAAAAGAGGTTTACGCCAACAAGTCTACCACATTGAATTTTCATCATATGAACATTTATTATGTGTTAAATTCTTCGTTTTGAACTGATTCATGCAATGACCCTCTAGAGTTACATACAAATTACAAGAAAAAAGTTAATAAGAAAAATGTTATAAATTAACCACAAAAAAAGGATTTTTTTCGATTAACTTACACTTGGAAATTTTTTTTAAAAAAAACTTGTATACTTGCACCAGATGTTAGAGGTTCATGGCACAGATATATATTGAAATAGCATCTGTGAAAAATTTCAGGTAAAATAATGTAAAACTTTTTATGCTAGAAGTGTTGGGGTAAACCCCTTTTTTTAGTTGAAAAACACCTTTTAAAATAAATCAATTATATTTAAATAAAAAAATGCCCAAAAAGCATGGTTCATTATATTTGAAATCACTATGCCAAATTTGGAAAAGATTAAAGTAATAGCAAAAATTTTAGAATTTTTGGTATTCGCCTACCTTAACAAACACTTCGTATTTTTAAAAGATACCCAAGTGTGAGGAGTCTACTCACACACAAAGATTAGTTTTTTAGCATATACTTTTACAAATGCACTGACTAAAAGTTAAAATGCCAGCTAATTGTAAACCCTATAGAGATGCCGAATGCAAACATTTCCAAAAAACTAGTTTATAACACACTAATGTATGTTAAAAAAAACATGTAATTCCTGAACTAATTATTGAATTCATGCAAAGATTTATTTAAACTTTTAAACAAAATCCGATAATTTTTGTTACAAAAATAAATGAGCTTTTTGATTAAGTTTATCTAAATAAACGCAATATAAAAGGAGTGACGACCATTGCACCAAGCAATTAATGTAGGATAAACTAAGTTAGCCGAAAAACGTTTTTTCCAAATAAAAAAGCTAACGTTTTTATTCTGAAATGAAGGTGTTTATATTATTTATAAAAATGGGTCGATAATCGATTAAGGGGGTCCAGTACCCAAAAAACACGAAAAATGCAATTTTTTTTTTATTATTTTTAAAAAATATTATTTGAACATTTCTTAATATTTTGAAAAAAACAGCTTCAAATTTTATGCATTAGCTTTTGAGTTATTAATTTTTTAATGAGACTCACCCTCCAAGTATCCTATCACGGATCTGTACTTTAAATGCCCGTATCTCTGTTCGTGTTTTTTAAATTTTAGGATAGTGAAAAACACTACTCCTCTTTTAATATAATACATAAAAGGTTTCTGTAAATTTCTATAGCATCCTAAAAGTATAATGAACAAAACTATGCATTAAAACTCTTCATTTATGTTGTCGGTATTTTTTTTTTTAAAATTCAAAGTTCAAATTTTAGGTTTTTAGTGAATTTTTTTGATAAAATTTCGAAAATTATTTCTTTAAAAAAAAGTTGAATCTTGATTAAAACTTGGATGCATAGTTTTGTTAAGATATTATTGGGGAACTCATATAAAAAATTTGGTAATAAAAAGTCGAAAAATTAGGGAGGAGTAGAGATTTAAAACTTGTAAATAAATTTAACAAAAAATTATTTTTTTAAAAATTTTGAGTCAGTTTTTAAATTTTTTTTTTTTTGCTAATAGGTTTTATTAATGCATGATGCACCAGTGTATAAAATCTGAGTAGTATAACTTCATAAATAAAAAAAAAGTTGGGGAAGGTACCGGACCCCCTTAAAAACACTTAGGAATTTCCTTACGCTTTCTTTCATATTTTTCAAATCCCTGTATTTGCTTATCACAAGGCACCGTCATAGTTAAGAATCATTAAAATACTCAACTGTTTTTACATTTTCAAATAATTTACCCTGTATATTCAGTAGCAGTCTTAAATTAAAATGCATATGGTATCACATATATACGAAAACTTTATGTTATGTAGAGAGCAATTGTTTGCTTATAAATAGGACACAATATTTTTTAGAATGTTATAAAATGTGAGCACATGGTCTCCAATATTATATTTATGACACTACAAAGAGCACAGATCTATTACTTTTTTGTGAAATGCATAGATGTCATCCTTGGACGGAAATCGATCAGTAATAGGCAGTGGTGCTTATGAAGATCTAAAAAAAAACACTTTAAAAATTTCCAATATATACAACAGAACCGACAGCTTGTTTCAAACATTAATAACAATTCATCATGAATAACAATAAATCATATTTAACACACACACTTTGGATTTCAGACGATAATAATACAGAGAGGTTTTTCCAATGAGAAGATTTCACTTTTTAACCTGTTTGGATCACTTGAGCTAATTTAAAATATACTTAACACTCTAACTACGGGCGTCGACTGACCCGTAGACTAAGAACACTCTAAGTTTCAAACTCTCATTGGAGAATTTCTACATTGAAATTGACATAGAAACTAGCGCGCCCCCTTTGTGTCTAAGGGAACTAATGTAATGGTTTCTGGCTGTCTATTTGCAGTCACCTTTAGGAGATTTAACAGAGCCAATGACATCTCATAATTTGAAACCCTTATCAAGTGACGATAGGGATCTATTTTTGACTACAACTTATTTTTGAATATATACAGCTAGTCATTGACTTTTATATCCCTCGTAGGCCCATCCTCAAGATATTTGACCTTGTGCTTCTTTTTCTCCATTAATAAACCTACAGACTGACTACGCTTGTCATTTTAGACATGGTCCCCCAAAGATCCACAAGTGATTCGATTGAATAACTCGTCAAATATTCATCCAAATGTAACAAAAACTTAGATTTAGGGGTTTTCGAGGGTTTTTCACATTTCTAAGTAATTAAAATTGGGTGTTGCTATTGAAAATTTTAAAGTTCGTAACATTTTTAATATTAAGACGGACCCTTATGCAAATTTTGTGTCATGCAATTAACTCAAAATGTTATTTGTTCACATAGTCAAAAAGGTCCGATGTAAAAGGATGACTAACGGTTGAAATAATCACTAGTGGGTAACTTTTTTTTAACAGAGAACATTACGAAGAAACAGTAGCCCTACAATTGAAAGTACAATTATGCCAATCAACAAATCAACCTTTAATAGTGTTTTAGTTGCTTTCGACACGTTAGAAGAGCTAGGCATTAGATTAAGTTGCTGGTCTAGAAGATTTTTAGTCTACGGGTCAGTCGACGCCCGTAGGTAAAGTGTTAAGTGTTTTTTTGTAAACGACACATGAAAGTTGAAAAAATAATTAATTTGTTCTTTAATTTAATTTTTTCGAAACCAAGTAATCTGAAGAAAATTCTTAATTTTTCAATCAAATATGTAGCAAACGATCTTTTAAACACTTTTTCGCAATTACTGTTTTTATTTAGCAACAGTTCCCTGAAGCATAAATATTGATAATAAGTAAAAAATAATGTGTTCTTTAATTTAATTTTTTCGAAACCAAGTAATCTAAAGTAATTTCTTAATTTTTGAAGCAAATATGTAGCAAACTATATTTTAAACGCTTTTTCACGAGAACTATTTTTTTTAGCAACATTTCCCTGAAAAGTGCATAAATATCGATAATAAGTGGCAAAATTTAGGTGGAATAGCTCTTTTACACTAATAACAAAAATGTACTACTACTTTTCATATTTTAAAACAATCAAATTGGAAACTTCATTATGGACAAAACTCTATTTTAACAAAACTTCAACATTTCGAGATTCAACAGTCTCTTGAACGTTCAACATACACTGTCCTTTGTCCTCTGATTCAATTGAAAAAAGCAGCTTTTGATCCTAAACCTAAATTAGCCATCAGCCGACCTGCAAAAATTTAAACTTAAACAGTAGCAGTGCACACAAAAGGACTGCCAGTTGGGACAGTTGTACACTGGTGGCGCTGTTGCATCCGTCTTTGCTGTTGCAAGTACAAGTTTCCATGAACACATTGTAGGTGCCCGTTCTCATGGTGCAATGGTTTTCGTTTCCAGTGCCCTCCCCGGGACTTCCGAGAAACGCACACGAGCGGATATATCGCCAGTTGCCGTACACTAAAACAGAAGACATTGGTTATGGCTAAACATAAAAAATTAAAATGGTGAAAGTACTTTTTATAACAACGTGCAAAAAAGTTTACTTTTTTTTATCATATTCATTCACAAATCGTTGCGAAAATGACACTTTACGTGCTTACGTCACATACAGTGCCGAAAGTAATACTTTCGGCACTAATGCAGTAAAGTAAACAAGAGTATCTGACTGGTAAAAAAAATGATGTCATGAATCTCTCCATGGAAACTAAATGATGTCATGAAACTCACTTATTTCAATTGGTTCATTACTTTTGCATTTTCTAATATCTCTATGGAAACTACAAGTACTACTTTTTTGCACGTTATTATAAAAATATTGTAAGCAAGCACGTGCCAAATAATACTTTATTAAGTTCTTGTCATTATTTCACTTGACCTACGGTCTCGTGAAATATAAGCCACTCGCTTAATGAAGTATATTATTTTCGGCACTAAGTTGCTTAAATAACTATTGTCATATAAATTGATAAAATTATATTTCTTTAGTGAACTACTAAAGATGTTGTTATTTAAGCCTCTATCCCAATTTTAAATTCATTTCAGATGTATTTGCGTCAATTTTTTCTTAAACATTTTGTTTGTATTACGTAAAAGTGGAAGGTATTTAAATATCTTTGTAGACTCATTACCCACTTTCACATGTCGAATCATTAATTCCGCAAGAAAGTTAGTATTTTGTGATTCAGCATGTGTAAGTTTTAAGGCTACAATGTCATAAAACTCTTGCCTGCCATTTATGAGAGACTACTAATTGATTGATTGAAAGTATTTAGTGTCATACTTCTCTAGCTTTTTTTATTTCTGGGATAGTATTTGACGACACAGAAAATGTCCTGTTTATTGTTTATGGTTCCATTGGAGAAATTTTAATCACCATACACAATGCAGGACATTTTGCAGCATAAATCCAAAAAATAGAATATTTTACATATTTACAAGCATCAGGCAGGACAAGGCCTAAAAAATAGAACTGTACCCGGGAACTGCTCTAGACTGCGAAATACTGTAAGTCTGGCCGATCCAGCGGCGTAGTGGTTAAGGCATTGGCCTCTGGAGCTGCTGGGTCCGGGTTCGAATTCCGTTCAGGCACGGATGTTTGTGTTTGCCGAGTATATGCGGAGTACGTGCTCGTAAAATCTGTTGGGTCCGAAAGTCCTGTGGGCGGTCATTGCGCAGTTTCCCATGGGCACAGGTCCCTGGAGAAAATTTCCCTCCCCTTCAGGGACATGTCTAAATTGCGGAGGTGGCGACAGATGGCAACATCTGTCGTATGTGTTTGTGTGTGTCTTGTGTTGTCCTACTTGACGATGGTTTATAAGCGGGTCCTTGCGACCAAGCACACAAGCCTGAAAATATATGTCTACCAACCAACCAGCCTACTGTAAGTCTGGTCATCCTATGGATTAGTTAGAAAGCTCCCAGCTAATACAGGCTGTAGACTGTCTAATTCTAAAATTTCAGTACAGTACGATCTCTAAGGTGGTGAGACCGCCCGTAATTTTCCCTTTTAATAATGTGACGGAAAAGAGGGAAGCTAAAAACAACGTGGCGTCGAACAATTAACAACGAAGTGAAAGAACTTAACAAGTCATGGGGAAAGATTAAGACCATTGCAGCCAACAGGGTGAGGTGGCGGACCATGACGGAGGCCCTACACTCTTAAAACAAAAAGAGTGAAATCCACTCCAGTAGAAGAAGTGCATTTTCGACACTGGAAAGGAGTGCATATTATCTCAGACTGAGTTAAAATCACTCGTTTGGAGTGATCCTGTAGGAGGTTTAACACACAAAGGATCCACTCCTTTCGGGGAAGTGCATTTTCAAGACTGGAGGTGTGAAAATTAACTCAGACGGAGTTAAAATCGCTCATTTGTTTTCAGAGTGTATGCTCCATGTTGGAGTGAAAGAGGTATAAGTAAGTAAGTAATAATGTGACGAAGATTGAAAAAATGTTTACCTTTCTGTCTGATCTTCCTGCACATGGTGGCCTTGAGGCCCGGGAACTGCTCCAGGCTGACCGTGTCGCAGTCGAAGATGGGGATGGTGTGGTTGTCGAAGGGGTCCACGCACCTCGGATCGGAATCCGAGCGACACACCCAGCACTTCATGCCTTCCACTAGAGAAAACAAGTTGGTTTGTTACAGAATCTGTCACTCACACCGCTTCCATACAACATTTTACGCTCAACAGGAAACATACTAACACCGCAAAAAGAAATTCGCCAAACAGGACCTTTGGCTAGTTCTAATTCAAAATTTTATAAGCCACAAATAATAATTTTCTTCAATCTTCTTTTGCAGATTTGATAATTAATCTAAATCGTTTGCTAATTGTTTTTTAACTTAGAAGAATAATGATGTATGTTTTTAAATACCTTTCTGCAGCCACAAGTTTACATTTCGAAAAATTAGTGAAATTGTTGCTTTAAAAGTAAAAGCGAAACTTTGCATATTTTTTATGCAAATTTAGAATTTTTATGCATCTTTCTTCATACATATATAATGAGCCTCAAAATAACTTTATTGTGCTATGACAACAATCAAAATTGAATTATTACACAAAAATAAATATTTTTTCAAGAATTTTATTTTTATTTTAAATAAAGTTTCTCGAACGTTTGATTTGATGGCAACAGCGAAAATATTGAATAAAAATGGAATTTCCAGGTTATTTCAATGTAGATTAAATTTTTAGTTATTTAAATTTTTATACTTCTAATTAAAAAATTTTAATGAAATTTGGAATGTTGCCTAAACGGATTTTTTGCTTCAAAATAACGTATCTCACTTGTTTGTGAGACTTTCGGTTCGTTCTGTGAAAGTGGGTGACAAATAGACAGACGGACGGACTGCGCGATTATAAAACCTTCCACCTTATACGTTATAAACGTAGTGTGGAAGCTAAAAGCAACCAGCATTACGCTACGTGCCAACCTAACTTGGGTGAAAACAAAAAGTAAAAAGGCAGGGGGAAAAGCGCGATTAGTCCGCTAGTTCGAAACTCTTGTAAGGTAATATTTACATACAAAATGATCTGAATACAATTTAACGAAATACACTTTTCATTCTGATAAAATTGCCAGATTTTCTCAGATAATATTCAAAACTGTTAGATCTTAAATGAAATTAATGTTTTAAACCTGTTTTCTGGATGGATTCACAAATAATTTATGGAACTCTTTACATCCGCGGAAGGATCTTCTCCATAGCATATTTTCATTTTCCCAACTTAGGTTGGCAAGGAGTGTAGTTGTTAGTTTTTTGCAAAAGGGTAGGTGATACGTGATATCATTATGGTGTTTATAAATTAAGCTATTTTTATGTTGGAAGTGCTACTAGCTTAGAAACAAGAGTGCCAAGGGGAAACTCAAATCTTTATCTGTCTTTTGTGAAGGTATTGTGGGGGGTAAGACACCTCTGCCTTTGAGGTACTTTGTAATAACCCCAAATGTCCAAGTCCCAACCACAAAGTACCTTACGTTTGCGAAATTTTGAAAGTACCGACATTTTGGCATTCTATAAACCTAAGAGTAGTATTTTTATACATATAGGACAATACGCCGTATTATAATTTGTGTAATTTTCTAACTTTGTCATGGAGAATGAAATATTTATTGTAACGTATTGTGCAACAACAATAATGATTGTTCCAGGAACACATTTTTGCTGTTATGATTAAAAAAAAACAGAAACACGGAAGAAGCTACACAAAAGCACCATAGAATTCATATTTTCGATATCTACTGAAGAGTTTCTAGGTTTTTGAATCTCATAAAATCTAAAATTTTCTATAGACGCCACCTTCATGTTATTATTTCCCCGAATTTTTGTGAAATATGAATGATTTATTTTATTAAAGATTATCTGTACAAAACAGTTATAGATTTTACTGCATATTTAATAATAAAGTTTACATGGAGCGGAACAAATTTAATAAAAATGTAAATTTGTAAATGGTAACTCTCTGGTCAATATCATGAACTCCGATGATTTCACTTTGTTTAATATTTTTAATTGATATAAGAATAATGGTCGAATATCAACATGCTGGCATTTAAAAAACGCAAACATTTAGAACATTCTGAGTGTTAATATATTTCATTTAAAAAAACTACAAGCGGTTATAATCAATAAGTTGTTACATTGAGGTAAATACCTTGTTTAAATAAGTTTCAGAAGTAAAGCTTTGTGAGAAAACTAGATTCAGAAATGATATTTATTGATACTATTTAAGATAATTTCTCAAACAAGATGATAATAAATGTTTTGTTCATTAATACTGTCAGACCATTAAAACAATTTTTTCAACGCACAACCTTTTTCGTTTACCGATTTTGTCCATAGCTCTTTTAGTTCGAGCTGTAGAGCAAAATCAGACAGACGTATTCAATGTTCAAAAGCCACTATTTAGAATTAGCACAAAAAAAAGGTCATATAACTTAATTGGACGGGCATAAATTATAAATAGCTTCTTTTTGACATAGTATCGTTACAATTTTCGCTGACGACTGCTCTTTTTTAAATTAATTCTTTAATAAAGTGTATGAATCATATATTTCCACAAACAAATTAGTCTTTAATAGAATTTTATTCAGACACATGTTCGTAAGTTTGTTCTATGAATTTAATATACATTAAGGTAGGCGAATACCGAAAATTCCCCCAAATTGTAAAATTTTTACCATTACTTTAATCTTTTCCAAATTTGGCATAGTGATTTCAAATATAATGAACATTTTTTCTTATTTAAATATAATTTATTTATTTTAAACGGTGTTTTTCAACTAAAAAAAAGGTTCACGCTAGCAAGTCTACCACATTGAATTTTCCTCCTATACACAATCATTATGTGTTAAATTCTTCATTTTAAACTGATGTATACAATGACCTTCTAGAGTTACATACAAATTGCAAGAAAATAAGTTATTAAGAAAAATGCTATGAATTAACTATAAAAAATAGATTTTTTTTCGATTAACTTACACTTGGACATTTTTACTAAAAAAAAAAAAAAAAAAAAAAAAAAAAAAACTACTGCATTTACAATCGATGTTAGAGGCTTATAGCACAGATATATATTGAAATAGCGTCTGTAAAAAAATTTAGGTAAATTAATGTAAAACTTTTTATGCTAGAAGTAAGTGTTAGCGTAAACACCTTTTTTTAGTTGAAAAACACCGTTTAAAATAAATCAATAACATTTAAATAAAAAAATTGCCTATAAAAAGCATTGTTCATTATATTTTAAATCACTATGCCAAATTTGGAAAAGATTAAAGTAAAAGTTAAAAACTTTAGAATTTTGGGTATTCGCCTACCTTAATATGTTGTAAACAAGAAAAAAAGAGATTTTGTTAGAAAAATTAAATTGCCCCTTCGAAACAAAACAATGATATTTAAATTGTATCAGTCAAACATTTTAAAATTGAGATTCCCGTGTATATTTATATATATAGGAGTAAAATGGTCTAAAAAGGAGATTTTGTGCATAAAAGCTTTAAAATTATAATATTTTAAATCATTTTTTTAAACAATTGAATTTTGAAGCATTTCTTCTAATTTAGGGGGGGGGGGTCAGTTAATTTTTTGCAAGCAGTTTGAAAAATTCATAAGAACCCAAGGGATTAAATTTAAGAAGCAAGGCATGGTTTCGATGAAAAAATATTTTAATGGGTAAACACCTAAAATTCCTGAAAAAAATCAAATTTCAAACTATTTATTTAATTTAAAAAATCCGGTAGTAGAATTTAAATAAAGGTTTTATAGAGGGGTTTTTTTTTTGGGGGGGGGGGAGACATTTTCTAATGTTTTTAAACTTTGGGAACACATACAAGAGGGTTTAGATAGTATTTTAAGACAATAAAAAGTCGATATATTTATCGATTTTGGAGTACTGAGTACCCTTAGCATTTCATTGTAATTATTTGCTAACTATTTTGACCCATCAACAAATGTGAGCATATTACTATTTGTTGACATTCCCTCATTCGACATAAATGAAATGAATATGCAATTATGTATATTGAAAATATTTCTCCGAAATTCGCTAGAAAATGTAGATAAAAAAACCATCATAATAAATTATACAAAATTTATAAGTATAACACTTTATTATTCATTCTTTAACCCTTTCAGTCCCAAAAATTTACTACAGTACAGAAACATATGATATTCACAAAGTAAGCTTATTTTAGGTCAAAAATAAGAAGTCCATAAGAAAAAAATCATTTTAATTTATTATATGGTTTTTGAAATAATGCCAAAATTTTTTAACTGTGGAAAACAACAAAATAAAAATATATGTATTGCCTAAAAACACTTCGAGTAATATATTTTAAGGTATCTGACCATATTATTAAAAAAAATTAGTAATTACTTTAACCGAAATAGTTTAAATTGTGTTTTAAACATGTGGAACTGAAGTGAACTTTTCAAAAATCGGGTGAAACTCTTGTTGGCTATTTTCTAAATAAAAAAATAGTAGTTTTGACTTCTATTGAAATTAACGTAAAATATTGTCTGATAGAAGAACAAAGTGTGAAGAATCGAATGATGTGTGTTTGGATGTCGTAACGGGACATAAACATTTTTAAAAAAATATTGAAAGTGATGATGCCAAATGGCATCACTGGGACTGAAAGGGTTTTAAAAAATATATAACTTAGCTATCTAGCAACATAATTTATAGGTAAAAGATGCAAATTTATTCGCAAAACAATATGAGGGAAGGTGCATCCTTTTGTTTTTCTTTCTTTTTTTAACAGAATTAGTTTTTTTTAAACAATTTAATCGGTTTGCAGAATAATTCCTAATTCCAAAAAACAATTGCATAATGTCACTCTAAAACTCCCATTATACAATACTTTTTATGAATTTTATGCAATTGAATCATAACGAATTACAATTTATTGTTTTGAATTATGATCTTAATTTTATGAATTAATTTATTAATTAACAATTAATATTAAATTCATTAATCTCTAACAGCAAATGGCAGTGCTATTAAAGAAAATAAAATTTATAAAATAGTGAAATCCGTTAAAATTTCTATATTAAAGTAGTATTCAACTAGCTGTAACGGTATTAGTATAAAAGAAAGAAATTATCCCAGAAGATATAAAAATATTTTCGTGACATCACGAGATATTTACAATGGATTATAATAATTTTTAAAAACTTAAACTTAAAAAGAAAAATATTTCCACACATTAGCAACTTTTGTAAACAAACTTTCGCCACACCCTTTCAACAACTTGTTGATATTAAAACAATAAAACTTTATTAAATATCAACTCAAAATAAAATAAAAACCAAGACTAATTAAATAATTAATTTCATCAGCAATAGGAAAATATTATATTTGACACCATTACTTGAATATCATACTTTTAACGGAGAAAATAAACCATGCGTACACACGTTTACACCTGTCGATCATTGGTGTTGTAGCGTCGCCATTGGTCTAACGACCGGTAAAAAGTTTCTAAAAAACTATCAAAAGACAGGTAAATTTGGTACTTACCGATGCCAAACAGGTACATTAGGTACAGTGCACCACCAACAAAAAGTATCCTTGTCTTCATGTTTAGTGTGTACTGACTAGAGTAAAATTATGAACAGCAGTGTTCACTTTTCGGAGTTACCATAGCAATTCAAAACTAAAGCTACTCATGTCGATTCATAGGAGTTGCGTCACAGTAAGGGGTCGGTCACAAAATGAATTGCGTAAAGTTATAGGACTGTTTTTGTTTCTCCCTCAAGTAACGAGGCTTTGACATAAGTAGTGGTGGTAAAGTGTTTTTTTTATTATAGTTATAGGCAATTAAACAGCGTAAATATGTGACAGGATATAAGCGAAATAGGAATATTTCATAGATGAGAACGCATAAAAATTTATAATGATTTTTTTAAAAACAAATGTATTTTCAAAAAAAAAAGTTTTTAAGATTGAAAATGTTCGTTGATGAAATCTTTCAAAGGAAAAACAAATATATGTGATAAATTATTCCGAAATAAAACTAACATCTATTTTTCTAAGACTGAAAATGTAGCATTGCTCACTCTTAAATAGAAGCAAAATATTTTATATAGACATTGAAACTATCTATCACCTTCGAAACACAACTAAACTAATTGATTTTTAAGACATATAATCAAAATAATATCTGTACTTTAATAGTTTGAATTATTTGCTTATATTTTACAATGAAAACTTGTGAATAACTCCTCGAAATCCACTGAATCAAGCATTGCCGGTAAATCTCCGAAATATTTGTAAGCTAAATTTTAAAATATTTTAGCATTCAAATCATTAAATATAATGGATGTTTTGTTCGGATTAATTAATATAATGGATTAAATCTAATGGATACTTTCTTATTATATTTAGCTGTGCAGTAGGTAATTTTTCATATAGAATATTTAGGCTTAAATCCCATATATGCTCCACGATCGAAAATTTTAACCTATTCTTGCAATCATTTTTTTTTTGAGTTTTCTAATTCCGAAATTCCATGTAAAGCCTAATCGCTCATTTTTCCGTTATTTTTTCAATTTCATAATTTTACTATATTTCCTGCAATTATATGTCTCTTAATCAAACCTTACAAAATCTTTTTATTTTTCTAATCTCTGAACAAACTAATCTTAACAAATCAACACACACCTCTAAGTTAATACAGTCATCCGACATAAATTTTTAACCGACCCCTAAAGTTTTTGTTTTTTAAGCGGGTCATTCATCTTACTCCTCAGGTAAGTTTTTTTCTCCCTCACAACGGGAACTCAGGTAAGAGGGGTCGGGCTGGATATCCTGACCCCCATTTCTTTCATGCCCCCCCCCCCCCCCATCATTCGTTGTTTGTAGATGCTTTTGCCCTCAAAGAAAAAAAAAAGAAACTCATGTTGCCGTTCTCAGCAGGGTGTTATGGTTCCCTGGCAGGGTTCCCTGGTTTCCGAAAGTCAGGTGGAAGTGACTTTTTCACATAACAAAAGAATTTTGGGTTAGATAGTAGTTGTACTTTATTTATTTATTTATTTATTTATTTATTTATTTATTTATTTATTTATTTATTTTATTTATTTATTTATTTATTTATTTATTTATTTATTTATTTATTTATTTATTTATTTATTTATTTATTTATTTATTTATTTATTTATTTATTTATTTATTTATTTATTTATTTATTTATTTATTTATTTATTTATTTATTTATTTATTTATTTATTTATCCACCCACTTATACACGAGGGCTATTTGGCCACGGGCGTCTTAATTTAGAACCACAGTCAAGTGACGAGCTGGCACCTGAGTAGGCACCAAATGAAACTTTTAAGGGTGAAATCGTACGCAGCGTCGGGACTTTGACAAATATTTAATGTGTACTCCCAATACACTGGGTATTATTCGGAACACGGGGCATTTAATTTAAATGTAAGCAGAGAAGTTTCTCAACGTTGAAAAAAATCACAAAAAATTGCTCGAACGATAATAATGCGACACGAACTGAACAAAGATTCTTTTGAATGGTATATGACGTGTTGTTTCGCAAACCAATCAACCACAATGGTTGTTCATTTCCAATATACGGCCAGATAGAAAAGTTACTGCATGGGAAAACTGATCCCGATCACCCTACAAAAAATCAAGCTCTGTGAAGTTGGAGGGAGATCGCCATATCGGCCCAACTATATTAGATTTGCAATCGAAATCTAAAAAAATGCTAATTTTTTTAATTACTGCAAGATAATATAAATGTGATATTTTTTAACTTCCATAATATTATTTAAAACATCGATATTTTTGAGGATGAAAGGCCGACAAATTGGCCATCTTAGTTAGGCAAACAATACCTAAACTATATTGAAATTGCTTTAATAAATCCTCAAATAAATCCAACAATGATATTCCATTGATTTAAATGTAATATATTTAATAAGTATACTATTTGGTGCCGTTATTTGCAAATCCACAATTTTGGATTTGCCGTCAGTTATTTATTAGGTTATGTTTTAATTATCGTCGCACTAGAGCTACACGAGGGCTATTGGCGGCGGGCGTCGTATTTTAGAACCACAGTCAAGTGAAGAGAAGACACCTAAATAGGCACCCAACTCAAACGTTCAGGGCGACGATTTACCGTCAGTAAGTGTTTTAAAAACACAGTATAAATTACGTAACTACATTTGAAAACTAAGTATGCTAAAACATATGAAAATTAAAAGGATAATATTGAATAATATTACGATATTTGGATAAGGATATCTACAAAATGTACAAAAATGTTGTCACACACAAACCCTTACAGCCACCACTTTTTTAATTTATGGCCTGTAGAACATACAATGTACTTAACCCTCGAATGCATGAATTTTTATTTTCATCCCAAAAAAATATATATGTATCTTTAATACTCACACATTATGGGAAAAATACTAAACAAAAATTTAACTGCATTACAATTTAAATAATTTCAATTTTTAAAAAATTTTCCATATGACAAAACCCAACTGCAAAATTCCAATTTTGATAATAATGACTAGAAAACTACTAAAAATATTTCAAAATAACCCTTTTTAACTATGATTAATTTTTCAAAACAATTTATTAGTAATTTAGTACTAATATTATTATTCTTTGAATACTGCCAAAAACGTAAATTCACAAAAGTTAATAACCTCACTCTTTAATCTTGAATACACTTTTACTACTGTCATCTATGAGGATTATTAGTAACTAAAACTTTAAAACGAATGTAATAGATGAAAAACACAGATTTGTCTTGGGAGGAGCTCTAATTTAATAGAATAAAGTGGATTATGTTACTTGTTACCAAACGGTAACAGTATGCATTAGAGGGTTAAATATGTGAATGGAACATTCTATAAAATGGCCATGCTAAAATTCGTTGCTATAACAGGCAGCATAGCTCTACTTCGTCTACATCTTATTGGATGTACACCTAGTTTTCTGTGTAAAGAATTCGATGGAAGAGACATTTTTAACTTTCTAGCGGTGACTAATGTGTAATCTCAAAATTATAGTAATATAGTTGGCACTTCGAATTAATCAATCATTCAGGGTCGGATTTAAAGATTTGCCGCCTGTAGGCGAAAACGATCGATTTGCCGTCAGATATAGTATTCTTCACTTTTTTTTCTGTCCACATATTTGAATCATCTATGTACACTCTAAGTCGAAAGCGAAATAATAGGTGGATTTTTTTAAACTGTTCTACTATTTGTGTTTCAACTAAATTGCAGTCGCAGCTACCCTGTTTACTACTAAATATTAGTACTATCTATACGTTTACGGTTTACACATTAATGTAAATTCTTTGTTTTTTATTAAAAATATTAGTATCTCAATAATATTTATATGTCGAATGCCGCTTTAATAGGTCGTAAAATTTGCCGCTCTAGGCTGCAGCCTACTTAGCCTATTTAGAATCCGGCCCTGCAATCATTCAGTTCAAGAACAATCGTAAATTGATAAACGAAATGCACTGTGCCTTTAAAACTACTTCGTAGACTAAACATGAAAAGTAAAAAAAAAAAGGAAGGATATGATTGACTTGATTTTAACAAAAGCACTTTCTCCAAGTTAAAAAGCTAGCAATTTCTAGTCGTGTTTTAAGGGACTAATTCATTCTTACCACCACAAACGGCCACCAGAACAGCAACACTAATCCAAACACACTTCGGTCTCATTTTCAGAAAAATTCCGCAGGTCCCTTAACGTAATTTCGGGCTTACTTGGATGAAAATTTTAAAGATAATTCTCACAGATGAAAGGCAGTTTTATAATTTCTCCTTGAGGACAGGATGCTGAATGGCAATCTAAATTCCAAACGGAAATTTTCATATCCGTTATTGTCGTTTTTGAAAACTAAGGCACTTATCAGTCAATTAAAAAACAAGATATCGGGGACGTATATAAATTACGTCACGCAAAATTTTGACTTTGTTGACCCCTCCCTCCCCCTATGTCACGTTGCGTCACGTTTAATCGAACCCCTTTCCCTAAAATTACGGCACGTTGTGGCACCCCCCCCCCCTTAAAGAAAAAAGTTACGACGTTGATATTTTCCTTTCTCTCTGAAATTTGAAAAATATTCATATTTTTATATTATTTTTATATTTTTAAAAAAATTATCTTGAAAAGAAAAATAAATTAACATTTATCTTGATTAAATAATTTATTCATAGGAATATACCAACATTGTGTTTAAATTTCCGTTGTCCAAGGTCTAACTAGCCATTCGCTAATGTCTTCTAAAACAAGGGGGTCTGAGAGTATCGGAACTGTCTATTTCTGGGGTTTTTTTGTGTTCGTCCACGTAACTGCTAGGCCTCTAATTGGTCAAGATAGTGTCACAATTTTGCGTGTTACGAAGTAGGAGTAAAGTTAAGAAAATTTATGTATAATAAAGGAGACTAACAATGCCGACGTATGTTACATATAATAATCCCCCCATCCTCTTTCTGAAATGAAGTGTTTCTTATAAAAGAGATAGAATTTTTTTTTCTCAAAAACTTTATTTTATGTCAAACAGATTTTAATTGCAAAATTGGAAATTTTCGAATCGTTACGTCAAGCAAGCGATTACCCCCACCCCTCTCCATGTCACGATCCGTCAAGTTGGAACATACCCCTCCCTCCCCCCCCCCCCCCCCCTCCAAGCGTGACTAAATTTATGTGCGTTTTAATAAAAAAAACCACGGAGATGGGAATTTTAAGAACAAGTTGCTTGGTAAAAAAAAAACCTCATTGATAGTTTTCAGTGTTTTTGGGTGGAGATGTTTGGGAAATCAACTCCATCTTATTCGTATCTCTGTGAAAAAAAAACAGGAACCTTTCAGGGACATGTCTAAATTGGGGAGTTGGCGCGCGATAGATGGCAGCATCTGTAGCGTATGTGTGAATTGTGTCTGTCTTACTTGACGAAGGTTTATAAGCGGGTCTCTGACGATTGTCCAAGCACAAGACTGAAAATATATGTCTATTAATTAACCAACCAAAACAAATCTCAATGCTCATTGCATTTAGGGCTCGTTCTCATGCATAGAAAACGCCAGCTATTCGCCGGCGCTTGGGGGAAAAAATTCCTCTGTAGGGAAAATTGCGGGTGTGAAAATATACCCACTCCCAGGGTAGTAACGATATCACATCTCCCCCATGATGCATTTCGGCTATATTTAATCACTCACAACAAAAGCAAAGAATAAGCATTAGCATAGCGAATTTTTAACAAAAGAATTGCATTTAGTAATTCTTGCGACGACATCACTAACAAAGTAACGTTAAAATAGAAACCATCTCGAGTATCAAACCAAAACAAATAAACAATACCCCTCCCCTACAGGATGTGACGTAGCCTTTACATGAGACATCGAATCCATGGATTGAAGAGCGAACTCAGCAATTTTTCCCTCTTGGGGATTTTCTTCCAGACAGAACCAGGGTTTCGCAAACCCTACAATGGAGGAGGGTTTGATGTTTCATACTATGTTATGTTCGAGAGTAAAAATGAGAATATTACCTAAAAAGTTTCTTATAAAAATTCTAAACTCCAAATTCTCAAAATCGAGCCATTGCAATTATCCACTGTGCTAAAATTGCGGCAAACCAAATACACTCTTATTCGAAAACGAAACTGGCAACATTTTTGACATCCAAAAAAGTTGTCTGCTTTTCGGATGATGATGTCTGCTGTTGTTGGTTGATGTGTTGATAGTTTGATTTGAGAACGCCACGTTGTACAAAGTGACACACCGGTGTTTATTTATTTTTTCATAATTTATTTAAAAATCTACTCTCTTTGCATTAGTTCCAGTCATTTTGATAACTATTGGTATGTTAGTTTGGTTATTATTTGTGGCTATGCCACGTATATACGAGCCGGTATTAATTCTTTTTGTCAATATATTGTATATTGCTCTCAAAACATAATTTTTAATGGTCTGCCATACGCCAATTCTATATTAGATTCTGTATAATATCATCTGAATTACTTCGAACTATTTAATCTAAACTATAGCTAATTTTTTTGTATGAGAATAAACATGATCATGGTTTGTTGCTGGTTACGAAATTCGTCAAAACGGTTAAAAGCTTTAGGAAATCAGTATATGTAGCAATCGAAACCGAATCTAAATTATTATGTTTCATTTTATGCCATGTGTTCAATTATGAAACTAATTTGAATATTCGCAGACGTTGATTTACAATCTGAATTATTAAAGTGTTAAGTGGTGATGTGTGTTGTTTGTGTTAGTGCATATGCACCTACATCAAGCTTACTAATTAATTCAAAATGAACTTTTTATGTAAATTGAAACGTGTCTAATAAAAATAAACACTGGCAAGTGTTTCCCCCCCCCCCCCCTATTTTGTAAATATGTTTATACTGGCAAACAACAAACTTGATATCTTAATTATTTCTTGAACATATTTTCTATTTTTTTTTAATTACAAATTTACTGTAATGCTAGCAAAAATGCCATTACTGTATTTTGGTTTTGGTCTGGGATCTTGATTTCACAGGAAAAGCATCAAATTACCTAAGGTTTTCTTCAAACGTGTATATTTTGACAGTCAGTGAAGAATTAAAATTTCAACCAAATTATGGCAAAATTAGATAAGGTAGCATGTTCAGAAGAATAAGTATCGGCCTTGAACTTAAACAATATTTTTACTACGACTGGTCTCTATGAAAAAAAAACTCAATATAGTACAGCAGTAATACAGACAAGACAGTAGCGACAAAGAGAATAAATTATTTTCTGTGATATTAAGGCTTGGGATAAGTGCAACAGGGCAGATTTTGAAGTATGCAAATGTATGTTCTGTGACAAAACTGAAAATAACTATAAATCATTATAAAAATAAGTTAGAGACATATTAAAGATGTATTCCTACCTTTCTATCCAGGGCTGGGGAGCCCAGTCGGTTAGGCACTTGCCTAGTATGTGAAAGGTCCCAGGTTCGGGTCCGGGCATGGCCACAATAAATGCCGACCTATAAACGGCCCATGCTGCCAAAAATGTCCGACGAATAATACCCTTTGTAAGGGAGTGCACGTTAAATGTCCTTCAAAGTCCTAACGCTGCATACGATGTCGCCCTTAACGGTTGCATTGGGTGCCTCTTCAGGTGTTGGCTCGTCACTTGACTGGGGATCTAAAATATGACGCCCGTCGCCAATGGCCCTCGTGTAGCTCTAGTGCGACGATAATTCAAAACCAAAACCTTTATATCCTTTTTTAGTTCTTAGGATTTCTATTGCTGTCCAAATTAAAAACTAAATTGCTTTTTCAGAATTTGAGATTACTTACTATGCTAAATGAAATGCAACTGTAAACATTATCTAAACTGACCATTATGTCACTTGACCAGTTTTATAGCTAGAAAATAGAAGTGACTAAAAATTGGGAGACAAGACTTATTTTACATCTTTATTGACTCGGAATACATACATAAATTATTTTTATTTCGAGTGGAAAATTAGTAACGAAATTTTTTTATTGCATTTCAAAACGTTACAAAAAATCTGTGCATAGACGTGTTTAAGACAAGACATGTTTAAGACAACAGACAGATGCAGTATTTTTTAGTATTTAAAATTATAGTTGAAAAATATTTACTTCTATTTCCTTGGAAATCCTTTGTAAAATTGCGGAAATAAATTGGAAAACTAAGGGCCTTTTCACACGACGTACCTTGATCACGGAACTTCCATAGGAATAACATGGAGAACCGCTGTAGAGGATTGTTCATTGAATTTTTTCGTGGAGACACGAAAATCGGTAAACCGGTTTTGCGGAGAGATATAGGTAGCCAATCAGCATCAAGTATAGCTCTGACGTCTTGTTGGCAAAATCGAGTTTGCCAAATGGAGAAAAATCTACTTTATGCTCGCCAATGTTGGTTTTCGTAGTTAGTACTCCTCGTTAAATCGGCTTGTGGGGAGCCTTGGCGTTAAGATCTCGATTTCGTTATCGTAAGGTCTCGCGATCGAGTCTCGGTACCACTGAAGACCCACCGAATATGCGGAGTTCGTGCTCATTAAATCTGCTGGGACCGAGAGTCCTGTGAATGGTCATTGCACATTTTCCCACGGGTACAGGTCCCTGGAAACTATTTCCCTCCCCTTCAGGAACTTGTCTAAATTGTGGAAATGGCGCGCGATAGATGACAGCATCTGTCACGTATGTATGCATTGTGTCTGTCTTACATGATGAAGGATTATAAGCGGGTCTCTGACCAAGCACACAAGCCTGAAAATATATGTATACCAACCAATTCCTACACGTGATAGAAATTTGTAAAAATATTGAAAAATTAAAAAAATGTGCTAAGACTAGCGATAAGTATAATTTACAACAACCCCTCCAGGAACGTGTGACGTCAGAATCTTTGCAGGTGGACAACCCTGTCCGAGCAGTTCCGTGCACAAGGGATACTGTGTGAAAAGGCCTTAATATTATGCCTTAAAAAAAATCCAACAAGTCACTAATCTATCGTATTTAACCCCCAAGATATTCAAATTAATTACCTATTAGATTAATTATATATTTCCTGGCTGCAAACAGTTTCAATACTTATAAAACACTTTTTCTTGTTTAAATCTGACTGCTACAACATTAAATTTTTTCCCAGTGTACTAGAAAACAGGCAAAATGAAGGTCAAAGAAATCGACCGTACAGCCAACATCGCTTGGTCGCCAGCAGCCCACCATCCCATCTATTTAGCTGCTGGTACAGCTGCCCAGCAGTTGGATGCTACTTTTAGGTATGCTACTTTATAAGATATAGATGCTACTTTATAAGATATAGATGCTACTTTATAAGATATAGATGCTACTTTATAAGATATTAGATCAGTTGTGTGACTGTGTCACTTTCACGAAAGTTTTATTTAAATATTTATGGATGACCTTAGAAGAAATTTGACAAAGATTGTAGTTTGTCATAGTCTTGTAATTAAGTTATGGAGTTGGGTGTAAAAAAAGTTGGGATTGATATATGAAGAGTACACAGGAAGAACCACTTAATTTTTTTGGAGTCTTACCTTTTATGTCTGCTTGGCGGACATTGGCGACAAAAACCAGTTTTTCTTTCGGTTCTTCATTAACGGTACAAACTTGTTACTCGTGTCCAATGATCTCTGGTGTGAATCGGGGTTACTGCAAAAGAAAAACAAAGCGAGTAACCAGTTTCTTTATACCAGTTTAGGCGATTTCTCACTATCTTTGCCAAAGAGGCCTATTGAAGGAAGCCTTCTACGAAATCAAGTTTTTCCCTTGTACACTGCATATTTTAGATAGAATACTTGCCCTTCTAAAAAATACAATTGGCTGGTTTTCATAAATTCGCTCATCCTAAGTCTATTATAAAATCCTAAGTGGCCCAGTCTATTCTAGATGGGTTGGATTAAAGTTTAAGTTAGGCCAGAATTGTTTTGTATATTTAATTTTTGACTATGAAATAATCATTACTATTTCATAAGATATATTTTTGCTTTTGTTAGAAAAAACCATAACAAATAAAATGGATAATTATCTGTTTGAGAATTTTAATCACTAGATAATTAAATAGCAAACTGATATCTAGTCGCACTAGTAGGGGTCAATTTTAGGTCATCAATTGACGACTATCTACCTCATCAATTGAAATTTAATTTTTAATATTTCTAAGTATTGCCTTTTTGTCATTCATTTGGATATTTTATTTTTTATAGCACCACTGCTGCCTTGGAAATATATGCTCTAAATTTGACGGAACCTGGTTTAGATATGTGTATGAAAGGCAGTGTTGTTTCGGATTTCAGGTTGGTTTTTTTCAAATAATTTCGCAATTGTTTTAATCATACAAGATTGAGTTATCGCTTATTATTTAATATAATTATACTTTAATCTAACTTTTACATTTTAAAAAGAAATTTGTTTGTGAAAGTACCTTAACCATAAAAAAAACTTTCTAATTCTGTGTTTAACACATTTTTTTTAATTGCATCAATTACTATTCAAATTTAAATTGTTATTTTTAGCATAAATAGTGGTATAGGTCCACTTTTAAAATAATTGCATGTATCGATACACTTGTATAACCCAATTCTATGTTTAATTTTACATCTTAATTGTTTTTGGAATTGTACCTATAGAGATATTTTGGTGCTCTAAATCTAATTTGAGCAAATCTTAATTCGTTTTTCAACTCATTATTACAGATTCCACAAAGTAGTATGGGGTTGTGAGGGTATGAAAACATCAGAGCTCAGCAGTGGTGTCATAGTGGGTGGGGCAGATGGTGGCAACATCATGATATACGACGCATCAAAGCTCATACAAGGTGAATCAGCATTGATGCAACAGACTACAAAACATACGGGACCAGTGCATTCACTTGACTTCAACAAATTTCAGGTACACTTCTTTAAAGAACTAATTTAAACTAGGTATAGTGTATGTATCTCACATTTTATGCAATGTGCATATGTGTTTAATATTTGTGCATTGATGTTTAATATTTTTATAATTATCTTAAATTGACTCCTATTCTGTTTTCATGTATTGAGAATTTTATTCATTATTAGAGTTAAAACTGTAAACAATTAATACAAATTAATACATGTTGATGGTACCTAATTCCCATGGGCGCACCCACCATAGGGCAGAGGGGGGCAGCTGCCCCCCTCTAGAAGGGGTGAAGTGGGCCCCGGTCTTATGGGGGCCCCTGTATATAATATATGTAAAAGAAGAGGCATTAAAAAAATCGATGTTGTGTTCCCAGTCGGGCCCAGGGGCCCACTTTGCGCCTGGAGGACCTTTTATATAATCTGATATAAAAGGGGCCCACGAATGATGTTCGAATTGAGGCCCATATTTTTGCGATTGGTCCTGAGTTGGCCTCTGGGGGCCCAATACTTTACGCAAAAAGGGGTCTACATATTTTTAAAATCTGGCCATTTGTTAGTAATTGGGTCCACTGAAGCCCCCAATTGATGTATATTCTATGTATAAAAGAGGTTTAAGTACTTTTTTTTTTCAAATTGGGCCCACTGCCTTTCTGGGCCCCCTAATCCTATCAAGACTATTTTTGCATGTGAAGTCTTTCCTGAATTTGGGGCCCCCCCCATACATCGTTTAGTTTAAGACATGGACAACTAATGGGCCAAGAGACTTGTAATGGGCTACCAACTTGCGTAAAATTAAAGGTTACATTTAACATACATTAAACAAAACAAAGTAATTGTTATATCAAATAACTATACCCTTGTAATCTAATACCTTCTTATATAGTATGGCAAAGCAGCAGATGATAGCACGGTTTATTTTAAGGGATGATTTGGAGGGCCCCTTTACATTTTTAAAGGAGAAGCCCTCTGTCTTCAATTGCCTATTCGGTGATAAGACCCTGGGGGAAATTGGGGCTTATATATACATAAAATTGGCTCCGAATTTTGTTTTAAACCACGCCAAATTTTCTGACAAAATTTAGCTTCTCAACATTAAGATACAAGATTTTATAGTCTAGAAAATGAAAGAAACCTAATGAAAAAAAGTATAGGGCCTTTTTTAATGGCACAATATAGAGGGCCTCTTTGAGAGAACGCATAGACTGGTTGCATCAATTCAAAAATTTGGTCAAACAAATTTAGTGCCTTAAACTATTATTTTATTTGTCGTTTTAAACAATTGTATAGTAAAAATCAATAATTTACAAGAAAATGATAAAAGAGATAAATTATGTTATTTCAGTAAAAATAGGATTTTTCTGGAAAGTCTATATGTTTTCGAGCTTGATAAAGGAAAGGGGTAAGTTTTCGATTAAGGTTCGACCTAAGTATGAATATGAGGCATGATACTTCGAAAGATATAAGCTAAAATAGTTATAAGCAAAAAAGAAAACAATCCATTCAATAGTATGGTTATAGTATTATTTTGGTTAGATTTTTTAACCAAGCATTTTTTAATGTGGAAAACTTCAGATTTCTTTTAAGAATCTCTGAAAACAAATTTGTGAATATATTTTAATCACAAAACAATTTTTTTATTAAAAAAACTAAAGGCTTCTGGGAAAACAATAGTTGAATCGGCTGAAACAAAACTCCTCCGAAAAATGTTATTTGGAGGAATTGCAGTTCAAATAAATGTAAGGTAATGGGGTAGTTTCACGTAGTGATTGGCAACCGCTCTAACGGGCTCCAACGGTTTGTTGCCTGGAATTACTTATGTTTTCGCATTCGAAAATGAGTTTTCTAAGAATATTTCACTTAATAAATTTTTTAAATGCCAACTTCTTGTTGTGCTATTGGTTGTTGAAAACAAATGTTAAAGAAAGTCTGCATGGAACGAAAACATGTTAATCTCCAGCGGTCAATTCGAGAGTGAAAACGAAGCAACGAATAGTATATGAAATCGCACTACGGGAAACCGAAGCAACCAATGAAATCCAGTACTGCTGAATGACATGAAACATTCCCATTGGCTTATTTAGTAATTAAAAATAATTTAACTAGTGATTATTTACCCAGTTTATAATTATAAAAAAATGAGTGGGATAAACTTTATAATAATTAAAAAAATCTAATCAATTGCTTACTGCGAATTGTAATAAGTAAATCATATGAAACGGGGGAGGGGGGGTGCATCAAAGGAAAATTCCCTAAAGGGGCCCATCCAACTAAGAAAATGGGGGCCCATAACATTACCTGCCCCCCTCTAAATCAGATCCTGGGTACGCCCTTGCTAATTCCATAAATGTCAAATTTTAGACACTGTTGCATTATGTTTATTTTGTAATTAACACATTATGTTTTTGAGTTACTTTTGACTTTTTTCACCTAAAAATTGTGATTTGATGTTTTAAACTATAATTCTACGATTTTCTCGTTTTAGGATTGTCTCTTAGCATCAGGTGCTAGTGAATCTGAAATATTTATTTGGGATTTAAACAATCCCACTGCCCCTGTTACACTTGGAGCCAAATCACAGGTATACTTCACTGTTTTTTATATTAGCTATTAGTCTGCAGCATTATTACCAACTACTGCAAAATGTTTTAATGTAGTTTAAATATGTTACTTCACCTGAAATTAATTTAAAACTACACTCCGTGCCACACTAACTTGGGTAAAACAAAGAGTAAAAAGGCAGGGGGAAAAGAGCGATTGGTCCGTTAGTTGGAAACTCTTGTAAGGTAATAATATTTACATACAAAATGATATTAATACAATTTAAACAAACTACACTTTCCATTCTGATAAAATTGCAAAATTTTCTCGAATAATATTCAAATCTGTTAGACCTCAAATGAAACTAATGTTTTAAACATGTTTTCGGGATGGATTCACAAATAATTTATGGAACTCTTTACATCAGCAGAAGGATCTTCTCCACAACAAATTTCTATTTACCCAACTTAGGTTGACAAGGAGTGTACAAATTCATATTAACTTAAGTTTGAGTCTTTTAATTGAAATTTTTCAACTCTTTTCATTTCCATTATTATTTTTGGTCATTTTAGGTTAATATTGTTTAATTACATTCCATTGTCTTCTATAACAGGGTTTGTTAAGTTGTTGTGAAACAATAACTAATTGAAATATCTTACATTTATCATTTAAAAATTATTGCAATATTTTTAATGCTTTTTGTTGTTTTTCTAGCCTTTAGAAGATGTGACGTGTGTATCTTGGAATTGCCAAGTTCAGCATATTTTAGCTTCTACCTTCCCTGGACGCTGTGTTGTGTGGGATTTAAGAAAGAATGAGCCCATCATTAAAGTTTCTGATTCGTCTTCCAGAGTAAGTAATTCATTGAATGTTAGGAGTTTTACTTCTCTATATAATATTCTCAATATAATTCTCTATATAATCTTCTCTTATAATATTCTCAATATAATTTTTCTTCAACTTTAGGAGTACTGCATTTCAATTGAAGTGTGTCATCACTGAAACATTTGTTAACCTGGTTAAACTTCATACTTCATTTAAGTTTCTTAAGATAATTAGAATTGTCTATTTTTCTAAAAAATAACCAATACTTTCTGCCTTCCTAATACCTGTTTTCCACGTTTCTGAATAAAATACCTAATTTTCTTTGTTTAGCAATTTACTGAACTACACTCTTATTATTATAGCACTGGTCCTTATTATTAAAATATGTAGTAGTGGATGATTGTAGTTGTTCTTGAACAGGTAAACTTAGTTGTTCATGATATAATTAGCCCTCACAATGTATAAAAAGACCCCAGCATTTCAAAAATAAACAAGGTTGGGAAACCCAATCAGTAGAGTGCTTGCCTTGCTTGCGAAAGCTCCCTGGTTCGGAGCTAGCATTGCCCAAAATACCTTCCAACCTATAGGGGAATTGGGTGCCCAGGTGGTTAGGCACTTGCCTAGCATGCGAAAGGTCCCAGGTTCGGGTCTGGGCATCGCCAAGATAACTGCCGACCTATAAACGGCCCGTGCAGCCAAAAATGTCCGACAAATAATACCCTGTGTAAGAGTACACGTTAAATATCCTTCAAAGTCCTAACGCTGCATACTATGTTACTATACGCCCGTCGCCAATGGCCCTCGTGTAGCTCTAGGGTTGGGTACATAGCAAGAAGAAGTTGGGTATATAGAAATATGCTATGGAAAAGATCCTTCAGCGCATGCAAAGAGTTAAATTATTTGTGAATCCTACCAGAAAACATGTTTAAAACATTAATTTCATTTAAGATCTAACATGTTTGAATATTATTTGAGAAAATTTTGTATGTAAATAATACCTTACAAGAGTTTCCAACTAACAGACTAATCACGCTTTTCCTACTGCCTTTTTACTCTTTGTTTTTACCCAAGTTAGGTTGGCACGGAGTGTAGTTCAACCTAAACCACTCTAAACAATAATTAAGCCCAATAGCAGTTGTTGGATACAAGTTTTAAACTGAAACTGCTGCTACAAATACTTGTTCCTCATTATTTTTGTTATAAAGTTTTAAATAGGTCAAATCATATCTCCAAACCTAGCTGTTTTTCTTAGTTCTAAAAAAATGAATGTTTATTCTTAATTAACCCTTTCAGTCCCAGTGATGCCATTTGGCATCATCACTTTCAATATTTTTTTCCAAATGTTTATGTCCCGTATGACATCCAAACACACATCATTCGATTCTTCACACTTTGTTCTATTCTACAATATTTTTCTTTGTTCTCAATAGAAGTCAGAACTATTTTTCATTTAGAAAATAGCTAACAAGCGTTTCACCTGATTTTTGAAAAGTTCACTTCAGTTCCATATATTTAAAACCCATATCGAACTATTTCAGTTAAAATAATTTCTAAAATTTTTTTTAATAATGTGGTCAGATATCTTAAAATATATCTCAAAGTGTTTTTAGGTAATATATACATATTTATTATGTTGTTTTCCACAGTTAAAAAATTTTGACATTATTTCGAAATCCATATAAAAAATTAAATTTGTTTTTTCTTATGGAACTCTGATTTTTGACCAGAACAAGCTTATTTTGTGAATATCAGATGTTTCTGTAGTGTAGTAAATTTTTGGGACTGAAAGGGTTAATAACTTAACTCTTTTTTTTTCCAGTTGCGGTGTAAAGTAGTGTGCTGGCATCCAGAAGTGGCCACACAGCTCTGTCTCGCCTCCGAAGATGATCACAGTCCGGTTATTCAACTGTGGGACTTGAGGTTTGCTACTTCTCCTCTGAAGACACTGGAACATCATCAAAGGTTAGTTTTATTGGTTTTACAAGTAGTTCATGTACAACAATCATTAAAATCATTTGAGGAGTCAGATTTTATGGATGGGAAAATCCTAGGCATGCATGTCATATGATTACGTGGCATGTTAAAGGTCCCTGGAGGCTCCATTTGGCTTGATTTCTCTCGGCAAAATCGAATCTTGGCATACTTTAACATCCACAGAAAGCTCAGATTCATTGCAATCTGTGCGTCAAAGTTGGTAGCGAGAGTCACCTAGATGGTGCCACAAAACAAATGT
Source organism: Hylyphantes graminicola (assembly GCA_023701765.1). Taxonomy (NCBI): domain Eukaryota; kingdom Metazoa; phylum Arthropoda; class Arachnida; order Araneae; family Linyphiidae; genus Hylyphantes; species Hylyphantes graminicola. Next base: position 33,308,396 of record CM043118.1, read on the forward strand.
TTCTCAGTTCTGGGGAATATGCCGAGTCTGCAAAGGCTTGACTGCCAATTATGCAGGCTCATTGGAAGAAAAAAAAATTTGAACATGTGACGTGAATCAAAGTATGTTTCCTTTTGTTGAGAAGTTGTCTGAAAATAGTGCAAAAAAAAATAAAGCAAAATAATTGTGAAGATAATTTTTGTAAAGATAATTACTAACCTTTACTTCTACTTAAGTTTGTCATAATTTAGGTATCGACTGGGTAAAATTTTAAGTTGTCTGCTTCTAGTTCATATCAAAGTAATAATGATTTTAGTTTTTTCTGTTTCATATTACATAAATGTAATGATAAAATCATTTGCCTTCTTTAGGGGAGTATTGTCCATTGCATGGTGCCAACAAGATCCTGACTTGCTACTGTCATGTGGCAAAGATAATAAAATTTTGTGTTGGAATCCAAACTCTGATGTAGAAAGTGGAGAAGTAAGTATTAAAAAACAACTAAAATGTAATATTTCTTAGTTCTCCATATTAAAAAGTTAAATTTGTTTTAGATGCCGATCTTATTTTTTAAAGGCTTTAATAGAGTAGACTAACCAGTGAATGAACGCTTAGGCACAATTTGTTTTAAGAAAATTCAGACATATTAAGAAAATATGGCTTCTGGTTTATGACAATGTGAACACATCCGTCATTACATGTAAATTCTACAAAAAAAATATATATTATTTATATTGCATTGGCTTTGGGTCTTTTGGGGGTCCAAATAAAAAGTGGTACAAAAGCCAAGTGAATGAACAGTTATTTTACAAGTGAATGGATACAAAAATGTCCAGTCAATAGACATGTTGGATTTTAATTAATGACCATTTACAACCAATCAGATGTCAGATAGCTTCCTACGAGATGGGAGGAAGTCAGTGTTACCAATCCATCCAGTGGAATGATTTTTAAATGTATTTTCCAACTGTTCATTCACTGGTGCCTGTTTACTTACTAGTCACTCTACCCTATAATTATATTTTTTATTTAGATGTTATTATAATTTCTTCACAGGTATTATGTGAACTTCCAACCGGTAACCAGTGGAGTTTTGACGTGGCTTGGTGCCCCAGAAACCCTGCTGTCATTGCCAATTCCTCGTGCGATGGTCATGTCAGCGTGTTTTCACTTATGGGAGGACAGCAGCAAGTACAGTGTAGTTCTAAAGTAAGTTTTCAGCAAAGTCTTTGTAAATTAGATTTTAGGAAACTGTTTGTTTGCATTATTGTTGTTAATAAATCTATCTATAAAATGGAAACCTCCTGGAGTAGAAAAGCTGTGAAAAAAACAACTCCCAACCTATAAACACCCTGTACAGCCAAAAAAGCTGACGAATTATACCCTTTGTAGAAGGAGTTGTATGATTTTGCGTTTGAAGAACTGCTCATAGGACGAGACATTTTTCATTTAGGACAACACAAACATACAAGTAAAACAGTAAAATTCTGCAAAGATCTAACATAATCAATGTTAAACAGACTCATTCTCAGCAAGTTTTGACCAATTTGTCACCAAGGCAACCAAGAACTTTTATACATTTTCAATTCACTACAGTTCAATTATGAAAGTCAGTCATTACGAAAGGTATTATTTTTATGAGAAAGTCACTTCATTATAGAGTGAATGTTAAATACACCTCTGACCTTGTGCACGATGTTGCCTTCAAGAGTTGCATTGTGTGCCTGCTCCTTTGTTGGCTTGTCACATGACAGTGGCTCTAAATTACACCAATACCCCTCATGTAGACTAGTGCAACAATAATTCAACCTAACCCTAGAGTAGAAAAACTATTGGTTTTATTTTTTGACCCTTTCAGTCCCAAAAATTTACTATACTACAGAAACATCTGATATTCACAAAATAAGCTTATTTTAGGTCAAAAATAAGAGTTTCATAAGAAGAAAAAAATTCATTTCAATTTTTTATATGGTTTTTGAAATAATGCCAAGAATTTTTAACTGTTTAAAACAACAAAATAAAAAATATATTACCTAAAAACACTTAGAGTTATATATTTTAAGGTATCTGACCATATTATTTAAAAAAATTGGTAATTATTTTAACCGAAATAGTTTAAATTGTGTTTTAAATATATGGAACTGAAGTGAACTTTTCAAAAATCAGGTGAAACACTTGTTAGCTATTTTTTAAATAAAAAAAAATAGTAGTTCTAACTTCTATTGAGATTAATGTAAAATATTGTCTGATAGAACAAAGTGTGGAGAATAGAATGATTGTGTTTGGATGTCATAACGGGACATAAACATTTGGGAAAAAAATATTGAAAGAGGGATGATGCCAAATGGCATCACTGGGACTGAAAGGGTTAAATACATAGGAACCCAAGTGCAGTTTTTGTGACAAGTAATTGTTTTGCTTCTAGATTGCGGAATCATTTCCTGGTACCGAAACAATGATGGAATCTAACGTTGATTCAATTCACCGGCATATTTCTGTCCCTCTGCAAAAACCACCCAAGTGGGTGCGGAAACCAGTTGGAGCTTCTTTTGGAGTAAGTTATACTTTTAATTAATTTCATGACTGTAAATTTTAGGGTTTTTTGTTTCTATTTGAATTGGAAAAAAGGTTCTCTAAATAAAGTGTATTTTTGATGCATTTGTACTTCCTGTCTTAAAGATTGATAGATTATTATTGCTGATACATTATTTTTAACCTCATGAGCAGTGTGGATATCGGCAAAAATTTATAGTTTTTGTCCGTATAAATAAATTTTTTTTAAATAACATTAAGTGAAAATTATTATTTATAAAATCTTAAAATTTATTATTTTATTGTTAAACTGGTGCATAAGTTACTGGCCAATTCCATTCGCGACAGACATGATATAAGACAACTTTCTTGGTTCTTAAAAAGTACTAAATGTTAATTGAATGTTAAAAAATTACCATGGGGTGATGCAATTAAAGGTCTTGATTATAAAAAACGCTGAAATTTTCATTCAAGAGAAAATACTTAAAATTAATTGGGTTAAAACATGCCGTGACTGACATGACAAAATTGAGACACAGATTTTGAGTGACCTTATATTATTACCATTTGCTCTTAACTGGTATGCATTTCAAGTCTACAATTTTTTTTGTAATCAATATAAGATTCGGATGTGCCAACCAGAAAGAAAAAAATTAAGAAATTTATAAATAGTAAAATATTATAAATATTTATTATTAGACTGACATGGCAAATGTGACAGACATGACAAAGTTTTGATGTTCTATATTTAACTCAAAATTTTAAATTGAATGTTCGAATTTTTTTACGAACTGTTTATTTTGAAGTATATAAAAGGAGAAAATAAAGTGTCAACTGTCAAGAATTTTTGCTGAATAGATTTTGTTTAAAATAAAAAAGTTGAAATTTAAAAAATGATGTCCATGACACAGTTTCGTGGAATCAACCTACTGAAAAATCTATGTCTCAATCTCAAAAGTTGATGCTACTGAACGAATTAGTTATCTATTCGTGAAAAGTTACAAACAGAATTTCGTAGTAGTAAACCTTATCCCCCTCCCCCATTTAAATTAAGGTTTAACTGACTCATATTAATTACTTTTAGTTTGGTGGAAAACTTGTATCATTCGTCAACGACACAACCAGCTTTTCCCAAGGAGAAAGCCCCCCTCCCAAGATTGTTCATATTACCCAAGTGGTCACGGAGCCTGAGCTCTTGAAAAGGGCAGAAAGGCTGGAGTCGTCTCTTGCCAATGGGAATCTGTACGAGTTTTGCCAGAATAAGATTGACAATAGCCAAACTGAAGAAGAGAAAATGTCATGGAGTTTTCTGCAGGTTAGTTGGTTTTGTGGGCAGTAAATGATTTGTTAAATTGAGTTTTTGGCTTTAAGTTTTTTTGTAAAGGTACAAAAACCTAGTAATACGAGTTAAACATATGAATAGGAGTTTAAAAAAGCAACCTATGCATACACAAATGAAAGATCTTACGAGGCATTTTGAAGTTGGGGGCTTAAATGAAATCCGTCCTTTCCTGCATAAAAACTGATGAATGAATAAAAGCAGAAAATGCTAACGTGCAACCCTTGTGTAGCTCTAGTGGGACGATAATTCAAACTAAACTAAAAAGCTAATGTGCAACTGTATGTAAAACTTAGTTTATTTTTTTGTTTTACTGTTGTGTGAGCATTTTGTGCAAGACTTTTTTGCATTTATTCATAGGCTGTTATACACCGATACGTCTGTAACCTTTTTTAGATATACATGTTTTTTAATACATATATATTCATATTTTTATAATACATGTTTTTTTAAAAACTCTTATTCAAGTTTTTATTTTAAAAATATGTAATATTTAGGTTTGGTTATCCTTTAAGTGTTCTCATTGTATATAGTTTCAATTTAAGCTAATTTTGAAGTAAGTTCCATTTATTTAACATTTTAATCTCTTTAAATGTTTTTAGGTCACATTTAACTCTGCTCCTAGAGGCTCCATGTTATCTTTACTCGGATATAGTTACGACCAAGTGAAAACTGAGGTAAGTTTCTTATTTAACAGATTTTTTCAATAAATTTGTGATTGTTTATTACAAATTAAAATATTTCGGGGGTGATCAAATGTAGAAGTATGCCATCAAATTCATATGAAATAGTAATTGTTTCTTTTTTAAATTTACTTAGTTTCAAACTGTCGTTTTGCACTAATATTAACTACTAAATAAAGACCCAAAAAACTATACGAATTTTTGTTTTTTTGTCGCAGATAAGCCACATTTTGAAAGAAAAAGGGCTAAATATTGACCAACCAGAATTGGATGAATTTGCTAACCTTACAGTTGTAAGTATTTTTTTAATTAATAAATTGAATGAATTTCATGTTTATTAATACATAATTTAGCGAAAAAGTTTAATGTTACAAGGTAGAGTGTTGACTCTCTCTCCACTGAAGCTCAGAATGAACCGTAACAATATTTCACTTGCATGATGTTAAAATATAACTGATTTATGCATATTATTATGTTTGTTTCAGTCTGAAAATGGCGATGGTTGTGATGCTTTTGATAATATTGCCACAAAAACAAAAGATGAATTAAGTGAAGAACCATTATTTATCGGAACTGACCCTCGTAAGTAACTTATACTTATGTGTTTTAACGTCCTTTTTATTGTGTTAGAAGTTAAGTAATGTATAATTCGCTACTTATTATTGCTTAGGTAATGTACCTATTTGAGGGTTGAACTAGTATTTTTGATCGAATTTATATGCATAAAAATGGTTCATATGAAATTTCTAAAGTTATGTTCAAAGGTATTTCTTTTACCTATAAGAATCTAATCAAACTTTTGTTATTGATTTTTTTTTCAATCCTTTTGTTATGTCTCATTTCAGTTTTAAATATTGAATCTTCAACTAGTAAGTATTGTGTGTTGTTCCATAAATTGTATGTATTGTAAAATAAGTATCGATGTTCAGTCACTAAAGTTTTTTAAAAATGATTTTTGTCCCTTTTGAAAGTTTTTTTTTTAATCAAACTGCCAAACGTAACCGATTTTAAATTAAAAAGGGGCATTTTTGACAAAATTGTGGCAAAATTTAGTGACATTGCTTTTTACTGTAATAATTCATAGTCATGACAAAGAAAAAATACTTTGTTTTATTAAATAACTAATATTAGCATGAAGTGTGATTTTGTTATTTTATAATTTCATTTTATTATCAGCACGATCTAATTGCATGTGCTTAAATTTTAAAACCTAAAATTTATGCCAATATTTACTTTTTAACAGCTGGTAAGCATATTTAATTTCTTTATTAATTAAAATGCTTCTTATCTTTATAACTTTAATCTATAGATATATTTTACTAATAAAATTTTTTAAAAAAAATCTGTTTACATAACTATCTTTTCCATTAAATACAGCTAACTTATTACTGTTTGAATAAAAAAATATCGATTATCGATTAAAGATTAAATAGAACTAAAGATTTGTAAAGCTTTCCTAATAAGTTAAAATAATGTTTGTCATGTAACAGAATTTATTTGTGTTTTTCACTTGAGTGTTAGAAATTTGTGCTCAATTTAATATAAATAGTAAATAGTTTTAAATTATTTTTTAAATATAATTTGTATTCACTCTGCATAAATTTGGAATTTAACTTTATTACCTTTGAAGGGGTGGATAGCTATAAAATCTAATTTTATTAGTTGCTGAAAAAACACACAACTGTTGCAGAATTATATATTGTTTGCGATAAATCATGGTTTTACGATTCTAATAACATTTCATTAAAATGAACAATTTGCTTTAAATTTTAGAAGAAATTCATATTCTTATAAAAAAAAAATTTCCACCTCCACTTTAAAAAACATATTTGTAAAATTAAAATAATTACTTTTTTTCTTGGAAATGTTAACAAATTTGTCCCAATTTATATTTTTGTTCACAGATGACCTGGATGGTTTAATTTCGCAAGCTCTTTTGACTGGAAACATCAAAGATGCTGTAAACATCTGCATTCAGGATAAAAGGTGGACTGATGCTATAATTTTAGCCCAAGCTGGAGGAGCAGAAGTTTTAGATAGGACCCGAAAATTGTATTTCAAATCTGTTAATACAAATGCTTCCAAAGTGAGTAATATGAATCTATTTTTGGGATTTCTCAATGATTATAAGACTTTCTACATAAATTTATTTTTAAATAGAATTTTTTGGTGTTGTTGATTCGAAATAAAATAAAGATAAACCAGACATGCCAACTCTCCGGATTTAACCCGGCAATATCAGATTTAGAATTTTGGTGTCATGTGTACCAGTTTTTCAAAAGAGGAAGCATTAGACTTTTTCTTGCCTCCTGGAATCCAGAAATGGTTATTAGAGTTAAATTCTGGAATTCCTGGAATCCGGAAATGGTTATTAGAGTTAATGGTTGAATTCACGTTGCGCTAAAGCCACATTTTGCAGGTCTAGTTAAGCATGTATAGATTTATTTAAACTGTCTCAGCACGTAAACAAATATTTTAAATAATTCCTAAATGAATGTTTGCATGCATATTGTAATAATAATAAATTTTTTAAAAAAACCTATCCCATAGCACTTTCAATCAAACAAAACTTAGTCTTGTGTTGATATAAATTGTGGCTTCTAAAAAACTTAAGTAGCTGTCATCTATAGAATCTTATAAATGTGTAGGGGGCATAAAACTATGTTAAGATTAAATTAGAAAGTATTTAAAATTGAAGTAATTGTTATTCTTATGTTCTGTATTTATAATTAACTTCCATCAAAATTTCCTTAAGTTGTTTTTTAAAACCTAGTGTTTTAACTGTTTTAAAATTAACTTGTAATATATAAATGCATAATTTTGATATTTTATTTCTAGTTAATATCTGCTGTAGTGAGTTCAGATTGGCTTTCCATGGTTAAAACTTGCAATATTAATTGCTGGAAAGAAATTTTAGCAGCAATTCTAACCTATTCTAAGCCAGAAGATATTGTATCTTTATGTGGTAAATATTTATTTTTACCTTTTTGTTTTAATTTCTAAAGCTTGAAAAGTTTATTAAATACAAAGCGGTTTAGTTTTATTAGAATACAATTTTCCAAATATGTGTGTATGTGCATGGCTTATTTCTAATTTCATACAATAAAATTGTTTCGATGTAGATAATAAAGTTAAGTTATCATTTTTGCTCAGAGTGGTTTAAAATCTTCGGATCTTATGAGAAATTAATAAAACGTTTTTTTCAAAAATGTATGGATAAGCTTTAAGTGTTAAAAAATATAGAATTATTTAATTCAAAAATCGGGATATGTTCCCTTTGGCAAATTTGATTTTAAAACCATTGTGAAATGAAAAGTATAGAATATCTATAAAAATTCATTATTAATTTTTTTTAAAAATTATTTATCATTGTTGTTAGAAAATCTGGTAAATAAATTATGTGAAAATGTGTGTCTAACACTGAAAAAATTACCTATCACGCAGGTATTTTCCAAATCTGATCTATAGTACACTATGTTAAATAAAATTGCCAGAATAGAGTACTACAATTTTTGTGTATTGTAGAAATTCTCGGTAATCGTCTTGAAAATGAACCAAAGCTGCAGCAAAATGCGCCACTGTGTTACATTAGTGCTGGAAATGTGGAGCTACTTGCACGATCTTGGCTCAAAATTCATGGAAATGAAAATGGAACTTCTTTGCAGGTAATCTTTAGTGTATTTTTTAAGTAAATAAAGTCAATTTTCAACAAACTATATTTGTTTTTCCAAATTCTTTATCAATCTTAGCTCATTGAAACTATTTAATGAGCTAAGATCATTATTAAAATTGAATGAGGAATATGAAAGTTTTTTTTCACCTTCATTGACAACCTATAGCTATAGTCATTATTGCTATGAGTAACTATTACCATCGCTACAAAATGATACTATTTTAGTGTCATTTTAGGGAAATATTGATGGAAAGAATTCGACTACTACTTGAAATTTTTATTAACATAATTAACTAGTATCACAATTTATATTTCTTTAAGCTAGTTGATGATTATGAATAAGCCATAAGGCTAACTATTAATTATTTATAATTATTATTAATAATTATATTTAATAAGTTGATGCTTAATTACTTAATGGAAATTAAGCATGTATAATTAGTTGATTATTTAGCATTTGACAATTGAAAACTTAAGTGCAAAACAAGTTAAATCACTTTTCTTGAAAAAATTGAGTTGGTTATCTTTTCATACAGATTATATATGTATTGATGATTATGAGTGATTATAATTGTATATATACCCATACAATTTAACTTTATTTGTGGAAATCAAAATGTTGGTAGATCCCTTCCTACAATACCTGTGTGAAAAGCTAACCTACTCAAATTTTTTCCAAAAAGTGATTTAACATGTTTTGCACTTGAGCTCTTCAATTGCATTACCAATAATAATCCATTAAAAAACTAACAAAAAAAAGTTGTGTGATTAATTTTTTTAAAAACTTTCTTTTATTTGATCCTTTTTTACTTGGGTATGCTACATACAGATGTATTTTAATTCTAGAGTTTGATTGAACAAGTGATGATCCTCCGACGCGCTGTAGAAGAGTTATCAGGTGCCCAACCCCTTGAAAATGGTGTTCTCCCAACACTTCTTGGGCAATATGCGGAATTGTTAGCTACACAAGGAAGCTTGACCAGTGCTGTTACGTATTTAGTGGACCCCAATGAAGTAAGTACAGTGCATAGTAGTTAATAGTATTAGTAGTCATAGTATTTGTGAATCTTTGTTAGTGGAAAAGGTCTTATGTCAAAAGAAGTTGGTAATGGATGTCATTTGACATTTTTCTAGGTCCGTATATTTGACACCATTGTGCTTTTTTAAATATTAAGATATTTAATAAAAGTCTTGGCTATCTTTTTGTTTTCTTCTGTGTTGGCTTTGAATGTTTTTATTTTAATTCTTGCAATGGTGTATGTTTCAAACTTTGAGTAGCAACACTTACGCAAAAATTAAAGTAGGATCTTAGTTGGTTAATAAATGAAGTGTGCAGAGCTTACCGTGACATTCGGCCAGGGAAATCAAGAAAGGATTCTTTGTCACTTGAAACAAGCCAATCTCACAAGTCTTAGAATAAGTCTGAAAACTTTTTAATTTTAAATCTTTATGAGACAATTATTTCAGTTTGTGTAAGTCTGTCGAAGAGTTTTGGGTGTTAGTGGCAGTTTAAATGTATTATTGTGTATTAAATTTAGTGCAATTGAAGTTTTTGTGCTGAATAAACCACCAGTCATAACAAAAATTAGAACATATCTTTCACATATATTTTTTAGTGCTGTATATTTTTGTTAATATCCTTCTTGTTTCCTATCATAATTTGTTATGTTATAAAGTCTTCAGTCTTTCAATTTAAATATATTTTAATTTTTACATTTAATAACATTTATTTAGCTGATACTTAAATGCATTTACCTTCTTTACAGCCTACATTAGCAATACTGAGAGACAGAATATATCAATCCTTGGGACACCCTTCTCCACGTTTTCCCTTCCAAAAAGTTGAAGTCCGCCGTTCTGGTTCTATATCTCAGAATCGGCAGCAACAATACCCACACCAGCAAGAGACAACTCAACTCCAAGATCGCAGACGATCGTCAACTCACTCCACTTCGCATCTGCCAACTCAACCCCAAGTATGTTCAGTCGTTGCATTTTTAGCTTCAGATACTTTTTGTCAAGGTTTTTTGTCATTTATTTGAAAATGTTCCGAACTTTAAAGTGGTTGGAGCATTTCTTTAAATTATAACTAGGCTAATATGACCTCACTTTAGCTTCTACTTTAGGTGACATCATAAAAGTGAAAGGTTCCAGGCTTTTTTTTCATCACCCACTTTGAAACCCAAACTTCAAGTTGAATGTTATTTCTGTGATGCACATCAATGTCACTAAATCAGATTAGAAATTAGTCCAAAACTCATCCTAAACACAAAATAAAACATAAGTAAATTCATAAATACACAGAACAGTAGGATCAGAGGATCTCTTAATCCTCTGTGATTACTCCTCATACAATTTAGTATAGTGTTACACATTACCACACATTTACCACATTATGCGTGTAGTATTCTGCACGCATAATTTTTCTAAAAAGAAGTAGGTATTGACATTCTGAAGATGTCTGTCTATTCCACCATGCCCCCCCCCCCCCCCCTCCAAACAAGGTTCTATCTGTCGGATCACGCCTGGCCGGGATTCGAACCCGACCCCAGCAGCTCCACAGGCTAGAATCCTAACGATTGCGCCACCGGGGGGCACTATAACAAACCCACTTGTTTCTCAATAAAAATTTCACTGAGCATTAAAGTAACAGTAAAGTGTGCTATTTGAATCTTTTTAAAAATTCTTATTTTCCCAGTACCCCTATGGAGGACCCACCCAGCCTACTCAAAACAACTTCGGCTACCCACCAACTTCGGTCCCACATTACCAACCACTGCCGCCCATGGTGTCTTCGCCCCCTACCAACTTAATGGGGCCCATGACACCACCTATGCCACCATCAGTGATGCAGCCAGCTCCACCAGCACCAGTTCCCTTGCCACCACCAGCCGAAACTGTCACGAAAAGCAGGAAAAGTAAGTTGACTTGGCTTTTTCTCTTTTAGTTATCTTATTTTATTGTATAGTTAGGGGGTTGAAGGAAAAGGTATTGTTGTAATATCGTATTCTAGTTGCATCAGCCTCTGGCCTCTGTATGATGGAATATATCTTTCATATTACATCATCTTTATAAGTAATTGCACTCAGATATTACATCAGCCACTCATGTTCAATTTCATTGGTTGTTAGTTTAATGATGTCATCAACCTTATAAATAGTCGTGTGTTGTATTTCGTTTGCTCTTCTAATAAATATCGTCTTAGCTAACAGACAGCCTCTATTTAATTTAATAGGTATAACTTTTTTTCCCCCAACTGTGCTGCTTTATTGCCGATTAAGGCTTTGCAGACTCGGCATATTCCTAAGAACTAAGCACCATTTTATGTGGCACTATCTAGGTGACTCTCTCTCTTAATTTTGACCCTCAGATTACAAAGATTGTGTATGTTAAAGTATGCCGAGATAACCCAAACAATATGGGTACTCTAGGGATCTTTTACATGTCACATAATCATATGACATGCATGCCCATAATTTTCCCATCCAGAAAATTTAACGGCTTGAATTAAGGGCTTAACGGCTTGAACGAAGGGCTTGAATCCCAAACTTGGGCTTATGAGGCAGACAGGTAAAACCTCTCGGCAAATGAGCTACAATTATATATACATAGTTATATTGCTTTGGTTATATGTTTAAAACATTAGTTATTAATTTATTTTGTACTATGTGATCTGGTCATATTTACTGTGGATCATAATTTAATAAAAAAAAATCTAACATTTTTTTAGTATGTTAATTGTGTCAAAATGCTTTGGGAGGATATTTTATTTAATTAGCATGAATTTAATGAAAATCTTAACTGGTTCAAAGTTTACACAATTGAATGCAAAATTGTAGGAAAATTTTAAAGCTATCGGTGAAGTTTTTACATGAATTTAAATTTTTAATTACAAACGTGTCAGCCATGAAAGTGCAAGCTAATCAAAATGGCTATACTCTGAATGAAAACATTATTGTACTATTGACATCACACTGTGCAAGTTAATTTAAAAATTTAGTTGTATTAGGTTCCAGGAAATGATCACATAAAAATGGCCACATAGGAAAATGCATTGATCTCAAAAACAGGTAAAATAAGTTTAAATAAGGCAAAAGACTGACTCTTGACTGACATGTACATTTTTATACAAAGGAATTAAAAATGAAAAACTAAACCATGTAGTTATATTAGTTCGGATAAACTGTCCACATATGAAAGTAAATCTATCTCAAAAACAGCTAAAAAGATATTAAAAACTTACATGACTGCATAACAATTAAAATTGTGCAATGACTTGATATATTTATGTTATTCCCAGATTCTGGTGGCTCTCACATATCCCAGAGATACCCTAGACATCTCCACGATCCAAGTGTGTACAATGAAAATAGTTTCCAGCCTTCACAGCCTTACTATCAACAACAGACGTTTCCAGGGTCTCAGCCGATAAATAACTTTGCTCCTCAACCAAATTTCTACTCGCCCCAGGATACAAGGTACTACATTAATGATTCCTTTTATTGTCCTTTGCCTAATACAGGGTGAGGCAAACAAAAGTGGCCCCGGTCTAGAGATAGGAATATGTTGAAAGTTTAAAGAGAAAAACTCTTGAAGCCGCCTGAAACCTGTTTTTGCATTGGTTGGATCGGAAAAGCTTCACATTAGAGCTACTCATAGACTAGTGGAGAGTTCAGATCTTAGTTGGTATTGTATGAAGACATCCCTTAATGCAAGTTTTGTGTATTGCAATCAATTTAGAATGTTTAGCAAAAACAAAAAGGTCTGATTATCTAGGATAAATAACGACCGACACAATCAAGTAATCATTAGTGGGAACTTTTCTTGATCAGCTCTTCAAAACTTTATATTTTATTTCAACTAACTTCTAAAACCGTAGCGTAGTTGCCGGCAAATAAGTCGTCAGGCGTTTGTTTAGGCTTAATATTGAAGCTATCAATAGCTTCAGTTAGCAAACCTGTTTTTGTATTGGTTTTAAACTTGGCAACATCTCTGTCGTATTCTTATCTCTAGACAGGGCCACTTTTGTTTGCGTCACCCTGTATTAGTCAGTCAAGCAACCATCGGAAGTGTATTTTTTTAACTTCCTTTTCTCAATCTTGTAGGAGCTTTATATATTTAAAACAAGTTAATTTACTAAAAATTGTATTTCGAAAATTCCTTAATTGACATCTAGTTTCAGTTGTTGTTACCATGTGCCTCCAGGCTATAGCCTGCAAGGAAAAAGGGTTGCAGTAGCTTTCGTTGGCAAAACCCTTAGAGGGTTACCACCCCTTATAGGGTCAGTTTTAGCTGCTAATTTATGCCGCTAGGTTTAGAGGCTAGAATAGATAATTTTATCTTTCACTAATGAGCAGTGATTTTTTTTTACTATGTGCCTCTTTTTCATAATTTAGTGTTTCATCAATAACTGAAATATATTTCTGCTATTTTAGTGTTCAAGGAAGTTTCCCTTATGCACCAGTTAACAACACAGGACCCGCATATCCACCAACGTCATACGAGCCTTACCGACCAGGTAGTTTTAAAGCGTTTAGCATTTAAACAAAATAGCAATGATGTGTTAAATTTTAGTTTTAGGGAAGAAAAATTCAAACTAAATATTATACAAGCAAGATAGTTTTACTGTTACTATAAGTTCATTATATACTTATTAAAAGAAAACAAATTTAAAATAGTGAAGTATATTTAAATTTCAATAGTAACTCCCTTGAGTATTAAAAGTTCTATTAATTTGAATTGTATTCATTCATTTCAGCATTTAAAATTTTAATACTTGTATTTAGTACAAGATTTAATGTTAAACTATTTTCATTAGTTCAAAATTTTCGGTGACAAGCTAATCTACTAATGCTGATAAAATGTTATATTCTTCCGATTACAATGCAAACTTCCAAAACATTATCTTGCTCCACTCCCTTGTGCGGTTATCCAGGAAACGGTATGAGCGCATTGTTGTCCTGAACCTACCTTGTTTGAATCTCTGCTGTGAGGTTAGTTACAGTTGCATTCTACCCAGCCCAAACCAAAGTATAGTTGTGGATAGGGCCGTATTTAAAAATGTGCGGCCTATAGGCTACAAATGAAAATAACAAACATAAACAGTAATTTTTTAAGAAGATAGATGATTTAGTTAAGAACTTAATTGGTTCCCTCATTGGCTGGAACCGGACCGTTTTGAAAGTGGCTTGAGATTGGCAGGAAACTTTTGTAAAAAATAAATGATCTTCCCAACAAGATGGCCCAGATCTGTACTTATAGTACTCTTTTTTTTATGTTGATAACAAGGGGGCAAAGCCCACTGCTCGCCACCGCCCGCCAACCCCCGAGAATTGCTACCCAATTCCTCTTTGTTTGCTCTTGCAAACAAACACGCAATACTAAGATATTTTAGTTAAAAGGTCCCAAAAAGCGGGGAGAGTGCCCAAGACAATAAAGGGAAGATGCATTGGGCTTCGGCTGTTTTTACGATGCGTGGCTGGAAACTCAAGACCGATGCCAACAGTTGAAAAATAAACTAGTCTCCGTAGGACTGCTCCAGGGCATCACGTAGCTCTAGCGCTATCAATGATCTCTACCTAAGCCACGGGATGCAACCTGAAGCGGCCCCGCCAATCTCAAAAATTTCCTGCCAATCTCAAGCCACTTTCCAAACAGCCCGGTTCCAGCCAATAAGGGAACAATTTAGTTCTTAACTAGATCTATCTTTTTCGAAAATTACTGTTCATGTTATTTTCATGAGATTGCAGCCTACAGGGGACAAATCTTTAAGCTTGAAGCTTATGAATGTTGTAATCAGAAGGAGTATAATCCAAAACAACCAAACTTATTACTGTGTGTTGTTGCAGCTTCGCAGTCCGTGCTGAACCCCTCTGCCCACCAGCCTCCCCCAGCTCCCCCCGCCCCCTTACCCAGTTGCTACAGCGAAACGGCCCACATGCAGTCTGGATGGAATGACCCACCCCTCAAGCAGCAGCCTGCCAAGGTGAGCTCACATCATTTCAAACTAGCAGTATGGTCCCGCCTAACTGGGAACCCGTTAACTTCGCATTGCTTCCTTTTAGAGGCATGCTTACTTGTGAAAATACACTCAATATCTAAACTAAATTCAATTCATGTTAGCGCATACGCACTTAAAAAAGCAAACACTAATAGAGGATGAAGCAGCCTTCGGGCGAGCGCATATCTCAACCAAGCTCAATCAATCAAACTAATAGAGGATGGCGTCAAGCCCCCCGTTTTGGCCCTTTCCATGTATTTTCAAGCCCTGTTATGGTCCCGCAATACCACGTTTATGACATTTTTTTTAAAAACTTATTATATTAATTAAAAATAAAAATCTAATATGAAAAAACTAAGCCTCAGGTGCACACGTAGGTATTAAAAGGAATCTATATTAAAAATTTCGAATTTTTTAGAGCAGTCTAAGTAGGTCTTATGCGATCCACAGACACACACACTCTTTCTTTTATTATTATAGATATCTGGTCTCGCATCACGTAACTTGCATAATTTTATGCATTGGTGACATTTCCAAACGCTTCAAATGTCACCAAAATGGATGCTTATTCTTTGAATTGCAACTAAATTAAGCAAACAATAAAAAATATTCTTTTGATTAGCAACAAAATCATTGAAAATAGCTGATTTTTGGCTTTCTTTTAAAAGTTTAAATTACAACCAAATGACTGGCATTTTTTAAGGTGTATAAATTTTATGTAATGGCAGTTGTAGGTGACACATACACTTTTTTTAAAATAATAATTTCTGTGAGTACTTAAGTAACAGGAAAGTAGACTGTTTTACAATGGTATTATATAATTATGGTATGAATGTTTATGTGTACAAGGGGGGGGGAGAACAAAAAATGTGGATTTTCATTGAAGCAACAAGATTTATGAGTTTGCAAATATTTAGTCTAGGCATAGGCTTATAAGCTAATTTCTATCATTGCCTCAAGCATACTTTTAGAACTTTTTTATTTGAATAAATTGAATAAAAAAAATTATTTATAAACAGCCCGTGCAGCCAAAAATGTCCGACAAATAATACCCCGTGTAAGGGAGTGCACGTTAAATATCCTACAAAGTCCTAATGCTGCATACGATGTCGCCCTTAATGGTTGCGTTGGGTGCCTATTCAGGTGTTGGCTCGTCACCTGAGTGTGGTTCTAAAAAATACAACGCCCGTCGGCAATAGCCCTCGTGTAGCTCTAGTGCCACGATAATTCAAAACCAAAAAAATTATTACACATGTGTTTTTACTGATTATTCTTTTCAACAGGCCCCAGCTCCTGTTTTTGACACCCCAGCCCCTATCACCCGGCCATTCCCAGACATGCCGGCCATGGAACCCCAAATGCCCCCTCAAAATGCAGGGGGCTACTTTGTGCCCTCCTATCCCCAGCAGCCACCCACTGGATTCCAGCAGGTACCCAGTGAAGTACAAGAAGCAGCCAATGCTGTGAGTTTATTTTTATTATGAGATATGGGTTTCATGTAGTCGGTCACACAGCCCTAATGTGCACATTTAAGTGATTGGAGATTTTTGACAATGGTAAAGCTTAACAGTATCGAGTCATTCCACGTCAAATCGACCAGCTCAAAATCTTCATGTCACAGAATTCAATCTTGATTTTATTCCAAGTACTAGAGACAAATTTATTAAACACGTATTTTTTGTTTTTTCAAAATTTTAAGAATTAAGAAAGTTATGATTTTTTTAAACCGAAAAGTTAAGCCTAACTTTTTCTCATTTAGCATTGCGGTCTATGGGAAATTTAGTATTTTCGAACGAGTATAACTAAAAAGGGTAACCTGGGAACAACTAACACATTTTTGTATGGAATACTATTACTAATGGTAACATTTTGGTAAAGTGCACTGTTGTTCCCAAAACTCCTTCTACCAAAATTAAGTCAGAGGAGAATAACATTAGTTCCAATGGAGAAATGTGTACAATAGGTTTGTGTTTATGAAAGAATATGTGCAAGCGACTATATTTTTTAATGAAGTATTAATATTAAATTTTCTCATATGATAGCAAACATTTTTTTAAATACTTCATGTTATTGAAAAATTTAAGTCTTTTCCTCCTTTCAAATTTTAACTTATATTTATAATATTTTTTTTATTTAATATAAATATTAATTGAAATTTCAAAGGTGCAAGGGATTTACATTTTTCAATAATACAAAGTGCTTAAAAATATTTGCTATGGCATTTCAACGTGGTATGGTATTTTAACACCCTTGCACATATTCTTTCATAAACACAAACCTATTGTACCCATTTCTCCATTGGAACTAATGTTATTCTCCTCTGACTTTAAAAAAATAATTTTGGTAGAAGGAGTTTTGGGAACAACAGCGCACTTTACCAAAATGTTACCATTAGTAATAGTATTCCATACAAAAATTTGTTAGTTGTTCCCAGGTTACCCTTTTTAGTTATACTCGTTCGAAAATACTAAATTTCCCATAGACCGCAATGCTAAATGAGAAATAGTTAGGCTTAACTTTTTGGTTTTAAAAAATCATAACTTTTTTAATTCTTAAAATTTTGAAAAATTAAAAAATACATGTCTAATAAATTTGTCTCTAGTACTTGGAATAAAATCAAGATTGAATTATGTGACATGAAGATTTTGAGCTGGTCGATTTGACGTGGAATGACTCTATCCAGTTTTCGATCCCTCTATTTTTGCACATTCGGGGGATCTACCGGTCAAGAAATTCAGGAAAGTCAAGAAAAAGTCATGAAATCAAAAAATTTTAAGAAAGTCCCCAAAAAGTCAGGAAATTAGAGCAAAGGTCACGAAAATTTAAAAAATTGTCAAAAAAAATTGTTCTCCAGATTTTATATTATTATTTTTTAGTCCTTAATTTTTATTGAAAAGTCCTTGAAGAGTGTTAAAAAAAAATTTCTCTAATAAGTGTATGATGCAAAAGCTGCTTGAATTTGCTCTGTATTGCATCAAATATTATTTTATGGTTTGTTTTGTAATTGTTTCTTTAACAGAATAATTATTTAAACGATTGTAAAAGTTTCTGAAAAGGTCAAGAAATTAAATTTGACAAATCTGGTAGACACCCTGACATTCATGGATTTGTTGTTTGTGCGATGATATGTTCTTTTTAACTTTTTTTTTTTTGCTGAGGCACTATTTAATTGTGCAGTTTTTTCTGCAAAAAGTAACCTAGGCATGAAACTGTGTAACTTACTTTAATATTATTTGATAGATCAAGTCTTTAACCATAATGTATGACGTCCGTAGCCAAGTTGTTTCAAGTGGATATTTGTGCAAATGTATTTTTTTAATACTGTTTTCTTGTTTTCCAATTGAATGTTTGTAGCTATTTGATTAGATTTAAGTAGGGATTTCCTGTCTAACTTGCTATTGTGTGTACAAAAAAAATGTAGTTGCTAAGTTACCTTCGCTTACACATTAATGTAATCTATCAGCTTGGTAAAAGTGCCAAGTTGATTTCAATCCATATTTTAATTGTAGTTTTTATTTTAAAACAATTATTTTTCTGTAATATAGGGTAGACTAACCAGTGAATGAACATTTAAGGCGCTGCGTTCGCCAGTGAATGAACACCAGGATATAATGACCAAGACTACCAACCATATGTCAGATAGCTTCCTACTACATGGAAGGAAGTCAGTGTTGCCAATCCATCAAGTGGAAAGATTTTCAATCCTTATTTTTTAATTATATTTAACAAATGTTCATTCACGGGGCCTGTTCACTCACTGGTCAGTCTACCCTAGTCTTAAAAATAATTTTTCAAGACAACTTTAAGCTTTCAAAAATAATTTTATGAAGGTTAGAAGGATAAAGTACTTTGTTTGAAAAAAAAACTGCTAAGTATCCTTACATATATTCTGTATATCTCAGAGGGTTAAGAGTTTTACTTATCTCTAAAATAACTTAATATTGTTTAATACTAATAACTTAATATTGTTTAATCCATTTTAATGCTCATAATACTTTCTCAA
This sequence comes from Hylyphantes graminicola, assembly GCA_023701765.1. Classification (NCBI taxonomy): domain Eukaryota; kingdom Metazoa; phylum Arthropoda; class Arachnida; order Araneae; family Linyphiidae; genus Hylyphantes; species Hylyphantes graminicola. The sequence goes on from CM043118.1 coordinate 33,327,605, forward strand.
AGGTTCCCCGACCTGCCCCAGAACCAGTTAAAGAAAAAGGCCCAATACCTCCTGAGCACCAGGTTTTGCAAGACACGTTTGAAGACCTCAGGAGACAGTGCCAACAGGTGGCTACCAACCCTGTAAGTAGCCCAGTTGGTAGGGGCTTGGCTTTCAGACACTGTGGTCCTGGGAGGCATGGGATCAAATTGGGTTTTGACTCTAATATCCTACAATTGGATTGTGCTATTTAAAATATGTGTAACGAAATCTGAATTTTAAATATGTTTCGGTCGAATAACTATAAGCTGCAATTAGTGGACTTTTGTTAACCTCGAGGTTGCATTCAATTCTATTGTTGTTGTTTTTCCTTTTAGTTGTTTTACCTCTAGGTACTTTAACTACAAGCATTTTCATTTAATTGGTGTTTATAGTACATTAAATATACAATATTAGCTCTAAATCTAATTGGAATGGGTAAAACTTTTTTTGAAAGAAATTTGATTCTAATGATTCATTTCCTTTACACTAGTCTCATTTGTAATGTGCTTAAAAAAGTATTAACTTGGTTTTTATTATTTTCAATTTGAACAAAATAACCAGGTTGCAAAAGAAATATATTTTCTTCTGCAGAATTTTAAATTATTTATTTGCGCACACAATGTGCAATTTTTTGTTTCTTGTGATAGAACATTGATTTATTTAATAATCACATTGTTAATACAAAGTATTATTTATTTTAGCAAACTCGAAGGAAGTTGGATGATGTTGCCAAGAAGTTAGAAAATCTGTATGACAAATTGAGAGATAATACAGTAAGGGCCCATTTTTTAATGTTCTGCCATTTTTTTTACATGCTGTATACTGATATCAATGTAGGAATGAAAGTTTAAATTTTAAATTCATGTTATTTTCCATATTAGATTTAAATATTATGTAAGTAACAATTTTGTTTGTTAAAATGTAGTTTAAAAAAGTTGAATGAAACCCTACTCAAGCACCAAACTTGCAGTTAACTCATAACTTTTACCTGATCTGGACAACTAACGAGACTAATTTTAAAGAATTTTACACTGATTTTTTTTAAATCGAGCTGCACATCAACTGATTGCAGTAATGCATAGAAAAAAATTGTTGATGAAAAAAAATTAATTTTAATACCCAAGCAATTTATTTTCAAATTGTATAGTGTTATACATTTTTTATTTATATTTGTTCAGCTCTCTTACAGAAAACAATTTTTTTTTAAAAAAAAAGAGTACCATTTTCATAAATGAAGAGCTTAGTGGAAGAACAAAAAGGTGAAAATTAGCTTTTAAGTTTTTAGTTTGCTCTTAGATCCATTAAAAACGATACAAAATAACATAGTTAACTTTAAGTATACTAAAAGTACTTAACTTTACTTTAAGTATACTTAAGTTTCCACTTTTTTTTATAGTATACTTATCTTTGTAGAAGATATTAAAATGGTCATTGACACAAAAATCTAGATCTGTTGCAAAAATTTCACATGGCATGTTCTTTCACTAAGCTCTTTAAATGCCCTCAAGTTAAAAGTATTGCTCATTTCCAAAACCTCATTGTTTCCTGCAGCTTTCCAATGCCCTTACCCATGGCCTCCACCAAATAGTCCAGTCAATCATGCAGGGAGATTACCAATCAGCATTAGCAACCCACGGACAACTGGTGGCCACCGGTAACTTCAGCGAAATCAGTGGCTTCATGCCCAGCCTGAAAGTGCTGTTGCAGTCGGCGGCCCAACTGAACGTTTTTCTACGCTGAAATATATTGAATGAACTATAATATGGTTTGATGTAAATTTCTAAGGATTTATTTAAATGGTGGTACAATTACATTTTTCAAAGAAATAGGAAGACCATTTGTGCTTTTATAACTAATTTTGTATTTTTTGATGTTTGGTTTGTTTAAGAAAAATGATGCAGTACAACTGGATGAGGATATTCAACTGTTTTAAAATTATTGAAAATTTGCAGTTTTTGAGTGGTTGTGGTCAACCTTTCTGTGAACTCTATTTGTCTATATCCCTAAACAACTTTTTGCCTCATTGTTTTTGTATGTAGATAGTTCATAAAATCATTTCATGAATTAGTCTTAATACTTGTTCAAAATCTCTTAGTCAGATTACCCAAATGCAAGGACTAAAAAAATAGGTGTTTTTTTATATTTAAACTAATTTCCTATTTTAAACTTACTCCTGGATTTTTGATTATTCTTTTTTAACAAGCTTAATTTCAAACTTCCAGTTTGTAATTAAGTCTTATCACAAAATCCGTTTTTTTTTTCCTATAAAGAGAAGGAAAGTTTAATCATTTAATTTTACTTGGCAGTTGATTATTCTTTTCCTCTCAAACCCATTACATGAAATTTCATGAACCCATTTGTCTTATAAATCCACTAATTTCTGTGAGATTTGTTTAACCTTAGTTTCGTGTCTTTTACTTTGTAGGTATTTGACAAACACTTTAATATAAAAACCTTAAAAAATACTATGACAAAATTATTTAGTAGTGTGCCACTGTTAAATAGACCTTAAATATCACTATAAAAAGAAATCCACATGTTTGGTCATGTGCCTATTTTGAACTGATTTTAATGTATATTTTATATATAAAAAAATATTTAGTGTTGATTGTGAATTGAAATGTGTCACTTGGTTTTGTTGACAAAATCAAAAACTTTATTGTTTCTTTTCTTTATCAATAGGTTTAGATTTTTTTTCCCTAAGTATTATTACATTTAATACTTTTGAATATTTTGTTTGTTGGGTTATTTTCTTTTATTTTACGAAAATGTACATTCAATTGGTTGTATGCATTTGTTAATTTATCACCACAGAAGGATATGTGAAGCATTTAGACAGTTAAAAAATAACAATGTTATATAAGAAAGATTTGTTACTTTTTTTAAGAATCCTATTTAACAACTAAGTGTGCATGTGTTACAATTTAGCTTTTAGTGAAGAAATGTTAGGATGATTTCACTGAATCCAAAGGCAAATTTATAATTTTATCTTGTACGAAAAATGTATATTCAGATTCTGTTACAATAAAAATGTTATGAAAGTTTCCAAAAGTGTTTTTTTTTCAGTTATTTAAAAAAAAATGAGCAGTTGTGTGCTCTTTGTGCTAACTTAGTGGTTTAATATTGCATTTTTTAAAATTAAAAGTTTGGGTATTATATAAAACCAAATTGCCTGTTTCAACCTCGGTCCTCGAAGATATTAATCAGAAAATAAAGTATGTTTTTTGTGATTATGAATGTAGACTTATTGTTGTATTTATCCAACAAAATAAATGTTAACGCTTAATTTAGAAATTTTTTGAGGAAGTATAAATGTTTTAATTGGGGGGGGGGGGGGGGGGGATGTCTGAAGATTGAACTAACCAGAAATTTACGTCTATTATACTGGCATGAAACCATTTAATGCATCAAATGCTCAATGCTTGCAGAAATTTTCCCAATTGTTATTGAATTTTATGAAATGGTTTGGTTAATTTTCTGCAACCATTTTGAATTAAGTTTGTGTTGCATAATCGCCCGCTTACTAATCATATAGAACTAAGTTTGTATATGTGAAAAAAATTTAAAATATTAAAAATCGTGATTTATCGATTGGTGCAAATGTGAGCAACCGTTAACCCTCTAATGCATACTGTAACCGTTTGGTAACAAGTAACATAATCCACTCAGAGACATAACATAGAGTGGACTGCGCATTGGCAAACCTAAAGTGTCCTAAACATCTAACTTACACAGTCACATGACTGTGTCGCGTTTGGCTCGCATCTATGGCGAGTTTACCATTTGGCGAGTTTTTCCACAACGACCTGAACACAGAGGCCGACAATCTAATGTTATGATAAAGAAGCTTGGAAAGGAGCAAGGATAATTCCCTGGTATTTTAAGATCCTCTTAATACATATAAGATTATTCTTTGATTTTGCGGGTCTATTTAAGATTACTTGAACAATTGAATGTGGTCTCTTTATTAAAAATTAATTTAAAAGAAAATTAGTAGGTTTGTGTAGAGTTTTGCTGTAATATAAGTTGGTTATTGACATAGTGAATATTTTCTGCCGTCTCTATAACTTTCGTTCTAACGGTCCGATTAAAAAAAAATCAAATATATATTTTTTTGCAAAATTGCTTCTTCCTTTATTTCACCTGGAATAAATCAACTTTCTAAAACACATCAATATATTCCAAATTCAACAAATGTTCTACTTTTTAAATATAAATAACTCAAAAACTACGATTGCAAAAACAGGTTTCGTTTTGACCAAATTGTAAAAAAAATATTCTACTTCTTAGCTGTCAATGTTCAGACCATTAATTCAATTGACTTGGCCCAAAATATTTATCATAATTAGAGTTCTAACAACGTTGATTTAATCATGAATATGATTCTTCAGCATAAAAGAGCTTTTAGAATAAATTCCCTCGATAAAAATTATAGTTTATGAAGAACACACAATAACTAAAAGTATGCAGAACTAAATAAATTTTACCCGTGGAAGTGTGACTAATCCTTTTTTATACCCCTCTTTACAATTAGGAATTCACAAACATTTGGCATCTTGCACAAAACGTTACTGAATTAAGAGTACAACATTCACGATTGTTAACATGCTCAGAGATTAAAAGAATGTAATTAAATATTTATTATAAAGGCCAAAAGAGAAAAATACCAACAATGCTCAAAAAATCGTCCTGCAAAAACAATTAAAAAAAATTCAAGTGCCGTGATTGGTAGAAACCCACGTGACTTGGATATTGATGGTAGTCTCCACTTCGGTTTGCTAGCTGATATTCAGGTCTTGCGACAATTTGGAATAGTTCGTAACGAAACGGTAGCGTTAAGTTGCCATATGTAGCAACCTTTCCCCTCTTGGCGATTTATGATGTTTAGGACATAATGCTAATCTGCAAGGGATGGCGGTTTTTTAGAAAAAACCGGTTTTCCATTTTCCATCGGTTTTTCCCTGAAAAACCGGTTTTCGGTTCCGAAGGGCCTCATACAAAAAAAACCGGTTTTTAGTCAAAACCGGGACCACCGATTTTTTGAAAACCGGTTTGGGTTTTCCATCCCTAAGCTGCTTTACTATGAATGCGCAGTCCACTCTATGTTATGTATCTGAATCCACTTTATTCTATTAAATTAGAGCTCCTCCTAGACAAATCTGTGTTTTTTTCATCTATTACATTTCATTTTAAAGATTTAGTTACTAATAATCCTCATAGATGACAGTAGTAAAAGTGTATCCAAAATTAAAGAGTGATTACGTTTTTGGCAGTATTCAAAGAAGAATAATATTAGTACTAAATACTAATAAATTGTTTTTAAAAAATTAATCATAGTTAAAAAGGGTTATTTTGAAATATTTTTAGTAGTTTTCTAGTCAAAATTATCAAAATTGGAATTTTGCAGTTGGTTTTTGTCATATGGAAAAAATTTAAATTATTTAAATTCTAATGCAGTTGGTTTTTTTCATATGGAAAAAATTTAAATTATTTAAATTCTAATGCAGTTAAATTTTTTTTAGTATGTTTCCCATAATGTGTGAGCATTAAGATACATATATATTTTTTGGGGAAGAAAATAAAAATTCATGCACTAGAGGGATAAGACTTAATTCCACGGTCCCCGATAACGCTGTGTACGATGTCAGTTTCGCCCTTAACGGTTGCGTTGGGTGCCTATTCAGGTGTCAGCTCGTCACTTGACTGTTGTTCTAAAATACGACGCCCGTCGCCAATAGCCCTCGTGTTGCTCTAGTGCTACGATAATTCAAACCTAACCTAACCACGGTCCCCGGGCGTGCGAACACTGACATTTGTTTGATAAATTCATCTTTAAACCCCTCGTGTTTTAGCCCTTGTGTAGGAAGGTCCCAGGTTCGGGTCCGGACATCGCCAAAATAACTGCCGACCTATAAACCGCCCTTGCACCTAAAAATGTCCAACGAATGATGTCCCGTGTAAGGGAGTGCACGTTAAATATCCTTCAAAGTCCTAAAGCTGCGTACGATGTCGCCCTTAACGGTTGCATTGGGTGCCTACTCAGGTGTCGGCTCGTCAATTGACTATGGTTCTAAAATACGACACCCGTCGCCAATAGCCCTAGTGTAGCTCTAGTGCGACGATAATTCAAACCAACCTAAGGGCATGTATATGAGAAATTATTAGCAAATGTGGACATAAAAATAACAAATAGTGTGGATAGTAGGGAACTGAATAATGATAATGTTAAGTTTATAAATTATTCTAACATTATTGCTTATTATTATTTGTTATTATTAATTATTATTATTTGTTAGTCTATAACTGCATAAATTGTTATTTTTAGTATTAATTTCCAACCCTCTCTAAAAGGATTAAAAATCCTGACGCAGTTATACGATTTAGTTATAAGGTTGGGACGTTTGCATTACTCTGATACTAATTTTTCAAATCATTGAGTATCTTCAAGACACCCTTGAAAATCGATTTTTTTTTTAGTTACATTCGCTTCGTCACCATATTTTCGATTTATTCAAACACATTTTCCCCAAATAAAAGACAATCCCCCCAGTACATCGGGCCCCGTTCAAAAATCTGGACCAAAAAAAAAAAAAACACATCCACTCCCAAACCAAAAAAGAACTGCAAAGAATCCCGCAAGAGGAGAAGTGAGAGTACAAAAAAGTCCGGTCGCACACAATACGTAACGGCTCGTCACTTGACTGTTTCTTAATTGAAGAGTACACAGGAAGAACCGATTGATTTATTCGGCGGACGCCCGCATTGTCTGCTTGGCTGACATTGGCTGCAGAAAACCGGTTTCTCTCTTTCTTCTTCGCTTGGTCAAATCGTCGGGATCGTCAATCGCCTGAATCTTGGTAGATAGGAACCACAGAGATAGTAGTTAAAGTACTAAAGTGGCATATCACGTGACCTACATCACTGGCTTCATTGGGGCTCTTCTGTGAGCTCCTTGCGCGTCCCGTCGTTAGCATTGGAGGTCAAGTGATCTGCCACTCTGTTATTTTAACTATGATCTCTGTGGTAGGAACTGGTTTCCTTACACAAGTTTAGGCAATCGCTCGCTATCATCGCCAAAGTGGCCTGCCTAAGGAAACTTCTCTACAAAATCAATCGGTTTTTCCCGTGTACTCTTCAATTACGTCGCCAATAGCCCTCCTTTAGCTTTAGTGCAACGATAATTCAACCCACAAACACCCCACAAAACAAAAGCAATGGCCACTAAATAAAAAGACAACCCCATATACCGGGCCCCGTTCAAAAATCTAGCCCGCAAAAAAAAAACCTTCCACACCCAGACCAAGGAATCCCGCAAGTGAAGTGAGAGTCGAAAAAAAAAGTCCGGTCCAAGACGTAACTTTCCCACGCAGGTGTGTAAGCAGCATTCCACAGGTGTGCCCCCTCGGGTCACATGTGGAGAGGGGGGGGGGGAGGTCTACCTCCCCCGAAATCATCTTCAGAGTCTTGCATACCGACCGCTGAGTAGCGGCGGTGCTAGGTGCGGCGTGGATTAGTGGCATCGGCTGATTTTTAATGTATTGTTTGTATGTGCTGGTTACTGCCAATACCACTTAGATTAGAAGGCTGTCGAACTAAATGCTTAACGTCATATTAGTGGACCGACTCTGTGGTTTTCACCAATGATCATTCGTGACTAGATCTAGTATTTGAATACATTTTTAAGATAAGATGAATTAGATGCGACGACATCTTAAGCTACGACGTCATTGGTCAACAAATCAAAATTGGTCCACTAGTGTGGCGTTGTGTTGATTAGTTCTTCGGCCTTCTAATCTAGGGGGTATTGTTACTACTGGATAAAAAAAAATTAGTAGGGCCTGATCAAGACCCTTCAGTGCCAGGAAAGACAATTTGATAATGGGCCCATACGAGATCTACACCAAAACCGACCTTAAGTTTCCAGTATACAAATGTTCTACGAGAAAAAGGGTAAATAGTTCTCATTTTTGAGTGCGAGAATCGAATACAAAGGGTATTTCACATTCAATAAACAAATTTATTTGTTATTTCAAGACATCAATTTATTATTTTTATTAGTTTAGCTTCAGTTAGAGTGTTATTTTAATTATTTTTTTCCTTCGATTTTGACGTAACAGGGCGCACGAATATCAGGGTCAAAGGAGCAGCCAATAGGAGCAGGCGAAATTTCAGGGCATTGCTTACGCAGATTCCTCAACCTAGTACATTTCTGTTCTCTACTGCAAACTTAAGCTCGGTTTTGGTGTATTTTATGTTTTGTCCCGAAAGAATATGTGAGATATCGTGCGAGTGTGGGATTGGGTAACGGTCAGGTACGGTGGCAGAGTTATTAAAGCCTTGGTTTCCTCGGAGTCTGTCGCCAGAAAAATGCGACTGTATTATACGTGGATGACGTCTACCTACCGGCCACCGCTTCATCGGAACGTTACGTTGACACGAAACTGGAAACCTAGCGAACTCACTCTACTCTACCAACTCTGTTGTTGTTTTGGTTTTCGTCTTTGCATGTCAAAAATGGAAAATTTAGGTTCTTCGTGATTTCTCACAAAATCAATTAGCATTTCTTCCTCGGCAAGCGTAAAACAACTCTCGCCTTCCGTCATTTCCACAAATTTTTTATTTTTAGCAAGCACACCACACAAACAGACAACAGCAAAAAATGTTGTCATCAGGATTTCCCCAAAGCACTCAACAGCAACGCAATCTGGCGGTCGTTTGAGTTGTCCGGCAACGCTTCCGAGAAAACCACTCTAGCGTAATCAATGTCAGTAGTTTGTATGACGTCATTCACCGCACTGTCCGACCGATTAAATCCTTTGAAGGACTCCAAGGAAACCGAGGCTTAAGGGGTCACAGGAGTCTTAAAAATGTGCAAAGAAGGCACTACAAAACATAGTTTGATCTTTCATGTCATTTTTGAACTACTCAATGCATAAGTATAATTTTTTAATATGTAATTCTACAAGATTTATTTCTTATAAAACAAGTTTTAAAATTTATGAAACTTTAGCCAAAACTAAAATAAATGATATTAAACATGAAGCTATTTGAACACATTGTGATTAGGCTTGCGCGGCAAATTGTGAGGTCAAAATTGAAAAAATGTCCAAGTAAATGACTTTATATTGTACAAATATGTTCAGACAAGGACTTATACCTAAATTCTCAGCTCAATTTTAATTAGAATTTATTTTAAGAACTATTTTCTAAAAAAATTAATAAAAATTTTAAAAATTTGATTTAAAAAATTTTTAAAAATAATTTCTAATTAAAATTGAGCTGAGAATTTAGGTATAAGTCCTTGTCTGAACATATTTGTACAATATAAACCCATTTACTTGGACATTTTTTCAATTTTGACTTCACAATTTGCCGCGCAAGCCTAATCACAATGTGTTCAAATAGCTTCATGTTTAATATCATTTATTTTAGTTTTGGCTAAAGTTTCATAAATTTTAAAACTTGTTTTATAAGAAATAAATCTTGTAGAATTACATATTAAAAAATTATACTTATGCATTGAGTAGTTCAAAAATGACATGAAAGATCAAACTATGTTTTGTAGTGCCTTCTTTGCACATTTTTAAGACTCCTGTGACCCCTTAACCCTTCTGAAATCACCACAAATTCGCCAGGTTTTATCTTTTTTTGGGGACCATATGAATAGAGCTGGCCCATGGGCTGTTCGAGGGCACAACAATTCCATCAGCGAGTAACCTTCCAAATTCCTGCCGAGCAAATCTAAGTTTTTCCGGCGAGTTTTTGAAAACATCGGCGGGCTCGTCGTTTGAATACATATAGTGAGTGGTCGTATGCAACGAGTCACTTTTTGACAAATTGGAGTTCAAAACCTCAGGAAACTCTTGCAAGAGGTCGTGGAAAGGAGTTTTAGCAGAGACAGAGTTTTAACAAAACTAGAAAAGGTATGGTATGGTACAGCTGCGGAAATAAAAAAAAGTACCACTAGTGATTATTTCAGCCATTAGTCACCCTATAGAATCGGACCTTTTTGAGATTGTGAACAATTAACGTTATGAGTTAATCGCATGACACAAAATTTGCATAAGGGGCCGTCTTCATATTAAAAATGTTACGAACTTTGAAATTTCCAATAGCAACACCCAATTTTAATAACTTAGAAATGTTAAGCACTCTCGAAAACCCTTAAATCTAAGTTTTTGTTACATTTGAATGAATATTAGATGAGTTATTCAATCGAATCACTTGTGGATCTTTTGGGGACCATCTCTAAATGACAAGCAATCATGCATGCAAGGCCGTCTTTATTTATCAATTACACATGTAATCTTATACACAGTCCCCTAAAGGGTAATTAAAAAATATTTTGGGATTTACTCAGCAAATTATGAATAAAATTTTTAAAAAATTGGGATTTCCCTTAAACTTCCTGTCTTGAATTTATTTCTGTAAAAATATTAATTGGTTTCTATTCATATTTTTTTTTAAAAATTAATATAATAATTATTAAAAAAATATAAAAATTGTTTTAAATACCCCAATATTGAATGCATTTTGTTTGGGTTATTATAATTTCTTTTCAGTAAAAAATTCGTTTCATTATCTTAATTATTTATAGATTGGGATAGTTTTTTATGTGCAACTCATTTAACATTATGGGACCTAAACTTTGCACGTCTCTAACTCCCCTAATAATGCTTAAAAACTAACAAAATTTGGCATTTCGTATTAACATAGGTCATAGATTTGAAATATGGACTCAAAAAGGGGTGTTGCTATAGGAAATTTTAAAGTTAGTAACATTTTTAATATGAAGATGACCCCTTATGCAAAATTTGTGTCATGCAATTAACTCAGAATGTTAATTGCTTAAAATTTCAAAAAGGTCCGTTTCTACAGGGTGACTAACGGCAGAAATAATCACTAGTGGTACTTTTTTTATTTCCGCAGCTGTACAGCTGTGGAAATAAAAAAGTACCCACTAGTGGTTATTTTGGCCGTTAGTCACCCTATAGAATCGGATCTTTTTGACATTGTGAACAATTAACATTCTGAGTTAATTGCACGACACAAAATTTGCATAAGGGGCCATCTTCATATTAAAAACGTTACTAACTTTAAAATTTCCAATAGCAACACCCCTTTTTGAGTCCATATTTCAAATCTATGACCTATGTTAATACGAAATGCCAATTTTTTTTAGTTTTTAAGCATTATTAGAGGAGTTAGAGACGTGCAAAGTTTAGGTCCCATAATGTTAAATGAGTTGCACATAAAAAACTATCCCGATCTATAAATAATTAAGGGGTCACAGGAGTCTTAAAAATGTGCAAAGAAGATACTACATAGCATAGTTTGATCTCTCTTGTAACTTTTTAACTACTCAATAAATGAGTATAATTTTTTTATATGTAATTCTACAAGATTTATTTATTATAAAACAAGTTTTAAAATTTATGAAACTTTAGCCAAATCTAAAATAAATGATATTAAACATGAAGGTACTTGAACACACTGTGATTGGGCTTGCGCGGCAAATTGTGAGGTCAAAATTGAAAAAATGACCAAGAAAATGACTTTATATTGTACAAATATGTACAGACTAGGACTTATACCTAAATTCTCAGCTCAATTTTAATTAGAAATTATTTTAAGAACTTTTTTCTAAGAAAATTATTAAAAAATTAAAAATTTTGATTTTAAATTTTTTAAAAAATAATTTCTAATTGAAATTGAGCTGAAAATTTAGATATAAGTCTTTGTTTGTACATATTTGTACAATATAAAGTCATTTTCTTATTCATTTTTTCAATTTTGACCTCACAATTTGCCGCGCAAGCCTAATCACAGTGTGTTCAAGTACCTTCATGTTTAATATCATTTATTTCAGTTTTGGCTAAAGTTTCATAAATTTAAAACTGGTTTTATAATAAATAAATCTTGTAGAATTACATATAAAAAAATTATACTTATACATTCTGTAGTTCAAAAATGACATGAAAGATCAAACTATGTTTTGTAGTACCTTCTTTGCACATTTTTAAGACTCCTATGACCCCTTAATCCGCTTTTAATTTTTGTTTGGTTTTCGTAAAATGTTATGTAAAAAAACTATTTAAAACACGCAATATTTTGTATTCATTGTCTTTAAGAGGTTTCGTAGTATATATTTAGATTCTTTCAACGCCATTTCGAATATATCAGGTTCAGAAAAAGCGTGTTCTTGATCTCTTGGTATGTCTTCAATTTGATTTATGCGTCATACCAAAACTAATAAGAACATTCCACGGAACATTCTAAAATATTCCAAATCCCTCTCATGAGGTATACTTAAAAAATCCAGAGGTTAAAGGATGAATAGGACCGAGAATTGACTACTCAAGCGATAGCTTCTCACTGTGTCTCCTATGGGAAAAAAATAAAAACTCTGCCACATTTTTCAGGCTGTATAGAATATTTTTACAAACGGTTTTTAATATGATTGAAACTTAAAATTTCCTCCGGCATTGTGAAAAAAAGTTTCCAATTATTTGCATTTTTAGTGTCGAAAAGTGGCATAGAAATTATAAGATTTTCTCCTCCAGCAAGTAATGCCCCCTTGGAGTAGAACTAAAGCTCCTACCCTGGTAACACATCTTGTATTTAAATTTGCTGAAACTCCGATAAGATAAAGTACGTGTAGTTCAATTTCAAGAGTCTGTGAATTTTAAGAGGACTCCCTTGGGAATTCCACATCTTGAAAATCGTAATGTTATTCCTATGGAAAACATTCGCAAGTCAATTACCGCCACAATTTTAATAAAAGTTTAATAGTTTTTGGTATCATTGTAAAAAACGAAAATAGTAGATTTCATAAACTTAATTTGTTTTGTGAAAATCACACATATTTAGTATTTTTTTCTAATTTTTTGAAGTTAGTAAAAAAGGGAGTATGCATTAAGTTCTAACTTCAAAACATTATTAAAAATATTAACTTCAAAACATTATTAAAAATATTAACTTCAAAACATTATTAAAAATATTAACTTCAAAACATTATTAAAAATATTAAATATGTGATTTTCACAAAACAAATGAATTTTATGAAATCTGCTCCTTTTTTTCTTCACAATGATACAAGAAACTAGTAACCTTTTAAAAAAATTGCGGCGGTAATTGACTTGCGAATATGATTAGGAATAACATTACGATTTTCAAGATGTGAAATTCCCAAGGGAGTCCTTTAACTCTGGTCTGTAAACTAAAGTTTCAATTCATTGTGCATGTGTGTTTTAGGTTGCTGATTTCGAAAATGCAAATAGATATTTTGCTATCACGTCCAGTTTAAAAGTATTTAAAAATTTTAAGTGGCATTCATTCATTAGATTCTAATTCCTAATTAGTAAAAAATTCTTTTTAAATTACTTCCAAGTATATGATTTATTTAAAAGAACCTACAAAATGTTTTGGGGACCTGAAGCCCATAAAAAGGCTTTACAAAGTGGTAACAATTGCACAAATTTCGGACTTAATTTTTGTGTAAATATTAATTTAGTTTAAATTCCTAAAAACATGTATTTCTTGAAAATTTTGGTTTTAATTTTCCATTTCTCTCAAAAAAGTATTTTTGCATTACATTTTAAATCTGTTTGGGCATTACGTAGCAGTATCGGCTTGTTTTATATTAGGTATTTATTTACAGTTTTTAATTTTTGAACTTCTGCGATTTCAATGGATGTTTCGGTTCCCCTCTACATGCAAGGTCTTTTCATCTGTTGCGTTCTAATTTAGTATAGGAAAGTTAGTTAATGATACTAACGCACTTAAGAAATAAATAAATTCCATGCAATTAGTGTCATCAAATAGAAAAATTGAGAATTTCGACCACATTTAGGGCCCCTTGAAAATTGTTTAAGTTCGGCCAGAATTTATGGACTTCTTCTGTGGTCGCTACCAGAGATTTCACCAGGATGATAAAATTTTTAATCCATCACAATGCGCAATATGGGTCCGACCCCTCTTGACCTTCCCAAATGAGGGAGACATAGGTAGATGGGTGATCCACAGGTGTGCTTTGCGAATGCCCGCCTCATCTCTTACCTTTCTTTACATGTCTTCCTGGCCTTGGAAAGATGTTCTTTTTATTATTATTATTGTCCATTTATATCGTGATTTTATTTATTAACTTTGATGGCCTAACGTGTACGCCCACTATGAAGTACATTTCAAAAGGGACTTTTTGTTTTTATTGGTGGGACTTGCAATAGTTGGTTGGTATACATATATTTCAGGCTTATGTGCTTGGTCAGAGACCCGTTTATAAACCATCGTCAAGTGGGACAGACGCAACACACTCTCACGCAGACACACATATACGTGACAGATGCTGCCATATATTGAGCGCCACCTCCACAATTTAGACGACTTCCTGAAGGGGAGGAAAATAGTCTCCAGGAACCTGTACCCGTGGGAAACTGCGCAATGACCGCCCACAGGACTTTCGGACCCAACAGATTAAACGAGCACGTACTCCGCATATACTCGTTGGGTTTTCAGCGACCAGGACTCGATCACGGGACCTTCCGATCCGGAGATCGAGACTCTGACCACAGGGCGCCCTACAGCCCTCAATATAGATAGTTTTTATGTGTTACTGCTGAGTTTTTTCTAAGCTATTGCATTGTAAAAAAAAAAGTCGGTTGATTTACAGAAAAAAAAAACTGTCGGCTGGTGTGCCAGAAAAACCGTATAATTTACAGAGATAACTTGTTTGTTTTATACAAACAATTAGTAATTTTCGGCTCTTTTCTAAGAGACAAATTGAAAAGAAAATACGAAATAGTACCTCCTCGATAGGAGCCGCCCCGGTGGCGCAATTTTTTGGATGCTAGCCATTGGAGCTGCTGGGGTCGGGCTCGAATCCCGGTCAGGCATGGATGTTTGTGACAGTCAATAAATGTTGTTATTTTCTATGTGTTTGTGATGTCCTTGTGTATCTCTTGTGCTTGTAAAAACTCTTTCTGTGTCTGTCCCACTTGACAAAAGCTTATAAGCGGTTCTCTGAACAAGCACACAAGCTGGAATATATATGTACCTACCATACCATACTTCCTCGACAAGAATCGGATCCCCAGTCATCCCTGTGACAGAAGTGAATATTGATTACCGAGAAATAATAAATTACCAAAACCTGTAGCTCGCACCACGGACCCTTAGATATCCAGTCTAATGATCTTCCAAATGTGCGGTTTGGGCACACAGACTTTCAATAAACAGTTAAAATGCTTGTAAGTTGCAGTCTAGCACTCTTTACGCGGTTAAAACAGAAACAATACTGTTTATTTTAAACAAAATGTTTTTGCAGAGAAAGAAGTTAAAAGAAAATAACAATATTTTCCTGTCAACATGTTTTTTCTCAGTAAAATTATCAGATTTTTTTACAGTCTTCAAGATGCTAGAACCAAACTTGTTAGGGGTATTTGGAAGCCTTTTGGTACAGCTGATGGAAGAAAAAATCCTATCCACCCATTGTTTCTTAGCTGATATTGCACAATTGATTTTGAGATGCATAGTATTTTTTAAGGAAAAAATGTGGAATTGATTTCGGTATAATAACTCGACACTTTTTGCCTTGAAAAAGGACAGTTCTTTTTAAATCTTCTGTACAATTAGAAGCAAAGAAATAAATTGGTAGTTCGTTTTTTTCCGCAACTGTACAATTAAAATTTAATTACAGTTATTTGAAAAAAATTTTAGGATCTGTACATCGCCAATTTACGTTCATTAACCTCAGATGTAATTTTAAAAACAACAATAATATTGCTTCTTTATTTTAGAATGACCAAATTTTCAGCTTTTTGTAAAAACAAAATATAATCTACGTTTCCGTTTCCCATTTGCCAAAGTTCCCAAATTTTGGTTATTTCAAAATGTAAATAATATGAACCCTTAAAGCAAGTTAATTAAACAACATAACTTATTATTTCTTATTATATACAAAGGAATTTTCTAAGCTTTATTTTTTAAAAAAAAACTACTACTATCATAAATTTCTATTCGCAAGGATTTTACAAGATTATCTTTTTTTTTACAGCTATTTGGGTCCGCGGTATAGCTAGTTAATTCTAAAAAAATAGCGCTATGTCTAATGTCTCAAGTTTTATTTCACAAAAAAAAAACTTATAAAAAATCACTGACAATCATAAGTTGAAAACCAATTCTATGTAAAGGAACAACATTTTAAATTTTATTCGATTCTCCTAAAATTCCACCATTCCTTTTGTGTCCAGGTGTCAAGCTCTCATCTTTTAGGTGAAAAGGGCCATTTTGACTGCCTCCCACAAAAGAAGTTTCGTCGCAGCGTCCAATGTCCCTTCCTTACATTCTAGGAAGTGAAGAATTGCCTACACTCTTAAAACAAAAGAGTGAAATCCACTCCAGTTGGAGAAGTGCATTTTCGACACTTTAAAGGAATGAATATTTTCTCAGACTGAGTTAAAATCACTCGTTTGGAGTGATCCTGTCGGAGGTTTAACACACAAAGGATCCACTCCAAAAGGAGAAGTGCATTTTCCAGTCTGGAGGAGTGAAATCCACTCAGACTGAGTTAAATTAGGAGTGTTTGTTTTAAGAGTGTACACTACACATCTGGTAAACCTTTATTTAGGAAATCGTTTGCTAAAAATCGAGTTTTTACTGGTGAACAATTGATAGCCACCGAAAGTGAATCTTTCTTTTTTAAGTGTATAAAATATATTAAGATGATTTTTCTGAATTATATTTTTTTTTATTAACTTGTTGTTAAGGTATTTTATAGTATTTGTTTACATTTATAATTCAAATAGGGTAGACTAACCAGTGAATGAACGCTTAAACATAATTTGTTTTAAGAAAATTCATATATTTTAAGAAAATGTCGCTTCTAGTGTATGACAATGTGAACATCTGTCATATAATGTAAATTCTGCAAAAAAAAGGAGGTGACTTTATATTGCATTGTTTTGAGTCTTTTGGGCCCCAATAAAAAGTGATACAAAAGCCAAGTTGAACAGTGTTTACCAGTGAATGAGCACAAAAATGTCCAGTCAATAAACATGTAAAAAACTAGATAAAAACTTAATTTAAACTTTTTTTCATATTTTTCTTGCTTGTTTTTTGGGGGGAAGTCAGCGTTGCCAATCCATCCAGTTGAATGATTTGTAATCCTTATTTTTTAAATGTATTTACCAACAATTCATTCACTGGGGCCTGTCCATTCACTGGTCAGTTTGCCTCATGAAAAATAAACTTATTTCATTTTGGAATAGTTTGAATTAAACTAATATATAATTTTATGTACTGAAGAAGTCATTTATAATTTTTTTCACATTTATTTTTTGAGAAATATAGAAGGCGACTAACCAAAAATGCGTATTTTGGTATGGTAAGTACCAAATACATTGTAAAAAAACCCGCATTTAAAAAAAAAAACTTTTTCGAATTGAAAATTTTGTATTTATTAAGTTCTAATTAGTAATTTAATTGTTTCCAAAAAAGCTTGATACCTAATTGAGTAAAATGCTTGTTAGTTGTATATTAACAGCCGTTAAATCTACTACGAAATATATTTTTGATGAAACCAAAACAATATTTCAACAGTATACATCACAAGTAGTATACTAAAAAGTCAAGTTTAAAATAAGAAACAAGTTTAAAAAATAAACATGAAAAAGCCTCGTGGAAACGAACAAGGAATCGGCATCGATTGAAATACGTCGAACACAAGCTGTGGGGCACCCTGTCGTCAGAGTCTCGATCTCCGGATCGGAAGGTCCCGCGATCGAGTCCTGGTCGCTGAAAACTCTCCGAGTATATGCGGAGTACGTGCTCGTTGAATCTGTTGTGTCTGAAAGTCCTCTGGGCGATCATTACACAGTTTCCCACGGGTACAGGTCCCTGGAGACTATTTTCCTCCCCTTCAGGGACATGTCTAAATTGTGGCGGTGGCGCTCGATAAATGGCAGCATCTGTCACGTATGTGTGTATGCGTGTGAGTGTGTTGTGTCTGTCTTACTTGACGAAGGTTTATAAGCGGGTCTCTGACCAAGCACACAAGCAGCCTGAACATATATGAAGAGTACACGGGAAGAACCGATTGATTTTGTAGGCGATCGCCCGCAATTGGCGGCCGAAATCCGGTTTCTCTCTTTCGTCTTCGCTGGTCCAAGCGTCGGGATCATCAATCGTCTGAATCTTGGTAGCTAGGAACCACAGAAATAGTAGTTAAATTATTAGAGTGGAAGTCACGTGACCTACAACACTGGCTTAATTGGGGCTCTTCTGGGAGCTCCTTGCGTTTCCCGTCGTTAGCATTGGTGGTCACGTGATCTACCACTCTATTACTTTAACTATGATCTCTGTGGTAGGAACTGGCTTCCTTACACAAGTTTAGGCGATCACTCGCTATCATCGCCAAAGTGGCCTGCTAAGGAAACTTCTCTAGAAAATCAATCGGTTCTTCCCGTGTACTCTTCATATGTATACCAACCAACCAACTAACGTCGAACACGCAGCTATGCAAATAACCCTTCACCTGAACACCCGAAGGAAGAAAGAAAGAAAAAAAAAAGGAAAGAAATGATCGGTCGCACCTGTGAAAGTGGTTGAGGCGAGCAAGTGTGGTGAGCAATACTGACGTGATAAAGAGAAGGAAAAAAAAAACAAAATAACAATAATGATAATCCGCAAACAGCACGAATTTATTTTTCTTCGGTCTGCGTCAGCTCCTCGATCGTGGGTCAGGTGTGTGTCCCCCCCCCCCCCTTTCGAACATGTTCGTCGACACCTGGGCCCATAGAACCGGATGGGATGTTTGGTATCCCCTCCCCCCGCTTTTTGGTATCATGTTGGTAATTTAATTGATCTTCTTCAGGCCACATAAGGGACGTTGCAATGACGCAAAGAAGACGTCATTACGTGCATGCTTAAAAGCACAGCGACGCAAATGTCACAGTTGTCGACCAGATAATTACTTTGAAACTGTGACGGCTAATATGTTATTCGGATGTTCCATTGCTTGGTTCATAACTGATAAGCATTGAGGAAAACAGTATTAATAATTTTATAAGTTGGTTTCCCAGCAAGCACAAAATTCTTAGCAACTTATACAATTAACTAGCATTTTCCTGAATTGGGAATCAAGCATTTCGCCGCACAGCAGTTGCAGATACTAGGAACCTTTAGTATGGTGAACCAAGTACAGAACTTTTAAGTTCTGTGCTAGGTTTCACCAAAGTAATGGGTCCAGTGGGCTGCATTTCTTGTTTATATCACTTGTGGATTTGCATTAAATTCTGTCTTGATATAATTTAATTTTTTTATTTATTCTATGCTTCAATAGATTTTTAATTTATGAAACCTCGATTCCCTGGACCCTCCTGGATTTCATAATAAAATATTTGTAAAACAAAATAATATAACATCTAAACTTAAAATCCTTTCACAAAATACCTATGAATACAGCTTGTTTGTCACAAAATAATTAGAAACAACATAATTATCGATAGCATCTTTAGTATCATCTCCAATATGACTTACGACACTAACACAATAAAAACTCTATACCCTCATAAAAAAAAACATATAAATTACAACTAGAGACCCCACACAAACCTATTTAAAACCAAAAGCTATTGACAAATATAGTCACGAAAGGACTTTACAGCGTGAAGACATCCAATCCCATCTGAAGCAATATCTTAAAATAAAATACAAATTCCCTGAGCAATCTTTTCTTCTTAAGGGGTCACAGGAGTCTTAAAAAGGTGCAAAGAAGGTACTACAAAGCCTAGTTTGATTTGGTTTGGTTTGAATTATCGTCGCACTAGAGCTACACGAGGGCTATTGGCGACGCATAGTTTGATCTTTCATGTAATTTTTAACTACTCAATATATAAGTATAATTTTTTATTTGTAATTCTACAAGATTTATTTATTATAAAACAAATTTTAAAATTTATGAAACTTTAACCAAAACTAAAATAAATGATATTGAATAAAATAAACATAAAGCTATTTGAACACATTGGGATTAGGCTTGCGTGGCAAATTTTGAGGTCAAAATTGAAAAAATGATCAAGAAAATGACTTTAAATGGTAAAAATATGTACAAACAAAGACTTATACCTAAATTCTCAGCTCAATTTGAGTTAGAAATTGTTTTAAGAACTTTTTTCTAAAAAAAATTAATCAAAATTTTAACATTTTGATTAAAAAATTTTTTTAAAATAAATTAATTTCTAATTAAAATTGAGCTGAGAATTTAGGTATAAGTCTTTGTTTGTACATATTTGTACAATATAAAGTCATTTTCTTGGTAATTTTTTTTCACTTTTGGCTCAAAATTTGCCGCACAAGCCTAACCCCAATGTGTTCAAATAGCTTTATGTTCAATATCATTCATTTTAGTTTTGGCTTAAGTTTCAAAAATTTTAAAATTTGTTTTATAATAAATAAATCTCGTAGAATTACATATAAAAATTATACTTATATATTGGGCAGTTAAAAAATTACATGAAAGATCAAACTATGCTTTGTAGTACCTTCTTTGCACATTTTTAAGACTCCTATGACCCCTTAATTAGGAGGGTTTAGAAAAAAAAGTCGCCAACAGCAACCCTGCAACAGCATTCCAAATCACCTGTCCGGTCGAGACGTGATCTCACCTGGGCACAGGTGGTAAGCCCCAAGGCTCCTTCTTGTGTCCATACTTTTGCGTTGCCTCTTCCCGATTCGATTAACCCCAAGGGTCTCAAAGGGGGAAAGAATGACGAAGGAGTTGGTTTGTTTAGAATGTTTGTAATTAACAATTATTTTTTGTTTGTGTTGCTATGGGGTTGTTTCACATCGTTGATGGCAACAGCTCCAACGGTCGGTTGTCGTTTGTTTACTGGGATTACCTTTGTTTAGCCGCCTCGGTGGCTGAATGGTTAGTGTACTAGCCTTTGGAGCTGCTGAGGTCGGGTTTGAATCCCGGTCAGGCATGGATGTTTGTGACAGTCAATAAATGTTGTTATTTGTCTATGTGTTCATTTCTTTGTGACTGTAAAATTTCTTTCTGTGTCTGTCCCACTTGACGAAAGCTTAAAAGCGGTTCTCTGAACCAGCACACTAGCTGGAATATATATGTATCATACCATACCATACCATACCATACCATACCTTTGTTTAGGTATTCGAAAATGAGCTTTATTATAAGAATATTTTAATTATTGAATTCTTTAAATGCCAACTTCTTACTGTGCAGTTAGTTGTTGAAAACATCTGTTAAAGAAATCTTGCATAGAAAGAAACAAATCTTTACAGGGTATATACATATATTCCGACTTGTGTGCTTAAACAGAGATCCGCTTATATAAGCATTCGTCAAGTAAGACAGACACATAAAGAATTTTTACTGTCACAGAGAAAGGAAAGTACACCCAGGGCGAAGGCGGGAATCGAACCCGCACCCGTTACAGCGAGCAGTCTGCTGGAGTTATGGTTAAAACCACTCGACCATCCGGGCACCATGTTTACATATATATCAGATATTTTGAGAGTGTAACCGAAGCAAGCAATGAAATCACAATATGTAAAACCGAAGAAACCAATGAAATCACAATATGTAAAACCGAAGCAAACAATGAAATCACAATATGTAAAACCGAAGAAACCAATGAAATCACAATATGTAAAACCGAAGAAACCAAGGAAATCACAATATGTAAAACTGAAGAAACCAATGAAATCACAATTTGTAAAACCGAAGAAACCAATGAAATGTAGTTCGGATACAAATGAAAAGAAAAGTGTTACATCATCTGAAACATTCCCAGATGAATATGTATGAAATTAATGTCACTGAATTTCGCATTGTACTAATACGTAAACAAGAGTAACGACAATCCGTAGTTTTGGGGAGGGCCCAATGCAACTTCTTGCTAATTTATAGCTTTCTAATACAAAATCGATTGGCCGTCAGACCGCCAGAATAATGATAAATTTAGGTGAACGAGGGTTGCCATATCGCCAAGATTGTCACGCCTCTGTCTAAATTAATATCTAGTTACTATAATATAATGATGCCTGAGGTTATTAGACTCAACGGCAACCCTTATATAGGGGAGAGTGTTGTACCTTGGGACAATTTTTACATTTCATTTTTTTTCTTCGATAATTATAGTCAAAATAAAAATTTAAAAGCTGCATTTAAACACACCAATATATTCCTCTAAAATATATTTTTTATAATTCTGGCAGCTTAAAACTAAAAAATTGCCACTCATTTAAAGTAGAGAGGATAAACTGTCCCAAGGTACAATATGATGTTGTACCTTGGGACATACTTTATAATTCAGTCAATAGTCATACACTTGAACTAATTTGTGTCAGGAAACAAACTTTATTGTTTTTTCAAGGAAATAAACAAATAAAACTTCAAAATTCAATAATAATTTAAATTATACACCAAAATTGCAACTTCAAATTATTTAACATTATATGATACAATATGCTTTACTGTCCCAAGGTACAACACACTACATGATTTAAATTAAAGCAAGATAGTGGCCAATCTAAATGCATTATCATTATTCTCTCATAACTAAAATATTTTTTTTAAAAAAATCTCTTTTATGAAGAAAATAAAATGCAGTTGACTTTTTGTAAAAGTACAAAGGTAAAAAATTATATTAGAATGATAAAAATATTTACTTTGGGGTAATGAAATATTATTTTTTGTCACCAATTCATCCAATCAATGATGCTAGTGTTAAATTTTATTATGATGATGTCTGTTGGTTAAGGCAACTATTAGAAATAAACAATGTATGAATACTGCCAATACATTCTTAGAAATTGTCAGTGTCCCAAGGTACAACACTCTCCACTATGCTCCAAAACGGAATTGGCAAGACATGGAGATGATTAGCGGATGCATTTCTATTATTTCTATTAGTGGCTTTTACTGCGCGGTGACTACTATAAAGGAAAAACAGTTTTTACAGATTTATAATGAATTTATGAAGAAAAATTACTGCAAATTCCGATTATGTGTTCGTATTTCGCGGAAACTCCAATGGAATCCAGATTTAGAAGGTTTAATTTATTATTAATGTTGAAGGAGAAAGGGATGGAAGGTCACATTCTGTAAAATTTATCAACAGCTCTTTAACTCGACTGTACTGCATTGAAATTGGGAAAATCTGGCCATTGTGATCATGTCCGGAGGAGCCAAATCTTCGCTAAACTTCAGTTGGCAGGTAAATGCTCTAGATCTACACTCCTTGACAACCTAAGTTGGGTAAATAGAAATATGTTATGGAGAAGATAATTCCGCGCATGTAAAGAGTTCCATAAATTATTTATGAATCCATCCAGAAAACATGTTTAAAACATTAATTTCGTTTAAGGACTTACAAATTTCAATATTATTTTAGAAAATTTGGTAATTTTATTAGAATAAAAAGCGTATTTTGGTTAAATTGTATTCAGATCATTTTGTATGTAAATATTACCTTTCAAGAGTTTCCAACTAACGGACCAACCGCGCTTTTTCCCTTGCCTTTTTACTCTTTATTTTTACCCTAATTAGGTTGGCCCTGAGTGTAACGCTGCTTATCTTGATAATAAACAACAAGTAACAAACAAAAATACTTTATTATCTCTTTAACATCCCTAAACAGCACCAAGTAAATTATAAACAAAAAATTCCAATAAAAATAAAAAGAAGAGTTAGCAACAAAACCAAAACTTGCCGTTGCAGCATCAGTTAACAATTTCGGTCGTTGTTTTTTGCGAAGTTGTTAGGTGGGTGATTTCGCAAGTGAAGGCGCATACAGGTGATGGGGGAAGGGGGAGGGGGGATATGTTGGAATGTCACATGGGCTAGAAGGATGGGTTAGATGCTTCTGAAGCTGATAATACATGAACGTTTTGTGTAAAGCTCTGGGCCAAAACTATTCTTATTGTTTGCCCGCTTCTACCTATCACCTAATTACAATACAGATATTATTTATAACCCAAAATTTGTGCCGAATCTCATGCTACAAGTCATAATTTTTTTTTACAGATTTTAAGTACATTTTTGTAAATTGAAAAAAATGTTAAACTGCACATTATTCGAACATTATTTTGCCCAAACGCTACAGTGATTAAGGCCGAAGATTTACAGAGCCTTACTTCTGCAAATGTACATCATTCTATGCTGAGCAAAAAAGAAAACAAAAAAAAATATCTCCAATATGTTTTGTCAATTGAACACTAAATTTTAGTTAAAATACTTGAAAATAAGTTTTGTAAAATTACATGAAGATTTGTCCTAAGAAATAGGACACCAATACCGTACACTGTTAAAAATAAATCCTTGAATTAACGGAAAAACTACTGGCAGCAAGTTGCCGGGATTTTTCCGTTAATTTCAGGAACTTCCATTTCGGAATTTTTCCGTTAATTTCAGGGTCTTCCTTTTGGAATTTCTCCGTTAATTTCAGGATCTTCCATTTCGGAATTTCTCCGTTAATTTCAGGATCTTCCTTTTAGGAATTTCTCCGTTAATTTCAGGATTTTCCATTTTAGCTTTTTTCTGTTAATTTCAGGAATTTTCATTTAGCTGCTTCCTGTTAATTTCATGAATTTCTAATTGGCATTTCCCTCTTAAATTCAGAAAACTTACATAGTATTTTCTAGTTAATTCTTGCCAATTTTGTTTCTATAATTATATACTATTTAACCATCAATCATTCTAAATATATATATTTGTATATGGTGTTATAAAGATAAGCATAGGGAAATTTAAACATGTATCCAATGTCTTCACACTTTAACCTTAAATCTATTCAAAACTAATACATTCTAAACCTTTGATATTTTTTAACCATATTTGGTATATAATCTGAATAAAAAGGACATCGTTCAAATTTTTGAAATTTAAAAATTACCAATCTTCATATATTTAAAACAATTTTAATATGGCAGAAAAATTGTAATAATTTTTCTAATTTTGATAATTTTTCTGTCATATTTTTATAGTGTATATATTTAGTATTGTTTTGTGGCTAAATGGTATTGCACTTTACAGTTAGCATATCCAGGGCAAAATCATGGGTAGGGGATAATGAGTCTGGTGTCTTAGGGATTGAACACCCCTTAACAGAGAGACTCTTTAAGAGTAACCTTTGTAGTCAAAAACAATAAATAACAAGATGTGAATAACAAAAAGAATTACAGAATATAATCATGTTTTATTTTTCTTTCATAATTGAAAAAGACTGTTATGGTTCTTCAAATCCTCAACTAATTTAACAATTTGTGCAGGAACTACAGATTTAGTTTTCTTCTTTTTCTGAACTTTCGACCCTCTTTGGAGATTTATGATAAACAAGCACCTAAAAAAATAATAGATTAATATATATAAATTCAATTTTGAATGAATAGATCTAATATAAGGAAGCAAGTGGTAATCAGGCGTTAACCAGAAAAAAATCTTTTTAAGCCTTCTAAAATGAAACAATTTGTCCAATTTAGGCTTTTTTTTCGAGCAAGTTTTCCATAGTATCTGCACCGTAATAATTTAATATCAGAGTTAAAAACGCTTTTTCTCTTTTTTGTGAAGAGGGGGAGGGGGCAGACAAGGCATGAATCTAGGAGTACCTTTAATTAATTGATTTATCCGTATCTCTCAATACAGTTTTGAGAATCGGACACTGAAAATATTTTTTAATGGGGGGGGGGGGGTAGGGGGTTAAAGCAAAACAGAAGTGTTCTTGGATATTGTATACGAAACTTAAAAATAAACAATTTTACAGCAGTATAAAATAATAATTATAATAATTTAATTTTTTAGTATTCAGTAATAAAATACAATCTTACAATTAGTATTCAAGTAAAAGCTAATAACTATTGCTTTTGAATATCACCGAGAAAATGAGATATCACTTAGCAGCTAGATCTAAATAAACACTAAAATAGCATTCTGCGGACACTTGCAATTCCTAAATTTTGAATTCGTTAGAAAATTTGCATTTAATTGGAAATTGTGTTTTTCTTAGTGCAGACTTTTCAAAACAAAGAGCATTGACAATAGTGTATGTAACTTCTGAATCGAATCAAAGCATGTGATCTGCAAACATACGTAATCACTAATTGATTCATCAAAATCAACAAAGTATTATTTATTAAAGAGAAAGTTTACGTTTTGTATATTTGCATAGTTTTTAAAATAAACCATGCTATGCTGATAGCGATAGCGTAACCAGGCTTTTCAATCGAGGTTAGGTTAGGTTTTGAATTATCGTCTCAGTAGAGCTACACGAGATCTATTGCTTTCAATCGAATTTAAATGTAATAATTTCAAATAATTTCATTATTTTTTTCAATAATGTGCACTTGTTTGTTGGTGAACATTGTTTATTTCATACATTTGGCAGTTTTTTTAAACATTTAGATTGAATTTACTGAGTTAAGCATGTTGGTAAACAAACGGAATTATTAATTTCAGGAATCCCCCCACGGTCAATTATAGGACAATAGAGATTACAGAATCAAATAAGAAAGAGACAAGAACTGGATTATATATATAGAAAGATAGAAAATATAATCTTTAAATAAAAGCTTATTTTATTAAAAGAAATGAACACACCTGTATATTTATCTTTCTTGCTTCAGATGTGGTCAAAACAAACAAACAAAAAACATGGTGGCTGAGTCGGTCGGCGGATGTGTCGAGACTAAAAGCTGTTGGGTGCGAGGTTATATGGATAATTTACGTTCATACGGGTCTTAAGTGAAGGTCTGAACGCAGAAATGCGGTGTTTTTCCGTTTTCGCTGGACAAGCGTTTAATAAAAACGGAAACAAGCTGTTTATTTCAGACAAACCGTCTGTTTGTTAAAGAAACGTTATCTTTCCGTAAATTCCCGAAAATAATCACAGAAATATGCACGTAAAATTCAGGTTTTTTTTAACAGTGTAGGTGCTATAGTTCTATTTTTGTTAATTTACTTTTCATTAAATTCAGAATAAAAAATTCAAATACATTCTACATCCTGAATAAAGCGATTAAAAAGACAAACAAAAATAATCTTTTATTCCTGAATTTTAGATTTTAGCAATAATTATACAAGCTCAAATCAAATTCCAAGTTAAAATTTATCTATGCAATACGTTAATAAGCTATTAAAAATCATGAATAATGTTTCAAAAGACAAACAAAATTAAACTCTCACTTCTGAATTTTAACAATATTGCAGAAACTCATTCAAAAACAACTTCACATGATATATCAAAACAA
Source organism: Hylyphantes graminicola (assembly GCA_023701765.1). NCBI lineage: Eukaryota > Metazoa > Arthropoda > Arachnida > Araneae > Linyphiidae > Hylyphantes > Hylyphantes graminicola. Next base: position 33,354,890 of record CM043118.1, read on the forward strand.
ATTTAAAGCTCGCTAAAAGTAATTTCCGAATATCTAAACTATGTCTTTTCTTTTCTAAGACTATCCTCACAACTAAAATCATTATTTTAATAAGTATTACAATGCAGTTTAATTCATTTCAGTAACGAATACAAAAAAAAAATATAAACTAATTCAAAAACAACTTCATATGATGTATCAAACCAAATTAAAATCTCACTAAAAGAAATATCCTAGCATCTAAACCATCTATATTCTTTCATTTTTTTTAAACTATGCTTACAACAAAAACCATTAGTTAAAAAAAAAGTATTCAATATAGTTTAATCCAATCCAATTCAAAGTGAACGAATACAAGAATTTAAAAATACCTACATATTTTCATTTCTGAATTTGATATTAGCAATAATTATATAAACTCATATCAAATTCCAAGTTAAAATTTATCTCTGCATTACGTTAATAAAACTAGTAAAAATCATGAATAATGTTTCAAAAGACCAAACAAAATTAAACTTTCACTTCTGAATTTTAACAATAATTGCAAAAACTCATTCAAAAACAACTTCGCATATTATATCAAAACAAATTTAAAGCTCGCTAAAAGTAATTTCCGAATATCTAAACTATATCTTTTCTTTTCTAAAACTATTCTCACAACTAAAATCATTATTTTAATAAGTATTACAATGCAGTTTCATTCAATTCAGTAACGAATACAATAATAAAAAAAATCCTTCAAAGACAACTTCATGATGTATCAAACTAAATTAAAATCTCACTAAAAGAAATATCCTAGTATCTAAACTGTCTATTTTCTTTCATTTTTTATAAAACTATGTTTACAACAAAAACCATTAGTTAAAAAAAAAGTATTCAATACAGTTTAATCCAATCCAATTCAAATTGAACGAATACAAGAATTTAAAAAACACATACAGAAACTATTCTAAAGAGAAATTAAATACTCTTTTCTGTAACTTATTAGCATGCATGAGCATTTTGGAGAAACCAATTTACGAATGCAAATAAGGATCGAAAATTCTCTCAGAAGTCGATTTTCGCGGGGTTGGAAGTGGAGCATTCGAAAACGTGACGGAAAATTCGAAGATAGAACGCGATATTGGAAATGGAATGGAATATTATCTATTTATATATTTACTCGTGTTATATTTGAGGAGTACATATTTTAAATTTTTGGGATTTTTTGTCTCTTATGGTGTAAAAAACAAGTAAAGATATATATTTGAGAACATATTCAAAATAATGTATTTTATTGAGATTCGATGTTATTGTTGTTTTAAGTTTTCTTTATTTGGATTGGTGTCATTTCTTACGCTGAACAGTATTGTAAATATTTTTTAATATCATGAGAAGTTTGAATTACGAATGTACAGATAAATTGTTTTGCTTTATGGTTTTTCCATACCCGAAATTAACTAAAAAGGAAACACCGTGTACAAGAAATGAAAAAAAAAAGTTTAGTAGAAATCTGGTTAATTACTGATTACTGGAATAAATTAACGATTTATTTTCAATTCGTGAAAGATCAGTAAATAATTAAGATTAAAAATAGCTGATGTTATAATAACCACCAAATAAATAAAATTAATTTTAAAAAAAAACAAAATCGTGTACTAAATAAAGCAACTGTCAATTTCTTGGTATTCTTAATCCCCAGCAAATTCGCATTAAAACATCAAATGCTAGTGACGAAATTAAATTGAAGAATAAACTAGATACGAAGCTGGGAAAGTGAAAACAATGCTTCCTAGAAAGTAGGTGCACATGAAAGGGGGGGAGGGTTTAAATAAATGAGAATCCATTGAGAAAACTTTCATTAATTAACCAGTAGTCTTCAAATAATCAACTAACAAGAACATTTAAAAATAAAAAGTTGCTAAAATAACCACCAAATAAGTGCAATTCTTTAAAAGAAACATTATTTATCGCGATAATCATCACTGGTAATAAAGAAAAGAAATTTCGAATCAACAACAAACCATAAGTAACAATAATTAATAATGTATATAATTAATATCCATACAATTAACATCAAATAATTAATATCGCATCCCACTCCTACTAGTTCCCGATTCCCCACAATAGATTCCTATTTACGGTCTTACTTTCTTCGTATTCTTAATCCCCAGCAATTTTGCATTAAAACATTAGAAGATCGTGACGAAATTAAACTAGATACGAAGCGGAAAGTGAAAACAATTCTTCTTAGAAAGCAGGTGGATATGGAGGGGAAGGGGGGGGGGACTTAAGTAAATGAGTGTCAATTAAGAAAAGTTATAGGTAACAGTTTCTAAGTAAGGGTGCAGCTGAAAAAGAGCAGGTGATTTTTAAACACTTAATTCCGCAGAAGAGCGAGAATTAAGTTTAAGTGAATGAGGTAATGAAGTGTATAATTGCAATTAAATATCTAAAACGTGCCATTATGTAAAATAGTCGAGTCATTTATAGCTCGTTTATGTATGAAATTGGTAGTCTTTTTTTTTATTTTTTTTATTTTACAACAGTAGTTATGTATTGCAGTTATGTAATAAGTTTTTCTGAAAAGTTATTGCCTGTTAAGGAATGAATAAATTGCAAGTGAAATACAGTACTTACTATAGCAATGCAGCCATTTTTAAGGGTATCTTAGCTTGCTTTTTTATATGTTGGCTTAATGTGTTAGTTATTGCTTTATGGCGATTATAAATAATAAATGATTGTGTGGTGTAAGATATTATGACTGCAAATCACTATGATGATATTAATAATATACGCAATAATGGCAATATACTTAATCGATCATTATTGACGCAATCATAATCAGTTCAAAATTTATAACCTAATCTTTATTCAGAAGTCCATAATATTATTTTATTTTTAATATTGATTTTCGTAAAAAAAATATGTATTGATAGGTATTTTAATAGAAGACTAAAATACGTACTTTTTGCTTTCAATAACCTCATCTGAAATATAAAGTAATGGAACTATTGCAAAATGAAGATTTTGTGTTTTCTACACGCTATGGAGGGTGCTGATTCTAAAGAAGTAGTTTTCGAACATTTTATGTCTGTCAGTCAATCTGTCTGTCTGAAACCACTTTATAGGCGTGTTTATACGAGCCATCGAATCCATGGAATGCTAAAATCCCCATTGGGGGAAAAAGAGGTCGAGCAAGATTTTTAACCCAAATGATAGTCTGTGGCCGAATCCATGGTATGAAGCATCAAACCCTACTTCATTGGAGGGTTTGCGAAACCCCCCAATGAACCCTGCAATTCCGATTCTGTCTGGGAGAAAATCCCCAAGAGGGAAAAATTGCTGAGTTTGCTCTTCAATCCATGGATTCAATGGCTCATGTAAACGCGCCTAATATGTCGAACTAAAAGAGCTACGGACTTCATATTTGGCACACAAATTCCTATTACTTGTAGAACGCTATAATAAAGTTTTCAAGAAATTGCGTATTAGCAATTTATCGAAATTACCTGTTAGGATACATAATTACCTTTAAATGTGTATCTTTATTTATTAAGCTGTAATTGAAAGTCATGTAGTTTTACCAACCCCTAGTTTAAAAAAAATTATTTCTAATCAATTGTAAAAATTTTAAAACGCCACAAAAATTAACCAAAAGAAATATCACATATTTACAAACTTTTATCTCTAAACAACTAACAAAGTATTATTTCTGTAAAAAAAAACCATCAATACCTATTCCGCCTAAACGTTAAACAGCAAAATTTAAAAAACAACCTTCCCATTAACCACCAAAAACTTTCCCAATATCTCTTTCTGTATCTCCCCAGATGACAAAACAAAACAAAGTCACAATAAAGGCCGCCAAAACGTTTTAAAAAAAGCCCCCCATCTTCCCAATTAACTGCAACCGTCTCCTGTTCTATGTTTTTACACAAGGAATTTCACAAATTAGAATGAATGAGCCGGGTGAAACAAGTGCCCTAAATTAAATCCCCTAATTGTGCGCCTGTACTGTTCGCTTCTGCGCCGAGCGGCCATTAAAATAAGGAGAGATGGGATGGTAGGGAAAAGAACGCGTGGGTGTTTTTGAGTTGTTCTTTGTTGCGATCTGAATTGAAAAGCTTGTGGTAGAACTCAAAAAGGTGAAAACAGGGAATGGGTTTTAAAATGTATACACTCCGTTCCAAACAAACTTGGGTAAAAACAGAGAGTAAAAAGGAAGGGGGAAAAGCGCGATTGGTCCGTTAGTTGGAAACTCTTGAAAGGTAATATTTACATACAAAATGATCTTAATACAATTTAACCCAAACACACTTTTCATTCTGATAAAATTGCGAAATTTTCTCAAATTCTTTTGAAATCTGTTCGACCTTAAACGAAATGAATGTTTTAAGCATGTTTTCTGGATGAATTCACAAACAATTTATGGAACTCCTGACATGCGCGGAAGGATCTTCTCCATAGCATATTTCTATTTACCCAACTTAGGTTTGGCAAGGAGTGTAGTTTGCATTTAGTTTCTTTAATAACGGTACCTGTAAACGGTAAAAAAATACACTTAACTTAAGAGTATACGAAAAAGAGAAACTTGTTATCTTTCAAGGTGGGAATAAGATGTTCATTGACACAAAAATCTCAATTTTCTGGAAAATGCCAAGCTGCACGTTTTATTCCACAAAGCTCTTCAATTTAAGGTGCGCACTAAACATGTTTCATTGTTATAAAATTTGCATATACTTATACGAAGACGAAAAATATACTCGACTAAACATTCATTAAGTTTGTCACACGTTACAATGATAACTCATTCACGATTATAGTAAGTTAACTCTTTGCCCAATAAAATGGAGGACCTCCGAATAAATTTTAATTTTAACAAAAAAATGTTCGCCTTCCACTTTATGAATGTAGGCATCTAGTAGGAAATTATTTAATAACTGCAATATGTGTGGTTTACCTTTATTACCCCTTTATTTACACATTTAGTTGTATCTTTTTTTTTAAACTAATGTTATATCTTGTAAAAAAAAGTTTCAATAAATTTACCTATTAAGATTTCTTATGAAAAAATACCTCTTTAAAAAAATATCCAATACCATTATAAAAAATAATAATAAACTCAAATTTATAATAAGAAAGCTACTTGACACTAGAAATATCCTTTCCAATGAATGTATAATTAAAAAAAACTTTAAAACGATCCATACCAGAACACTTAAAAAAAATTACATCACCCCCTAAAAAAAAAATAACACATACCCTCCCAACACCCCAACTGTTCCCCCGCAAATAACCCAAAAACAACCCTCCAAAAATCCCCACCGACTCCTCCGTTTTTCCCTGGGAATCGGGAATAATGGGGCCTCCCCCGCCTCCCCCGTCAGCTGGTTGCGAGGTGCACATCTGGTCACCCGGCTGTCCCCCGTTGCCATGGCGACCCGCATCCAGTTGGGGAGAGGGTTGCCGGGGCTGGCGAGAGAATCGCGTGTTGGCGAGTTGACATTTACGGGAAGGGTTTGGGGAAAAGATCAATGAATCTTTCTGTGTGTGGGTGGTTCGTGTGTTTTGTTTGGTATGTTTGAGTTGGTTGATTTTGGAATGACGTTAGGTTAAATACAGATTATTAATTGTAAAGGTTTTTTTGTTTTTGTCATTTTAGTTTTTTAACTGAACAATAGTATAGGTTAGGTTAGGTTTTAATTATCGTCGCACTAGAGCAACACGAGAGCTATTGGCGTCGTATTTTAGAACCACAGTCAAGTGACGAGCCAACACCTGAATGTAATGGAGATTGAGTTTTGAGTTCTCAAGCAATTGAAAATTCTCGAATAGCCAACTCATAAGGAATCCAATGGAGATTGAGTTATGAGTTCTCAAAAAATTCTCAAATAGCCAACTCATAAGGAATCTAATGGAGATTGAGTTTTGAGTTCTCAAGCAACTAAAAAATCTCAAATTAACAGCCCATAACAAATCAAATGGAGATTGAGTTTTGAGTTCTCAAGCAACTAAAAAATCTCAAATTAACAGCCCATAAGGAATCAAATGGAGATTGAGTTTTGAGTTCTCAAGCAACCAAAAAATATAAATTAACAGCTCATGAAGAAATCAAACAAAGATTGAGTAGTGAGCTCATAAAAGTTAACAAGCACAAATATAAAAAGTTAACAAGCACAAAAACAACTCGGCGTTAATCGACAAACGTGTATCGCGATCAATTAAAACGGTATGATATAAACAGGAACACACACGCATAAAAACAAACTTTCATTTCCAGGTAGTCTCCTTGTTTATCCTTCGGGCGTAACATCAATTATCCCAGCGTATGCATTTTTTTCTCTAACGAACAAATCTCACAATTAGTGGATTTTGTTCTTCGTAATGAGCAGTTACTAGCGCATAGTTTATTTTTGACCAATTAATACTTGTTAAGCTGCTTTGCTCTGTATAAAAACTCTTCGGCGCAATAGCTCATACTGGACAAAGGCCTGCCGTGCCTATCATCTTTCGTGACCAAGGGCTCTGGGGTACTAGGTATATGTCCCGGTAAGGTGGTCAGCCACACGCGGAACCCCCAGTGCTTAGTTCCCAAGCCTGCTTGGTACCCATTTTATCGTGTATAAAATGGGTCATCCCTTGAGTGGGTCACTCAAGAGATGAAAGGATGGGTCAACTTCGCCCAATCCGGGATTCGATCCCCGGACCTGTGGCGAGGCGATGCGAAGCCCTACCATAAAGCCACTGGGCCTCAGATCTGTATACGCTTTCCTTTTTTTTTTAAACTAAAACGTAACTGACGATAAAATAAATGCACATAAAAATTTGCATTTTCAAATAGGGTAGGGTAGGGTATTTTACATACATATTCCGACTTGTGTGCTTGCTCAGTGAGCCGCTTATAAGTCTTCGTCAAGTAAGACAGACACAGAAAGAGTTTTTACTGTCACTAAGAGAGGAAAATACACCCAGGGCGAAGGCGGGAATCGAACCCGCGCCCGTTACAGCACGCAGACTGCTGGCCTGCGATGCTTACCACTCGGCCATCCGGGCCCCTTGCTTTGTCTTATAGTTTTCAATATTCTTCTGCTATGTAACAAACTATCATCTTGTCTTGTGACAGCAAAATCCATCGCTTTTAAATAACTGACATGAGGACTATATTAATAATATAATGGTTGATAATATAATGTTTCACAACCGATATGTTTCTTTTCCGAGATTTACAAAATGTCATTTTTATTACATTTGCTCAGTTAAAAATTGCAACGGTAAAAAATTGATAATAAGCAATCAATTTGTTACCAATTTAATGTGGATTATCAAGTCAAAATGGTTTAAATATATAACAAAAAACGCTATTCGCAAGAATAGCTATTGTTTTAGAGGTCTGTAAATTGGCCCTAAATTGCCTCTGGAAGCGATAGGAAACGTTCACCCACTTTTCAAAATTTTCATGAGTCTTATTGTACGTGTTAGGAGCAGGGCCGGATTTAAAGATTTGCCGCCTGCCTGTAGCCTACGATCTATTTGCCGCCAGATACAGTTTCCTAGGCTATTTTTTCTTTCTTCATCTTCGAATCATCTATGACTGCTCTAAATCGAAAGCGAAATAATATGTGAATATTTTAAACTGTTCTACTATTTGTTTTTCAACTTCCAAATCAGGGACAGAGAGAGAGAGAGTGCAATTTGTATTCGCAGCCATACCATGTTTACTGTTGAATATTAGTTCTACACCAAAACCGAGCTTAAGTTTGCAGCAGAGAAATGTACGAGGCGGAGGAATATGCGTAAACAACGCTGCTGGCACCGAAATTTCGCCTGCTCCTATTGGCTGCTCCTTCGACCCTGATATTCGTGCGGCCTGTTACGTTAAAATCGAAGGGGAAAAAATAATTAAAATAACACTCTAACTGGAGCTAAACTAATAAAAATAATAAATTTATGTCTTGAAATAACAAATAAATTTGTTTATTGAATGTGAAATACCTTTTTGTATTCGATTCTCGCACTCAAAAATTATAACTATTTACCCTTTTTCTCGTAGAACATTTGAATACTGCAAACTTAAGGTCGGTTTTGGTGTATATATACGCGTTTACGATGAACACATTAATGTAAATTATTTGTTTTCTTTCTTGGAAATATAAGTATCTTATAATAACATTTTTTATGCCGAATGCCACTTTAATTGTTCAAAACTTTTGCCGCTCTAGGCTACAGCCTACTTTGCCTATTTAGAAATCCGGCCCTGATTAGGAGTAGTTCAAGTCGATAAAACCAGAATCTCCCTTCCACTCCGCGCAGGTGGTAATAAGTGAAGCGATCATTATGTCATTTGTCAAACGACACTTCGAGGCAGGTGAATTTACTTATTGAGGTACTCCCGAGAAATGTCGAAGTAGATTTCAGTCACCTATGGAAACAAATGGGAGTTGTTTGTGAAAAACGGCAGTTGCGGTTGATGAAATGGATGTGAATATAACCTTTCAAGACACGAGCAAAATCCTACACTAACTTAGGTAAAAACAAAGAGTAAAGGGAAGAGGGAGAAGCGCGATTGGTCCGTTAGTTGGAAACTCTTGTAATATAATATTTCTATGGCTTGGTTCTGAAAGGGCCAATGCCAACAACTGACATTTTTGACTTAGGCCCTTTTAGAACCAAGCCACATATTTACATACAAAATGATTGTAATACAATTTAACCAAATTACACTTTTCATTCTGATAACATTTTTGATTTTCTGTAGCTATTTGCGCTGCAAAAGGGAATACTTTGGATGCAAAAGCAGCCCTATTAGTTAAAAAAAAACTTTGGTATGCAAAAAATTATGTACAACAACTGTTTTCTTTCTAATCTCATTAACCATCTATGCAACTGATTTTTTTTTCTTATCCAATAGTCTTTATTAAAATCCCACTAAATCCGACTTAAAAAAAAACACGCACCTAACAACTACCTCAAAAGACTACAGAGATGAAGAAGGATGCAGTTGGAAGAAGAAAAATTGACTTTCCGCACTTTGGCGCAACCGGGCGATTGGCGACGAACAGGCCGAGAACACTTGTTCTGGTAACCCCGGGTCATGATGGCGGAGAAAATTCGCCCGGCCGTTGTTCGGCGAGATGCTGCTCTTCGGAACTGCTGGCCGCTTCACGAGATATCGGAGATCCACCAAGTGCTAATGGTGGTGGATAATTGAATTCGCGCGCATCTTGTACACCTGCGCTTCTACACGCCTACGCTGTGACAATACTGTGCTGTAGGTACACGGATAAAGAGATGGATTTTTTTATACATAAATATGTGTTTTTGTAGAAAAATTTTTAGAGAAATGGAAAATATTTTTATCATCGGAATTAAATTTCTCGTGGATGTTTTTTGTTGATGGCGGGATTTCGTGGTCTGTGATGTGGTGTGAATTTTTGTGTTGATGGAATTTGATCTTTGACTCAAGGAACAATGGCCAGCTCACCTTCTTGTTCGTCTACTAGTCCTTCTACCTCGACGGCCACTGCCGCGACCGATCTCCAAGAAACAGACGCTTTCAGCGACGACAGCGGTGTGGATGTGAAACCTCAGTGCAAGAAACCGAACGAAAAATTCTTGAAATTCTCTCACGAAACGGACATGGTCACCGAGTCCAACAGCAAACGAAACAAGAGAAAATCTTCGGAACCCAAAAAGAGGAAAGACGTCCTCCTGATGAAGCGATTCCGATGGGAAACCGATGAAGAGGACAACGCAGATGATGTCTTCGAAGCCATCGAAAGAGAGAGACCCAGCAGCGGGGACAGCGGCTGCCAAATCGAATCTGCAACGAATTTGTCCAAGAGACCACCGCCAGAAGAAAAGAAGAAGAAGCCCCCTCGCCAGTGGAGGAAGCAGCCCAAAGTCGAGATAGATCTGCATGCTCCGGTCATCAAGCAAGAGCACAGCTTGCCAACCACATCCTTCAGACAATCTGTGATACGAAAACACGAAGCAACAAGCTCTTCGGACATCCCGAGTCGTCCTTCTTCAGCGAAAGATTTCTCAAGTTTGCCGGGATGTTCTTCTGTGGCCAGTTCCTCATCAGCTGGTCAAACGTTCGTGCCACCCATCGCCCAACCAGGCGACTTCGATTGCGAAGAAATCGAGGTCCAAGACGAACTCGGCGAAAGCAGCTCTGGTAGGACTAGTCGATCAGTTGGAAGACCCAGGAATTATAAAGGTATGACCAGACAAAGAAGAATCGAAGCCAATGCGCGGGAAAGAACCAGGGTCCACACCATCAGTGCTGCATTCGAGAACTTGAGAAGAGCTGTGCCAGCCTACGCGCACAACCAGAAGTTGTCGAAGCTGGCCATCCTGAGAATCGCCAGTGCTTACATTGTGGCACTCGCCTGTCTCAGTGAACAGGATTATAATAGTCAAGACACGAGGCAGTCCACTTTGGCAAATTGTGTGGAACAATGCACGAGGACTATACAGGCCGAGGGCAAATCCAGACGAAGAACATCGAAGGTAAGCTTGAACTTTGTGTTCTAGTTTTATCTGTATAAGTCATTCGATTGCTTAAAAAATATTTTAAATTACTTGGTATTTACGACATTAAATTTTATATAGATGATTTGTAAATCTTAATACTCAACTTCAGATATTTTCTTCACCTATCATGTCATTTAAAATATTAGTCTTCTTTTGAAAAATTACGTATTTCATGTGATATGAAAATCTTCTTTAGTTGTGGCAGGTTTGGAGTTATAAGTGTAATTATGCCACAGTTTAAGTTCAATGTGTCAAAACACTACAAATGAAAATCTTGTAAATGGGCCACGCCTGCCGTGAAGTCACATCTACGTCAAATATTGTCTTAAACCTTACAAACAAACCACGCGGCAGCTATAGCCTGTCTATTTACTATGCAAGTCTCGAAAAGACTTTCATCCCCATCCCTTCGCTTGGTTTTCGAGGAAACGGGGGGAGCATCGCTTTTCTAAACCTTGAGGTTCTATTGTGAGGTAAACAAACACCCACGTAGGGTGGAGAAAAAACACGCTCACGCCGTTTCGAAGAAAACTGTATGCGAGGATGGGGGAGAAAAATGCTTTCGAGGCTCGCATTCTAGATAGACAAGGTATAACTCGTCTAAACTGGTGGTTTCGTCCCAGCGGTCCCAAACGGTCGTCTAAATTCGTCTAACCTTATAGTGGCGTCACAGGTATGTCAAAAAGTATCTTGTGTCTCACGACCAAACCAAGATCCGCCTCGTTTGAATCATCCATTTAATTTTTACGTCTTCTCTGGGCTTTGCACTAAAGTAGGTTTCACTATCTTTAAAAAATCCATTTAATTTCTCTATTCAGAGATAAACCATTTAATTTTTACGTCACCTCTGGGCTTTACACTAAAGTAGGTTTCATTATCTTTAAAAAATAAACTATCTGTAAAGATTCCATTTAATTTTTCTATTCAGAGATAAACCAAGAAGATGAATTAGTTTAAGATAAGATAATATTTTTTACAGCTAAAATTTTATCCCCCCAATAACAAAGAACCTACTAATATATCCTACAACTCAAACTAATCCATTTGAACAGAAAAAAAAAATATCTGTTATTCTTCGTGGCAGGAAAATAACTGTTTATGGGGGAAGCCGGGACAGATAACAAGTGAAAAACGATCGCGTCGGAAAGACGTGGGGGAAAGTTTATGATACAACAGCCACTTGCCGAAAAATGTGGATCTGAGAAGGGGGATTTTGGGGTGACAAATAGAGGGACGGGGAGCAGGTTGTTTCTGAGAAAACTTCATTGGATATGGGAAAAACAAGTAGGTTTGTTGTAACAGAATCTGTCACTTAGTCCGCTTCCACACAACATTTGTGTTTAATAGGGAAAAAAGCGCCGAACACATGGATTAATTCTGTATTAAACATAAACATTTACACCCTAAATTAGGCTAGTTTCATTTTATTTAGAAAATTCTATCAATCATGCCTTGAGGTTTTTATAATTACTTATTGTAATTATAAACTTATTGTAATTATAAACTTATTGTAATTAAAAAATGTGGTTCTGAGAAGGGGGATTTGGAGTGACAAATAGAGGGACGGGGAGCAGGTTGTTTCTGAGAAAACTTCATTGGATATGAGAAAAACAAGTAGGTTTGTAACAGAATCTGTCACTTAGCCCGCTTTCACACAACATTTGTGTTCAACAGGGAAAAAAGCGCCAAACACATGGATTAATTCTATATTAAACATTAAAATTTTTTTTTACACCCTAAATTAGGCTAGCTTCATTTTATTTCCAAAATTCAACCAATAATTATTTCTTATCGTTTGCTAATTTTTTTTACATTTCAAAGAATAAATACATAATATTCCTTGCTTTTAAATAGAATTAAACTTTTGCCGTTTTTTAGTTATTGATATGGATACACTTAAAATGGATAATGTGTCTAACTATAACCATAAATACTCAATTTAATTCATTGTTAAATTAGCATATTTAATCAAACTTATGAATTGTATTTGAATTTTTGATGAATATTGACCGACTTTGATCTCTATTTTTCACTTTAATTTAAAGCCTGGTAACTTTTTAATTTTGTCCACCTTTTTGCCGTTTTATACTGTTGTTTCTATTTAGTATTCTTTAGTACCTTAGGTGATAATTTATGTGAGTTTACCTCTGGTTCGCCTGAATAAAACTTTATTTCCTTAGAGCACAATTATACTGAAATGTTTTTCTTCTTTTTCGTATTTATTTTGAATAAGTAGGAAAGGTAAAGTAGAAATGCTGTATGTTAATTGGGCTGTTACGTTAATTAAGTAATACAATAAAGTTTAGCCCAAAGATTCAGATAAAGTACGATGTTCATGTTAATTGATAGCGAAAAGCTTAAATTTGAAAAAAAAGAAGTCAGGCATCAAATGTTATCGTTTTACTAAAAAATAAATAATTTTTTTTGCCCTACTTTCCCCCCATCTTACATCTTACTTTATCGGATTGAAGTCCTCTTGTTAAACTTTTTCTTACGTCTTAAGCTCCCCCCTCCCCCACCCCACACACACGTTTCATATCAGATGTGTCTTGTGATATTGATAATTGGCTTGTTTTAAGTGACGTATTATTTTCATACAACATTCTTCAGCAAGAACTGAAACATGCCCATATTCCTTTTCATTAAATATTCAGACAGAGTTTTTCACATACATTGATATCCCGGTTAAAATAAACGCGGGGAAAGGGCATGATAATATATCTTTAAAAGAGTTTGTTATCTTTAAAAATCTAAAACATTCGACATTGAAAGTTCAAATCTCCATCCCCCATCCCAAACCAACCTCATACCTGAAAACGGTCCGCAAACCCATCCCCAGTCCAATTATCTCGCAACGTGTTAATTCGAATGGATCACCGTGGGGCAACTCATGGCAAGAGTGGATGCCGACACCTGTTTTCGAGCAAAACTACGTGCCCAGAGTGTGGAAGTGGGTGTGTTGCGCCCAAGAACAAAAACAATAAAAAGCAACCGCAATCCTGTTCTGAACAGGTGAAACTCTTGACATGGAGGAAGGGTTCAGAACCTATGGGTCTGCTGTTTTTTTGCTGGCGCCGTGCTGGATAGGTTGGGATAGCGAGGAAGTAACTCTTTTTGTGGTATAGACCTGTTGAGACTGATGATTGGTTAGGTGGTATACATATATTTTTTGGCTTGTGTGCTTGGTCAGAGACCCGCTTATAAACAAACCCTCGTCAAGTAAGACAGACACAACACACACTCACACGCAGACACACACATACGTGACAGATGTTGCCATCCATCGCACGCCACCTCGACAATTTAGACATGTCCCTGAAGGGGAGGGAAATAGTCTCCAGGAACCTGTACCCGTGGTAATGCCCACAGGACTTACGGACCCAGATTTAACGAGCACGTACTCCGCATATACTCGGTGGTCGGTGGGTTTTCAGCGACCAGGACTCGATCGCGGGACCTTCCGATCCGGAGATCGAGACTCTGACCACAGGGTGCCCCACAGCCCTTATAACCTTAATTTTGGTACGAACTTATTGTCGAGTTTAGTGAGACATTTCATGTTTATAAGTTGTTCATTAGTTTTTTTTTTTATTCGAGGTAAAAGTCCTCTCTTACAAACCTGGATTTTCCTGCTTGCCGACACCGAACATTAATTCTAGATTTATGGATCTTAGAACCTAGAATATTGTTATTCAATGAAAGTTCAATTGTGTAGAGTCTTTAAGCTTACAAGTTATTTGTAACTTTTTTTATTCGCGATTTTTCCTCACATCAAATTTCGTCTCTTATAATCCAGATTTTCCTACTTAATGACACTGGGCATTTATTCTCGGTCAGTTCAATTTTATTATTAATTTTTTTCTGGTCTCTAGGCAATAATCATGCTCGTTTTAATTTCGGTGAGATTTAGAGTTTATGTATGGGCAATAGCCCTGAAGCTCTGCTCATGGATGCTGCCATAAAACCGTATAATGAAGTTTAGTTTAAAATAATTCTTTTTTATAATTAATCACACACTTTTTGCTAAATAATTGGCGAGCGTCTATTCTTTTGAAATTGTTAACTAAAATAGCAAAATTATACAGAAAAGCTACTAATTTAATTTACTCAAAAGTATAAGCTTGAAATTCCTATTTATTGGAAAAATTTACGCAGTGGAAACAAGTTTACACTCTGAACAGTTTGCATACAATAATGATTATAATTTCATCATAATATTATTTGGACTATTGTGATCAACAAATTAAAACTATTCAAGTATCTTTTGAAAGAACCATTCAAGAGACAAGGGGAAAATACCTAAATAAGCGTAAACTATTTTTAAACAAGAACTAAAACCACATCCCTCAATTGCTTGATCTCTTTTTAACCCTCTGTGGCACCAAGTCGGAATGGTAATAAGAAATAAAACAACCTCCTAATCGGAGATGTGAGGCAACATCTCAAAAAAAGGGGAAAGGATGCAGAGATAAAAAAAAAAACTTACAGGCTTTGTTCATGCTAAAAGTTATGTACTTGTTGCAATACCAGTTATTTGATTGAAACTTCTTGGGGCCAGATTTCTTCTTTTAACGAAATTTTTAAAGCGTGTCGGATAGCAAATGCACCTGTCGGGTTAATTGAAAAGCGGCAAGCCAAAAACGTTATGATCCATTTGTGTCAAAAATGAGGTTTTAGCATCATTTTAGAGCTTCATTAGTAGGTAAGGTATAGTTAGCCGAGTTTATAGGTTTCTATAGAAAGAAGATAAAACGCGTTAGCCGAATAAACGTTTAGTTTTTTTTTAAGTACAATTATTAACTTAAACTACGACACGAAGTGTTTGCATGACTTTTCAAGACTTTTCTCATTTTTACAAGACAATTAAAAACCTATCCGCGTATATGAAGTTATTATGTTTGGATAAGTTACAGGGCCGAGAGATTTCTCAAGCTTTTTCAGTGACAGATCGAAAAATAAAACAAGAATTTTTTTAAAAACCTTTTAATACAATACGATAAAGTTTGTAATAATAAAACTGTCTCACAGAGAACTGTATACCTGTTACGAAATAATGGCGCCCAAAGAAGCAGTTCCCATCTGGGATAGACAACACAAGATATAAAATAATAAGAATAAAAACTAAACATGGCCACCGCCACATCTTAGCAATTTATCCTCAGCAATCATGTGTCGATCTGTGCGCGTTAAAGTGGCGTATCGCTAAACAAAAAATTCTTCAGGAGAATTTTTGGAAGGAGTTTGAATTTTCTATTTCATTTCATTGTTGAAAAATAAAGTTCACCAGTATCCAGGACGTGATCTACAGTAAAACTCGTATTAAGTTTGCAGTATAGAACTGTTCTACGAGAAAAAGGGTAAATAGCACATTTTCGAGTGCGAGAATCGAATAAAAAAGGTATTTCACATTCAATAAAATAATTTATTCGTTATTTCAAGACACTTTTTTATTATTTTTATTAGTTTTTGCTTTAGTTAGAATGAAATATTAATTATTTTTTCCTTTGATTCTGACGTAACAGGGCGCACGAATATCAGGGTGAGCGTATCGCAAAAGATCGACCAATCACAGCAGGCAAATTGCATTTGGCGTAGTTGGCCATGTATCAAATTAGGTTCTGCCAGATATAATGGAATCTTATAATCATTCTATTATAACACCAAACTAATCATGATAAATCAGTCTCAAAAGTAAGTTAAAGCAATATGAGGCTAAAAAAGAACTATAAAATATTCTGCTATTTTCGAGGTCTACCAACATTTAGCATAAAGTCCCTTGAAATTTAGGGTCCTCTAAAATTCAGGAGCCCTAGGCCCGGGCCATATGGAAGATCAGGTCCTGACTGAATCCGAACTAATATGCCAATCAATTTAAGGTTTCCCGTAATTTATGACTTTCGAATATTTTCTTTATTTTAAATCGAAAGGTCACATCTGTCAAATACGCCATTTTCATACACAACAGTGAGAATGTCTTCGTACAAAAGGACACAGCGCTTTTTAGTAACGGCAACAAACCGAAGTCAACGTTTGAGATTTCATCCTCTACCTCATCAAAAAGCGAGCTTATATCAAATGCTATAGCATGGGACAACAGCCTTTCTTGCGATAGCATTCTTTTTGGCGATATTTTTTGTTATTTTTCCCTTGGGACCTCTAGAATGGGTGCGGCGAGATATCTGTCACGGCGGCGCCAAATACCCGCTGGGATCTTGTTCCATACTTGTTCCGACGGCGAATTTTTGATTGGCGATGCAAAAAAAAAAAGGAAATACAATCATCGAAGACACAAAATTGCAGTGGCGTGAAATGTGCAGAGTAATCTTTTCTATGTGTCTTGATGATAAACGGGACGGTGAGGGTTTAGGTTTAGATGTTTCATCTTGAGAAAATGTAACATGATATGATCATTGAAGCAGTAAGAATGTCAAGTCTAAACAATGACAAATAATATAATTAGAAAGGCATTCATGGGTAGGACGTAGGAATCACCAAGGTCAAATTTTTGCCAAAATAAGTATCTATTTAAAATCAAATCGCTATACCTATAACAATGATTTTCTAGTTTAATCAGGTAGAAAACGTATACGATTAGATTTTACTGATTATGAAATTTATCGATTTACATCGAGAACAATTTATTTTTTGAAAGACACAGATCAATATCTTTATTCTTCCCCAATTAAACTTTTGCCAATTTTTTTTTTAATATTGAAGAAATTTAAGAATTATTCAAAACTCGAAAACATTGTCCACTGTAGAATATTTTCGAGCACAGCACGCAAAAAAAATATTCTTATGAAATCAAAAAATTATAGTAATTACAATAAAAATATCACAGAAAAGTTTCCTTTCGTCGCACCCACAGAGCAAATTTAAAAATAACTCCACTGTTCCACAGTACCCGTAATGACTCCACCAGACAAACCACCTGCTTGGTGTAAATTTCAAACACCACCCGTAAAAGCTATTGATACTTCCGTTTCCGCTCAAAAATACTGTTTTGTTTATACACACTTTCTGAATTTGGTTCGGCAACCCCTTTTTCGGGGGGTCTCACGCCTCGCTGCTTCCTGTTTGTTCTCGTACACACCACAAACAAATGATTCCGCCCCCACTTTCTGTCCCCCGGTTTGTTTTTCCGCTAGATGAAGCTCACAGAGTGCAATAAGAAAATCAACCTAGCTGAGTTGACGGAAATAAAATGGATGATCGGAGAATTGTTCAATCTTTACGATCAATGGAAATTCTACCAATCTAAAACTCATGTGTATTTTATAAATATCTTTGAGGATTTCGTCAATGCCGCCCCGGTGGCGCAATCGTTAGGACGCGAGCCTTTGGAGCTGCTGGGGTCGGGTTCGAATCCCGGTCAGACATGGATGTTTGTGTCCGTCAATAAATGTTGTTATTTGTCTAGGCGTTGTTCCTTTCTTTGTGACTGTAATAATTCTTTCTGTGTCTGTCCCACTTGACGAAAGCTTATAAGCGGTTCTCTGAACAAGCACACAAGCTGGAATATGTATGTATACCATACCATACCACAACCTAGCTGTGTTGTTGAAAGAAATAAAAGGGTTGATCGGAGAATTGTTCAATCTTTTTGCGATCAAAGGACATTTTACCAATTTAATATTCATGTGTATTTTATCAATATCATTGAGGATTTCTTCAATATTGATAGAATTTCTGTCAATATAAATTGAGATTTTATCAAAGATTTTGCTTAGGTCGGGATAAGAAAATCAAGTTGGATGTGTAGCTTGCTGAAGCTGGAGGATGGGAGAATTGCTCATGTTTAAAGGCTCTCTTTTATTGTATACATATATATCGATAGCGTGTGTTGATACCAATGGAAATTCTACCAATCAAATATAATCGCTATAGGTATTTTTTCAATATCATATTGGATTCTTCAAATAATCATAGAATTTCTACTAAAATCAATAAGGATTTTATTGACGATTGGGTTCTAAGCGGGATAAGAAAATTAACTATTCTACCAATCAAGTTCTACTAATCTATTCTACCAATCAAGTATATGTGTTTCTCCATTGAGTATTTTATCAATATTGATGGAAGTGCTACTATCAATCCAATAACGATTTTATCGACGTCGATGGAGATTCCATCAATATCAAAGTAGTTTCTGAATGGGGAATTAGAATGGGGATTGAATCAATATATGAAATTCTATTGATTGCGATTATCTCAATATCAATTTAGGTTGACATAATTTGTAGATTTGAGAGTGAGACGAAAAACTCAGTTTATTTTGTTCTGTAATTAGTTTTAAAAAAATCATATAAATTATTTAGCATTATTTTTCAGAACATTTTTAGATCTTAATCTTAGCTATGAATCCCCAGATAAAAATAAATTTTACTTTTTAAAGAGAGAAAATATTTAAAAAAAAAAAAGAATTGGCATTCCAATTCAGAAAATTCAGCTGAGTAACAATCCTTCAATTTGATTTAAAAGACAATAAATCCTTAGACAAAGGTACTAAAGGAAAAACAAACGCAGTTAGCACCATTATCATCCTCGAACACTTACCAAACCCCAAACAAAACGGAAAAAATTCTATGAACAAACTAATTATTACACACCACAAAAAACAAACCGAAAATTCGCCCCAATCTGCCACCAGAGGGCGACCTCCACCGGGTCAAGACAGAATGGGTGGCCCCCCCTCAACCACCAAAGACACCTGTGAAGGAACTGGGTTCTCATGAGATACCACGTGCAGAGCCTCTGGGTTAAGGGGATTACCAGAAGAACAGTGGGTTGCTTCTTACGTGTTGTCTTGAGAGGAGCGGGAACTGTGTGTTCTTATGGTGAGTGGTCAAGTGTAAAAGATGTTATGAAAGTTTTGGCTCTGACAATCAGTGCCAGATATAAAGACCCAAGGCCCCTAGGCACTTGACATTTGAGGCCACACTTTTTCGAAGCTATTTTGGAAATTTAGCAAATTAAATACACTAGTATAGAACATATAATGTTTAAAAGGCTTTAATAAACATCAGAATTATACAGTATGTTACTATAGTTATTCTATAAACTTTATAATTTGATTTTGGCAATTTTTGAGGCCTTCATCAGGCGATAGGTTTTTCGAAATTTGGAGATTTTAAATTTTGTAGACGATTTTTTCGTGATTATATCTTTTTAAGGGCCCCCTTCCTGACTGGGCCCCTTGGCCCGGGCCTCGTCGGCCTAGGCCGAAATCCGGCACTGCTGACTATGGTGACTAGACGAACTACATACGGCAGGATAGTAATACTTTTTTAAAGTTATGACTTGCCTGTTTCTATAAGCTCTAAAATACTTAAATTGTTCCGCTTTTTATACAAGTCCTACACTGTTCTGTTCAGAGACAGATAAATATGTAGTAAAACAGACATTAACTGAAAAAGCAAAAATATCTTCATTCATAAAATTTTATAAAAGATATTCAGCATTATTACTTTAAAAAAAAAAACTTTGTTTTTGCCATATACACTTTACTTACGAGTGAAGTCCGAAATAGTAAAAATCTAAATTTTCCAAAATTAATAAATGTCTGGATAACTATGTAATCATAAACCTTAATCATTTTACTTCACATTTCTTGAACTGAGGTAACCAAAAAAAATTTAAGAAAACACAACAGTAGACAAACACTTCTCTCAAAACACTCTTTAAAAAATTCTCTCCGTAGCCATCTGGCTGCCTCCAAAAAACACATCACTCCTACGCCCGACACTGGAATGCCTTACATTTTTTTGTAACGTCGTTAACGTCAACAACCCGACAACACGGCCTTTTCATGGACGCGCGTCCACTTGTTGTGTGATAAATGAACCGCTACATGGAACAATAAACCCAAGTCCTAAGGAAAATATCCCAATACGCTTCTTCCATCACCATTTCAGTGGAAGAGGAGGTGAATAAGGTAATCTTCCCGTTGACTTGATGCGTTTTTGCATGTGGCGACACAAATGATCGCTATGAAACTCCCGCCCAAAAAACTTTAAGTCCTCTGGAGAATTTCCCCTCACGCTTTTTTCTTAACCACTTCAGTAAACGAAGAAGCGAATATGGAAATCTTCCTTTTGACTTAATCCGTTTTTACATTTGATGAGTCGATGTAATTCCCCCTCGCGTTACATTGCAGAGTTAACGAACCAGCTGTGTGCAAGGATGGAACGTGATCTTCGTTTTTTCTTTCTGTGGAATATGTGTCCTCCGACGTTTGGGCGTCGCTTTCATGATATAAGTGGTTTTTTTTTGTTTAAGATGGGTTTTTGTGGTATTTTTTCTGGGAACTTCTGATGGAGATATTATGCTTTCAGTGGGTGTGTTTTTTGTAGGACATCTGGTGATACATTTTTTGTACATACACTCTTAAAACAAAAGAGTGAAATCCGCTCCAATTGGAGAAGTGCATTTTCGCCACTGGAAAGGAGTGAATATTAACTCAGACTGAATTAAAATCACTCGTTTTAACTGATCTTGTAGGAGTTTAAACACACAAAGTATCCACTCCTTTCGGAGAAGTGCATTTTCCAGACTGGAGAAGTGAAATTAACTCAGACGGAGTTAAAATCGCTCATTCGTTTTAAGAGTGTAGGAAGGGTGAAGATAATGATAATACGATATTAGGCTCGCTTACACAGCCATCGAATCCATGGATTGAAGAGCCAACTCAGCAATTTTTCCCTCTTGGGGATTTTCTCCCAGACAGAAACGGAATTGCAGGATTCATTGGGAGGTTTCGAAAACCCTCCAATGGGAGGGTTTGGTGTTTCATACCATGGATTCGGCCACATACTATCATTTGGGTTAAAAATCCTCCTCGACCTTTTTTTTCCCAAATTAGGATTTTTACATTCCATAGATTCGATGGTTCATGCAAACGCGCCGATCGTGTTAAATCCATACTGCTTCTTTTGGCCTTGGCTAGAGTAAAGACAAAGCTTTAAATATTCATGTACATGATAAAAACCAGAATATTGGTTTATAAAGTTACTACAGTTTACAATCATTGTGTAATCTAACTGTATTATAGAAATATAATTAAATATAAGTAGAAGCAATCAAAATTGAAAATTATGTCCAAGCAAAGCGGGTACTTCTGAGAAATAAATAAAACCAATAAAATATCTATGGGTATTTTCTCAATATCATTGAGGATTTGACGCTTAGTATTGAACAACAAATAAAGACTAAATTACACAAAAAAATTTGCTTATATGCCATTATAAAATTAAATCTGTAGTCGTATAATCCAACATTTAATATAATAGTAAATTTTTAAGCAAATCATATGCAAAACTCACAATCACATAAGCTATAAAATTATAAAACATATTCTTATTTAAAACTTCATCAGACATCACAAGATGACAACCATAAACTGCAATACGTCTCACTGAAATGTTATCTATTTCTTTTACAACCCCAATTCCTTTTTAACGTCTTATAACAAACAAAAAAAAAAAGTGCTCGTACTCATACAAATACTTTTGTGATAACTTTCTCTAAATTTACTCATTACTTAATGACGGCACTTCAATGTCTTTTTAATTTTCTTCATTTGATCCCAGATATCAGCCATCAGACATAAACTGAACGCGCCTCACAGAAACGTCATCTGCTATTTCTTTAAACGTTTCCCTTAATTTCTTCAACAACCCTACTTTTCTTTTTAACATTTTATTACCAAACTTACTCACACAATACTTTTCTGACACATTTCTCTAAATTTACTCAATACTTCAATGCCTTTTTAACTTTCCTCATATGATCCCAGATATAAGCCATCAGACATCACAAGGTCCCATACATAAACTGCAATACGTCTCACTGGAATGTCATCTGCTATTTCTTCTGCAACTAATTTCTTTTTAACGTCTTATAACAAAAGAATGCTCGTACTCATACAAATACTTTTGTGATACATTTCTCTAAATTTACTCAATACTTAATAACGGCAC
This sequence comes from Hylyphantes graminicola, assembly GCA_023701765.1. Classification (NCBI taxonomy): domain Eukaryota; kingdom Metazoa; phylum Arthropoda; class Arachnida; order Araneae; family Linyphiidae; genus Hylyphantes; species Hylyphantes graminicola. Next base: position 33,377,365 of record CM043118.1, read on the forward strand.
TTCAATGTCTTTTTAATTTTCTTCATTTGATCCCAGATATAAACCATCAGACATAAACTGAGCGCGCCTCACTGAAACGTCATCTGCTATTTCTTTAAACGTTTCCCTTAATTTCTTCAACAACCCTACTTTTCTTTTTAACATTTTATTACCGAACTTACTCACACAATACTTTTCTGACACATTTCTCTAAATTTACTCAATACTTCAATGCCTTTTTAACTTTCCTCATATGATCCCAGATATAAGCCATCAGACATCACAAGGTCCCATACATAAACTGCAATACGTCTCACTGGAATGTCATCTGCTATTTCTTCTGCAACTAATTTCTTTTTAACGTCTTATAACAAAAGAATGCTTGTACTCATACAAATACTTTTGTGATACATTTCCCTAAATTTACTCAATACTTAATAACGGCACTTCAATGTCTTTTTAATTTTCTTCATTTGATCCCAGATATCAGCCATCAGACATAAACTGAGCGCGCCTCACTGAAACGTCATCTGCTATTTCTTTAAACGTTTCCCTTAATTTCTTCAACAGCCCTACTTTTCTTTTTAACATTTTATTACCAAACTTACTCACACAATACTTTTCTGACACATTTCTCTAAATTTACTCAATACTTAATAACGGCACTTCAATGTCTTTTTAATTTTCTTCATTTGATCCCAGATATAAACCATCAGACATAAACTGAACGCGCCTCACTGAAACGTCATCTGCTATTTCTTTAATCGTTTCCCTTAATTTCTTCAACAACCCCACTTTTCTTTTTAACGTTTTATTACTGCTAAACTTACTCACACAATACTTTTCTGACACATTTCTCTAAATTAACTCAATACTTCAATGCCTTTTTAACTTTCCTCATATGATCTCAGATATAAGCCATCAGACATCACAAGGTCCCATACATAAACTGCAATACGTCTAGCTGAAATGTCATCTGCTATTTCTTCTGCAACCCCAGTTTCTTTTTAACGTCTTGTAACAGAAAAAAAAATGCTCGTACTCGTGCAAATACTTTCGTAATACCTTTCTCTAAATTTACTCAATACTTAATAACGGTACTTCAATGTCTTTTTAATTTTCTTCATTTGATCCCAGATATAAACCACAAGACATAAACTGTTGTAAACTGAACACGCCTCACTGAAGCGTCATCTGCTATTTCTTTAATATTTTCCCTAAATTTCTTCAACAACTCTACTTTCTTAACGTCTTATAACTAAAAATACTCGTACAATACTTTTCTGACACATTTCTCTAAATTAACTCAATACTTCAATGCCTTTTTAACTTTCCTCATATGATCCCAGATATAAGCCATCAGACATCACAAGGTCCCATACATAAACTGCGATACGTCTCGCTGAAATGTCATCTGCTATTTCTTCTGCAACCCCAATTTCTTTTTAACGTCTTATAACGGGAATCCTCCGTTTGAGAGGGTGTGTTGTTATAGAACAGCTGGTGGAGGGTAGAGTAATACCACTTGTGCATGTGTCATGACATCTGATGGCAAGCATGAAGGGTAGGTCATATTAGCACATACGAAAGGCTTCAGGCTTGTGACATTCAGATGGGATTGAAGGCTTGGGGTGAAAGTAATATGGTATTCGTCTGTGTAGACTATATAGAGACGACGTTTTTTTCTTATTTATGTTGTTGGAAATATGGTTGGTTTGAATACAATCAGTGCTGAAAGAGTGCGGGTAGACGCGGGGTGACGCGTCACCCCACTTGTCAAGAAAATTGCTTTCCATCCCCTCCCTTCTAATTTCTCTCAATACAATAAAATTGGCAAATTTTTTAGGGGGGATAGGGCATGGCATGCTAATTTAAGGCATCGCCCCACTCCCCCCCCCCCCTTCACTTTCACCACTGAATACAATATTTTTAGCCTACTTTTTTTTTTAATTCGAAGAATTAAAAAAAAAATAAAAAAAGTAGGTATTGACATGCGGTCGATGTCCGTCCGTCTGTCTGTCTGTCTGTCCGTCTGTCTGTCCGTCCGTCTGTCCGTACCCCCCCTTCCAAAATCGGTTCTATCCATCCGATCTTAAAAATTCTTTTTTTGTTAGAAAGCTATGACCTCAGAGACCCAACTTTCACACTTTTTGTCCGTCTGTCTGTACGATCGGACGGACATAAATCTACTATTTGTCGACGAATTCCCCATTGAACTAGCATTGAAATTCAATTTCGAGTCATTTAAATCGCTGAATTTAACTATAAATGCCACGGACACGTGAGATATGTCAAAAAATTCATCGCATAGAAATGAGAATACATTGAAAATTTCAGAAAAGAATTCGAATTTTAAGTACTTCAATTATTTAAAAAACTGCAAAGTTTAATGCTCATTTAAATAGCATAGGAAGCCATTTTTATTAGAATTAAATCACCATTGCCATCACAACAATCGCTCAAGAAACTTTAATTCTTTTAGACAATAAATTAAAATAAATTTATTTTTGCGACATCGATCAGTTTGAAATGACGTCAAATATATTTCACTTTGAGATTCTGTATGTTGGTATGTTGGTATGCAATGTTTTCATTCTATTTAAAAGCGAGAACTATTACATATTTATTCCTTGAAATATAAATTTTTGCAAACGATTTAAGAAATAATTATTTAATTTTCGAAGTAAAATAAATGAAACTTGCCGAATTTAGCGCATAAATGTTTAATATAGAATTAATGCTGTGTTTGGCGCCTTTTTACCTGTTCAACACTACTGTTGTGATGAAGCGGGTTAAGTGAAAGATTCTGTTACAAACCTACTTGTTAATTTACATTTCCCATTTTAGGTGCATTTTGGAGTAGTTTTGTGGTTTTTGTTCTACTAATAATTAAATATTTATTTATAACTGCAAATCATCATGCGGACGATAAATAATATTTATTTTATTGGTGATAGAAAATTAATGAAAATAATTGGCTTTAAGAAGTTGAAATTATAGCTGGATGCTGTGTTTAGTGAAATTTATTCTAATGTATGTAAATTTAATGTAGAAACGGTTGCTGATGTCACTTACTGTAACGAACCTAGTTTTTCAAGATAAGAATTTTAGTAAGTATTTAAGTAACAGGAAAGTAGGCTATTTTAGTTCTTATAGAACTTCTTGTTTTTCCTGTTTAGATAAAAAGATCTTTGAATAGCAATATGTTTTATTTTAACAAATAAAACACTGTTACAAATTTGACGCTTGGTTTCTCCAAAAATATAGTTCATAGTAGTTGCAACGACTGTGTGATTCCAGTTCAACCACCCAAAAAATTTATATTTTTAGGCTGCTTGAACGGAAATGTTCCCCTAAGCAGCCAATGTGTTGTTTTTTTGCATTCATTCGTATGGTTTTTTGTTTCATATTAATCAAGTTATTATTTTAAATGTTTCGCGGTATTGTAAGTATTTGGTTAAACCATTTCTCATATTTTTCCCAAACCTATAAAATGGTTCAACAGAATACAGAAAATATAGTAAAATATTTCCACGCATAGCCATTTACAGCTGCAAGGAAAGTGATGCATGTAATGCAAACATCAAACTTGATTTATTTTGCTTACTTCTTAGATAAGTATTAAATTTATTTTGTAAAATTATCTGTGTAAAATATCATTTATAGTAATTCTATAAACAAAACGAAATTTTTTGTGTTAGTTCTTTTGTTGAACCAAAAGTATAACTGAAAAAAAAACTTATCCCAAAAATATAGAGTTTGTTGAATGTTAATTGAACTACCTTAAAAAAAAACTAATGTTATTAAGCATATACAAATAAATGAATTACACAATAATTTAGTGATTCATATAATTAAAAGTTATTGCAATTAATGTGTTAACTTCAATACTATCCTGGAAAAATGGTAGAGCCGAAAACACTTTAATCCACTTATGTGTATTGTTTTAAATATTTTATTAGCCGAATATTTCATATTAATTAAATGTTAGACACATAGAAATATACTCAAATTGTTTCAATATATATTTTTAGTTTCATTAGTATATCATTCATTATTTGTGTCTCCAATCATCTGAAAACTGCTTCTTTGATACTTGAAATCCCAATTCCAAAAGGCAAGCGAAGCCCACCCCAATTTATGACATGTCCAATTAATCCTGCAGCTATACCATCCGGGATGTCTTTGCCTCTCGAATGCTAGCCACGTCCGTTTTATCGCTTCACCTTTGCGACCCGAGGATTAAGCCAAAACTATATTTTTTCTTCAGAAAATAGAAAGAAAAAAATGGCGTGTCTTTTTGTTTCCAATTCTAGTGGTGGTTTCATTAAAACTTGTTTGCTGTCAAATCGACGTTTCTTTGGTGTGACAATGTTGTTAGTGACCTTCTGTGCAACTATGATTTGGCTAGGAGGTTTTGGCAATAAACAATTTCCACTAAAAGTATGGTTTGATGGATAATTAAATCGGTTTTAAGAGGACTCCCTTGGAATTCCACATCTTGAAAATCGTAATGGTATTCCTATGGAAAACATTTTTTACTAACTTCAAAAAATTACTAAAAATACTAAATATGTGATTTTCACAAAACAAATTAGTTTTACAAAATCTACTCCATTCGTTCTTTACAATGGTACCAAAAACTAGTCACCTTTAATGAAATTGAAGTGGTAATTGACTTGCGAATGTTTTCCATAGGAATAACTTTACGATTTTCAAGATGTGGAATTCCGAGGGAGTCCTGTTAATGCAAAATGTAGTAGATAGATTTTTATGTTTCCTTGAATATGTTAGATAAGGTAAAAGGAGCAAATTTACTCATCTTCCTTGAATAAAAGAAAATTTTGTAAATAAACTTAAAGACATTCGCCAATATAAACGTATAACTCTGCACTAAATTTTTCGAAAACTTATACAACCAGCAAAATTAACCACAAACGTTTTTTGCGAGTCACTTCTAAATAATAAAACTCGTTTTTGATAAAGTGTCAGCGCATGTTTTCTTATACCCAAACTTTAAGAGAATCGTCAATAAAAACAATATTTAAAAATAAGAATGTATTGTGGAAAAAAACATTACAATTTCCGGGAAACTCATCAATATATCCGGAAAATTGAACCCAGACGTTTTTCGCATGTCACCTTTGAATAATAAAACCTTTTTTTTAACATAAAGTATACATTGCATGTCTTTTACAACAAAATAGTGAAATACCGATAATTTTTCACGGTTTCTTCCCCTAATATCCTTCCATGCTTTGGCTGAACTGAGTCACATCTGTGGAAATCTGTCGCAATATGTATTTCTTGTTCTTTCGCCCTGAACCCAGAAGTTCAAGGAATTTCTATTGACTACAACAAGCGATCCGTCAATAGTTAGAGTTGTTAAAAATTAATAACTAAACGTTGCGAAACAAATTATGATTTCTAATAATAAATAAAAATATTAAATAAGTTTTTTTTCTTCTGAACTCTAACGTCTTTACTCAAGGGCAAAATCTTTCACCTGTATTATTTTATCTAAGAATAGTTTACATATAAATATAAATTTTAAAAGAATGTTTTACAAGAAATTTAATAAAAAATAACGTTTTATATTTTCTAAGGATCATTATAATTTAATACAATTTGAAGTTTAAAACCTTACAAATATTTAGCTCTGTCGGTTTTCTGTAACTGATAGTCTTGTTTTAACACCGTAATGCAAAATTTGCGATAAATTTGCGGCTGTGTTTTGCCATCAATACCTCCGAAATTGTGCTTGATCCTCGTCCCATGAAATTTTATACAAATAAACTAATACTTGTCAGCGGCTTCGATACTGGTAGTTTTTAGTATCCAAATCATTATCGTTTATATTAGAAAACGTAGAAGTAAACATTAGAAAAAAACTTAAAGAATTAAAGAAGAAGAACACTGTAAAATAAAGCTGTGAAGACTAAATAGTGAGTGAAAGACTAAATAAAAAAAAATCCCCTGCAACAAGAAATAAAATTGTGAAATTTAGAAAGGGTTCAGTGTGTTAATTATTTTCTTAAAGTTTGTTAACGTTTTTCTATTATATTAAAACATTGCAATACATCTTTTTTTGCCATTGTTACACTCAAACTATTACATTTTTTTTATGTTAAAATTTTTTAAACTATCTATTTTTAACTTTTTATTTTAAAGGTCAACTTATTTTTTTTTATTGAAAATAATTTTCTACTCTTAAAATAAAATCCTATTTACCGATTGGTATCGAGGGTTATTTTAGTTTTACTTCTTAATTTTAAGGTTTCTTCATATTTTTTTAGCCTATAATCATCCAAGAACCTTACGGGACCTTGATTCCGCTGACTAAGTTCAAGGTCTCAAAAGAAGACCTACGCTTTCCTCAAACGAAGCAACCAGTTCATTCCTCTACACTCCGTGCCAACCTAACTTGGTTACAAACAAAGAGTAAAAAGGCAAATGATCTTAATACAATTTAACTGAAATACACTTTTCATTCTGATAAAATTGCCAGATTTTCTAAAATAATATTGAAATCTGTTAGACCTTAAGCGAAATTAAAGTTTTAAACATGTTTTCTGGATGGATTCATAACTAATTTATGGAACTCTTAAAATGCGCTGAAGTATTTTCTTCATAGCATATTTCTATTTACCCAACTTAGGTTGGCAAGTAGTGTGAAAATAATACCGTCTTTTATTATTAAAATGGTATCTTTTTAGATTCATAGTGACTTAGGTGTGTGATTTTTATTTATATTAAAAAAAGGTTTATTTCAGGCAATCCATTTCTAAGAAACTTTCCATTGCAAACAATAACAAAACAACTAATTGATAATTAAGTTATAACTTTAAAGAACTATTGAAACAACTTAGGAATTCTTTTAAATTAAAGAAAATTACAGCTCTGTTTGTGACCATTACCATGTGTTTCGAACAAGATGTATATAATTAAGAATAAAAGTATTTTTTATTTCTCTTTAATTGAAAGTTTAATAATTTACGTTTTACATTAAATAAAAACTATTCCATGTTTAGGCAAAATATATGAATAACAAAACATATTTACTTGTCATGTCAATACAAAAAATAAAAGCAATTCATTCCACTAATGCAGTGCTTTGTAGAATGTTTTATCCTGAAAGTCAATTCCGGAATAAAACATAATTAATGTTACTAATTACATTACAAACTTCGGTCAAATAAATTTATAAGAAAGCTTCGTTTTATAAAACTTTCCCTTAATTGAACATTACGCCTTGGGATAAAATTCACCGTGATGTTGCTAATTTCACTAGAACTTCGAATTTATTTTTCACTGCTGGATAACAACCCCCGCAGGGAAAGTGGTTTGCGGTATTCGAATAAATAAATAATTCGAAAAAGACATACTAAAAGCGTTAAGGAGGATGTAAGATATGTTAGTTATGATGGTTGTTTATGGTTAAATTATTTTTCATTGATTCTGTTCCATATAGCTAATAAGATTTTAGCATAGTCTTTATTTAAGTAAAATATCGTTTGTAATTTATTGAGATTGCCCGAATATTTTGTTTATTTTAATGATGTTAGTATATATTATAGTACTAAAGCTGCCAACATACAGAAAACAGATATTTTTTAAAAAATAATTTCCAATTAGATTTTTAAGATCAAGTAATATTTTTATTTTCTATGAAATTCTACGTATATTATGAGCATATCATGTAAAATGTTTTCGTCCGTACCTTACTTCCTAGGTGCACAAATCTCCCCTAATTGTAAAATAAACAAAATGCATTATTGTCTGCAACTTAACTTTATAAAAAAAAAAACTTCAGTAGCTAATAGTATTAGCAAAGAGAAAAACTATCAGAAAAAAATTGTGATTTTGTACTCTCTTCAATTTGACTTGTGTCAACGAAAGAATAGTTGGCCAGATGAGCCACTGTTTTGATTTCTCGAAAGTGGAGCCTGTACACAGAAGACCAGATGCTGTCGTGTCTCGATTTTCCATTATTTTAGTGTTACTTGCTTCTTTCAGTGCTCACAATATATTTTTTATGTTTTAAAATGATATTACTAATTCTAACTTGAAAGTGTAGAGGTGAATTTTGTCAGTTTTAACTGTAGAATATATAGTAAACTTGATAAAAATCATGTTTGGAAACTTAGGTTAGTAAACTTGGTTTATGAAGGTAAATTTTGGTTCTGATTTAACTCTTATTTATAATCATTTATAAGTACTTTTAACTTAATTTTTTTAAGGTTACTAAAAGCTTTAACTATTAGTTCAATTAAAACGTAATATATTTTTGTAAATATATTATTACCTTTAATCAAAAATAAATTTTAAGTTGTAAGGATTTTTAGATATCTTTTAGTTGCAAAATAATATAAAAAGGTTTTCAATTATTATAAACTAAAGATAATCGACTTTATTTACTTAGAATTTATTCAAAGAATAATCTTGAAAAATTAGTTAAAACTTCTTTTTGTTTAACAAAGTTTGTTATTTCATCCCTATTACATAATTTCACTATAAAATAATAGCAATACAAAATTAGCTTATACAAAGTCAATATACTAAGCCTAACACGACAAATAAACTCTTCTTTTTGCCACTTCCTTTAAACTACATCCACTTTTCGTCAAAACTTGAAAGAATCACACAACAAAAAACAACAAAGAAACCAACTTCTTTGAATTAAACTTACAACTACTCCCATCTGTATCAACTTCCCCACAAAATCGCCATCGATTTTCGCCTGTTTTCCGCGCCAAAAAACTTCCTCGCCTTCAATGAGATTTATAAAACAGGTTGTTCCCCCTTATCGCTTCCACGGCGACAAAAAATATATATATAAAAAGCTACTCGAAAACCAAAAAAAGAAAAATTAGTTTCGACAAAGGAAACGCCATGAAAACTAGCAAATAGCCCCCCGAATCCTCTCTGCCAAAGAATTCTTTTCCCACCCGCGCCGCCAAATAGGGTTGCCGGAATTGGGTTATTTCTGACGAATTCCTGTTTTCAATTATCGTTATTTTATGACTAACTTTTCATATCACTTTTTCTGTATTGATATTTTTTTTCTCTAATGGGGCTGAAACATTGGCAGTCAAGCCTTTGCAGACTCGGCACATTCCCCAGGTATGAGAGCCATTTTTTGCGGCACCATCTAGGCGATTCTCGCTACCAATTTTGAAGCTCACATTACAATGAATCTGAGCTCTATGTGGATGTTAAAGTATGCCGAGATTTAATTGTCTAGAGAACCCTGGCCAAATGGGCCCTCTAGGGATCTTTTACATGCCACATAATCATATGACATGCTTGCCCAGAATTTCCCCATCCAGAAAATCCAACGACTCAGCCGGGGCTCGAACCTGCGATCTTGGGCTTACGAGGTGGACACGTTTAACCTCTTAGCCACTGAGCCGCTGTATTGATATTAGTTTGAATTTTTAAACAATAAACTTGAACTAACTTTTGGGCAATTTTGAAGTATCAATAACTTTTCACTTTCATTTGCTTTCCTTTAGATATCAGTTCGTTGTAAATATATCCCTGATTTTAAAGTTTAAAATTTGTTTCGCTTTTCCTCTTTTATTATATCTGTAGTTGGTTGGTTGGTATACATAGATTTTCAGGCTTGTGTGCTTGGTCAGAGACCCGCTTATAAACCTTCGTCAAGTAAGACAGTCACAACACACACTCACATACGTGACAGATGCTGCCATCCATCACACGACACCTCCACAATTTAGACGTGTCCCTGAAGGGGAGGAAAACAGTCTCCAGGGACCTGTACCCGTGGGAAAATGCGTAATGACCGCCCACAGGACTTTCGGACCCAACAGATTTAACGAGCACGTACTCCGCATACACTCGGTGTGTCTTCAGCTACCAGGACTCGATCGCGGGACCTTTCGATCCGGAGATCGAGACACTGACCACAGGGCTCCACACAGCCCATTATATCTGTATTGTTTAACCATTTAGAGGCTTTTATTTATTTCATTTTCGTATAAATGGTTGATGATCGGATGACCGGGGAATCGATTAAAGTTCTAAGGTAGGAATTCTTTCGATTTACATTTATTCCAGAAACTTGGAAACTTATTAAACAATCATATTTCTTTTACTTTTGATCTCCTAGTTTTCATTGTATTTTTGCACTTCGCAAATTATATTCAAAGCCATTGAAAGTAAGTGCAATTTTATATTATAAGAATAATTAAAATATTGCTTACTTTGAAAAATATGTTTTAAATTCTTCTTTATCGATTATTTTCAAATAACGGAATTTTTCAATGAAACAACAAAAATACAACCAAAAATAACATTCAATTCAAATTGAATTCAACCTTAACGCACTAAATATTTTAAAACAACAAACACGCAAAAACCAAATCTATAATTTCGACCAACAAAAACACACAAAAGATAATTCACACCCAACAAACACACAAAAACCTAAACCCAAATAACAATCACTTCTTCTCCATACCAACCAACGAGTCAAAGTCCCCACCAATCCTTCTTTAGCATCCAATCCCCCATCCCGCCAACACACTCCCCCTCTAATTCCCAAAACATCTGGGAGCTCTCTCTCCTGCTGCTCCGGGAATCGGTTCTCAGAGGAAAACTGGTTTCAGGAGATTCGGGATTCATATCGATTGTTTGTTGGGAATAAGGATCGATATATCGTTTTCTGATGCGGATTGCGTTAATAACGCTTTGGGATGTAGTTCATCTTATTCTTGAAATATGGATTTGTAATTGTGTGAATAGGGTACTTGACTGTATAGCTAAAATACCTTCCAATGTTATTTAAATTATAGTTGAAAGTGAAAAATAACAATTGCGTATATAATTTTTGCAAAATAAATCTTTAAATCATTTAAAAAAATTGTTTTAAAAAGGCATTTTTTTCACGTGATCACAAACATGTCGGTCTGGCTGACGTCACTATGAACTATAAACAAACCGGCGTGTTGTTTTTTTGTTTTTTTTTATTAAACTTGATTTAATCTAATTACTATTAAAATAATAAATATTGGGAAAATGTAGGGCTGTTTTACAGAAGCGTATTTTTCAAATTTGCCTAAAATCGATTCCAATATGGTGTTTCAAAGTTTGTTTATAGTTCATGGTGACATCACAGATACCACGTGACAGCCAGAAAGCGTTTTCAGAAGTGATTTTTCGTCCTAATTTTTAAATTCATTTTTTTTTTTTGCCTTTTAATGGGTTAATTGAAAAAAAGAAAAAATACGGGTCGAATATTTTTGGCATAAGAACATTTGAAGCCAATAAAAAAATTTAGTCAAATAGCCTATTGTTTTGTGGTATTGTATCTGTGATTGGTTTGGAGTTTGGATGTGTTTTATATTGTGTTAGTGGCAATGGTTTTGTGAGTGGGGCAAAAAAAAATTAGCATTTCTATTTTTAAGTGTAGTATAATTATTAGTTTAAAATACCTTCATTATCTATAAAAATATGAAGTAGACGATCAATTATATTTTCTTATACAATGATCTCTCAAAAATACGATTAATATTGAATTTATATTGCATTTTAATAAATTAAGTATTCTGATAAAAGTAATTATCTATCGACACAGTCTTAGAAGAAAAAATCAATTAGAAATGTGGTGAATGAACCGAAAAATTATAGTTGATTTTTTATAGCTTTCGACATACTTTACTCAGGGTTAGTAAAACGATACCTGGCTGTGTTCTTAAAAACAAAAGATCCTTATATTAAATTTAAGAAAAATGAAACTTTGGAACACAGTCATATGAAATTTGAGAAGAGCACAAATTAATCAATGAAATTAATTTTACACATAAACCAATGCAATAGTAGTACACTCTTAAAACAAAAGAGTGAAATACACTCCAGTTGGAGAAGTGCATTTTCGACACTGGAAAGGAGTGAATATAAAATCAGACTGAGTTAAAATCACTCGTTTGGAGTGATCCTGTCGGAGGTTTAACACACAAAGGATCCACTCCAAGAGGAGAAGTGCATTTTCCAGTCTGGAGGAGTGAAATCCACTCAGACTGAGTTAAATTAGGAGTGTTTGTTTTAAGAGGGTATACACTCTTAAAACGAACGAGCGATTTTAACTCAGTCTGAGCAATTTTCACTCCTCCAGTCTGGAAAATGCACTTCTCCTCTTGGAGTGGATCTTTTGTGTGTTAAACCTCCGACAGGATCACTCCAAACGAGTGATTTTAACTCAGTCTGATTTTATATTCACTCCTTTCCAGTGTCGAAAATGCACTTCTCCTTCTGGAGTGGATTTCACTCGTTTGTTTTAAGAGTGTAGACTGTACAGATTTTAACTTCGAGATGTGACAATTTCCATGCCCATTGTCTCGATTTCACCACCAACGAATGCCCATTCTTTACAGCTCCATAAACACCCCAAACTCGCCCATTCCCATTTTCATCTGGCCTCAAGACCAGATGACACCCTCCCATCCCCCCTCTCCCCCTTATTACTTACCCCACTTTGACCCTCACCCTCACTCGCCCCCCTTTTCCTTCGATCGGAGCCGGTTCATCTAAACCAGCTGACGCAATAATGAATCGACCATTCCTGCTGAGTCACCCGGTTGGTTCGAAAAGCAGGATTTTTTTTTATCTTTCTGCTCTTCGTTTCTTGCTTTTCATCCTTTTCCAGTTTTATTATTGCTTCTCCTCCAGATTTTGTTGGTTTTGTTTATTCTTATCTTTTCCTGGTTTTGAGTTTTCTCCGTACGAAATGATACAGCTCTCCTGTTCTGAGATTGCTGGAATATGTAAGGTTGTTTTCAATAGTGGTGTGGTTCTGTTGGGCTAACGGTAACACCCGGTTGTCGACACAAGTTCATGGAAACCTAGACCGAATCCAAAATAACCAACAACGTTTTCTTTAATCTGCAAAATCTTTAGGTTGCTTTCAAAAAAAGCCAGTGAGATAAAAGTATTTATTCTTTAGTCTAGTGGTTGCTGCCCAAGTGAATTTAATTTCCATTTAGAATATTCTCTAAATAACTAAAGTGGTAATGTACCACTGTTGAAATGAGGCATTATAAATGAATTTTAAAAATATTTTCGGTAGGTTGGGTTTTACGGTATAAATTACCATCTTTAAATCTGATCTGTTCGAGGATGACGTTTGCTTTGCATTCACTTGATTAAAAGTCTTTAGAAGAATAGACATAAAAACTTTTGTAATTTATAATGGTCCAATATTTTTGTAACAATGTTTGTCTTTAAATAATTGGAACATAGTTTCTTTAGATATTTAATGGCAGATATAAATGTCTAGTAAGGAGGAGGGGCAGTAAAGAAGAAAGCAACTCTTTAGTGTAGAAATATCCATTTAATGAAGTGCAGCTCTGAAGAATTACATCCTCTCTCCACCCTTACCGCCTTTACTAGTGACAAAAAGATGGCGGTTCAGGGCAGAGTTTCAATAAGTGCTCGCTAGATGGCGCTGATACAACACTCTGCTATCCTGACGTTTGTCGTCCCGACAAATAGCAATTGAATAAAATAAAAACATGCTATCTAAATATTAAAAGTAAACATGTAGCAAGATAAAAATTAAACGTAAACACTTAGAAAATAATACACTTAAATTCACTACTAATACTGAAAAGAACTATAAAAATAAGCATAAACAAATAAAATACTTTTATGCATTTCTCAAGAAAATTATTCTAAAATCACTTTAAAATTCTAATTTGAAAATTATGAAATAGAAGAAAACACTTATAAAATTAACTAAGCAAGTAAGTAAAAATAAATTTTAAAGTCTGTGCAAAAAGTTCTTAGCACAATTTGGGAGGAAAAAAAATAAAGTTCTGGACTTCAGAAAGTTTGTAGAATAAAAGTCAAAGTTCAGGTTTTTGCCCAACTCTTCATTTGGTCGGCAGATGTGGATGTGCATATTGGTCCTTCACCTGTACCGGTCTTGCGTACATCATATCTGTCGTTTGGGCGAACTTTAGTCACGACGTATGGGCCAAAAAACTTTTGACGAAGTTTTAAGCCTGTCCCGAACTGAGTACGTTTGATGGCGACTATATCATCAAGTTTGTATTTGGTAGCAGTCTTGCGACGAGTGTTATAGTTGTGCCTGCTCTGTTCTTGTTGTTGCAATATATTTGCTTTGGCTTCTTTGCGCATTTGTTGTTGATGTTGGACGACTGAGTGTATATGTTGTTCTTCTAAAATTTTCTTGATGTTAAGATCTTCTTTATTTTTCATTTTAACTCCTGTTAGAAGCTCGAAGGGTGTGTACTTAGTAGCTGAAGAGATAGTGCTGTTAATTACACGTTGTACAGCTGGTATGTGCTTGAACCACTTGTTCGGATCATCAAGGGATAACTTGGAGATAACTGGAATTAGCGTTCCATGGAATTTTTCAACCTGACCGTTTCCTCTTGGCTGACCTGTAGTGATTGTGATATGTTCAATCTTCTCATCTTCGCAGTATTTCTTGAATTCTGTTGCAGTAAAAGCTGATCCGCGATCTGATATTATTCGTCTAGGATTTCCAAAGGTGGTTTGCTGAAGTTGAAGTTTGTCCAGAGCGTCTTTTGCAGATGTTGACTTGACAGGATATATCCAAATGAACTTTGTAAAGGCATCTACCACAGTGAATATGTACTTGTAGTTTTTGTTTGTGCTTGGCAGTGGCCCTAGAAAATCTATATGGTATGTGTCTAATGGAATGTCACCTTTAGGAATGGGATGGAGAAATCCTTCTTGTTTTCCTGTTTTTCGTGAGGCAAGTATGCATTTTACACAGCTGGATATTACGCTTTCGACAGTTTTACGTATGTTTGGGAAATAAAATTGTTGTTTTATTAAAGCTTCAGTTTTATTGATACCAAAATGTCCTTTATTGTGTTCAATTTGTACGATTTGTTTTTGCATGTCTTGTGGTATTACTAAAAGCTCTTGGTCATTGACTATTTTGTAAAGAATGTTATTTTTGTATTTGTATTCTGATGTTGGAGAGTGTTCTAGTAGTTGTTTAATGCTTAATGTGAACTCATCTTTTGACTGAGCTTCACAGATTTTTCTGGTTGTGTCATCAACTTGTATTGTCATGACAGGATAACGGCTAAGTGCGTCAACATGTTTCATCTGCTGTCCTGGTCTGTGAATTAGTTCATAGTCGAAATCTTCGAGCAACATTGCCCATCTGGCAACTCTAGGAGGCAGTTCTTTTTTGGACATTGTTTTTTGAAACGCTTGGCAGTCAGTGAAGATTTTGAATTTGGTACCAACAAGATAGTGTCGAAATTTCTTTAATGATTCTACTATTGCTAAAACTTCTAATTCATATGATGTATACTTTTCTTCTTGTGGGGATGTTTTACGACTCATATAGTGAATGGGATGCAGGTTGTTCTCGTTGTCAGCTTGAAGCAAAATAGCACCAAAACCTTTTGATGAAGCATCACAGTGTAATTGTAATGGTGAGCCCTGTTTGTATAAGTGTAACACAGGTTCTGTGGAGAGTGCTTGTTTTAGTTGTAGAAAAGCTTGCTGTTGTTCTCTGCCAAAGTGAAAAGGTGTGTTGTTTCGTAAAAGATCACTTAGTGGCCTTGCAATGGCTGCATAGTTCTTTATGAATTTTCTAAAGAATGAAGTCAGACCTAAAAAGGATTGAATATCTTTCGTCGTTTTAAGCTGAGGGAAACTTAAAACAGCATTTGTTTTGTGTGACGATGGTCGAATTGTACCTTTTTCCAAGATATGTCCGAGAAAAGTTATTTTTCGTTGTAGAAAATTGCACTTTTTGAAATTAAACTCAAGTCCATAGTCCGAAGCAACTTGTAAAACTTTTTTCAGCTTTTGTAGACCTTCGAACTCATCAGATGAGGGTATAATCAAATCATCAAGATAGAGAATCAAAGTTCCATCTTCTAAAAGATCTCGAAAAACAATTTGGATAAATCTTTGAAAAACAGATGGTGCGTTGCATAGTCCAAAAGGCATCTTTGTGAACTCGTACTGTCCGTCTGGTGTTACAAAAGAAGTGTATTTACGACTATCTTCATGAACATCAACGTGATAGAAACCATTTTTTAAGTCAAGGTTTGAATAGACAGAAGCACCTTGTAATTTGTCAAAAACATCTTCGATGAGGGGTAAAGGAAATCTTTCTTTTACGATATTCCGATTAATCAATCTAAAATCTATGGCTAAGCGCGTTGAACCATCTTTCTTCTTACACAAAACTATTGGTGCACAGAAATCTGAAAAACTTTCTCGAATTATTCCACTTTGTAACATTTCCTTAATTTGTTTATTTACCTCAATTTTTTCTGACAATGCAAGACGGCGTGGTCTTTGAAATATAGGTGTGTCATCTGACAGAATTAATTTCATTTGATAATTAGTACTTTTAATTTTATTCGGTTTATAAGTTTTGACCATCTTCATAATAGTGTTTCGTATATTCGCATCAGATATGTGAGAAAATTCATCTTCAAAAAGCGTATCATCACTTACAATACTAAATATTGAGTTGGTCCCCGTAGTGTCTAATGGTTTGTTTACATTTTGCAATATGGGCTTGTCCCCTTGTACGTCTGAAGCGAAAATTTGGTGTTCGTAAGTTCCTAAATCTGTTAATTTGTTCGAATTATATTCATCGATTAAATGTGAAAAACGTTTCTTCATATCCGTATTATGAACGTGTGTGAAATATAAGTCATTACCGTAGTCACAATCCATTGTGGACGTAAACTCATTCGCCGAAGCGTGTTTTACGGGAAAGTAGGCTAAACTTTTACCGGTGGCGTTATCCAAATTTAATCGGTTCGACACATCATCTAGTTCCGCTAAAAAAAATCTTCGTTCTCCGTACTCTAGATGAGCGGGCGAATTTGCATTCGATAGCTCCTCCTTTGCCTCTGATTGGTTGTGGCATGTTCGTGGGTGTGCCCTAACGTCTGGTTGATAGGTGATTGACGCGTCGTCTCGTACGCTCTCTTCTTGCTGCGGCGACACAGAGTCGGCGATGGGTTTCGGTGTTGTAAACATTTTGGAGCCGAGATTCGAAGCGGTGTGAATAGTACTTTGACATTTGTTTTTTATTTCCTGTTGCAAGATTTCTGTTTTAGGAGAGAGTGTACTTTCATTTTGTGTTATTTGTGATCTTTTTAGCTCTTGGAAAATTGAAGGTGGGATTATTAGATTTGAAAATAAACTTTCGCAAATAGCGGCATCGTATGTTTTCGGTTGTCTTTGTGGCAACGAGAGTTTTACCTTGGCGGATTTGGCGGTGTACGTGTCGCCGAATGCAGATTGTAATGTGATATTTTCATCATCATATGTTGTTGTTTTGGGTAAACAATCGGCTTTGACACAAATATGAGTGCATCCACTGTCAATAATAGCGCGCGTATTTTTACTATTAAGTAGTACATTTTCATATTGAAGGGAACCGTGATCACGTGGTTTGGGTGCTGTTGGAGCTATTTGTAATACTGGACTGTTATTCTCGTGTGACTCGTTTTCAGATCGTTGGTTGTTTACATTGCGTTGATTGAAGCGAGTATTATTTGTTCCACGGGAATTTTGATTTTGTGGTCTACGAAAGTTATTATATGGTTGCCGATTATTGTATGGTGGTCTGTTGTTTTGTTGATAGGTGTTATTGTTGTGTTGGCGACGGTTTACTTCGCTTAGAGATTTACGCTGGGATGTAAAGTATATATCAACTTTTTGTGCAAGATCATTTGGCTTTAGCCATTCTTCGCCTTGTGTGACAGCTATGTATGACTGAGTCTCTCGGTCAAGTGTAGAATACAATTTATCTGAAACCATTAATTGGCATAAAGTATCAAAGTCACTGACGTTTCTAATCTTGCAATAATATGCGAAAGTTGTTTGCAATCGTGAAGCAAACTGTGTGTGTGACTCATCTGCGAGTCTTTGCATACGGCGAAAATTAATTAGGCAATCCTGTGCGGTTGGTTGGAACTGACGTAGCACTGTATTTTTGACTCTTTCGTAGTCTTGGATATCATTATCCGAAATATTTAATAAAATGTGATTTGCTTTTTCGCCTAACATATTTATAAGTATTTCTGACTTTAATAACTCATCCGATATATTCTTCGTATTAAATGCTCGTTCTAACGATGCGAAAAATAAGCTGTAATTTTCTGGACGGCTAGGGATTGGCATTGAAAGAGTTTTAACAGAACGAATAAGATTTTCGATGTTAGGTGAATCATCGGTTTCGGAACTTTTCGACATATTATGTTGAGTTTCGGCATTGTTTTGAAGGGAAGCTAGTTCTATATTTCGTTCGATTTGTGCGAGTTTTACTTTTTCGACTTCTAATTTATTTCTTTCGACTTCTACTTTATTTCTTTCGATTTCTAGTTTAACATTTCTGTCATCTACCGTTTGTGCAATTAAATTTTTAACGAATTCGTTATCTTTCGTGTAGGTCTCACTGGACTCAATTAGCTCTTTAATTTTAGTTAACGTGGAATTTTCTGGAAGTACGATGTCCAATTCAAAAGCAACTTTCACTAAATCTTCTTTTTTAGTATTTTTATACATCTTGAATAGAAAAACAAGAAAACTTTTACCTTTGTGGTCGATTTTGGTTTTGTTTCGTCGGCGATGTAGTAGAATTTCTTACGTGCTCTGTGGACGATGTATTCCGTTTTATGGAGGGTAGTTTTGTTTTTCGGATTGACGTGCTGTGGACCTCGTCGTCGTGTGTCGTCTTCTGCTTAGCGGCTGAAGATGGATGACTCACGGGTGGCGTCTTCTGCTTAACGGCTGGAAAAATACCACTTTACGATGGGGTCGACGATGGCGACTGCGAAGGCGACTTCGGCTTGGCGGCTGAAGAAGGAATCGCTTGACGATGGCGCAGGAAGTTCCTTTTGAAGCGGGAGTTTTCACTTTTTTCGTGACGATGGCGATTTTGGCATCGCTGATTTATTGCAGTGTAGATAAAAGTTCGTTTTTGTGCATGAGTTCGTGATTGCCCACCGTGGAGAGGAACTTTATGTCTGAACCTCGTGGGACTTGAACTTTCGTTTTGTAAAAGTTTAAATTAAAATTTTTTAAAATATATCGATTTTTGCGACGAGAGGCGGGTGGCAAGGCGGCGGTGAGCCCCCATGTCTAGTAAGGAGGAGGGGCAGTAAAGAAGAAAGCAACTCTTTAGTGTAGAAATATCCATTTAATGAAGTGCAGCTCTGAAGAATTACATCCTCTCTCCACCCTTACCGCCTTTACTAGTGGCAAAAAGATGGCGGTTCAGGGCAGAGTTTCAATAAGTGCTCGCTAGATGGCGCTGATACAACATAAATATTTTCAAATGTAGTTTTATATCAGTTTTCGGAAAGATTTGTGTTGTTGTCTTGGTTTTGAAATGTTTTGTTGTTGTATAAAATTTAAAAAAACGTGTATCTTTGTGCAAAAGACTTTTTAATGCTATTTATTTTTAGGAATGGAAATATTCTTTAAAATTGGAATTGCTTTATAAGAATACTAGAAATGTTTCGTAACTGTTAAAATGGAGATTTCTGGTCAGATTTACAAAAACAAATTAAGTCTTGTTATTTCAGTTAAATTACACCAAATTTTTTTTGTATGCTAACAGTATTTTATTCGCAATATACTAAACAGTTTAATTAGCTTTTAGTAAAATAATTTTTGGTATTTTTTTTAGTTGTATTCCAATTAAAGGAACTTAAGAAACAGGTGTGTTAAATTGTTGGTGCATAATGCATGAGTGTAAGTTTTTCATCCGCATTTAATTCTGTTTCAAAATTAAAGGGCCTTAACACAATACTAGATGTCGTACGAAGGTCAAACAAATCCAAATACACCCTTATGTATTACTTAAACTAATGCATAAAAAAACTATGCTAAATTTACTTAACTTATTAACCTTTTCAGTCCCAAAGATTTACCACACTACAGAAACATCTGATATTCACAAAATAAGCTTATTTTAGGTCAAAAATAAGAATTCCATAAGAAAAAAAAATTCATATTTATTTTTTATATGGTTTTTGTAATAATTATTGCAAAATTTTTTAACTGTGGAAAACAACAAAATAAAAATATATGTATTACCTAAAAACACTTCGAGTTATATATTTTAAGGTATCTGACCATATTATTAAAAAAAAAATAGTAATTATTTTAACCGAAATAGTTTAAATTGTGTTTTAAATATGTGGAACTGAACTGAACTTTTCAAAAATCAGGTGAAACGCTTGTTAGCTATTTTCTAAATAAAAAAAATAGTAACTCTGACTTCTATTGAGATTAATGTAAAATATTGTCTAATATAACAAAGTGTGAAGAATCGAATGATATGTGTTTGGATGTCGTAACGGGACATATAATTTTTTTTTAATATTAAAAGTGATGATGCCAAATTGCATCACTGGGACTGAAAGGGTTAAATACTAAAACTATGTAAAAATAAAAGTTATACACCCGAACATACATTTCAGCAGATTCCATCAATACAAATAAAAAAAAACATCCAACACCACACTCCCTCCCTTCCCACGCGTCACAATTTATAATACCACACTCCTCCCCCACCCCCTTTCCACCCCCACCCAAATCGAACGAAGCACAGCAGCACGCCCCCGCTGCCCATCTGTATCACCCTCTCCCCATCCCTTCAGAAAAGATGTGGAAGAGCAAAGGAAGCGCGAGAGCAGAGAAGGGATGCTAGGGATCGATCATCGCTGTCTCTCTCATCTGCATCCTCTTCCCCCTTTTCTATTGACAAGGGGGGAGGGGAGAGTGAGGGGGGGGGGGGAACACTCTCTCCCTGCCATCTGCACCGTTCGAAACACGTGCCCCGAAAGAATCCCCGCGTCATAAGTGAGAGGGGGATGGGTTGCTGGGGTTGGCGCGTTTATCACCGGTTTGGCTGTGTAGGATTTATGGGTTGAATTGTTGCTGTAAGTTAAGAGAGAAATGTGTATATTTTGGGTTTAATTACAATGGTAAGTGGTAAACTATCGCTGTTTCTTTAAAGGTAGTAGCAGTTTTACATCTGAAAAAGGTGTATTTTATTAAATTTAGAAATATTTTTAATCACAGTGACACTTTCTCTGTTTCCCAGTGAATTTTAAAAATCGATATTTTATTTTTCACTTTCATTAAAACTCGGTGAAAATTAGTTTTTAAATGCTCTTCACCTTTAGAATTACACTCTTAAAACGAACGAGCGATTTTAACTCGGTCTGAGTTAATTTCACTCCTCCAGCCTGGCAAATGCACTTTCCCGGAAGGAGTGGATTCTTTATGTGTTAAGCTTCGGACAGGATCACTCCAAACGAGAGATTTTAACTCAGTCTGAGTTAATATTCAATACTTTCCAGTGTCGAAAATGCACTTCTCCAACTGGAGTGTATTTCACTCTTTTGTTTTAAGAGTGTAGTTCATTCTTCTAACAATAGTTAAAGGAAACTTTCATCAGAATAAAAAATACGTTTCTGGTTACAATACGTCATAAAATAAAATCACAAATTACATGAATGAAAATGAAACACAATGAAATCAACAACACTATATACACTCAAGGTATTTCAAACAATTACTTAAATATATATTTTTGTTAAATTTTTGTTCTACTTGAAATAAAATTCACGAGAATATTATATAGAAAAAAATTTTCTTTACATCTATGCCACATTAATTTTTGTATGCATTAGCTTTTTAAATACACTTTTCTTAATTACCTTGAAAATTTATTTAATCGAAAACTACACTTCAACGTTCATTTCAAGATAAATAGAGCAGCTTTAATTTGTTTTAAATATGTTAAATAAGCTAGAAATAGACAAGCGACCGCACTATTAAATCAAAACAAACTTTGCCAGGGAAGTTTAACTGACTGCCGTCACTTGATCAGGGTTCCAAATTACGAAACATAGATGGCAGTGTTAAAGATCTATATGGAGGCTAAAAATAGTCAGCCGGAAAGCGCACAACCTAACCTTAATGACTGCATACTGTCACTTGACCACACTCTTAAAACAAAAGAGTGAAATCAACTCCTGTAGGAGAAGTGCATTTCCGATACTGGAAAGGAGTGAATATTAACTCAGACTGAGTTAAAATAACTCGCTTGGAGTGATCCTGTCGGAGGTTTAACACACAAAGGATCCACTCCTATAGGGGAGTGCATTTTCGACACTGTAGGAGTGAAAATTAACTCAGACCGAGTTAAAGTCGCTCGTTTGTTTTAAGAGTGCAGGGTTCGAAATAACGAGGCGTTATTGGCTGTGTTAAAGCTCCTAAAGGAGGATAAAAAAAATAGGCAGCCGGAGTCGATTACATTACCATTACCTGCATACTTCATTATTTCAACCCCAAATCCAATACCATACAATATCATTTTTCCTAACTTGGCGCCACTTTTCTCACTTTGGCGACAAACATCCAACCATCCTGGCAACCCCATCAGAGGATGGGGAGCCAGGGACTTCATCCCCATCCCTGCTCCTGCGCTTCTTTTACTCTCTAAGAAAAAGCAGTGCCTCTTTGTGTGTTGCTTTTATTATTATGATCATCATCAAAAGGGGGAAAGTTTTCGGACAGTGGTTGGTCAGCGAGGAAGTAAATGTTCCAGGGGCCGACCGAGGCAATCAGTCGACTTGGTTTTTATTTTTATGTTGTTCGCTTTTGGGGTTTTGATTTTTGTTGGGGACTCGTTGAATAGGGAATGGTTGGTTTTTGTTTCGGAGAAAGATTTTATGTGTGTTTTTGGTGTGATACAATGTAGAGCGGTTTTTTCTCCCTAGAATGTTGCTAGATGTGACGTTGGGGGCTTGTTGTTTGGGTACAGCTATAATATAATGGCCAGTATGTTTATTTTTGCGAGTTTTGGCGAGTTTAAAAATGTAGCGTGGAGTTGGTATAGTTTTCGAGTTGCATGAAATATAAAATGGAATATTTACCACATTTGGGCTTCTTCGTTGCTTGGCTACGTAACGGAAATCGCCAAATCAAAGCATTCCGTTATAACATATTTATTACGTTATTTGTTTCATTTATACACAGTACCATTTTTTACGAAAAATGTATTTAATTTAAAATCTATTTTAAAGGTAATTTTCTGGGCACGTAATTTTTTAAAAACAATATTTATATATTTTTATTATGATTTTACCACTTTTATTCAATTTATTTTACAATTGAAATAATTTCACATTAAAGATGTACCTTTTAGGACATTTGTTTACAATTCAATGGTTCATCAGTTCTATCAAATTAAGTCCTAACGGGTTACATCGTTCTAACCACTACTGGTCATTGCCATAGTAGAATAAATAGTTATTTAAATATTATAATTCCAATCCTTTACAATAAAATTATTGTTTCGCCACAGCAATTGGTCAACTACACTTTTTGCCACGCTAAGTTGGGTGAATAGAAATATGCTATGGAGAAGATCCTTCCGCGGATGTAAAGAGTTCAGTAAATTATTTGTGAATCCATCCGGAAAACATGTTTAAGAAAACTCTCCAATTGCATCTGAATGGACATTAATTTTTTTGTTTTTCTAAAGTACAGATAAATAACACGAAAACATTTATTTTATTATTGTTATACATTATGCACAGAATTGCCATGGCTTACTCAACTTGAAGGCCACAGAAACTCTACGTACCGTCTTGCTATCCATTTTATCGGATTGTCGGTTCTTCCGAAGAAAAGTTTTCAAACCTATTCACGCACTGTACTTTTCATATTTCAAACAGGTTTCGTTCCTCTTTTTCGGAAGAGCCAACAACCCAAACCGGATAATGTGACGTCATTGGGAGCTTCTCTGGCCATAAATTGAGTAGTCCATGGCATTCTGTGCATAATAAATTGCAAAAAGTAATTAAAAATTATCGTACATATTTGCATTAAATTAATTAATTAGTTGAGTCAGCATTGGTATTACTCGAAATTTATTTAATTTTAAACACTTTAATATTTCTCCAATAATGTTATACAAATCCATTCCTATTCCAACTAAATTAATAATAAGACACAACTACCCTCTGTGGATTAACTTTCCTATGACCGATCTACACATCTACACAAACCCTAAAATTATTATGTCCCCGTACCGCTTGATAAATTAACCCTAATTTATTCCATTTTATAATGACATTCAACAACGCAGACGATTTTAAAACAGAGCGTTCGATCTTATCGCCCAGGCGTAAATAAAAGCGGGGAGTTTCCGACGGGCGCAGATGTTCGCAGCTCGGTATTCTAAAACGAGGGGTAATTAATAAATGGTAATTAAAGCCCAGTGAATCGGTTTAGAATTCGATCGCTTGTCGGAGCGAGGAAGCTTGGGGTGTAGGTAGGGAACAGGTGTCGAGTATTTTTGTTATTTTTCTTATCACTCTGACGCTCGTATTCACCAGGCAAGATTAAGCGCAGTTTAGTCTCTGAACCGGTTCTAGTTCGCGATTAGCCTCGAAACGGTATTCACCAGCACTTAATCGTAAACATAATCTCAAATTAAGTGTTCGAGATTAAACCCCCTCTCGTGGTGGTTTAATCTCAAGGAGTTTTGGATTAACCAATAGCGTTCGAGGTTCGAGCAGCATTTTAGTAAACAAGAAGAAAATGGCAGATCGCTACGAAGATTTCGAATCTTTGATTTCAATAATTTACAACGCCTAGAAACGGTAGAAAGGAGGGAAAGTTGTTTGAAAACAGAAGTTTTTCGAAAATGTGGAAATGGCCAGCTATTTATCGGCGATTTAGGAGCAGGTCAGCCAGCAATAAGCAGAATCAATAAGATTGAGGCTGATTTTCATCAAATTACCGCAATCGGACCTAGAAATGCAAGAGGTAGGTGATATTTCAATCATTATTATGATAATTATTTTTTTGTTTTATCCTAGTTTATGGTCCAGAGCCTTAAGGGAAAATTCGGCGACATTCAAAAGGGGGATAAATAATTCTACTCTAGCTACCAGTTCCACTGTCCTTCGACGATCTTTATGGTTTATCCGTATATTTTATGGTTTTACTACAAGTGATTTTCGCTTCCTTTTGTTATAATAACTTTCGATTCGTATTTTCCTCGATTACGTACCACTCTTCCGCGATGTAGCTAAATTTGGCGACCAACGAAAAAGTCGCTGGGCCATTAACTAGGATTTTACCTTGTTTACAGCCAGTTGAAAAAAATGCTCTAGGCTATAGGCGGTATTCTTGATTTGCCCTTGTGCAGCCAAAACAAACGTATTTTTCCAACCAGCCTTTATTGTTTAAACTAGTAAAGCTTAATACAATAACTTAATAATTCTTCCAGCAAAGTATAAGGTTAGAGATCAAAAAGAAAAAGAGTCTTTCTCGTAACACAACCAGAAACAAAGTTTGGTACTAGCTCATTCAATATTCTGTCAATCGGCTAAGGAAGTTGTCTTTTATTAGTGTTCACAGTTTTGGTGTGAGTCCTGCTTCTGGCATTCCTATTCTGAATCTCTTTAAATCCTTAGGCACTGATGTGATTGCCTCTAGTGTAGCACACAAAAAAGACTACCATTACCAAACATAATTTTACTAATTCATTCATTATACAAGAGCTTAGTTCCTGTAAATGTTGTTAAGATGTAGGAACAAGAAGGGTTTTTTTGTCAACACATCTGATAATTATATTTAACTCAATGTATCTTGATTTTACCCTAGACCCTTACCTCCACCCCTCCCACACACAGTATAAAGTTTACAAGGTATCCTTAAAATACACTTTCCGTTCGTAATCAAAGGTTGTATATCGATTATTAAGTATTAGTGACTATACGACGACTTTTCCAGGTTAGCAACATCCTGAAGTTGTGTAGTTTCTGGATGTTGACGGAGCTATTAATTTTTCAGAATCATTAGGGATCTGTGTTATCTTGATAATTTTATTCCTCTTTGGGGTTTGTTTACATGATTGCCAGAAATGTTTAACGCTTGTTGTTGAAACGTTTAAAATTGGGAAAAGTTTCAACATGGGAATTTATCTTGTTTTACACATCTCTCAATGTTAGAAAGTAAAAAATTAATAGTTATAATTTTATTATATGTATTGCTAATAAATTACACTTTTACCTTCAAATGTTTTTTTTTTCCTAGGTTAGCCAAAAGTGTGATACAGATAAGAAAATACGCTCTTTGACTTTACAATAACCTGAAAGTGTACACTATTTCGGACAACTCCTACCTGAGAGCCATCTTGCTGATGGATGTGTCGAACAACTACCATGTTCTTGGAGACAGCGACTATTCACTGAGAACATACTTGATGCCATTTTTGAACCCAACAAATGATAGGCAGAGGAGGTAAGGAAAGGAATCGTATTGTTTATATACTCTTGAATCATCACACAAACCTATTTAAAATGAACCTGGGTACATCCCAAAATCATTGATTTCTGAATATGCTTCGATTTCTAACGACAATCATAAAACAGGTTGGGATGCGTGCTACGATAGTGTTGTAACCCTACCTTGGCTTAATATACTGGGTTGCCAGTAATAATTATTTATTGTTAATTGAAAAATCACTAAATTTTGTCAAGTAGTTCTGGCCCACCAAGTAAGATTTTATCTGAAATATTTTGATTTTACTTTTAAAATAACATTTCGTTATTTTCTAAAGTAATTAAAAGAATTAACTAGATTTTGTTAAATCCTCTCTGTTTCTAATTACATATATTTGTAAATAATATTTTTTTTAAAAAACTGATTCTTCTGGAAGATAATTATGGTATATATCATCGGTCAAATGACAAAGCCATGAATGTGCAAAAACACAGATATAGAAACACAAACACTGTCAAGCCCAATGTTTACAAATAATGTCAATTTCAAGAATTGGCACATTCGCAGTTTTGTTGCTTGACTGTTGATATACATGTTTGTGTATAACAATTTTTTTATAATTTTGTTAAAAAATGCTGTGTTCAAAACTTAAAAATAACTTTTATCTATCATTTTACTTTAGTTTTCCGCCAAAAAAAAAACAAGTTTTTTAATAATTCCTACCCAGGCTTGGTTTTATTTACCAAAAAAGTTTTTTTGCAACCCTGAACTTACTTTTTTTATTATTCACATAATTTATTTTATGTTTAAAAAAATATTAATTTTCAAAACAAAGTTCACTTATAGAAAATAAATTTTTTTCTGGAAGTTTTATGTGAAATATTTCGACCCACTCCTCGAGTTTATATTCTCCCTAAGTTTATAATAAAAATATTGCTCAGAATAGCAAGCCTATATTTCTTAAGATGACCAAAACAATTAATCTCCAAACAATTCAATTTCGTAAACAATTTTATAAAGCATACAGATCTAGCAATAGTTCAATACAGTTGTCGACATTTGTAAATTTTGCTGATAACACTTTTTTTTAAGGTACAATGTATCTCAAAGTTTGGTGAGAAAAGCTGGAAACTACTATGGCAACAACTGTCCTTCACAACATAACCATCAAGTTGGAAGATCTTATTGAAGAAGACCTTATCTGAAGATGATACTTCAGCGATCGACATTCCAAATTCTATTGATGGAACAGCTAACAGAAATTTGATTGTTAATGATTCTTTTTAGTGATGAAGGATATTTTATTTATAGGTCCTTAAAAAATCCAGAAGAACTAACATTAAAAATTTTATTATTTCAATTTGACTGATTCCATTTTTTTTGTCTGTAAAAGTTATGCATGGTCCAACCAAGTACTTTATTTTAAAGTTATATTTTTAGTATTAATTAAGCAAACAAGTTCAGAAACTTTTTTCCCTTTAAAAAGATTAAACAATTATAATTTACATACAAAACATTTTAATACTGCATTTGTTGCTTCCTCATGCTGTGTATACATGCTTTTTAATGTTTTTAATCAAAAAAATTTTAAGTATTATTGAAGGTTAAATATTGTGTCATATACATATTCGAAGTGTATAATTATATATAGTCGGTCAAATGACAAAACTACAAATGTGCAAAAGCACAAGGTTGGCGAGCCAAAGGCTGTTGAGCCCACAGTTTTCAATAACCTCCAATCTCTAGAACTGGCACATTTGTAGTTTTTTCCTTTGACCAACAAGATGAATATTGATATATTTATTTTCAAAATGTTCTAGGCAATTCATCACTCTCTCACTTTTCTCGATCAATCTGTGTATTTGTAATTTATTTATAGACTGTGTGTGATTACATTTGAAAAATATTGTAATATGATTGACTTTGATGTCTACCCTTTCTTAGAAGAAATAAAACGTGTTTCACATAATTTATTTTTCAATTTGCAAATTTATAAATATGTAAATTATTAATATTTATTCACATACTTCTTTTTTTAAAAACATGTTGGTGGGATTTTCCAACTAAAGTTTCCATTTCTAGTAAATATATATTTTTTATTTTGGTGGCATTCAAAAATATGTATATACATGTGCCAAGATGGGTTAAAGTGATGTCTCGACTAGGTGGAGATGGTGTAGGTGGAGATGAACAGGTAAAAAAACAGGACTTTAAAACAACAAATAGTGTTTTAAGGGTTGAAATTGTTTTTTTTTCATGTACTGATGCTTTGCCGAACAATAAAAACCACATTTCGAGCTGTGTGCTTAAGTGCGCCTAAAAATGGTCATTGTGACACATATAAAGATCTCCCTAGGGTCTAGAACAAGAATACCACAACAGTTTTGGCAACA
This sequence comes from Hylyphantes graminicola, assembly GCA_023701765.1. Lineage (NCBI taxonomy): Eukaryota > Metazoa > Arthropoda > Arachnida > Araneae > Linyphiidae > Hylyphantes > Hylyphantes graminicola. The sequence goes on from CM043118.1 coordinate 33,406,056, forward strand.
TATATGTCCCCAGGGAGTATTTTGTCCCATTGTGTGTTTTAACACAGGCTATGAATAAAAAAAATCAAATTTCAGCAGGAAGCTTAAATACTCGCTCAAAATGGGAGTGTGTGGTATCAAAATAAATATATTGGCCTCTACAAAAAGGAAACACCAAAAGTTTGGGCTTCATATGGTCCAAATTTGTCTTCTCTTCTAACATTGCATCTCCCGAAAGCCGAAAGGCGACAGTTTTCACAAAGATACAGGCCTTCATTAAAAAATATGCATATACATGTGCCAAGATGGGTTAAAAAAAAGTTAGGATTTGAGTAGGTGGAGGGTAGAAGAAAAAAAACAGGAATTTCAAACAATAATTAGTTTCAGGGGGTGGAATAGGTTTTTCATGTTAAATCTTTAAGCTTGCACATAAATTAAATAGTAAGCTGCCTATTCACCTAACAATTAAAAATATTTATTATGCCTTTAAAAGACAACTTTTGAATATTTTTTTTTAATAAATATCGATGACTTGAATCTCTATTATCTATTTTTCACATTAATTTGCAGTATATTAGGCATATCTGTATGCCAGCTGATTGCCCATTATGTTCCACCTTATTTTTTCGGTGCTTTTTTTTCATGTTCGCCTGTACGGGATTTTTTATATTATTGTTATTTTGTTTCTTTCCTTTAATTAACACAATACTATTGAAAATAATAAGGAGAGCTAGGCTACCAGTTTATCTTGCTGGGATGGCAAATATTAAGTTTTGGACGGGAAAAACCCAACCCTATGTGTGTGCCTTGCCTTAGTTACAGAATGCTGAATAGGATTATTTTTCAATCCTATTAATTTGTTGGATGAAACTTTTATTGTTGTCTCTTCGATCATTTCATACATCTCTAGTCTCTAAGATCCGATTTTCAAAATTCTATTCACGAAAGTATTATACATCGTTTTGTTTACATTTGGCTCAAGCGCTCAAGTAAACAAACATGTTTATTTCACTTCGTTTCATTTACTCTACAAGTGGCTCGAAAATAGCACAAAATAATTTTCAGCCAATGAGAGACGACTTCCGGAAGTTCATCTCTTGACAACTTGATCGGGAACTGGTGAATACGAGTTTAGGATTAAAGTCGGATCAAGAAGTTGCACTACCAAATGTGGATTAAGTTGTTCGGGATTAGTCTTGTGACTGGTGAATACGACCGTGAGAGATAAAATTTAAAAAATAATATCATGCTTCATGGAGTGCTTTTTTGGTGCATAAGTTATTAAATTTATTAATTTTTAAAAAGAATTGTATTTTTAAAATGATAGTTAGGTACTCAATAAAGGTTTTAAACTAAATAGTCCCTCAATACTAAAAATTTAATCGTATTTTAAAATGTATACACTTTTTAAAAGTATGTATATTGTTGAACAAATTAATAATCAACTGCAACTCTTAGTTGATTTCGAAAGTTTTTATCTTCTTATTAACATATTCCTTTTTCACTGTGTTTTTGAGCAATTCTGATCTAAGTTAAATGAACTTGAATTGAAATAATAATTTGCGATAACGAAATCTCATTAGCTTTTTTTTTTTTTAAATTACTTTTCCATTTCGCAAGCGCACGCTATAAAGCCGCCAAAAGTGTAACATCGCCACCAAACGGAAAATTTCCAAAGATAACTTTTAACTGGGCATATTGTTGTTTTTAAACTGTGTATACTGTATTTTGAGAGTAAGATATTCCGTTTATCGCCAAAGATTTCATTTGGCTATATTCGCTCTCGTAAGTACCAAAAAAAATATATAATAATATGAGATTGACTCACGAAATAAACTTAAATAGAAAATTTATTTGGTGTAAACCTTAATATCTTTCGAAATTTATAAATACAGGCATAGTTATGTGGTGATTAGTGGACTATTAACCTACAACATCCAGACTTTCAAAAATACTACGTATAGAGAGAAAACTGGTGTACGTTAAATCCGTATTGGTCTGTTTAACTCAGCAGAGGTGTTTACATCACCTTATCTGACTACAAGATTAAAAAATTTGGTAATCTTTAACAATATTCCCTAAATAATACAATAGGACAGTATAGTTAAAAATAAATGCACAAAACAGTTTTGTTCTTTTCAAAGAACGAGCGAAACGGAACACGATTTAAATTCTTGAACATCCCTTAGTCAATCGTAAAACTGGATGCTCCTCATTATAAAGTAGGGAGATAAATAGCAAGAGGGTAATTTTGACACTTTTCTCTGTTATTCATAAAAAAGTTTGTGTCAAGAGGGAAATTATCCAAATAAATAGTTGAATCTGTTTCACCATCATTTATTGTGCTAATTTGTATTGAAATTGGGTACTTTGACTATGATGTTTTCAGCAGGGTTCAAGGCTCTTAAATCATGGTTGATGGAATAGATTATCTTGAGTTAATTGTTTTATTTACTAAGTTGATTTTTTTTTATCTTTTAGAGTGAGGTTGAAGGACACTCAGATGCAAAGTATCTGACTGTGTTCAGTTAATATTTTATATTACCAATGTATTAAGAATTGATGACAGAAAAACTTAACTCATGCTTTAAGGCTGTATTGTTTTGCTCTTTCAAATATTTTTTTTCTCATTTAAGTTTTGTGCATATTACAAATTCATTCGCACACACAAAGAGAACATTGGATTTGTTGCTGGAAATATTGGTGTTAAGTTTCTTAGTCTCCTTAAAGCTTGTGCTCTGATAGCATGATACTGAATTTTTTTTTATATTTATTCTAAAAGTATCATACTATGAAAGTATATCCCAATAATTTCTGAACACTTTTTAAACTTTTGTGTGAGAAATCTTTTCTGTACAAAAGATAAGTACTCAATCGATCTATAGATGGCAGCACTAAAAATGACATTGTAAATTTATTTTCGCTTGAATAAAAATGTAAAAAAAATTATCTTTTTTTACGAACCCAAAAAAGTAGCTCAAAATTATCATATTATTAGTTTTTTAATATTTGATTACTTGAGTTAATGTTAAATATTTATTAATTATTTCGCAGTTATTATAGCTTTTTTATTTACTACATTAATTATGCTATTGTTTGAAATTTGGGGTAGGGGAATCATATAGATATAGAATATGAAAAATTGTCGGGAATTGGGGGTAACGATTGAATATCCTAATTTTCTGTTTTGAAAATATGTTCACATTACATTTATCATTGATTCATTTCATTTACTATAAGTAAGCCGATTAGTTCAAGTTGCATTTGCGGATGAATTTATAATTGGAAAAAAAAATCCTTTAAAATGGACTTCAAATTTAAGATGTTCAAATTGGAAGTGTTTGGTTATATGACCCGGCTAAGTTTTTTCCGTCTCATAATAATCATATCCAACCACATCCGCCCTTTACCGTTATTTATACGCAGAAAAACAAGCAGATCTCAATGCGTTTTTACATCTATTTCTAGGAGCGAAACACCACCATGAGGTCCGTTTCCAAAACTTCCAGCTGGTTTGTGTGTGTGGTGCGGGACTCTAAAATAAAACTTCCCCGGGACCTTTTAAAAGACATCTGCAGATGCATTTCACAAAAGGGGGGCGGTTTGATTGCTTATTTAGCACTTGGTTGATAACACAGGTGCAAAACTTTGCTTCTGCGGTGGTTTGTCGAGATTGTATCAGACATCTTTTATAACGTCGAATGGGGCCGGGCCTGATCTAGGATAACGCATAATATATTGGTACAGCAAATTTGAGGGCCCCTTAAGGGGTCTAAGGAGTCTTAAAAATGTGCAAAGAAGGAACTACAAAGCATAGTTTGATCTTTCATGTAATTTTTTAACTACTCAATATACAAGTATAATTTTTTTATATGTAATTCTACAAGATTTATTTAATATGAAACAAATTTTAAAATTTATGAAACTTTAGCCAAAACTAAAATAAATGATATTAAACATAAAGCTATTTGAACACATTGTGATTAGGCTTGCGCGGCAAATTGTGAGGTCAAAATTGAAGACATGACCAAGAAAATGACTTTATATTGTACAAATATGTACAAACTAGAACTTATACCTAAATTCTCAGCTCAATTTTAATTAGAAATAATTTTAAAAAAAATTTTAAATCAAAATTCGAAAATTTTTATAATTTTTTTTAGAAAAAAGTTCTTAAAATAAATTCTAATTAAAATTGAGCTGAGAATTTAGGTATAAGTCTTTGTTTGTACATATTTGTACAATATAAAGTCATTTTCTTGGTCATGTCTTCAATTTTGACCTCACAATTTGCCGCGCAAGCCTAATCACAATGTGTTCAAATAGCTTTATGTTTAATATCACTTATTTTAGTTTTGGTTAAAGTTTCATAAATTTTAAAATTTGTTTCATATTAAATAAATCTTGTAGAACTACATATAAAAAAATTATACTTGTATATTGAGTATGTAGTAATTTGCATTGCAATTCTCTTTTTGACGAGAAATCTTTTATTTAGACAACACAAAGTACCAGACTACACGTAGAAATTCAGGAGCTTTTCACAAAGTTGTTTCTAGCAGTTAAATTTTATTAGTTCTGACAAAACGCGTCGCCAAAGCGAACGCCCGAATTATTTTTTCACTCTCTTCAGTTCAGTTTTTGCAAAACAAAATAAATCAACAAAAAATAACTATATACAAGCAATGTACACGTCACTACAGACTCCTCCCTTCCCGGAGAAAAACTTTTCTCGAAGAGGAAAGTTTTTAGTCAATTGTTCAGAGTGTCAGTTCAAAGTCACAGTACAGTCACTCGTGTGAAGTTGTAGCACAGTCACTCGTTCAAGTCAAAGTCACAGCACTGTAACTCGTTCAAAGTTCGGAAAAACACACCATAGTCCTATGTTCTACGAGTATCACAATAGTCCTATATGTTTTATTATTTACCATTGTCCTATGTACCAACTTAACTGAACTCTAGTGCCTGTACTAAGTAAATTTAAGTTAAATATTAATTTAATCTACTATAAATCATGTAAGTTAACAATTTAAAGAAATAGAATATAGTTTTCAAAATTATATATGTTAACAAGGAAATTATATACAATACAGTTGACACAATCATATATGTTAGCAAGGAAAAAATGTAATATAATATACAATTTCATGTTATGTTATGTTATATACAATATCATGTAAGAAATATAACGATGGCTGTAAGCATATTTACTTCCCTGACTTAGATTGCTGACTATTTAAGAAACAGTCTGTCTCAAATTTGTGATAGTTCAAAAGAGTTAGAGTTCAGAGGAAGCCTAGGAACACACAATTGAAGGGGAACACACACACATGACTTTCGTATTTCCTTAGGAAACTTTACGACTTAGTTCGTGTCTGTCAGTTCCAGGTCCTACGCAATGCACAGATGACTTGTTTGGCTTAGAAGGCTTCTTCTTGGTTTTTTTCCTGAAGTATAGCTCTTGATTTTTCGGCATACATCTGGACTTAGAGATAGAGTTACTTTTAGCTTCTTGAGGGTATGGTTTCAGTTTTTCGCCCTTTTGTGGCTCTTCACTAAGCTCCTTTGGAGATGAACTCACAAGTCTAGGCTCAGAATGTAGGGAATGTGCCATAGGCAAAACCTCTCCTATCACCATCAGCTCACCAACGTTTTCCTGGTCAGGAGCATCTTCCGGAACCTTTTGTTGCACGTCTGGACGCTGAGACTTATCTACGGGCATTTTCTTTTGAGCTCTATTTTGAACTGCATTCAATTGTTGAATCTCGGCAAACTCATTCTTCTCGACTTCTTTAAGCATTGCAGCTGTTTTGTTGCCCAACAGATACATTCCTTTGTCTAAGGAGTTTCTAAGAACAGCCGCTTTAGTGACTATATGGCCTAAGTTGCATTGTAGCTCTACCTTGGCTAAAGGCAAGCATTTCATATCCTCGTCTAAAGGAGTTTTGATCCATACATTCTCATTTGTATACATTGAGGGTTTGACATACTTCTGGCAAATCAAGTCGACGGTCGAGCCGGTATCCCGGAGTATTGGCATTTCCACTCCATTTACCTTCCCTCGACTGATGTATGGTGCCAGTCCTTCTTCATTTATAGAAGTAACATTAGAGGCCACATATTCGACTTTCTTCAATTTATCGCACTGGGGTCTGAGATGCGTAGTAGATCCACACTCAAAGCAGCGACGTTGAGGTCGTCTTTCGAACTCCTCTTCGTTGTTGGTTGCCAACTGTGGATCTTTTCTTTCCCACTGGGTTTTCTTCACTTCTTCTGCAGGTTCCTTGAATTGATAATTCGCCTGTGATTTATTTGTCTTCTGCGGGGTTTCTTTCTTCCTAAAACTCTCTCTAATGCTCTCATACTCATCTATGGTTTCTGCCAGTTCGTAGGGAGTCTTCATTTTTATCCATTTATCTAGAAAATGTTCTCTAATATCGTCTGGAACCCTGAACTTTATTTGTTCGGTTATCAACAAATCTTTTAGCTGTTGGAGAGTAGATATTTCCAAATCTTCAATCCACTCTGTGAAATAACATGACAACTCATGAGCGTAATTTCTCCACGATTTTTCGGGAGTCTTCCGATGGCGATAAAAGCACTGCTTAAGTTTTTCACTGTTTAGCTTATATCTTTTTAAGATGAGGCTCTTTACAAATTCATAGTTATTTGCATTTTCAGGTGGTTCTCTGGCCAAAAGATTAGATATTTCAGCAGGTAGAACACCTAACAGGTAAGCAGTCCAATCGTCTTTTGGAACTTGTGCCATTTCAGCCTTTCTTTCGAAATTTATGAGATAAAGGCCCATTTCATCCTGCTTTTCGTCAAACTTAGGAGTTATCTGGGTCAATTGAATCTTCGGACTACTTCTTACCAAATCCCTATTTGTTTGGGGCAAGGAATCCCTTTGTGTCAATTCCAGACGTTTTAACTCTAGTTCATGTTGCATTTCAGCTAATCTTTCTTGTCTATCATTCTCTTCTTTCCTTAATCTATCTTCTCTTTCTTGTTGTCGCAATTTTTCTTCTTTCTCTTCTTTCTCTCGCTTCATTCGGTCATCGATAATACGTTCCAATAAAATCTTGACTTCTTCTTCGTCATAGAATTTGCTCTTTAAGATAATTTGTTTTATCTCCGGAATCAGACTCGAAGGCGGAACAGCTTCCCCTAATTCCTCGCAGACTACTATCAAGTCTTGTTTTCTACCCTTAACTAAGAAAGCCATTTTCCACTTCAAATGTAATTTATCAAATGAATTCAGTGAACAACTTTTATTATTTTTTTAAAAAATCAATTCACCTAAAATATAACTTCGAAGAAAGTACTAATTTTATTTTGCAAATAATATTTAGCATTCTTATCACGGACAATATTTATGTCTTACAAGAACAATTTTCAAAGAAGCTATACATTCAAAACATTTTTCAACTGAATTATATCATGCAATGATCGTTCCACTAATTAAATATTTTTTTACAAGAACAACCAACAAATAAATCCTCATTAACTTTTTTTTACATGAAGTTACGAAAATTAAACTATGTTCGCAACGAGAACAATGCTCACGTAATTAATTGAGAATTCTACAAAGTCTAAATATTTCGGAAGTTGAAATAACGGAAAATTTATTTCCCAAATGTATTCTATCAACACTTTAAATACAATTTTACTACAGATTATTTTTTTATCTGCAACCAGAATTGCATTTAGCAATATACAGAATTAAATCTTCAACTGATAATTGACATTGCTTTCATTGAACGACTGTGTTAAATCGGTAAATACAACCGCAAGACAGTGCACACTTCAAATTAAGCTATTACCTTAATTAAAATACAATAATAAGATAACGAACTTCAATATCAGTTATATATATAAAGATCTAAATCAAACAATTAAACATTTGTTCTTGTTCTCAATGTGTCACTTACATATTAATTGCAACTACTAGAATAACTCACAGAATTCTACAACAAATAAAGTTTAACTTTTGTTAACTTTAAATATAAAAAATAATTTTTCGTTTCATAAAAGTAAACCAGGCACTAGAATCAAGTTAGGTACTTACAAACTTTGAATCTTCCTGATCGAAGCAATGGTTTTGACGTTCTTCTTCGTCAAAAATGGCGTGAAAATTTCTTCAATCCCACCGCTGCCACCAGTCTTGTCTGTAGTAATTTGCATTGCAATTCTCTTTTTGACGAGAAATCTTTTATTTAGACAACACAAAGTACCAGACTACACGTAGAAATTCAGGAGCTTTTCACAAAGTTGTTTCTAGCAGTTAAATTTTATTAGTTCTGACAAAACGCGTCGCCAAAGCGAACGCCCGAATTATTTTTTCACTCTCTTCAGTTCAGTTTTTGCAAAACAAAATAAATCAACAAAAAATAACTATATACAAGCAATGTACACGTCACTACAAGTAGTTAAAAAATTACATGAAAGATCAAACTATGCTTTGTAGTTCCTTCTTTGCACATTTTTAAGACTCCTTAGACCCCCTTAAGGGTTCCCACAGATAGTTATTGGCTTATGAGACAGTGAATATTGACTCTAAATTGCTTCCGGAGGTTGGTTGGTATACATATGAAGAGTACACGGGAAAAACCGATTGATTTTTCAGAGAAGTTTCCTTAGCAGGCCACTTTGGCAATGATAGCGAGTGATCGCCTAAACTTGTGTAAGGGAACCAGTTCCTACCACAGAGATCATCATAGTTAAGGTAATTGAGTGGCAGATCACTTGACCTCCAATGCTAACGACGGGACGCGCAAGGAAGAGCCCCAATGAAGCAGTATTGTAGGTCACGTGATAAACCACTGTAGTACTTTAACTACTATCTCTGTGGTTCCTAGCTACCAAGTTCAGGCGATTGGCGATCCCGACGCTTGGACCAAGCGAAGAAGAAAGAGAGAAACCGGTTTATGTCGCCAAGCAGACAATTGCGGGTGTCCGCCCAAAAAATCAATCGCTTCTTCCCGTGTACTCTTCAAAAATTTTCAGGCATCTGTGCTTGCTCAGAGAGCCGCTTACAAATCTTTGTCAAGTAAGACAGTCACAACACACACACATGCACACATATACGTGGCAGATACTGCCATCTATCACGCGCCACCTCCACAATTTAGACATGTCCCTGAAGGGGAGGGAAATAATAGTCTCCAGGAACCTGTACCCGTGGGAAACTGCGCAATGACCGCCCACAGGACTTTCGGACCCAACAGATTTAGCGAGCACGTATTACGAATATACTCTTCTAGTTTTCAGCGACCAGGACTTGATCGCGGGACCTTCCGGTCCGTGGTCACAGATCACCAGTGGTGAAAGGAAGCTTTTGACAACTCGCCGAAACTACTAGTTGTCGTGACTTTTGTAACATAAGTACAAGTGGAATGAGACTACCTCCAGCTATTTTCCACTTTAATACAGAAGATCATCATAAACACTTCAAACGGTCTCAACCCCATAACTTGTCGATTCCTACCTTCAATTTCAATTCGTCGCTAGATTATTAGTTTTAATTTAACAAACAATTACTTTAAGACGACAATTGAATTTTAATTCGACTTCCATAACTGAATAAAAAAAATATTAAAATCATCGTTTGCGGAAATGGCCCATCTCGTGAGGGGTTATTTGTCTTTTATTTTCTGGTGAGGGGTCTGGTGACTTTCATTAAAACTTATTATGCTTTTTCGAAGAAAAGGAATATGGGTTTGCAATTAATTTAAGGAGACAACTGAGGCTAGAAAGAATTGCTTTTTCCCTTTTCCATTTTAATTCCAACACCAAATTCAAAAACTTTCGTGTCTCGGTTACAGCTTCGTCTCACCAACGAGGCAATATGCACGTGTTAAAAAAGGGTCCATCTGGATTATCGATGTTTTTGGTTCGGTTTTGCGTCCAAACGAAAATATTCATTGCTTTTTGGCACTTCTTACCATAACATCAAAAACATGACCCTTCTATTCCAATTGTGTAAGCATTGAATTTAAATTTTTAAATGTGTACACTCTTAAAACGAACGAGCGATTTTAACTCAGTCTGATTGATTTTCACTCGTCCAGTCTGGAAAATGCACTTCTCCTTTTGGAGTGGATCCTTTGTGTGTTAAAACTCCGACAGGATCACTCCAAACGAGTGATTTCAACTCTGTCTGAGATAATATTTACTCCTTTCCAGTGTCGAAAATGCACTTCTCCAACTGGAGCGGAATTCACTCTTTTGTTTTATGAGTGTAGTAATTATTTGAAGTCAGAACTTAACGTGTACTCCATTTTTACTTACTTCAAAAAATTATGAAAAATACTAAATATGTAATTTTCACAAAACAAATTAATTTTACAAAATCTACTCCATTCGTTCTTTGCAATGATAACAAAAAATAGTCACCTTTTAATAAAATTGTGGCGGTAATTGACTTGCGAATGTTTTCCATAGGAATAACATTACGATTTTCAAGATGTGGAATTCCGAGGGAGTCCTCTTAGGCTACGATTTGCCGCCCCAGTCACAATATTCTCCCACTTCGGAGAAAGGTAGCTGGTTAGCTGCAAAATAGAGTGGTATGTGCTGTTTAAAATAGATACACAAAAAAAATCATCTATGTACCTTTACACGCTAAATTAGAAGGCTAAACGGGCGAATTTTTTTAGAAACTGTTCTGCTATTTTTCTTTCGTAATCCGGGAGAAGGTGGTGCACTTGCCCTATCAAAGACCATGTTGGCTACGAAATATTACGTTTACGATTTACGCATTAATGTAAATTATTTGCTTTCTTTCGTTAAAATATTCGCATCTTTAACCCTTTCAGTCCCAAAAATTTACTACACTACAGAAACATCTGATTCACAAAATAGGCTTATTTTAGGTCAAAAATAAGAGTTCCATAAGAAAAAAAATTATTTTGATTTTTTATATGGTTTTTGAAATAATGCCAAAAATTTTTAACTGTGGAAAACAACAAAATAAAAATATATGTATTACCTAAAAACACTTTGAGATATATATTTTAAGGTATCTGACCATATTATTGAAAAAAATTTAGTAATTATTTTAACCGAAATAGTTTAAATTGTGTTTTAAATAAGTGGAACTGAAGTGAACTTTTCAAAAATCAGGTTAAAAGCTTGTTAGCTATTTTCTAAATTAAAAAAATGGTAGTTCTGACTTCTATTGAGATTAATATAAAATATTGTCTGATAGAACAAAGTATGAAGAATCGAATGATGTGTGTTTAGATGTCGTACCGGGACATAAACATTTGGGAAAAAATATTGAAAGTGATATGCCAAATGGCATCACTGGGACTGTAAGGGTTAAAATAATTTTTTATAACGAATGCTGCTTTAATTGGTCGTAAAATTCACCGCTCTAGGCTGCAGCCAACTTAGCCTATTTAGAAATCCGTCCCTGCCTAAATCAAACTGTTCAAATTGGGTTGATTCCACGAAAATGCGCCATGGACATCATTTTTAAATTTCAACTTTTTTATTTTAAACAAAATCTACTTGGCAAAAATTCTTGTCACTTTATTTTCTCTTTTTATACCTCAAAATAAACAGTTCGTAAGAAATTCGAACATTAAATTTAAAATTTGAGTTAAATATAGAACATCAAAACTTTGTCATATTTGTCATGTCAGTCACGCTAATAAATATTTATAATATTTTACTATTTATAAATTTCTTAATTTTTTTCTTTCTGGTTGGCACATCAGAATCTTATATTGATTCCAAAAAAATTCTAGACTTGAAATGCATACCAGCTAAGAGCAAATGGTAATAATATAAGGTCACTCAAAATCTGTGTCTCAATTTTGTCATGTCAGTCACGGCATGTTTTAACCCAATTAATTTTAAGTATTGTCTCTTGAATGAAAATTTCAGCGTTTTTTATAATCAAGACCTTTATTTACATCACCCCATGGTAATTTTTGAACAGTCAATAACAATTTAGTGTTTTTTAATGGCCAAGAAAGTTGTCAAATGTCATGTCTGTCACGAATGGAATTAGCCATTGAAGAAACAATTCTTCACTAAAAATATCTCAGTAAGTTTGTTGCAGAGAATTATTTTAACACGCGTACCACTCTGCTGTATTCCCCATGCACTCAGGGCTGGTTCTAAAGATTTTGCAGCCACATATAGTTTTCACAACTATTTTTTCTTTCTACATATTTGAATCATCTATGTACACTCGAAATCAATAGCAAAATAATAGACGAATTTTTTAAACTGTTCTATTTTTCTTTCAACTTCCAAATCCAGATGAGAATTTGCAATTGTCCTTCCAGCTACTATATTCACTACTAAATATTAGTACTACATATACGTTTACGGATTAAGATAAATTATCTGTGTGTTTTTCTTTTAAAAAAATTATTATAAAGATACTCATATGTTTATGCCGAATGCCGCTTTTTTGGGACGTAAAATTTGCCGCCCCAAAAATTGGCCGCTTTAGGCTTCAGCCTACTTAGCCTATTTAGAAATCCGGCGAATTTTTTGGGTGGCAAATTTTACAAACAATTAAAGCGGCATTCAACATAAAAAAAATATTATATCGATACAAATATTTTTAAAAAAGAAACAAATAATTTCCATTAACGTGTAAATCTTAAATGTATATATAGTACTAATATTTTGTAGTAAACAGGGTAGCTGCGAGGGCAATTAGACTCTTCCTCCTGATTTGAAAGTTGAAAGACAAATAGTAGAACAGTTTTAAAAAATTCACCTATTATCTCAATTTCTATTTAGGAAAAAAAATAGTGAAGAAAACTATATCTGACGGCAAATCGATCATAGCCTACAGGCGGCAAATCTTTAAATATGGCCCTGCATGTACACCCCAAAAGCAGCTACAAAATCCTTTCGGCCCATTTTCAAATATTTCAGACTATTTACCTTCTAAGGCCCCTGATGGGTTTCAAAGCAGCCCTCTGTGCCAACTGTTGGGTACACACGTTTCGACACGTGGCAAGTGCTAACAAAGCGGCAAGTGACATCTGCAGATCGCATTCGTCGTACGTCCCACGAGTGTTGTATGGGATGGGGGGATCGCATTGTGGGTGATTCACCATTTCTATTTAACTATTTCTTTTTCTTTTTCAAAATCGAATAATTGTACCCCTTGCCATGTGCACTTTGCATACATAATTTGATGTTTTACCTCTCGATTTTTTTCTCTCTCTTCCACTTGATATGTTTTTTTTATGATAAAGGAACATTTTTTATGTTTTAAAAACATTTGTATTATGGTGTCAATAGGTCAGGTGGTGGTATATGTTGTGTAGGTACTAAAAATATACTCTTAGGGGTAAACGCTATAAAAAAAATTAATGAATAAATTATGAAAATAATAATCAAGTAAAGGTTATGGACTGAAGCTAAAAACAAATAAAAATTGACTAATAATATGCAAAATTGACAAGAAGTTGGTTCTTCAAATTAAAATTTTGCTATTATTATTTTAACATAAAATTTGTGGAGAAGGGGGAACACCAAATGTAAACCCAATTGTTTTTAGGTTATTAAAGAAAATCTATATTTGCACCCCACCCCCATTTCTACTAATTAGTAGAAGGTATAGAAGAAGGGTTCGAATCCCGGTCAGGCATGGATGTTTGTGACCGTCAATAAATATTGTTAAATTTGTCTATGTGTTATTCCTTTCTTTGTGACTGTTTATTTTCTTTCTGTGTCTGTCCCACTTGACGAAAGCTTTTTAAGCGGTTCTCTGAACAAGCACACAAGCTGGAATATACATGTACCATACCATAGAAGGTGTTTCAAAAATAGTTCTCTTGGCAATCTTTAAACTACTACGGTATATGGTAATGGAGCTGATAGGTCCATGTTTATATTTATAAAATTCAAACTGTTAGAAATATCAAATATCGTAAGTTACAACATCGATCTAAACTTAATGATAATCCTAAAAATTTTAATGTTGCCATATAAAAATACTTGCAGTATGGTCCCGCCTTACTGGGAACCCGTTAACTTCGCATTTCTTCCTTTTAGAGACATGTTTACTTTTGAAAATACACTCAAAATCGAAACAAAATTAAATTCGTGTTGGCGCATGCGCACTTAAAAAATCAAACAGTAATAGAGGATGAAGCAGCCTTCGGGTGAGCTCATATCTCAACCAAACTCAATCAATCAAACTAATAGAGGATGGCGTCAAGCCCCCGTTTCGGCCTGGTCCATGTATTTTCATCCCTGTTATGGTCCCGCAATCCCACGTGGATGAAGTTTTTTTTAAAACTAATTATATTAATTAAAAATCACAATCAAATATGAAAAAACTAAGCCTCAGGTGCACACGTAGATATTAAAAGGAATCTATATTAAAAATTTCGAATTTTTTTAGAGCAGTCTAAGTAGGTCTTTTACGATCCACAGACATACACACAGACAGACAGACTCTTTCTTTTATTATTATAGATAAATGTGCATTTACGACATGTTGTAACATGACTTTTTTCCTCTCTTTTCAGGACTGAAAATCGCCAGATATTTATATGGAGTGAGCTACTATGACCTCAGTGTTTTAGTGCTTTCATCTACGCCACATTTCCATTCAGTTATGAGCAATAAAACATGCATGTAGAAAATGCCAAATAAACTTCTGATGCGTGGTATCGAACAAATGTATTTTCCTGTGAAATGTTTTTTGTAGATATATAGCCTGTGCTTTTTATTTATATAGAGATAGTGAAAGTTGAACATCGAATTTACTGATAAAACTATGTGTTTTACTCAATTTAATAGTACAAAAAACAATATTTTCGGCTCTATCTTTCGATCTATAGTTTCGACCGTCCGTGTTAAAAAAAATATGTTTGAGTAGATTACATAGGAAATTAATTCTACATACTCTCAAAAATGAATGCTCAAAAACGACGAAATGTTTGCTTAATTTTGACGATTCCGTTTACTGGCAAATGCTCCGAGTTTTCGTTTCCTCAAAGCGAGGAAATTTGAATCGTCATTTTTATGAGGATTTGAATGTCGTCAAATCTAAAGAAATATTTCGTCATTTTTGAGCATGTGAGTACAACAATGAGTTTCTGTTTCCTCAAAATCAAGATGCAGAATCGTCAAATCACGATCGTAAAAGTGAGGATTCGTGTTTGCTCAAAAGTCACGTGACAGTTTGACGAAACAATCCTCAAAATTAACGAAATGAGGTTTGAGGATTCATGAATCGTCAAAAATGAAAGTGTTATTTCTGAGAGTGTACCAAGTCCAAACTAAAAAGAGTATCAGGCTACGACAATTGCGTTTGCGTGCTGATGCTATCGATGCAATGAAGTTATTTTCTATGCAGTAAGTTTGAATACAATGCTAATTTTCGGAATATCCAGGCCTGATAATCTTTTCAGTTTGGACTTGCCCATTAGCCAAAGGGTTGGGCGAAAATGTGCTGAATCCGGTTACTTTTTTTCCCTTTTTTTTTTAATTTGTTACAATGATTCTATTATTAAACAATGCAGTTGCAGATTCAACTAAAATTTAGACCTGGATTAATCTATAATCATAGCTACAAATTTTAACATAAACTGTAGCCATATCCCTGCTATTCACATTGAAGATTTTTTTTTCAGCTAAATTTTCCAAAATAGTCACCTCATTAAACAAATGTAATCCCTGTTTTAGTACTGATTGCAATACTTGCATATTAATTTTCAATTTGGAAATAAATGTTAGAAGGGTGTCTCTGTAACTTTTTTTTTTTGTCTTGTAAGGGATAAACTTGTGTTTTAGAATTTCAGAGCTTATTTAACTCTTCAAAAAGTCTCAATGTTATGATAGATAGTAAGTATTTTAAAACCAAATAAACTCGCATTCGGTAAAATACGAGGAAATAAACTTAATAAATATAATATATATGTTACCGTTATAACCCGGAATCAGCCAAAACTAGTATTAACTAATGAGAACTATAGTTTTAGCCGAAGCCATTGATGAAAACTAGTTTCCTCTATCTAAAACTAGATCTAACTAGTTAATACCGTTTTTGACTGGTTGAAACTAGTTGTAGTTAGTCAAAACTGGAATTATCTAACATGTTTTAGATAAAACTAGAACAAACTGCGAATGCTTGACTTTTTATTTAGTATAACGTTAATTTTATAATCTTATTACGACAATGGAGTAATTAAAAAAAACTCGGTGTACGGTTCTTAATGGAGTGTATTCCGATATCCGATCGCTTTCATTGCATTTCAGCCCAATAATTAACCAAAGTAATCCAAACCTATTATCCCAAATCGCGCTATTTTCCATAATTCTAGTTTTATCTAATATACGTGTGTTTTGTTAAAACTGGATTAAACCAATTTATTTCGTCAAAACTAGTATTAACTGGCAATAACTGGATTTAGCTAGTGGAAACTAGTTTTAACTAATGGCATCAGTTAAAACTAGTTTTCACTAGTTAATTCTGGATTTAGTTGATTTCGGGTTTTAACGGTAACAATATGTTAGCCGAATCAAAATAAGGTCCCAACTTTTACTAATGACATGTGTTATAAGGTGGTTCTTTTTGTATATAGTCTTATAAAATAGAGCATGAATAAATATTGTAAGTGTTGGTATGTCTAGTGCCTATTAAAGTAGATGTATTATAAATAAAATATCTTCAATTAAAAAAAGATTGTTGATGTATTTAAATTTTTAATTTACATAATTATATACATTTTTTTAAACCTTCTGGATTCTAGTTTTAGAGTTACTATGTTTATTTCTATGAATGTTTCTCAGTAACACTTGTTAAAGATTTATGCACATATATTTGTTATTTTTTAACGTAAGCATTTCGAACAATGTTCTTTACAAATACGATATTTTCTTTTTTCTTTTAATTATGTAAAGACATTATTTCAAATGTCTGGTAATCAATAGAATATACAATTAATTAACTGTGCATCGCCTTACTTTTATAGAATGTTTTAAAGTGATTCATTAAAAAAACAACGAATATGCGGAGAAGTTTCCTATAGTGTGAAAGATTCAGATGACTGGAATACTTAACTGTAAAAGTATGATTTTCAATAATTGACTGTAAAACGAATGTTCAGTGGCAATATTTTTAGCTGTAGACTTTATTGTGCGAGTATTTTCATGTTTCTTGAATGTGATGTTTTATAAATACCCGTACAACGATGTTGTGTACTTAAACTTCGAATCAGTATTTCTTTGGCCAAATTATGTGCCAAAATTTTTCGAATTAAAAAAAATGTGATTAAATAAAATAAATGTTCCAAGTGAAACTGTATCTTATTTACTTAAAACACATATACATACACACCTCCATAAATAACTATAGCACTACACTGTTAAAAATTTGGCGCTCGGTTTTAGCTTCCACACTACGTTTATAACGTAAACAAGTTGGTTTGTTACAGAATCTGTCACTTACACCGCTTCCACACAACATTTACGCTCAACAGAAAACACACTAACAACACCTCAAAAAGAAATTCGCCAAACGGGTCTTTAGCTAGTTCTAATTCAAACTTTTATAAGCCAAAATTAATAATTTTCTTCTGCAGGAGCATTCCAAGGAAAGTGGTCCTGAAGTGCCAAAAAATTAAAGTGCAAATAAAATTCTGAAAAAATTGTCACATGTAGTTAAAGGTTTATATTTCAAATAAATCATACTGATTTTCGAATCTGAATTCAATTTTAGTGTAAAAAAATGCAATAAACTAGACCGATTTAGAAATAGATCTTTCAAGTGAAATAATTGCCAGATGTATGATAAACGTTTAAGGGCTAAGAAACATGTAAAATGAATTTTTTTACGCATATTGTTGCAAATGCATCTTTTCTGAGTATCTTAGGCAGATATTTTGTGCATCGCTTTTTTTAAAAAAAATTACTCGGTAAAATATGAATTACTTGATGCTCAATGTAACACACGGAACGAAAACCTAACTTTTTATATAAAAACTGTGAAAAAAGCTTAACAAAGCTTATTTTATTAATTATAAGCTAGTTACACATGGGGAACATATAGAAAAAATTTCAAAATGTTTTTTTTTTTAAATTAAGCAAGAATTTGGCAATTTATTTCTTGAAACGCACGGAACGATTTTGGCAATGATGAAGGAAACGGGAGTGGGAGCTAGTTGACGTGTAGTATAAAAAACGAGATTTATCCTGAGAAATTCATTTATTGAAATGCGTGCTTATGGAAACATGCATGTATATATTTATAAAACACCATAAAACAAAAAAAAATCCTTTACAAAAAAAAAATCCTTTACAAAAAAAAAAATCCTTTACTAAAAAAATTAAAAACAATTGCAAAACTAAAAACGTTATCATTTACGCTATGGAAGTTTCAGCCACCTGCTCTGGCAGATGTACACATTTGAGGATGCATTGGATGTTTACATTTTAGATCATTAGTAGTTGAAATATAGAGTGCTTCAGACGTTATTTTGTTTTTCCTTGTGACCATTTGTCTTTAGAAAAGTTATGTGTTGCAAAATCATTATTTCAAATTAAGCATTTTATTGATATTAACAGTTATGTTTTAACAAAATTAATTTTAACGAAAGTGAATTGTTTTACTTTAACAACTTTCATTTACAATTTTAAAAAAGAAAAAAAAAACATTTGAATGTAATTATTTCGCAACGTCTCCCAGGAAAGACATTGTCGACGGAGTTGGTGGCAATGCCAAATCTCTCGTGCGGAGAGAAGTTATGAGTAAAAGAACAAATCCGACCATCGTCCAGCATTCAAAGGATTTGGCGGATATTGTCGGAAACTTAATTCCGAATACCAAAGTCCTTCATATTTGCTAATCGGATATAACATCCAAAATAACGGATATTAACCCTTGAGTTACCTTGTTTCCGGTACCAGGAATACGAAAAATTCACCATGTTAAATGTGACTCTGGCAGTCACATTGAACTGTTCAATACAGTTATATAAAAATTGTGCTTGCTATTGTTGTGTAATTTGCAATATGGTAGGAATCATTTTTCACTACAATAAAACCCACATTAAGTTTGCAGTATACAAATGTTCTACGAGAAAAAGGGTAAATAGTTCTCATTTTCGAGTGCGAGAATCGAATAAAAAAAGGTGTTTCACATTCAATAAACAATTTTATTTGTTATTTAAAGACATAAATTTATTATTTTTATTAGTTTAGCTTCAGTTAGAGGGTATTTTAATTATTTTTCCCTTCGATTTTGACGTAACAGGGTGCACGAATATCAGGGTCAAAGGAGGAGCCAATCAGAGTAGGCGAAATTTCGGCGCTCCTGCAGATTTAATAATTTATCTTTTGCTAAGTTTTGTGAAGTTCGAAGAACACTTATAAACACTTATAAATACCTTTACTTTTAAAATACCTTTACTTTTAAAATAAATACCTTTAAATAAATAATTTTTGCAGCCACAAGTTTACATTTTGAAAAATAAATTGGTAAAATTGTTGCTTTAAAAATAAAAGCGAAACTTTGCATAGTTTTTATGCAAATTTAGAATTTTTTATGCATCTTTCTTCATTCCTATATAATGGACCTTCAAAATAACTTTATTGTGCTATTACAAAAATCTAAGTTGAATAAATCACAAAAATAAATATTTCTTCAAAAGAATTGTATTTTTATTAAAAAAATAAAGCTTCTCGTACGTTTGATGTAATGGCAACAGTGAAAATATTGAATAAAATGGAATTTTTAAATTTTATTTTAGTGTAGATTAAATTTTTAGCCATTTAAATTTTAAATAAACTTCTAATTTAAATTTTTTAATGAAATTTGGAATGTAGCCTTAACTGATTTTTTGCTTCAAAATCACGTATCCCTCTTGTTTGTGAGCATAGAGATCTTAATAAAAGTATTAGAGTGGAGGTCACGTGACCTACCCTAGGAGGATGGAAAGAACAGGAGTAGTCATGTGGCCTTCGGCGTGAAGCGAAAAAGCTTTCCCCTCCCTCTTGGGAGAAAGGGACCTTTATCTACCCCACTTTTACATGGTGTTCTACGGGAGAATTTACGATTTTTCATTTTAAATGAAAAAAATGTGATCACATTATGGAAAACGCATACACATATGTATATTTCTAATATGCTCAGTAGACATACATGTATTATTTAAAATACAATAACAAATAAACACCCAAAACTAGGCGATATTAATATTGGTTCTTCTGGAAATCTATTTTGTTATAACTTGAATTCTTTTTTAAATCTTTTATTAAATTTTAAAAATCTACTGTTCATCATTAAACGTTTCATATTTTTTGATAGAAGAGATTTTTTAACGAATATATATTAGAACTTTTATTTAAGATGAATATGAAATGCGAAATAAAGTAATCTTCTTATTATATTTTATTCTTATAACTTGCGTATATTCTTTTTATTAAACAATTTTAATTAATGATAACCAATAAATGCTTAAGTTTAGGTGAGTGCTCCTTGCAGTTAGGTGTAGAAATGATAAATCCAGAGAAGAGGTATTTTTGGATCGCTGTGGTTCATTTGATGGATGCTGACGGAAGAATTGTCCATTCTGCTCGCGGTGAACACCTGTTTCATTGTTCCAATGAAAAGATTCTGTGGGATTTTTCAATTATTTCAAAAGAAAAAATTTACACAAATAAAAAACTGTACCTGCCTAATAACCAACTAACTCTGCGATGTGAACTAAGTTTTTCTATCGATGACGAATTTGAGACTCTTATGTTTCGAAAAGATCAACGAACGGAAATCTACCACAATAAACAAACAGATTTACAGGGAGCTTGGATCAAAAACATGCGAGAATGTTATAAGGAAAGGAAGTTAACCGATTTTACAATTCGCACTCCTGGCCAGCTATTTCCTGTCCACAGAATCATTCTCAGTCCTCACTCAGATGTTTTCAGACATGTTTGACCGCGACATGAAAGAACACAAAATCGAAGATCTTGATGATGAAACTGTCGCAAAGATGTTGGAGTATGTTTACACAAGCACACTCGATGTAACCGACTGTCCTTCTGCCCAGAATCTGTACTTCGCTGCAGACAAATATGGAATAGCAGACCTCAAGAAAAAGTGTTCCAGCTACCTGATGTCTAGCCTTGATGCTTCGAATGTTTGCGACATCCTGGAAATGGCAGACAGGCATGAGGACATAGACCTGAAATCTTATGCAAGGGATTTCTTCCATGCTCATGCTAGAGAAATCATAGCCTCTGAAAGTTGGAAAAAGTTGAAGGAGATCAATTCACCTTTAGCCTTTGAAACAATGGAATGGTTAATTTGTAACAGGATGGTAATGTAAAGTTTTGGAAGATGGTATTATAATAAAAAAAGTCTATGGATCCTGAATGACCTACCTTACATTACCCTCAGAAATTCGCAATTTGTCAAATAGATTCCCTGCACTACCAACATGTGCACCTGAGGATTAGTATTTTCATATTTTTTTTTATAAGAAAATTAGATTTTCTAAAAAAAAGTACACCACTTTCGCTCAAATTCGAAAAAAAAAATCCCTTTCGTGTTGTCAATGGCTCAAAAAATTGAAATAAACCATACGAAATAGTTAAAATTGAATTTATTTTGCTACTTTTACCTCCAGAAACTAAATTCACAATTTGAAAAATAATTGACATGTTTCAAGCGTTCTTTGTTACCCTCACTTTGACATTTTTCTCTAACAAAATTGAAAGCAATCAGGTGTTAAGACAGTTCCACAACCAGTTTTACAAATACCATAGAATGAGATAGTTGAGGCTAGAAATCAGTGGCTATGAGCTATTATAGTGTTTAATAATGTCTCACCTGAACCGCACAAGTTATTGCCGATAGATAGGCTATAAAAATCGGTCTCCATAGTGAAGCACTCAAAAGTCTAACCCCCCCTCCCCACACACATCCAGCTATAGGACACATTCCAGTAGCAAGTTGTACCCTGCATCTTATTTATCACCAAACTTAAATATTTTATTTAATAACAGACAGCACGACCACATAAAGTATCGATCAAATATATAATAATCAGTATGTAAGATGCAAACTTCAAATCGGCAACACTTCCTTGATGTGAAGATGTAATACAGGGCTGCCAGTGCCAGAAAGCTTTGAAAATAGTTGCTTTAGTAGCCTCAGATGTTAAAAAATAGTAGCCAAAATAGCATCCTCTTTTACCTAACTAAATAAACAACTTTTAATTGTTCGATAACACAAATGTATTTTTTTAATATTTGCATTGAATGTTATCCGAAATTAAATAAAATTTCCAAAAAAAAAGTGATAAATTAGTTTAATATGCTTAGATGCAAAAATTTAAAAACTAAAACTTAAGACTTATATCAGTGCAGATCTTAGAATTGTAGCACCAACACTCGGTTAAAAGGATTGATAAAACTGCCAATAGTTTTTTGGATGTATTGCAACAGAAAATTTCATGTTAAATTATTAAACCAATTTATATATAACTGTTAGAGAACATAAATTAGCAGAAAACATTTTAAATCTACTTATTTGCATTGGAATTTAATTAGCAATTGCATAAAAATTTTCAAAAAACAAAAACATTCCATTAACGATTGGATAAAAAACAGCCATAAAAGTGCCTTTTTTATTCTTCAAAAATATGTATGGCATATAAATTTATCCATTTTCAATTTTTGATAAGTATTTAGCTAAAAAATTTAAGTAAAACCAACATTCATCTATAAAAAGCCTGTCATTTCACAGTAGCGAGTAGGAAGAAGTTAAAATGCTAAATTGTGCAAAAAAAATATAAGACCACAACTTAAATTTACAAATTGCAACACCAACTTTCAAATGAAAGGATTAATAGTGCCGATAAAATTAACTTGAAAATAAATTTATTAAAAAATATAATATATAATAAAAACAAGTTTATTTTAAATAGTTATCAGTTATTTAAGAAACATAAGGATCAATACTAATCCATGTAAATATGTTTCACTGAAATATCTCGCAGCTTTAAAATACAAGGATGGCTGAATTAAAACTATTAAATGTAAATAATCTTATTTAACACGATCCAGAATCATCGAAATTCACAAGTAAAATATAACTTTTTTTTAAATATTTAAAAAATGTATTGCGATACGATTCTTTTAGATACTGCCAGATTACTTAATAAAAACTTCAAATTAAAGCAAATTAATAACAAACAGACAGATGTCAATCCTATCCCCAAATGCAGTTTAAAAAAAAATCTTAAACTTTGATTTTGTATGCATTGTTGTAGTTTCAAAAAACTTTATATAGGTTGCTAAAAAAAATCGTAAGTTAAGTACTAATTCAAAAACACATGGTTTTGCTTTTGTTTTGTGCAAAACGAAAGCAAAACTTGTTGACAACTTTTGACTAGATCTATGTGAGAACCAAACAAAAACTATAGGCATCATCTGCATTTCACGTTTTGCGTATCGGCAGTATCCTGGTGGCGCCATCTATGGAAAAATTATATAACTAAAAATAGTCGCCCAAGACTGAAAATAGTTGAAGGTTTTGCTTAAAATAGTCGTTTTAGGCCCTTTTTGGTCTTAAATAGTTGCCATAGTCGCCTAGACGCTAAAATAGTCGCTTTAGTAGCCTTTTAAGTCGCCACTGGCAGCCCTGGTAATAGGATGTAGTGAGCAGATGTTAAACACATGATATGTTTTTTTTAATATTTTTTTATTAAACTTTAGTCCATTTACACCGACTCCAGAACTGGAGGTTCGTAGCCTTCTGGTCTGGCGATTTTTGTGCCATCGTCACCAACAGCTGCAGGGACACTGGCAGACTTGCCAGAGCCTTCACCGTGGAGTTCCATCAGTTTAGTAACTGCAAGAAGAAAAATGAAATTACATAAAACATACATAAAAATATTGAAAAACTAAGATTTAAAAAGGCAATGTACTTTATTTCTCAAAACATTATCATTTTACCTAACTGCCTTGATTCCAAAAAATATTAAAATAAAATGTAGAAAAGTAGGAAGTTCTATAAACTTAAAAAAGCCAAAAATTAACTTTTTATTGATGTATAACATTCTTTTATTTTATTCCAAAATCAAACTGCACCACTTAATTTCATTTTGACATACCACATTGTTTTAACAGGATACTTGTGCTTTATTTCTTAACTGTATTTTATTCTGCTATTAATTTAAAAAACCAAAAGCAACTTACTACTATAACAAAACTTCCAAAATTTAACCAGTGTTAGTACACATTAATAAGTCCAAATAACAAATATATGGGCATTCTATTGTGACCAAAATAACATTTTCTTTCTAAAAACACTATGTTGAATGCAACACCCGTAGCAATTTCAGATTAAACCCACAGATAATCAGGGCTGCCAGTGCCAGAAAGCTTTGAAAATAGTTGCTTTAGTAGCCTCAGATGTTAAAAAATAGTAGCCAAAATAGTATCCTCTTTTACCTAACTAAATAAACAACCTTTAATTGTTAGATGATATAATAAGTAATTTCTTAAAAAATATTTGCATTGAATGTTATCTGCGATTACACAAATTTTCCAAAAAAGTGATATATTAGTTTAATATGCTTCGATGCACAATTTTAAAAACTAAAAATTTAAACTTGTATTAGTGCAAACCTTAGAATTGTAGCACTAACACTCAGTTGAAAGGATTGATAAAACTGCCAAAGTTTTTCAGATGCATTGCAACAGAAAATTTCATGTTAAATTATTAAACCAATTTGTATACAATTGTTAGATAAATTTATAAGGGAAAAATATTTTAAATCTAATTATTTGTATTTAAACTTAATTAGCAAATTACATAAAAATTTTCAACAAAAAAAATTTTTAACGATTGGATAATTTTTGAGAAAGTCATAAAAGTACCTTTTTTTTTATCCTCCAAAAATATATTATATATGTGTACGGGCAATATATTTTTAATTTTTCATTTGTTTTAGCTATACTTAAAAAAAAATCTAGAAAAAACAACATTCATTCATCTAGAAAAAGCCTGTCATTTCACAGAAGCGAGAAAGAAGAAGTTAAAATGCTAAATAGTGCCAAAAATTTAAAACTAAAACTTAAATTTACAAATTGCAACACCAACTATCATATGAAAGGATTGATACTGCCAGTAAAATTAAATTTGCTTGAAAATAAATTTATTTAAATATATATATATAAATATATTAAAAATAAATTTATTTTAAAATATATAAATATATTAAACAAATTTATTTTAAGTAGTTATCAGTTATTCAAGAAACATAAGGATCAATACTAATCCATGTAAATATGTTTCATTGAAATAACTCTCAGATTTTAAAATCAAGCAAGGAGGGCTAAATTAAAACTACTTAAATTTTTAACCTAAATATAGGTATTCTTGTTTAGGATGATCTAGAATTTAAAATAAATTTAAAAGAAAATATTACTTTAAAAAAAATATTTTAAAAAACGTATTTTGATACACAACTCTTTTATATACATATTTTATTAAAAATTAAAAAAAAAACTTTACGAAAACTTAATTTGGCAACAATATAATTTTTCAGTAAAAAAAAAAGTTACTTAAAACTAGACATAGTGTGTTGGCAACACGTTTCTCCCTCTTTTAAATTAGCATTTATTTCTGAATTTATTTGATAGCAGTTAAATTTTAATCAAGTTATGGTATGTTTTGTTAGCATGTGGTTGTTGTGCTGTTGGATTTGAGATTAGAACCAAACGAAAACTAAAGGTATTTCACGTTTTGTGCATTGGCAGTATTATAGTGGCGCCATCTATGTGAAAATTATATAATTAAAAAAATTTAAAAAAAGTCGCCCAAGACCGAAAATAGTTGAAGGTTTTGCTTAAAATAGTCGTTTTGGGCCCTTTTTGGACTTAAATAGTAGCCATAGTCGCCTAGACGCTAAAATAGTCGCTTTAGTAGCCTTTTAAGTCGCCACTGGCAGCCCTGGATAATTTATAAAAAAGTATGCTAAGACCTATACATAAATTAAACTAACAATTACAAAGCAATTATGTCCCTAAATTTTGCTACAAGTGAAATATAGACTTACGATCTAATTTTGGTTTCTTAAGAACTTTTACTTTTCTGATCATGACATCATGAAGAGGGTAGATTCCTTGGCATGCTTTTTCGATATCGCGACCAATACTATCTGGGATTCTGTAACAGAAAAGGGCTACACATGAACACCTAGCTTCATACAAATACACAAAAGCAATACACCCCTATAGATAAAATACACATTTTAATATCAATTAGCTTGTCCCGATAACATATCCAAAAATAATCTTGTAGGTAGGAAAAATACCAACAAGAATTTAAACAAGGAATAGATTTACTCAGTTACTTGTATTAGTCCTCATAAGAAATCAGAACTCTAGCCTACAATTGCATCATTGTAAAACTACTCCTTGCTTCAATAAAAAACATTGGCTTACAAACATCAATTTAAAGGCTTAATGTATAAACAAATACTTAATCACAATTTATTAGGAGAAATATACCATAGTGCACCTGCAAATTTGAAATTTATCCTTGTTTGAATCGCATACAGTTAAGGCTGCTCATCACCCCCATTCCTGGTCCTTCGATCGTGCTGGCTAATGATAAGTCTATGGGGAAAAAGTGGTTTTTGTTCCCAAAAAAAAAGCAATGAAATTATAGGAATATTTTGATGCGTTTTTTATTATTCATAAGACTCCAATAAAGTTGTGCTTTTAGAGGTTATTTTTTAAAAAACGTTATTTACTTTTTTTAATCTAAATTTTTTTCTTTTAAAAAAAGGTAAAATACTTTTTAAAAAAATAACCTCTAAGAGCACAACTTTGTTGGAGTCTTATGAGTTAAAAAAAACCGCATCAAAATATTCCTATAATTTCATTGCTTTTTTTTTGGGAACAAAAACACTTTTTCCCCATAGACTTATCATTAGCCAGCCCGATCGAAGGAGGACCGGGTATGGGGGTGATGAGCAGCCTTAATCTCTAAATAAGCTCCACTAAGGGTAAGTTTTAATTCAATTATGATGTGCTGTAAGCTGTAAGTAATGACTTTCTTAACACATTAACCCCATTGATGACTTGTAGCATAAGAACATTTACTTACAGCTTATTGACCACTTCTTTTAAGTCTGATGATGAAACTTCTCTGATCATGGTCTCAGTCATTTTTTTCCTGATCATTTTGATCTGCAAAAAAGAACACATTGAAGTCATTAATACAAATATTCTTAATTTGAGCACAGCATGTATTCCGAAATTTGACTAGTTTTTGTTTAAATTCAAATTTAATGAGAAAATAATTTGTCCATCACGAAATTTTTAAGCTTGACTTGCTTATACATAAACCTACATCAGAGGATTTATGAATGACATAATCTTAAGACTATAGTTCATAGCACAATATCATGGCTATACACACAGCAAGCCGATTAACATAGAGTACATCTTAACATAGCTCATTGAATCAAGAGTATCCTCATTTAAAAGAGCTTAATCATTACTATCATAAGCTAATACATGCTAGATAATCATTGGATACGTATGTCAACTAAGATATTATTTCAACATTCTAACCCGTAACATTTGTAACCAAATTAAGAAAAGTCTTTTTTAAAGCATCAAGATAGTTGTGAAAAAATAAGTTTGTAATCTTACTTGATCAAGCGATTATTATTATTAATCAGTGGATATTTTTAAATAAAACAGGTTAACTGGCAAAATGAGTTCATTAGTCAGATACAAAATCCTGTTCATTATTATGCAATCATAAGAGGTGTCAGGGTATATCATCACATCAATGTCAATAAAATTAAATACTAATTAATCGTAGAGCTTTGGAAATCTTAGAAAGAATTACATAGAAACGAAGGTGCAGCTATGTTTTTTAAAAAGGAAATTCTCAAAACGCCATTCTGTTATACTCAGATACAAGATCCTGTTCATTATGCAATCATAAGAGGTGTCAAGGTATCATCATTTAAAAATAAAATTCAAAATATATGTAGCATTGTTTCATATAACGCTCTGCTCCACCTAATTAATGAAACAATACTAGTCTATGTATGAAATGAAGTAATACAATAAAATAAGTATATGAACTTTTTTTTAATTTAATAGCAAAAACACCATACTGTGTTTATATAAACAAGAGTCCTCATTATAAAAAATAAATCATTAGTAACTTAAGCTAATACATGATAATATTCGCTGGACAAGAAATAAAATTATTATAAAACTGGTACTCCTATATAAGACGGTCCTCATAACATATTATAGAATTTCATCACAGTAGATCTTTCTAATGGTAAAATAAAAGCACATCTATGCATATCTTGTTGAAAAATTCTTTTAACACTAAATCACCAATACTAAAGCCACACAAACAAGAAAATTATCTAAAAGATATAGATTCTCATTAAATATTGTTGAATCATTCAGATCATAAGCTAATACATGCTAGTTAATCATAAAATAGAGATTGTTCAAAATTTGTTTTAAAAAAATCAGAAAAAGCAAATGCTTACTGATTACATCAAACATAATTGCTTACATTTAACAAACCCATCATAAATGTAAATTCTGTAGCGATATACAGGATACTGCAAACTCAAAACAAAGATAAGCATTGTTTTTATATAGCTTTTTTAATTTACCCAAATAAAAGAAATACTAGCAGTCTATTTAAGACTAGTAGCAGCGTTGATTGGGCCATGATAACTGAAGCAAGAACAAACTAAACTAAATAGATTCCTAGCTGCTAAACACTGTAAATTTATTACAATATTGCTTTAAAGATAATTTAGAATAGATTACTCAGTCTTTTGTAATAATCCTCAGATAAAATCAGAACTCTAGCCTACAATAGCATCACAGTAAAAACTATTCATCCTCAATTTGCAAACCTTGAAAGAAATTCTATAGAATTACATATGTTTGATATAAAATTTATTTCTTCAGAATTTTTTAAGTCTTCAAACATAATCAGAACTCTAGCCTATAATTACATCACAGAAAATAAACTTCAATTAATTAAAAAAATGGACAAGGAGAAAAAGGTAACAAATCAATCCTCATTAAAAGTCTTGAATCCTTAAAATCATAAGCTTACTTGATCTTTATTGATAATCATAGGATGAATGTTAATCAATCAGAACAATACTCTCACTAGTTTCGTTAGAACTTGCACTAGAGACAAAAGCAATCAACCGGAACGTGTGCATCAGACAAAAGCAAATGCTTACTGATTACACCACACATAATTACTTAATTTAACAAACCCATCATAAATGTAAATTTTGTAGCGATATACAGGATACTGCAAACTCAAAACAAAGATAAGCATTGTTTTTATATAGCATTTTAACTTTACCCATATAAAATAAATACTAACAGTCTATTTAAGACTAGTAGCAGCGTTGATTGGGCCATGGTAACTGAAGCAAGAACAAACAAAACTAAATACATTCCAAATTTACCATTTCTAGCAGCTAAAAACTGCAAATTTATTACAATATTGCTTTAAAGATAATTTAGAATAGATTACTCAGTCTTTTGTAATAATCCTCAGATAAAATCAGAACTCTAGCCTACAATAGCATCACAGTAAAAACTATTCATTCTCAATTGAAAACCTTGAAGGAAATTCTATAGAATTACACACATTTGATATAAAATAAAAAGAAAATATCTATCTGAAATTATTTCCTCAGAATTTGTTAAGTCTTCAAACATAAATCAGAACTCTAGCCTACAATTACATCACAGAAAATAAACTTCAATTAACAAAATGGATAAGGACCAAAAGGTAACAAATCAATCCTCATTAGAAGTCTTGAATCATTAAAATCATAAGCTTACTTGATCTTGATTGATAATCATAGGATGATTGTTAATCGATCAGAACAACACTCACCAGTTTTGTTAAAACGTGCACTACACCAAAGGTTCCCAACCAATGGTACAGGGGAACACATAGGTGGTACAGGATGCTCATGATACTTAACGCCCGATGCCAATAGCCCTCGCATAGCTCTAGCGCGACGATATTTCAAACTGAACCATTTACAGGAAAACCATACAAGTAGAGTGAGAGTTTTCAAACTTGCCCCCGTTATCGAAAAGAGTATAATATGGAATAAATAAGGAAAGCTTTGGAAAAACCATTGAGAAAGGCTTCAGAATCAATAAGGCATCCTCATTAGTATCAGACAAGAGGTGTCGGAGATTTCATCATGTAAGCCTTCAATGCCAGTTATGCTTTTCAACTCTCCAAACAAGGCTAAGATATTTAGAATCGCAAATATAAAGAAATATTTCAGTGTTAGTTTTCGGCATATCGACTCAAACCCTTGGCATGTATGATCAAAGGTATACAAGAACTGATAAATTAATACTTAACAGCATAATTTGAGCTTAAATTAAATGAAAAAAAAAGAACATGATAGTCAGATACAAAATCCTGTTCATTATGCAGTCATAAGAGGTGTCAGGGGTATCATCACATAAATGTCAACTATAAATATTACTTAAGCGTAAAGTTTGGAAAGAATCTAATAAATAGGAACAAAGGTGCAATTGTGCTTTTAAAGAGGTATTATACAACAATGTTTTGTTTTACCCATATACAAGATCCTGTTCATTTTGAAATCATAAGGTGTCATAGTATCATCTCCATTAAAACATAAAATCCTCCATACAGCATTGTACAACATTGTGTGGCTCCCAGGATATAACAAATTTACAAGTTAGGCATTGCTTTAATGTAGAGCTTTCTGCACCCCTCACCCTATTAACAAAAAACTACACTTCTTGCCAACCTAAGTTGGGTAAATAAAAATATCCTATGGAGAAGATCCCTCCACAGATTAAAGAGTTCCATAAATTATTTGTGAATCCTTCCAGAAAACATGTTTAAAACATTAATTTTGTTTAAGGTCTAACAGATTTGAACATTACTTGAGAAAATTTAGCAATTTTATCAGAATGAAAAGTATTTTGGTGAAATTGTATTTGGATCATTTTGTGTATAAATATTTACCTTGCACGAGTTTCCAACTAACGGACCAATCGCACTTTTCCCTTATTACTTTGTTTTTACCAAAGTTAGGTTGGCGCAGAGTGTATTCGACTATATGAGGCAACAATAGTATTGATAAGCGAAATAAACATATGAGCTTTAGCACAAAAAACAACCCGAGTGCATGTTATGAACAACCAGCGTGTAAAATAAGCGGTATCGCATCGCGAAACGCGACACCAAAATGAAAACTTGCTATAGCGATTTAGTTTTGTATCGCATTTAGTTGCGATACAAAGCTAAATCGAAAGTCGCGGATCGCCGTAGTTTCGCAATTTTCGGATCCCCGGAGTCGCCACTTTCGGATCCCTAGAATTCCGCAATATTTGAATACCCGGATTTTTGCAACTTTCGGATCCCCGGAATTCCGCGATATTTGAATACCCAGAGTTCTGCAACTTTGGATTCCCCGGAGTTCCGCGACTTTCGGTTCACCGTAATTTCGCGACTTCCGGATCCCCGAAGTTTCGCGATTTTTGGATTCCCGAAGTTTTGCGATTTTCGGATTCTTAAATTTTTTTCAAAAGTGCTATGCATTAATTAAAAATTGCTACACACAAATACTTTGGTGTAGCAAAACTGCTATACACACACAAAAAAGTATTTTACACGCTGTGAACAACTGTCCTCATTTAAAATATTTAATCAGTAGTATCATAAGCTAATACATGCTAATAATCATCGGACATAACAGGAAAATAACAATAATTTTTAATGTAAAACTTGTAATCAGATATAAGATAGTCCTCAAATAAATTCAGAACTCTAGCCTACAATTTCATCACAGTATGTTTCACAAGTACCAAAGCCACAAAAGGGAAGAAATACTATTTCAAAAGATTTATATTCTCATTAAATATTACTGAATCATAAAGATCATAAGCTAATACATGCTAGGTAATCATAGAATACAGACTAATTTATTTAAAAATGAGGCAAAAGTATCCGCTAATTAATGACATTTCACAAACCCCAATCATAAATTATAAATTTTATAGCTATATACAGGATACTGCAAACTCATAATAAAGATAAGCATTGTTTTTATATAGCTTTTTACTTTACCCATACAAAAAAATACTAGAAATCTACCTAAGACAAGTAGCAGCGTTGATTGGGCCATAACATAAGCAAGGGAAAAAAGAAGCAAAAACGGGCTTTAAAACAAAAAATATATCATAGCCCAACAGTTTAAGTTAAACATATATCAATACTTTAAACATAATGTAAAATAGATTACTCAGTCTTTTGTATTATTCCTCAAATAAAATCAGAACTCTAGCCTACAATAGCATCACTGTAAAAACTACTCATTCTTACTTTATTTGCAACCATAAAGGCAATTTTTAGAAATACACAAGTTTAATATGGAATAAAAACTTTTATAGTTGAAATCGTGTTTACTCAGATTTTGTAAAGTCTTCAAACATAATCAGAACTCTAGCCTAAATTACATCATAGTAAATAGATTTCAACTTCAGGAAAACTTAACATTAAGATTATAAGCTTGATCAAGATAGATATTCATAGGATAAGTTTTAACCCTTTCAGTCCCACTCCCAGTGATGCCACATTTGGAATCATCCCTTTCACTATTTTTTTTTTTTAATGTTTACGTCCATTATGACATCCAAACATATATCATTCGATTCTTCACACTTTGTTCTATTAGACACTATTTTTAATCTCAATAGAAGTCAGAACTACATTTTTTTTTATTTAGAAAATAGCTAACAAGCGTTTCACCAGATTTTTGAAAAGTTCACTACAGTTGCTTCAGTAGATGATGTTTATGTTAAGATGTTTCTGTAGTGTAGCAAATTTTTGGGACTGAAAGGGTTAATTCATCACCAGAAAGAGTTCAGAGTACCTAGAGTTAGCATATGTACTAGTATGAAATCCATTCGAGAAAAGCTTCAGAAACACTAAGGTATCCTCATTAGTATCAGACAAGAGGTGTCGGAGATTTCATCATGTAAGCTTTTATGACATTTATTAAGTGACTACATAAATAGGACATGGACAATCAAGTTGCATAAACCCAAGTTAAAATAAACTATGGAACTTAGGCTACCATAGATGTAAAGTCATCACAATTAACGAGTTAAGTGGAAGAATATGCTAAGAGATAAAAACGGTAAAACAGAACTTGCAAATGGTAAAAACTAAAGACATATTTACAGGGGTTACTTTTAGTAATTTCAAGTTATAAAAAAATATTACATTTTCAAAGAGAACCCAGCGTAAAGAAATAGTTACCATTGGTAAAACAGTTAACAAATTCAATGTTGTTAAGAGTTAATTATATTAAAACAAAACCCCGAAAATATCAGGGAAAAACGGTGTGAAAAGTAACGAAATTTGTGGCTAAAAGGAAAAGTTACTTTCTGAAAAATCCAACAGTGTTACCTAAAAAAAATAACTTGCAAGTAACACATTACCTTCAATCCCTGCAAATTTACCTTGAGGAAAAAGGAATTTTTAAATTGTTTACATTAAAAAATTAACAAAGCATAGAATATTACCTGAGAATGCTGTGCGTAACACGTCTTCTTGACCTGTGTCGCCCATTTCTTGGTGAAACCGATGCAGAACATCCTCAAGAGGTACCCATCTGTTGTCTTGACATCGACGTTGGCCTCGATCAATGACTGCCATTTCTTGACCATGGACCTGAGCTTGTCGGTTGTGAGGTTCATGCCATGGAAATTGGTCATGACGTTGCGGCCTTGGATGTCCTCGGCGATGAGACGGAACTTGCGGAAGGCAATCTCGTCATTTTGGAGGTCGGCCAGGGAGATCTCGAACACACGGCCTTTCAGACCCTCGGAGGCGATTTCTGGAAGGGGTTGGATTGATTTAAATCATGATTCTTGAAAAAAAATCATTTATTTAAATTATTTTTTAAAGAAATAGTTAATAACCAAATCTTGATCTTAGATTTAAAAAACTTCCTTTCTAGAGGGCACATTCACTGTCATTTGTCAACTTTTAACATCCCAAAACGTGCTAACAACAAAAAGCAAAAATCTAAAATTCTTTTACATTGTCCTTCAGTTGTAAGGCATTTAAAAAATAGGTAGAGTGCTGAATTGGCAGCAAAATTAGTATTTTTGCATAAAGCTCTTAATAAATGAAATGTCATCATGGTATTTTGGCCCTTTTTCAGCTAAATTTATTCTATAAGTCGAATCGTAAGTTTTTTAAATCTAAGATCAAGATTTGGTTATAATTATGAGTAGTATTTATTTTAAGATAAATTTAGGTTAGGTAAAAAGTCTGTAATCAAATTCCCAAGAATATGCAAGCTAGTATTCAAAACATTTAAAAAATCAAAAAATCTGATTTAAATCAAAATAATCCATTTCGACTTTTAAAAAAATCATGATTTTTTCCACCCTGGTCGGATTGATACTTTAGAGAATATCTATCACATGGTGAAGTGGTTTATAAAATAATCATGGATGGGATTAACTTTTAACATCCCGCAGCCGCAATGGTTAGTGTTAGGCCTTTGGAACTGCTAGGCTCAGGTTTGAATTACGGTAAAGGCATGGATGCTTGTGTTTGTCAATAAATGTTATTTGTCAATGTGTTTGTGGCGTCCTTCTTTGTGTCTCTTGTGACTGTCTCTTCTGGCGAGCGGGGTAATGAGCTAAAAAGTCTACACTCTTCCCTTCTAGAGGGTGCATTCACTGTCATTTGTCAACTTCCCAAAATGTGCTAACAACAAAAAGCAAAAATCTAAAAATTCTTTTACATTGTCCTTAAGTTGTAAGTAAAATCTTTGACCATCAACACTTAACTGCAACTCCCACCCAGCTAATGACAAGTTTGTACACAGTTAAAATGTTGGATCTTTTAAATGTTCATTTTGAAAATTCTCTTTTTCAACAAGAATTCTCATTTTAAACAGATACTTAGGAAATCAAAAAGAATTTATTTCCCAGAAAGCCACCCAGCTCCTTGCAACCTTAATAACAATGTTTAACCCTTAAGTCAAAATATTAGCAAGCAATACACAATTAAGCTGATACTTAGGTATCACAGAAAAAGTATAAAGTACGAACTTGTTCCTTGGGTGCGGTTTACTAAAGTTTTTCCAACATTTCTAACACTGAACATAGCTGGGGCTTTAACATCATACCAGTCCTTTCGGGTGAAAGGGTCAACACTGAAATAAAAGAGCAGTTAGGAATTTTAAAAGTGCATACTTTGCACTAAGAAATCAAACTAAAGTTGCTACTTCAAAATTTAAAGATTACCTATTACTTTAACATACCTACCATTCATGCACAATATCTAGAAACCGATATTAGATGCTGTTCTCTATAAAATTCCTTATTTTCATGATCAGCATTTAGAGTCTGAATTAAATTTTATAATTATCTTTTTAAATTTAGTATTGTATGATCAAGCTAATTTTGAGCGTATTATAAACATCACAGATGCATCAAACTTTCATTTATCTTTACTAAACGATTTACACACACAACTTACTATATATTATTTCGTAACAATGCGTGAATTTCAATTAATTTGCTATTCAACGGTCGGAGATTTTTTTAATGAACACGAGGCAAAGATAAGATGGTGAACATGACCATAGTCATTGTTTTTATTTAATTTCTGTCCTGAAAGAATTAAACACATGACTTCTGAAGATCACACAATAAATTTTAAGAATATTTACATCAATTATAATTTTTAACGCCTAAATACAAAGCATGTTTTATCAAGTACACAAGCGGTAATTAGATTTATGAAGAATACTTTACAGTTTAATACTTACACCTTCTTCTTGACTCCCTTCTTTCCTCCTTTAACTAAACCCTTATTCTTACCGACCGCCATAATTAATTAAAAGTTTTTAATTATTGCTTTTAAATAATTTCTCTTCCACGTACACGTGAAAACAACGCGGAAGGCCCAAATGGAA
The DNA here is from genome assembly GCA_023701765.1 of Hylyphantes graminicola. Classification (NCBI taxonomy): domain Eukaryota; kingdom Metazoa; phylum Arthropoda; class Arachnida; order Araneae; family Linyphiidae; genus Hylyphantes; species Hylyphantes graminicola. The sequence goes on from CM043118.1 coordinate 33,442,055, forward strand.
AGAAGTTAAAAGTACAGTTAAGTTTACTCTCAACGCCAGATATAAGTTTTTACGGTTTTTACAAGAACATTCCTACGCTATAGTTTTGATACATGTGACGTCGGGTTTGGTTTAGTTTCAACAAAAGATTAATGAATATTAATAATTATAAATAATTATAATTATCTGTTTAAAACAAAATAAGTCATATTTAATAACATTCAATAATTTGCATTACAGAGTACTAATAAATTAGAATTATTAATTATAGCTTATTAATTAAAAATTAAATTATTTATTACAAATAAAATAAATTATACCATAAGAAGTCAAATTTCACCATTAATGATGAACACATGGCAACTATTAATTAACACGCTTAAAAACTTATTTCGAATTAAAGTTACTGGTGTATTATAAAGTTAATGAGGATTTCAGTTACTGATTTTACGTTTTGGGTAAATAAATCTAAGGCTACATATTTAAAAAAAATGCTAGCTAACAAACAAGCTTCGTATCATATTGCTATTACAAATGACTTGCCAAAATGTTTTAAATTAAAAAATACAGACAATGAATAATTGCATAAAATATAACAAATCGTCACACACACTTACCTCAATATCATGATTAGTGTAGACTTATTAAAATACGCTATTTATTTTGCAATAAATGAGTTATATTTTGGTTGCATTAATTTTTGAGCCAAAATATAACTTAATTTATAAAAATAGCGGTGAAAAACACTTCAAACTATTGGAGTTTTCTAGGGCTTTTAAGTTCGACAAGTACATGCACGGAACGAACTTCCTTGTGTAATGTGTTTACTTTCCAAAAGACCCACACACCCCAGTCCTTTCTAGTTAGCAGAGAGAGAGAGAGCGAGAGAGAGAGACTGGTCTATTGGATAAGAGAAGGGGTGGGTTGTGCATCCTACAAAAAAAAAATCCGAGAAAAACAAGACGTGTAATTAATACTGGAACCTTCGTTTTGTGCCGAATGAGATGGTGGTGGAAAACTATAAAGTTAGGGCCACCATCCGAATGGGGGTGGTGGAAAACCCTTCAGAAACTGACCCCACCGGAAATGAATGAAATAAAATCTCCATTCTCAGACTGGTCGGGCAGGGGCGGCGGCAGCAGAGGGGATAGGGGGGCTCAAGCCCCCCTGTCGGGGAAGGCTAGCCCCCCCGTCGGGGAAATTTTAGATTTCGTCGGGGTAAAACTAACTTAAAATACCGGAAAAATTTGTGAGTCGGAAAAAAAACCCTTTTAACCGTTTCAAAATTCAACACTATTTCGCATTTTCCAAAACTGTCGTCTCAATCGTGGTTCGTACCCTTCTTCAATTGCCCTTGAGTGCATACCCCTAAGCGGTGAGAAATGCAAATTCTTTTCATCGTCCCACCACCCCAAACAGTGAGGGTGTAGCTGTAGAAACCCTCTTTCTTTTGAGTTACCAACTAGTAGTATCATATGTCACCACTGCTAACGAATTTATGGCCTCGGGAACTTGTAGTGGGGGTGTATATAGTTGACCTTCACCACAGGAGGGTTCATTACCACCAAGAGTTTTCTTCCGAACGTATTTACTTAGTGCACTTTTAAAAGATTTGCTTTTTTGTAAGCATAAAAGAATGTGAAGAGACAAACTACTTGGGTATGTTTAACCTCAATTATTATTTTATTGGATTGTTTTGAAGTGTTTTAATACATATATTTTTATTTAAAAAGAATGATTTACTCGATTTTTTTATGGTATAAAATTAAAAAGAAGCAGTAAATTTGTTGCTGTGCTCGTTTCGGCACGTAAAAAATGATTCTCAGTATGAAATCCCTTAAAATGTTGTTTTTAAAACTTCTTTCAAATTTTGTAATTTTTTTTAAGTACAAAATATGTATATCCTAATTGTTTTTACTCTCAATTGTCAAAGTGTAAATAATGAGTACGAGTACGTATGGCTCCTTTTTTCTTAGCATTGATATAACACTCAGTTTAATTACTTTTTTGAATTAATCAAAGTAATTAAATAATGCCCAATTTTGACAATAACCTTACTTTGGTGTATTACAGCCAAACTCAACGTTAAGCACATTTCGCTCGATAAAAGGATAACGTTAAGAGATAATAATGCTAAAAATATATAATCTGGAAGAACCCTGGACTAGGGTCACCTCGAATTTGTCGTTCAATATATATATAGTTTTGTAGAGGAATCAGCATTAGCTGAATTTACCAACACGTTTGTCAAACTGTGCACCCCTAAAAATTCATTTGGCAAGGCATCCTACTGTTTGAATAGTGGAAATTTTTGAGGATTTGAATCGAGTTTAAAAGAAATCTGTACAGTAGTGCATAGTAGTGTTTTAGCTGAAATAGAATTTTATAATTAACAAGAGTATATTAATCGATTTATAATTTTTTTGATGAGTTGCGTTTTTTGTTTAATTTTTGAATATTAATAATAACCATGCGAGGTGTTCACGGGTTGATGTTGATTGTTGGTTATATTGGAACTAGGGTTACTGGAATATCTGCGTAGTGCACACAGTGTAACAGCTGCGTAACAGCACACAGTGTATTGAAGGTACCCTAATTGGAACCAATTCGAGAAAGAATATTTTTTTCTAAAAAAAACTTTAATTTTAAATTATACCAAAGCCCCCCCGTCGGGGTCCACCAGCCCACCCGTCGGGCAATTCCTAGCGCCACCACTGTGGTCGGGTCGTCCATGCTCTAAAAAAATTGCTTGTCTGCCGTCTGCCCATAGAACACATAAGATTTTCTCTTTAATTTACGGAGTCTACGGAAAAGTGATTAACTGAATATTTTTTTAATGAAGTAGTATACAACAATTATTGAAAAAACTGCGACAAAATAAAAATGCTATATATTACGGAAAAATAGCTTTGCAGAGCTTAATTTTTTATTCTTATTACATCTGAAATACAAAAGAAAAAAGCCAAAATTGGGAAACAGTATGATTTTGTAACAATTTTGTAACATTAAAACTGCAAGTTTCCTACCATTTATCGTTACAAATATTTGTTTCATACATTTAGAAAATGAGAAGTTGCCTTTCCCTAATAATAAATGTTACTTGAGTGACATAGGGTCCCTTCTTGTTAAATATTTTAATGAATTTCGCTTATCAAGTTGTCTTTAATTTTTTACAATAATGATTGAAATATCACGAATATTGCAATAAAACTAACACATTTAATACATCAGAAATCCTTACATTACTTAAAAAAAATTTCGCATACATGTTTTCAACAGAAAAGACAAGCAAAATCTGCACGATTTTGGGTTTTTAAGAATTTTGGTTTTTGAAGGGAGCGGGAGAACGAAATGTATCACAGAAATCATGGAAATATTACTTAGACAAAGGTATTGTAAAATGGTATTTACCACCTGTGGGTTTTTCACTCTATGATGAATCAATTCAGTGCTTGTCTTGTCGGCCTCGCACTGACCAAAGCAAACAAATCTAAGGAAGCTTGCTTATGTGTTTGCTAAACTCAATTTCGACAGTTCATAATTTTAGATTTTAGCTTCTTCTACGCAACGTTTATAACATAAAAAGTGAAAGGTATTGTAATCGTTCCGTTTTAATCAATCCGCACTCAAATTTTGGGGGTGGAGTTTTTGCATTTGTTTTTGTTTTGCATTTTATCGTGTTATTTTTACAATGTGAAATACCAGAAATATTTTTATAATGCTAAGAATTTCTAAATTCTAAAGCTTAATTGCTATAAAACTTCGATTTGCTTTGCGTTCTTCTTGTACGAAGAAAAAAAAGGGTTTAAAAATAGCATAAAATATTTTTTAAAGCCTTTATAAAAAAATAGTCATGAAGGTTGATTCTATTGGTACTGTATAAAACAATGACCGAGCGGTATAAAGGTACTCAAAAGAAGCGTGCCGTTATGAAGGAACCACGTACTGAACTCGGATAACATTATTTTACGATGATCTTGTGGTCACGTGCCGTGTTGGGTTTGGAAAGGCGCGTTCACATGTGCTGGGAAATAGCCGGCGTTTAGCTGGCTATCGTGAATCTTTCTAACCCCATTCACATGAAAACGCCGGTATCGTGGAAGTGATGTCGTGGCGTTAGCTGCTCTTTTCGTCGCTTTAGGCAATTATATTTTTAAAAACAATTTTATTTATTAAAAATCATAAATTCTTACAAATAAGATTAGCTTTAGAACCACAGAATTAACTTCATAATTTCAATGATAATCAAAAAAAAAAATTGTAATGAATTATATTTTTGTTTAAATTGAGTTAATATGGGTTTTTTTTAGTTTTAACCAAAAATTCTGAAAATACGGTATTAATAATAAAATAAACTCATGCCAAGCCTCTTAAGAACAAATATTTTCAAAGGAATGATTGAAATGTGTAGCAATATATTAACACAATATATTGAAAATTAACATAACCGTAGTAAATTAAAGCAGGGGTTCCCAACCGGTGGTACGCGTACCACTGGTGGTACGCGGGAGTATTTCAGGGGGTACGCGTGAGTGATGTGAGCAACACGATGCTATTAATAACTTCTGTAAGCATGTAAACAACGTGCACGCAAATATATTAATAATTATATTAGACATTTATTTAAAAAAGAAAACAAATTATTTTAAAAAAAAATCTAACTTCTGGATCGGATGTCAAACCTAAACCCCTTGATCTTCCAGCAAGTTCTGCTATTTTTGATGCCATTTGTTACGAGTTACTAGAGTGGATTTTCTGAGCTCTTGTATACAAAAAAAATAAACATAGAAGCAAAATAAGTGTTGAAATTCATAAGGCCTTTGAACTCTTTTTGAAGAGTAAATATTATAAGCTTATTAAAATAGTTAGGTCTGGTGGTACACCAAAATTTTTCAAAAAGTCAAGTGGTACGCAGGTGCAAAAAGGTTGGGAACCCCTGAATTAAAGCATATTATCTGCTTTATATGTATTTTATCATTCAAAAACAATTGCTTCTATTACAACTGACAATTTTATGTACGAAACTGACATAAAATATTCCGTTCGTAAACAAACCGCAATGCATGCAGAGGTGGCGTGAAATCGTTACTACCTACGAGGCGGGCGCGTTTTCGCTCCCGCAATTTTCCCTAGAGAGGGATTTTTTTTTCTTGATAGCCGGCGAATCGCCGGCGTTTGCTCTGCATGAGAACGGGCCCGAAGTGACACATCAACCATATACATAATTCAAAAACAAATGATAAACCAAAATAACATTATTTTAATGCATTTATAAAAATTTCAAATAATTCATGTGCGAAATAGTGTAAAGTTCCAGTGAAGAGTAAATATGAAGTGAAAAGAAGATAGGGCACGAAACGCAGAGACATAACATAGAGTGGACTGCGCATTGGCAAACCTAAAGTGTCCTAAACATCTAACTTACACAGTCACATGACTGTGTCGCGTTTGGCTCGCATCTATGGCGAGTTTACCATTTGGCGAGTTTTTCCATAACGACCTGAACACAGAGGCCGACAATCTAATGTTATGATAAAGAGCTTGGAAAGGAGCAAGGATGAATAGCTAGTATTTTAAGATCCTCTTAATAGATATCAGATTATTTCTTTGATTTTGTGAGTCTATTTAAGATTACTTGAACAATTGAATGTGGACTCTTTATTAAAAATTAATTTAAAAGAACATTAGTAGGTTTATGTAGAGTGTTGCTGTAATATAAGTTGGTAATTGACATGGTGAACATTTTATGCCGTCTCTATAACTTTCGTTCTAACGGTCCGATTTAAAAAAAAATCTTTTTTTTTTTTGAAATATTGCTTCTTCCTTTATTTCACCTGGAATAAATCAACTTTCTAAAACACATCAATATATTCCAAATTCAGCAAATGTTCTACTTTTTAAATATAAATAACTCAAACACGATTGCAAAAACAGGTTTCATTTTGACCAAATTGTAAAAAAATATTCTACTTTTAAGCTGTCTAATGTTCAGACCATTAATTTAATTGACTTGGCCCAAAATATTTATTATAATTAGAGTTCTAACAACGTTGATTTAATCATGGATATGATTCTTCAGTATAAAAGAGCTTTTAGAATAAATTCCCTCGATAGAAATTATAGTTTATGAAGAACACACAATTACTAAAAGTATGCAGAACTAAATAAATTTTACCCGTGAAGTGTGACTAATCCTTTTTTATACCCCTCTTTACAATTAGGAATTCACAAGCATTTGGCATCTTGCACAAAACGTTACTGAATTAAGAGTACAACATGCTCAGAGATTAAAAGAATGTATTTAAATTATAAAAGCCAAAAGAGAAAAATACCAACAATGCTCAAAAAATCGTCTGCAAAAACATTAAAAAAAATCAAGCTGCCGTGATTGGTAGAAACCCACGTGACTTGGGTATTGATGGTAGTCTCCACTTCGGTTTGCTAGCTGATATTCAGGTCTGGCGACAATTTGGAATAGTTCGTAACGAAACGGTAGCGTTAAGTTGCCATATGTAGCAACCTTTCCCCTCTTGGCGATTTATGATGTGAAGGACATAATGCTAATCTGCAAGGGATGGCGGTTTTCTAGAAAAAACCGGTTTTCCATTTTCCATCGGTTTTTCCATTTTCCATCGGTTTTTCCCTAAAAAACCGGTTTTCGGTTCCAAAGGGCCTCATACAAAAAAACCGGTTTTCAGTCAAAACCGGGACCACCGGTTTTTTGAAAACCGGTTTTGGTTTTCCATCCCTAAGCTGCTTTACTATTAATGCGCAGTCCACTCTATGTTATGTCCCTGACGAAACGAAACGGAACCAAACTTAGCCGATCCGGCGGCATAAAGGTTAAGGCATTGGCCTCTGGAGCTGCTGGGTCCGGGCTCGGATCCTATTCAGGCATGGATGTTTGTGTTTGTCGAGTATATGCGGAGCACGTGTTCGTAAAATCTGTTGGGTCCGAAAGTCCTGTGGGCGGTTATTGCGCAGTTTCCCATGGGTACAGGTCCCTGGAGAAAATTTCCCTCCCCTTCAGGGACATGACTAAATTGCGGAGGTGGAGACAGGTGGCAACATCTGTCATATGTGTTTGTGTGTGTCTTGTGTTGTCCTACTTGACGATGGTTTATGGTCCTGAAAATATGTCTACAAGCCTGAAAATATATGTCTACCAACTAACCAACCAACCAACCAAACTTATAAAAAGTGTAAACAAATTAAAATTTCAAATAATTTTTATGATTTAACTAAGCATAATCGAGGTCTCATTTAGTAAAAACTTGACAATGGCTGCATTGATGAGATTTATGAGTTCATGTGAACAAATTGTCTTAAAAAATTGGTAGTGTTCCCTTTTATTTTATAAAAGAATGTGGTTTTTTTTTGTGTTTCGTTAAAAATGCAGTCTGCATTCTAAGAACTAAAAAGTTATTTCTACTATTTGATTATGTTAACTGTTTATAAATATAAATTAATTTGCAAATATTTTTATGGTTGAAAGATATTGTATTATTTGGAACTTATAATGTTTTATCAAGTTAACGTCAGTTGTTAAAGAGCAATTTTTTAAAAAACCTTTTCAGCTCACTAGCTCTCGCAAAGAACTTGACTGGGGAATGTGCCTTTTCAGTTAAAAAGGTGGACATCCCTGCTCCGCCTAAAAGGCCTCTCACAGCCTACATGATATTTTGTAAGGAGAATCGACCAAATGTCTTGAAAGAAAATCCTAGTAAGTATACGATACCTGTGGGTGCTATTTTAACTAATATAATCGTCACTGATAAAACAGATCCAGTGTTCATTTTTTCATGCATTGGACCTGATATAAACTTGCTTAGTGCACGATTCGGGATGTTTCTTTCTAATAGTTCCTGTTGGTAGATGAAATGGTATGTTACAAACTATTTATATAATACTGGGTTTACATGCTTCGAGCGCTGTTTCCAGCATGAGCGTAAGCACTTTGAACTTCATCGTTTCGACCTTTGGTTGGCGAGTGAGATTGTATAGCGCGGCGCTTTGATGATGTGACTAAATTGAATTCACGATGTAGGATCAATTAAAAAAAGAGAGAAACGGCCAAGATAGTTGCCATTTACCTTATGGTAACCATTTCCTTTGCTCTCTGGGAGAAAACCAAAAAAAAGGTGGGTTGGTGGCCTTGAAAGCCAGCTTCAGCGGATGTTCGAATAAATACGTATAAAGCGGTTGAATATTATTTTAAAATTTTAATTTTGTAATTGTATAACAATAAGCCATGGCTTTATTAAATTTATTTCTAATTTTCATTCTACATCGTGAGGCCTTGTTAGGCGAAGTCATAATTAGGCCTTCATTAACTATAGGTTGCGAGAATGCTTTCGTTGGTAATAGTAGAAAATGGTAACATATAAAATCTAGACTATTTTATTTACATCTTCAAAGTACTGTTGACATGTTACACGTTATGCGTGGGAATTAGCTCTAGTAACAAGTGCTGCAATGGGTTTAAATAACATAAGATATCTGCATAAAAATAAACTATTGCAAAATAAAACGGATACATTAAATTTTTAGTGTTTAGTTGAATTAGTTTAAGTTTTGGTTTATTTAAGAAAGGTTACAGATAATGGTAGGTTCAGCAGCGCAAAATTTGAGAGAGGACTAGACTGGTGGCTCGCCACAATCGGATCTACCTACTTCTGTTTTAGTTTTCATACTTCTGTTATTGTTTTCGTGTTGCGATTTGACCAAGTTCCAAACACTTTTTGAAAGACTTGATTTAATAACAAACGATTACTACTTTATTGTGTTTTGCTTTAATTAAAAAAAATAATAGCCATGTTGTATTAAAATTATTTTGCGCTTGTGTACTTATATGTTTATGTTGAATTAAAATCATTGAATATTAAAAACTTACAAAGATCTGACAAAAAAAATTGGTTTATACAGGCCGAATATTCGGCCAAATTTGGTAATCGTTGCATCTCTACTTTGCTTTATACTGCTTTATATACTAATTACATTTTAAATACTATTATAGATCTGTCTAGTACTGACCAAATAAAAAGACTTGCCGTTAAGTGGAGTGAACTAAAAAGTGATATGAAAAAGGTATGCTCATATTTTTTCAGCAAATTTATTTATTTAGCTTTAGTTAATAAATCCTAAATTTCATTTTTTTGTTGGTTGAGGACATATTTATAAATAAAACCTGAAACAAAATTTGAACAAGTTTAATTTATTCTTACTACTTTCAATTAAAAATTATATGCAAGTAATGGAAGTATCGCAATGGAAGGGTCGAAAATCCAAAATGGAGATTTTGTGTTTTCTACATGATTTGGAGGGTGCTGATTTTTTTAAAGTGGTTTTTGAACATTTAGTCTATCCTTCTGAAACCACTCTACTATTTCAAGAAAATTGTTCTTTTGCAAAGGGTGGCTGACATTGACTTTTTTTTTTGGTTTTAGAGGTGATTGAAAAGAGATACAAATTTCAAATTTTGTACTGGGGCTGGGGAACCCGGTCGGTTAAGCACTCGCTTAGCATGCAGATGGTCCCAGGTTCGGGTCCGGGCATCGCCAAAATAGCTGCTGACCTATAAACGGCCCGTGCAGCCAAAAACGTCCGACGAATAATACCCCGTGTAAGGGAGTGCACGTTAAATATCCTTCAAAGTCCTAACGCTGCGTACGATGTTGCCCTTAACGTTTGCGTTGGGTGCCTATTCAGGTGTTGGCTCGTCACTTGACTGAGGTTCTAAAATATGTCGCCTTTCGCCAATAGCCCTCGTGTAGCTCTAGTGCGACGATAATTCAAACTTAACCCAACTCAAATTTTTTACACAAGTACAGCAACCCCTCGCTATATTGCATATTCGGATATATCGCGCATTGTATACTGTCTCCCAATTTTCCCCCCATTTTTAATATGTACTTTCCTTGTATGTACTACACTATTACCTGTGCAAAAATGTTTAATGTTATTAATTAGTAAATAAGTCCTTTCTAATTTTTTTTTGTGACTATTTTCAGAGTAGTTACATTGTATTAATGCGATCCAGTTTTATCTTTAAAATACATACTGTGTTTTAGTTTTAAAACATTGCAGAGCATAGATACATCAAAAATATAATATTTATCAAGTCGCTCATTATATCACACATTTGGTTACATTGCGTTTTTTTGCTTGTCGCAATATAACCAGGGGTTGCTTTGTTCCGACTACTTGTCGGCATCATGATAAGATTTTTGAGAAAATTGCCCAAGCTTGAATGGTAGCTGCCATACAAATTTTAAGATAACTTTTTGGATAAAGAAATTAATGTCGTTTCTTATTTACTGTGCAGTATATGTTAGACCAGGGGTTCCCAACTGGTGGTACGCGTACCACTGGTGGTACGCGAGATAATTTAAGGTGGTATGCCTGAGTGAGTGAAAAACCTGATGCTATTAATAACTTCTGTAATACACATGAGCTGTGAGAAAGCAGACATTAATCAATGTTTTAAACATGAACATTATTTAAAGAGAAATCTTTAACTTCTGGGTCGGATATAAGAAAACCTTATACCCTATGATCTTCTGCCAAGCTCTGATATTTTTTTATGCTATTTGTTACGAGTTGTTTTGTGTGAGAGTGGATTTTCTGAACTCTTATAACAAGCTTCACACTAAAGACTATAAAAGTATATTTTGTACGATGGTTAATTTTTTGCTCAGTTTGTGCTATTTTTTTATTTTTATGTTTTTAGACCTGTATGGGTAATAAATAAAATTAATACCATTTTAATTGTTTTATTTGTACTTTATCAAAGGCATGTTAAAAATAAGCAATTATCTAACAATGAAATACGAAGTTTTCTCAGGAATTTCACTAAAAAAAACCTAAGAACACTTTTAAAAGAGTAAATATTATACGTTTACTAAAATATTAAGGTCTGGTGGTACGCTAAAATTTCTCAAAAAGTCGAATGGTATGCAAGTGCAAAAAGGTTGGGATCCCCTGTGTTAGACCTTTTATTAAATATCATGATACCATTTCTCTTTTAAAAAAAATAGTAATTTTTTTACACATTACACTCTCTTGGATATTTTTAAGGACAATATGTATTTTATTGAAATTATTTACAGACTTATGAATTGAGTGCAAGGCAAAGCACCTTGGTTTATGGAGAAGCCCATAAGAAGTTTTATGAAAGTCTAAGTGAAGTTCAAAAAGAAGAGCTTGCTAGATTGAAGGAAGAAAAGAAAGAATCTCGCCGAAGACTAAGATTAAACAGAGTAATGCATTCTCATGTATTGTTTTAAAATTTATTTCAAAAATAATATGTATATGTAAGTAATTTAATATTATTTTAATCAAAATTTGATAGTCTTCTAAAAGTCTTCGTTTGATTCTTCCTTTTTATAACTTATTATTTTAACATAAGATAGTTTAAGTAAAATGGAAACATCCAGAAGGTCTTCTTGAAAACTTTTTGTATTCCAAAATTAGTAAATTTCCCTTTTTTTAATTTTAATCCAGAAGTTCAGTTTAAATTTAATATAAGTAGTATAGAATGCTTAGAAAAGTAAATATTAAATATTATATCTTTGAAGCTGCTTTTAAATAATGAAAGCACTCTTCAAATCCATTTTATGAATTATTGAACTATAAAATATTGGGAAAAAATATAAATCCTTATTTTGTAAAATCTGTAAATATCTCTTTTTCAAGTTATGTATTTTCTTATCAATCACAGTCATGTCCTATATATTATTAAGTGCGGCCATTACTATGTGTGGAACAATTAATCACTAAAGTTTAGGTTTTATAAGGTAGTGGTCACTTCCACCGTCGCACCTTGCATAGTATCACCAAAACATTGTCCACTTGCATGTGTATAAAAAAAGAATTTTTAAGATTGGATTGATAGAACCGATTTTTGAAAGGGGTACGGACGGACAGACTTCGACATCATGTCAATACCTAGTTTTTCATTTTTCTTAATTCTTCAAATTAAAAAAAACTAGGCTAAAAAAATAATTGTTATAGGCTACCTGAAAAGATTTCCCATTACATGGATATGTACCTGGCTCAAAAGGGTCTTTCTTAAGTGTTAACAATTTTATTCAATATTCATTCAATGACGTTTTGCATTTTATAAAAATGCACACGAAAGGTCACATGATCACAAAATGAAGTAGATACCAAAAATGTGCTTGGAAGATTTTTAAAAATAAATTAATATAATTTAATCTTTTAATTAAATAGGATACTTTAAAAATGTAAGGATAATGCATCAAATAAGTTTATGAGTTTACTTTGTTTTATATAAAAATTCCATTTTAAATATTATTATAATATAGATATGTCTAGTACGGACCAAATAAAAAGACTTGTATAGCTATTTTTTTTAAAGCAGCCTGCTGATGGTGACTGACGCTACACTTACACTGCAAAGAAAACCCAGGCCCTTAAACATCATGTTTCTTACAAATCCTACTTGTATTGGAAATTGATGTAGTTTTTGTGCAAAGACCAGGAAAATTTTAAAATAGCATTTTAACTCCTGGTATTTTACACCACTCTCATGGCATTCTGAATGGTACCAGGATAAAACTTTGACTTCTGAAAATAATTGATGTTTACTCTAAATCTATCTTATGCCTTAACTGATATCAGCATTTAAAACTTATTTCAAACCTATTTAACTATCTTATTTTCAATGCATAAAAAATGCTTTGTCCAGTAATTTTTTTGTTATTTCTTCTGAGATGCATTTGTTTATTGTCCAAAAACCTTCACGACCATAATTGAAAAGTACAGGGGAAAAACTGTTTAGTTTCGTTAGTTTAGGCCATTACTTGCTATCATCACCAAACAGGCCTAATGATAGCAAGTAATGGCCTAAACTGGTGTAAGGAAACTATTTTCAAGAATTTTTTTACCGAGATTCTTGCAATGCACCATTCCATTTTGCTTGGACCAAGTGAAGAAAGAGAAAAACCAGTTTCCTGTTGCCAATGTCCGCCAAGCAGACACAATTACGGAACAACCCTAATAAATCAAGCCGTTCTTCCCCTGTACTCTTCAATTATCAACCTTTATATTCCTTCTCTTATTTTGTCTTTACCTAGTGGCTGTCGTCTGCATTTCGAATGACATGAAATTTCTATTTTGATATAATTATTCTGATTTTTTATTTTGATATAATTGTTTCTGTAGGCTCTACAAAAAGCTGGGATTCCAAAGCCAGCAGCTTCAGCCTATACTCTATTTGTAAAAGCCGAGGCAAATAAGATCAAAGGAGACATACATTCACCAACAGTAAGTGGTTTAATGAAGCCAATTTGATTGATAATCTATCGGTAATTTTGTTTTTAATTGGGTTATTAAGAAAGCTCTGTATAATGTTTAAATAAATTCTTGATGCTTAAGTTAAAGCTATTAATATAATTAAAGTTTGCAGTTAGTCATCGCTTGCATTTTTGATAGGCAGGTTTTTCTAAAACTTTCTTCATTTCTAGTCTTCGAGAACCAAATTATTTTCACTCCAAAATAAATTTTTCTGTTACTTATTTATTTTAAACTTAATTCCTTCTGTCTTTCACAATCAAACTAATTAGCTAACACATTTTTCAGACTTTAAAAGTGCTTAGAAGTTACTCATGAGGTAGAATTTACCACTTATTTTTAAACTTTATTTTTGCTACACGAAGAGGAGGGGTGGGTGAAATAGCATACCAAATATACCTGCTTCATTTTTGGGTCAGAGAATACGAATTGAGAATATTGCCTTGTAGTTCTTTGTTACCATGGTCAATTGAAGACCTGAATGGTCAAATACAGTCATTTCCGGATACTATAAATTTGAAGTGTCAGTGATGTACTCTTATGTGTTTGAAAATCTATTGAACTGTTTATAATTGAGGTATAGAAATATGATGGGAAGTTAGTCAAAGCAACCAAATGAAAAAAATAGTTCAATAGATCCACTTTGAAGACAGCTGTTTAAATCCACTTGTCTCGTACTTAAATCTGCTTATGCGGATTGTTGTTGACTTACCTTGGTCCCATTAGACCAGTAACCTTTAAAAAATCTTGTTCTAGAAGGAGAGAAAAATGCTCTCTCGAAAGTCCCAAGCAGTCAAAGGCATGATCAGGAGAGGCCTGTTGATTTTGACATTTTGTGCATGAAGCGTAACTCATCCTGCCTTCTTGATAGAAAACTTTTAATGTGGCTGCTTTTCAATCTTGAAGGAAAGTAGGTCCAGAAAATTTTTTTTTTGTAAAAGAGGCTTGTGAGCATTAGCTCTGTTGTAGTACCACGTGTAAGTACTGCATACTCTGTTGCTGTGATGTTGCTTTGTGTTCTTGTTCAAATCCAAGTCTTGTCATTAATAGTTTCACCGCACATCATCCACGTTCAATGTTTAACTCTAGTTTGACTATAATTTAAGCAATCAACAGCTCTCTTTATAAACAACACAAATCCAGTCATAACAAGTACAAGAAAAGTTCACGTTGTTTTTCTTTGAAATGAGTGTTAGTTGTGAAACATCAATTTTTTTTAGTTTCATACACTTCTGTAAACAATGCAAATTCAGTTTTTCAATTGGTGTAAAAGACAATAAAAGAAGGAATCAAGTTGTGTTCTTAAGTAATAAACTGTTAGATATTTAAATTCCACTGAAACCTCAAAACTTTCAAATTGCCTAGAGAAATTGATGCATTTTTTAACCCTCAACCTAATAATTTGGTTCTCTTTAAAGGAAGACAATCTACCTAAAACAAAATGGAGACTTGAACGGGTTACTAAGTTTCTCCAATCCCCTATGCATATGTTAGGGATGTCATCTGACGAAGCAGTACCTAAAAGAATTGTCCCTACAGTATGTCCCTTTATAAATATAATCAGATTTTTATACAATTAGATTTTTTTTAAAATTTTGTTTCATTGATATATTCTTTTAGTTTGATGTATATTTTTTCTTTGGATTGTTTTCTACTGCAACTAGAAAGTTAAGTATTTTATACTAAAAAAATGAAAAATGTTCAGCATTAGTAATTTAATTTGTGTTTTCTGTACTTTTAGGAATTTATTAAAGGAATTGCAGAAAAATGGAAAAAGTTAACCCCTGAAGCTAAAGCGGTAAGAATGTTTTAATTCAATGTATATTGAATATTCACTGAATTGAGAAATACCTAATGTTAAATACGTGTCTAAACATTAGTATGTGTCTAAACATTACTGGGTATCAAATAATTTTATATTGTAGTTCATATTTACTACAGGTTATTAAGGCATAAAGAAATAGATTTCATGCATATTAATACTGCAGATAGATTAATATTGCATACATCTGGTACAGGTTCACAGTTGATAGACGAAATGAGGATTTTATTTTAAAAATTGGATTAAAAAAATAGGAAAAATCTCTGCTACTAATTAAAAAAAACTAAAAGCAAATGTACATCTGCTGTATCTGTGAGCATTTTTGATAAAAATAATTATAGAATTTTTTTATTTTTTTGTAATTGATTCACAAACTGTGGATGTCTGCACTTTCCACTGTGTGATTTGGATGTTTCGGGTGTTGTTTACTTAAAGAGGTACTGGAGTTGTGTACTAGAGTTTTGTAATTTTGGAATCGCCGGATTTCCAAAAAATTACGAATCGCGTTTTATCTTCGGAGTTTCAGAATTTTTCAATTGCAAAAATTTCTAGATATTGCTTTCACAGGATTTTCTGCATTTTATGATTGCCAGATTTTTGGCATATTGGATTGCATAGTTAATGCAATTTCAGAATTACGAAAGAGAATTTTGATAAATTTAAGATAGTTTGTGGTTATAAGATTAATTTTGTCAACTTAATTCTTGGAAACCACGAAAAAAATTAATATCAATAAAAAATAGTTCAAAGAACTGTGACTAAATTTATTTTGAATTTGGAAATTGGTAGGATTTGGTCGCATTTTGCAACTTATCGCCTGTTAATTTTGAACCCTGCTTGTTTCTTATCCATTTCCAATGTTCAACAGTTGATTTTTTTTCCAAGATAAGGTATCCTAGTGCATGACTCTTACTCTAACAATTACATGCATAAACAATTCATTTGCACAAATAGTAAAATGGATTGTCAAAGTTAATGCGTTTAACCCTTTAAGACCGGCGGTCAGATGGCTCTGATTTAGAATTATGAGACAAAATTTGGAGTTTTATTGAAAAAAAATGCGTTAAACAGCATCAATGCCAGCAACTCCTTAAAAAGTCATTTTTTTTATACAAATAACGAATGGCTCAAGTAAGCTGTTTCAGTATCAGTATTTTTGAAGAGCTTGAACATTCTCTTTTACACCCTCACGATTGTGATGGCTTGGTCGGAAAGGGTTAACAGATTTTCCATATTTCGATTTAATTTTAGGTTTTTAACAACCCATGGAAAAAATAGATTTGCTTAAAATTGTTTTAGCTCATTGCCTAAGCAGTGTATACCTATCAATAAGCTTCATAGCGGAATGAAAATGAAGAGTGGTGTCAGTGATGTATAATGAACTTGTTTTTTGTATCTAGTTTCAGTTTGGTCGACAGAATTCTCCACTTTCCCATGTAAAGTATTTACAGTAGAGTCCCGGTTATCTGAAAATCGATTCATCAATAAAAGTTCCCAAGCCTTTCGATTAAAATAGGAAATGTATACGCATAAATAAATACAAACAAATAAAGATGTACTAACAAGGTTGGATTTATTTCTCAAAATGTGCAGAATTTTTTTATTTTTGCTGCTCAATTTTGGTCCCGTACCTTTCGGATAGGCGGGACTCAAATATGAAAAGGTGATAAACTGATTTACCGATATGTTTAGTCAGTAACGTCTAATCCATGTATAATTTTTATTCTTCAAAATATTGTTTTAAAAGTAGCTATCTTTGGGCTAATGATTTTCAGAAGCAATATGAAATAATTATATTTCTCTTCCAAAAATTAAATTACCTGTCATACACTCAAAATCAAAACAAAATTAAATTCGTGTTGGATGGCGACCTTTCGACTTTAAAATTTATCCACCTCATCAAGAAGCTATTCAAATTTAAATAAAACTATCAGTATGGTCCCGCCTTACTGGGAACCCGTTAACTTCGCATTGCTTCCTTTTAGAGGCATGCTTACTTTTGAAAATACACTCAAAATCAAAACAAAATTAAATTCGTGTTGATGCATGGCAACTTAAAAAAGCAAACACTAATAGAGGATGAAGCAGCCTTAGGGCAAGCGCATATCTTAACCAAACTCAATCAATCAAACTAATAGAGGATGGCGCCAAGCCTCTGTTTCGGCCAGGTCCATGTATTTTCAAACCTTGTTATGGTCCCGCAATCCCACGAGGATGACATTTTTTAAAAACTAATTATATTAATTAAAAATCACAATCAAATATGAAAAAACTAAGCCTCAGGTGCATACGTAGGTAGTAAAAGGAATCTATATTAAAAATTTCGAATTTTTTCGAGCAGTCTAAGTAGGTCTTTTGCGATCCACAGACATACACATAGGCAGACAGACTCTTTCTTTTATTATTATGGATAATTTTTTAAACATAAAATACTTTTAAAAGCAAGTTAGATTTTTCCCCCTTGTAGCAATATGAAAAGGAAGCTGTAGCTGATAAAAAGAGGTTTGAATCTGAAATGGAAAAATGGAAGGATCAGCTGATAGCGGATGGTAACAAAAAACTCCTAAAAGAGTTCGAAGAAACATCCAGGCGTAAATCCAAGCCAAAATTGTCATTGCAAGAAAAATAATGGAAACATTATAAAGGTTACTGCTATTGTACATAGTAATGTGGACTAATAGGCTATTTGTTGCCAATAAATGTTGAAAAAAACATCAAGTAAAGTTTGCATTATTTGTTGTAAACAAAAGTCTTGTTTACAACGCCGTGGAAAGTCGCTGGTTTCAATGATAATTCAAAGAAATTAATACCTATTAATCAGAGCAATTGTTATTAACTAGGAGTTGTTTGATACACTTAAATGAATTGTGTTTAAAAAAATAAGTAATATAAAGAAGAAAGGAAAGGTATTTATAGAAATCATAACAGCTTATTTGTTCCAGTTCTTCATAACATTTTAGTTAATTTCAACAGAATTAAAAAAAAAAAAAAAATTGGCAGTGATACAGCTTTAATATTTCATAGGCATATTTTAAGGCATGTAATTTTTTTTTATTATTTTACCTTATGTTTACAGACAACCAAATCATCAAAAAGGTTTCTCAAGAAGTTGCAATGTCCCAAAACTATTTATGTTATTTTCATTCATGCCTAAGGAAGGCACATATGTTTATATGAATTTGCAAACACTTTTACTTTGAGGTCATTTATTACTAGCATTTAAATTAAGCTTTTATTTTATATTTAGAGAAGGTTTGCTATGCAATTGGATCATTTACACATTCTTCTTTATGTACTCTAAAAAATATTTGTACATACTTACTATTTTTTCACTTAATATTCTGGCTTAATTGGAAAAGTTTTAAAGTTCACAAACTGTGTGTTATTGTTGAAACATTAAAAATAATTTGTTCAATGTGGTCAATTAAAAAAAAATTCCTACTCCAGTAATTTTGCATTCTTTGAGTTTCTTTATGTATTGTAAGATGTATTTTTGTATGTGTAAAATAAAAACGTTTTAAAATCAGTCTCTATCGTTAAATTTGAGACAAATTTTATTTAAAAAATTATTTTGTTGTCATGCTTCCATATGGTTTGTGCCCAAAAGTTTCATGCTTTAAATCAACTTAACTTGCAGATTTATTAAATTACAGATTTTGAAAAAAATTTGCCACTTTATTAATAGATCAGAAAGCTATGTTACTTTATGTTAACAAGTTTTTAATTTGTTAGTATATTTTTGCTAAACTATGCTTTTTATAGTCAGTCTACTGTTGCATGAATATTTATGAGTGCTCATTATGAAGCTTTAATACCAGGAGTTATTTTCACCATCCGCATTTTAAGAAATTAACATTGCTGCCGTGGTAATAAGTATATTATTTTTATAAGGCAATTTTTTTGTGATAAAAAAAGCTTTTGCGGGGGGAAGAAGCCTTATGCATTCTTGTACATGCTGATTTAAATTAACTTGTAATTTTGATAATCTTGGAGATTATTGGAATTACTATGATTCAAAATCTTTAATACTACTTAGCCTGTTATAGTTGAATTCTGTTTTTCAACTTATTCATTTTAGTTTTATTCCAGTGATCCATTTGAGGTTAGATATATAAATATTAATAATTTTGGCCCCAAACAACCCAGAGACGATTTTTTTGAAAAAGTGAAACTAAAAAAAACTTTAAAATTGTCAAAGTAAATAGCTACTTTATAATTTGCTTTACTAATAGGTGACTTGCCAACACTTTCTAATAACCTTTATAACTATTTATAGTTTAACTAAACACTAAGTTTTACTTCATTTGATGCAATGCCATTGTCTTATTAAGGGTGATGATCAGTGCATTAGTTTTGAAATAGCAACCTTTGCAAAAGTATTGCTTTGCCATGTAATTACTTTTTCCTCCAGGTATGAAAATCTTCATAAGTAGTAGAAAAATAAAACAAATTTAAAAGGGAACTATTTAAAAAGGAACGTTTATTTAATTTAAGTTTTAATGAGCCCCAAGTATTTTGAAGAGGGCATTTTATTTTTTAAAAAATTTAATCAAATTAATCATTAAATAACCGGTTGCTATTTTCTTTTCATATTTGTTTTATTTTGCTGTTATGACATGGTTATGACAAGATTTTTTATACCTGGTGTAAAAATGCTTACATGGGAAAGCAATGTTTTGGCAGAGTTTGCGATTTCTAAACTAATGCATTGGCATCTAATGAATAGACAACGACTAAAGATTCCTCTTAAAGTGCAATCACCTAATCACTTTTACTTTGTATACTTACGAAAACTATGTTGTTTTACATTTCATATCTATGTAGAGAGGCCAAAAAGGGTGTAGATATTTCTTTGGATGTAATCCCCATTCTATGTTATAATACTCAAAGCAATTTTCGTTTATTTTTTGTGTTTTTAATGAATCTTCCTATTTATGTGTTTAGTCAGAATATTTTTCAATGATGCCATGCAAGTTATACCTATTATGTAAATTGAATATCTGCAATGAAAAATTAATGTAGTCTGTGTTGAAAGGTTCCAGGTTCGGATCCGAGCATCGCCAAAATAACTGCCAATCTGTAAATAGCCTCTGCAGCCAAAAAATGTTTTATGAATAATATCTCGTGCAGAGGAAGTGCACGTTAAATATGCTCCATGGTCCGGACGCTGCGTACTATGTCGCTCCTAAATGTTGCGTTGGGTGCCTACTCAGGTTTCGGCTCCACGTCACTTGACTAGTTTTAAATTATGACGTCAATCGCCCTCGTGTAGCTCTTTTTAGACGATAATTCAACTCGTGAACTTTCTATAAAAAATTAGAATCTTTTAATAGTTTTGTACACACTTAATCGTTCATACCTTTCCCCCCATTTATTTTTGGCTACGGGTTTAAATTAATATTAGATGTAAAATTCATTTTATTCAATTATGCACCATTCACATGTGTCTTACATTCCGTATAGTTCTCTCCTTTATCGTGTTTCCGAAAATACTACAATAACGAGCAATCGAAAGTTGCATACTAAAATAGTTAGTAGGGTTCAACAGCGGGTGTTTAGGTATGTATCAAATCGCTAATTTAGCGCTATTTTAAGCTTTCCTGTGTCAACGGGAGGATTAGAAAAGTGAAACTAAGGTTAACATTATGAAATATTGTAATTCAACCGTAGTTACTTTTGGACATAAAAGTTGACCTTGCTTGAGGTGGAGTGATTAAATTATTGAGATTGTGTAAAAACTCGCAATTTTATTTTAATGTTAAGTGTGTTTCACTTTACACTCTGTTTTCAAACTTGTAAAAAGGAAGTTTTTGATTCATCTCTATATAAAACATTTGGCTATATAATTTTTGAAAAAGGCTTGTACAAATGTACAGACCTGCCAAACAAAGGTGGCTCCAGAGTCCAGTGCGGCGTTTCGCAATCAACTAACCTACCAACTGTCCTGATTTAACTCGGTCATAACCTTACAGATAGTAAAACAGTTCGCATAATGGATATATTGTACTGAAATCTCCCGGATAGGGCGAGATTGACTTGACCCATCCTTTCATCCCTTGAGTACTAGGTCGATAAAATGGGTACCAGGCATGCTTGGGAACTAAACACTGGGACTTTCGCGTGAAGCTGACCACCTTATCTTGACATATGCCTCGCACCCCAGAGCCCTAGGTCACGAAACCTGAAATTAGCACGGCAAGCCTTGGCCCAGTAATGGGCTGTTGCGCTGAAGAGTTTTTGTATTATACGGAAATTCAAAAAATACCATTTGAAAATCTGTTAATAATTCTATTTATTTTTCGATAAGGACGCGGATTTTTCAATGTACAGAATTGGGATTGTTGCTTTAAAGTAACGAAAAAAGAACTATGTAAAAGTTTTTTTACCGGTACTGTTAAATAGCTATTGGGCGTCGTGACAAACAAAAAAGTTACGAATTAAGTTAGCGGCATATTGTTTGTTCAATAATGTCAAATACAACCTTAATTACCGTTTACGAACAACAGTTGCTTCTTATCCTGCAAAATCTAGACCATCTCCATTAGATAGGTTTTGCTTATCTTTACCAATGATATATCTTAGGGCAATGTAAGCATTATGATTAGTATCATCATTTCATTATAAATTTCGTGCCAATATCATTAAATCGCATCGTTCATTCATTTGTCTCTGTTGTATCCTTGTTGCATATGAATCGTTAAGAGTAAAAAGGGACCAACTTCATTGAAGAATTTCCAATTACGCCTTTTCTTTCGTCATTTTAGTGAAAGAAAAAGCGTTTAAGGGAACCTCTCTGCGAATTTGACCCCTTTTGTTTATTTAACGATTCATACATAGAGTGTAGGTTTCTACGCGTGATAGTTGAAACGAGGCTGATAGTATACATATAATTAATATCGTTATATTTACAAAATAGTTATACTAATGTTGTTTAGGTGTTTTCATTAGAGCTCTAGTGCGACGCTAATTCAAATCTAACCTAAATCTATTTATGCGAGATGCACCGCCAATAGTCCCCGTCTAGCTGTTGTGAGAAGTTAATACAACTCAAGTGAATGTTGCAACAATGTGATTATTAGTAGCTACAAACTGTATACATCATCGTTTTATTTTATATAAATTCTAAATACTTGTAAACTTTTCTCAAAACAGGTGGCAAATGATGATTAGTTATTTTCTTAAGGTCTTTACTGTTGTTATACTTTATTGCAAGAGACATTTTTTGCATGTTTATATGCGTGTTATGCGCGTTTGCTAAAATGAAAATTAAGGTCAAACGATCATATTAACCTCTTAAATTGTATTGTCATTTGCCTAATTTTTGTTACTTCTTTTAACTTAATTCCTGTTTTGGGTATCTGTCCAGTTAAAAACAATTTAATGTTTGGTTGTTCAGCGTTGTAAATAAATAAATGTACTGATGAATTTAATTTTTTGTTGTAGACAGCCTTTTCATACATATTCCTTTTTGATTTTTTGTTGACCTTAACAGAGTAACTTGCATTAATCATGTACAAATTCCATATATGGCATACAGGAATTTAAGGTATGTTATAAAGTCCTATATTTGGGGGTTTCCCAAATAAAGGCCCTAAGACGAAAGCTTTGGTTAAACCAGACCAGTCAAGTCACGCATGGTCCAATTTGTGTAGGTCAGTGGCCTAAAGTATAAATACTGCAACTTACTCAAGGTGGATGTTGTTATTATTCATGGTTAGTTTGGTTAGGTTTGAATTATTGTCGCACTAGAGCTGCACGAGGGCTATTGGCGACGGGCGTCGTATTTTAGAACCACAGTCAAGTGACGAGCCGACACCTGAATAGGCACCCAACGCAACTGTTATTAAGGGCGACATCGTACGCAGCGTTAGGACTTAGAAGGATATTTAACGTGCACTCCCTTGCACGGGGTATTATTCGTCGGACATTTTTGGCTGCACGGGCCTGTTTATAGGTCGGCAGTTATTTTGGCGATGCCCGGACCCGAACCTGGGACCTTTCGCATGCTAGGCGAGTGCCTAACCGACTGGGCTCCCCAGCCCCTAATTATTCATGAGTGCTTGCATGAATAGAATAGTTATTATTCAAACAAGTACAGGGTGGTTATAAAATAACGCTCGCTATTCGGAGTGGTATGTAGCTTAAATGAATAATCCAAATGCATCAAAAATTGAGACACTTACTAATCAGGAAGGGGGGAAAAGAATGGAACCATAAAAAAAGATAGAATCGTAAAAAATCATCATAAAAAAACAAACTCGTCTCTTGACCATGGTTCTAAATTACGAGGTGTCGTCAATTACGGCCAACACAGCAAATTACGCCTCGTAATTAAGAACCCTGGTCGAGAGACAAGTTTCTTTTTTTTTCCGAAAAAGAATGGAATCATAAAAAAGAAATTCGTCTCTTGACCAAGGTTCTAAATAATGAGGCGTTGCCAATTATGGCTAATTACGGCCAACACATCCAATTACGCCTCGTAATTTAGAACCCTGGTCAAGTGACGAGTTGGTTTCTTTATGATTCCATTCCCCCCCCCCCCCTATTTATAACCACCCTGGTATTATGAAGCAGTATTTTTTTTAGCAGTATTGTTATTTAATTGTGAGACAAGAGCAGCAGCTAGTTATAAAAATGTAAAAGATTATCTTTTTTCTCTCTTATTATTTTTACTGTATTAATTATTTAACCTCATACATTTGTTAATATTTTAGTTCCTATTAATTTTATACATTTGATAGATTTTATATAAGCTTCAATTTCAAAGTGCGCGATCAAATGAAACTTTATTCCAATATTGGATAGTCTCTCAAGATATTTGGGAGATAACAAACCTCAAACAATCAAATCATACATAATTTCAGTGGATACATTACACGAATTTATAAACTTAAATTACAAGAAATGAATTAAAAAAAAAGTGTAACAATAGTGTTGGATATTCCCTCAACACTTTTATAAGCAACAAAAGCCACATCCGGCTATGTGGTTTCGCCCCCCAATCTGCAGAAGCCTGTCACGGTCCATCACGTTACATTCCAATGAATCTTTTTCTCCTAGGAGGAAGTAGATCATCATTTAACTACCGGGCACATAACGCGAGAAAGACCAGAAGACGAAAACACTTATTTATTCTTCCCTGTTCCATTATGTGAGAAGAAGCTGAAAGTTCTGTTATTTTTTTGTATAGTTTTTCAAATGAAGTAGTGCATACATTTCATTATTATGTCTGTGTATTTCTAATATTCCTTTTGTAATTGGAAGAGTTTAAAACGTGTATTCTTTTGTACATTTTTATTTTAAGAAATGTTTTGTAAGTTGGAACAGAGTGGGGCAGAAAAGTCTTAAAACCATCTTTATTATACACATTCTGGCCTTTGCGTTGGATTTGGAAAAGATGAATCTCAAGAACGAAATTTTCAGGGCAGTTTTATAAATAACTTTTTACTTTTAAACACCAGAAATACAAACAGGTGTTGGCTCGTCACCTGACTGTGGTTCTAAAATACGACGCCCGTCGCCAATAGCCCTCGTGTAGCTCTAGTGCGACGATAATTCAAACCAAACCAAACCAGAAATACAAAAATAACTGTTCTTCTCAAGTACTACGACCAAAAAGCAGTCCCCTCTCCTGCATTCCATTTCAGCCAGCACCAGGAATGGAACACCTTGGATGGTCCAGCAGCCAGGAGGCATGGATACACGAGTGGGGCCTAAAAAAAAAGAACGATCCTCAAGAATGTTTTCTCCTCTTCGTATCGTCTGCTGACCCACTTCGAGCACAGGTGAAAACACCAAACCGTCGAGCCTAATTCCAGGTCAGCCCTAAACATTCTCCTGGGTCAACAAACTACCCATTTTCGGACGTCAAACCGAGTTCCATGATCAAGGTTTGCGCGTTCCCGTTAACTTCTATATACATAAAGATGCAGTAGTTGCTATACGTAATTACGGTATATTTGGATGGATGTTAGTTTTGTTTGATTATATTGAATGATTTGGGTTTTGACGGAATTGCAGAGTCACTGAAATTGATTAAAGTTGTTGAGAAATCAAAGTTAAAGGTTTTAATTTTAAAAAAATTCACAACTCACAAGATATGATGTTTTCAACCAATTCTTTAAAAAAAAAAATGAAAATGATCCAAGACGAAAAGGGATGCTATTTTCTAAACGTCCAAACAACCCATACCTTAATTTCTAGAAGGTGCAAAAAAAAATTCATGTTAAAATGAATATTCTACTTTTTATATATTTTTTAAAAATTAAATATGTTATTTGTTTGATTATTATGTTGAATGATTTGTGTTTTGACGGAATTGCTCTTTCACTGAAACTGATTAATTTGCTGAGAAGTCAAACGAAATGATTTCATTAGAAAAGTTATGTACTTTAAGACGTTTCACCACATAAAAGATAGGACGTAACGTTTTCTACTAATTCTTAAATATTATTTCGAAAATTATCCGAAATAAAAAGGATTTTATTTTCTATATATGTGTTCAAACAACCACATACTTTAATTTCTAGAGCATACAAAAAATTTCAAGCCTGCTAAATGAGAATAGTTAACTTTTACTTTTATTTGTGTTAAGTGTGTTATTTGCTTGATTTTTGCTGAATGATTTATGAGTTGACGGAATTGCACTCTCACTAAAATTGATGTAAGTGAGTTTGTAAGTAAATTGATGTAGGTGCATTATTGAGAAATCAAACTAAACGGTTTTATTTAAGAAGTTATTACGTAAAGACTCACAACACTCAAGATATAATGTTTTCAACAAATTCTAAGATTACTAAGACTAATTCTATTTCTAAATTATCCAAGGTAAAAGGATGTTATTTTCCATGACGTCCAAACCATACCTTAAATTCTGGAGCGTTAAACAAATTCTAACCTGTTACATGCGAATATTTAACATGCATTTACCAATTTATAGATCAGTATAGGGCCTATTATTTTTTTACGATTATCACATTTATCATAAATTATTGTTATATTTTACGATATAAATACGGAAAACATGGTAAAAGAGTTTCAAGTTATCCCAGGTATGAACCACAAAAACATTGAAGGTTTTTTTTTTTTAAAAAGTAATTTACAGCCAATTTATCGTAATACGCTTTTAAAGTTACAAAAAAAAAGAAGAAAGCGTGGGAAAGTCGTAAAAGACGTAAGTGACCTCACCTCTTTTCAGCACCTGTTGGCTTTTAGGCATTTGACCTTTTGCTACCGCCCATATTCCCATATAGTTCTATGCCTACGAAAGGGTGTTAAAGTAAAATACATTTTACAAAGAAAATTACAACTTGTTGTGAAATGATTTTGTGCACAATTGCTTTTATATACATTAGAAAAATACTTTCGTATGTTGTTTGAAGATCTTGTCGAAAAATTTAAATAAACTACTATTGTCACTATAGAGAATCATGACCGATGCTTGTATATTATTGTAGAACCGATTTCCTTCGACAAGCAAATTTCACTTGCCAGCTTTGCAAGATGCATTTTTAACTTGCTTTTGCCTTTCATTTATAATAACTCAAAGGTAAAACATTTATTTAATTTAACATAATATGTTTTACTTAAAATGTTTATGTCAAAGAAGGAGGTATTCTATTATATTTTCACCGTTTTATACATATGTAAAATTCTTAAAAGTATTTAGTGTTTGAACATAAGACGGTAGACGGCAGGCGGTAGACGGCCATAATCTACACCTGCCATAATCTACGAAAGTTTGTAAACTGAATTTTTTAGTAGTTATTTTTTTTTTAAAAATAAATAAAAAGAAATATGATGCAATGGAAGCCAAGAAACCACTTGGCTAGTGTTTCCGAAACCCAGTGTATAGAGTGTTAAATTTAAAAGTAAGACTGACACCGTCCAAAGCAAGACATTGGCTAGGGAAAAAAATATTAAAATTTAAGAACAGCGACGATATTTTGGACCAAATGATCTGAAAATACCAAATACACTTTTCTACGTATAATATTCGAACATTATTCAGTATTCACAAATGCAAGTCATCATTCCAAATGTCCGAGACATAAAAAGCGAAGAAGAACTTGATGACAGATGATTGCGGAAGCAATTCGTTTTGGACACACCGATTCCATTTATTGTGTGTTCTCTGTTTTTGTTTCGAGAATT
This sequence comes from Hylyphantes graminicola, assembly GCA_023701765.1. Lineage (NCBI taxonomy): Eukaryota > Metazoa > Arthropoda > Arachnida > Araneae > Linyphiidae > Hylyphantes > Hylyphantes graminicola. Next base: position 33,469,323 of record CM043118.1, read on the forward strand.
CGAATGCTGTAGTGTTTGTAAACTTATCATTGTGGATCGATCAAATTCTTCTCTCCATTCGGTTGTACTTTTCGGATTCACCGATGCGTCCAGGTGAGACAAGGAATATGCGGATGAAGTACGTCTCATAAGAAAAGTGCAAAGTTAAAGATGCGGAGGAAATAATTCGTTGTAACTTCTCACCAGATTTTGTAAATTGACGAAATGTCGATGTCTTTGTATTCAGGGCCGGATTTAAAGATTTGCCGACAGATATAGTTTTCTTGACAATTTTTTTCTCTACATATTAGAATCATCTATGTACACTCTAGATCGAAAGCAAAACAATAGGTGAATTTTTTTAACTGTTCTAATATTTGTCTTTCAACTTCCAAATCAGGGGGAGAGAGTGCAATTGCCCTCGCAGTTACCATGTTTACTACTAAATATTATTATACTATATTAACGTTTACGATTTACACATTCATGTAAATTATTTGTTTTCTTTTTTGAAAATATTAGTATCTCCATCGTAAAATTTGCCGCCCCAAAAAATTTGCCGCTCTAGGCTACAGCCTACTTAGCCTATTTAGAAATCCGGCCCTGGTTGTGTTCTTATACAATTACAAAAGTTGACGACCAACAACTGACCAGAGGCCCAGGAAGGTTGGTAAAAAAAAAAATTCTAATTGTTGACCAGTTTCCAATAACTATCATCAATGAAGATTCTTCTTGAATTCTTCTACACACTCTTCGAATAAATAACATAATCTTTTTAAAGCATTCCACTCATTGACAACTCTAATCTAAAAATAATGTTTTCTTACCTCTAAAGTTAGCTCTTTCTGAAATTAGTTTGTGATATTTAAGATTTTGAAGCTATCTAGTTTTCTAGTCTATGTAATTTGAAGAGTACAGGGGAAGAACCGCTCGATTTCTTTAGTCTTTCCGTAATTGTGTCTGCTTGGCGGACATTGGCGACTAGAAACCGGTATTTCTTTCGGTTCTTCATTCACGGTATAAACGTGTGCCTCGTATCCACTGATCTCTGACGTGAATCAGGGTTGCCGCGAAAAATAAACAGAGCGAGTAACCGGTTTCTTTACACCAGTTTAGGCGATTTCTCGCTATCATCCCCAAAAGAGGATATTAAGGAAAGCCTTCTACGAAATAAAGCGGTTCTTCCCCTGTACTCTTCATTTGCGTTATGCACTTACATTTGTGTTTTTAAATCAAATCTAACCACCACAAAATTTTGTCTGCTAAAAAAGGAACGTATGGCTTAAAAGATTGCTGCCTAAAAGAACTAACTAAAGAATGGTTCTTAACCCTTTCAGTCTCAAAAATTTACTACACTACAGAAACAACTGATATTCACAAAATAAGCTTATTTTAGGTCAAAAATAAGATTCACAGAAGAAAAAAAAATATTTTAATTTTTTATATGGTTTTTGAAATAATGCCAAAATTTTTTAACTGTGGAAAACAACAAAATAAATATATATATTACCTAAAAACAATTTGAGTTGTATATTTTAAGGTATCTGAACATATTATTAAAAAAAAATAATAATTATTTTAGCCGAAATAGTTTTAAATATGAAGAACTGAAGTGAACTTTTCAAAAATCAGGTGAAACGCTTGTTAGCTTATTTTCTCATTAAAAAAATAGTAGTTCTGATTTCTATTGAGATTAATGTAAAATATTGTCGAATAGAACAGAGTGTGAAGAATCGAATGATGCGTGTTTGGATGTCATAACGGGACATAAACATTTAGAAAAAAATTATTGAAAGTGATAATGCCAAATTACATCACTGGGACTGAAAGGGTTGATTAGTGATATTTAATTATTTTGAAACTATCTAGTGGATGCAATTTGCGTTATGCACTTATACTAGTTGTGTTTTTTTTTAATCAAATCTGATCACCACAAAATTTCGTCTGCAAAAGGAACGTACATGGCTTAAAAGATTGCTGCCTAAAAGAAATGCCAAAGAATGGTTCTTAAGCTTCAACAGGAACATACAACAACAGCTTTATAGAAGAATTATGAATAATTACTTTCAGACAACTCGAAAGTTCTCGATGAGAGAGTTTTCTGTTCACCCGTGATCTTAACAGCCATGGCAGCCTGCCCGAGTTTTTGGCATTGTATTTTTGTGTTCTACCTTGCGTAACTTCAACACTTATTTAAAAAATTGAGATTGGCCTTTATAAAGTAAATTTCACGCACTTTTTAGTTCCGTCAGGTGTTGAATATTTCAGTCGGTTAACGTCTAGAAGCGCATTCGTGATGGGCCTATTGTTAAGTTGGTGCACTATATAAAATGGTTTTTGTGTTAAGATAATTGTGAGTTTTGGAAATTTAGGAGTCTGAGTAAATCTAGTTATATTAAATATTCAAGCAAATTCTTATCTTGTCAAGCATGGAATGTGTTATTATATTATTGTACAATAAACGCATGTGCACAGACATAGAATGATGCTTGATAGAAAGTGATTTTCGTCTGCTTGCATCCCTGAATGAAATGAGTTTTTTTTGGCGTATGTTGGACTATTTAGAGACAATAAAGTAAAGTGTGATTGAAAATTTTCCAATGAGAAATTTAGTACAATTTTACAAGCATTAGGGCAATTATTTTTAGTAACTCAGGGTTATACATTCAATTTCCTAAATATTGTCTTGTTATGCTCAATTTGAAGAAATTGTTTTGCAATTTCCACAACAACGTTTCAAACATATTTACTCTACTCCATTTGTATATATTGCACTAGGGTATTTGAGTGTATGCAGTATCTATTTTCGGAAAAGTGCTCTGAAATTTGTATTAATGTAACAAAATTTACTATTTTCAATTTTAAAATATCATTAGGGGAGCCCAGTCTGTTATGCATTTTCCTAGCATGCGGAAGGTCCCAGGTCGGGTCCGGGCATCGCCAAAATAACTGCTGACCTATAAACGGCACTTACATCCAAAAACCTAGTTTGAAAACAATATTTTTTGGTTAACATTTAATTGTATTTATTGTCATCGAATTCTTTTGTAAACCGCAAGTAGTGGTTAAATCTATATTGCATATCCGGCCGAATCATTTATTTGAACAATACATTTATTTAAATTGTATTTAAAATTTCAACAGCGTCTATTTTCGTATGAAATTGTTTTGCGCGTAAAAAAGTCTTTGTTTTGTTAGCTACTATTGAAAAAATAGCTTGACGTATTCGAATAACCTTGCTTTCGTCCGTTTCCGTTACTCCCCCTTATTCAATGAAACTTCTTCATAGTATGACGTCATCAACTGGATGTGGTTGCTACATTGAAATTGTTATCGCGTTTTAGAACATTTATGTTAAACAGAACGAGTTTTTGCGCTTTTTCGTTTTGACTTAAGTTATTATTTCTTTTAAAACTGTATTTGCAATGAATACAGTTTGTAAATGTTTATTGAAAAAAAAAAACATAATTAGCTTAACTTAATTTAATTACATTATTATTGCAATGGATGAATATTTAATTTTTCAATTCATAATTATTTCAGGATAACTTATCGATCCCATCAATGTGAATTAATAATTACTACTAATAATGATTTAACATTTAATACAAAAAACAATAGGTTGCGTCAAAACGGTTATCGATTGAAAAATAATTGAGGTATTTCGTGAAAATAGAAATACAACTACTCTTTTAAAGGATGTTTTTATATATAATTGCTTGAAAAAAAATCCGACTTTTACATCATAATTTCAATATCAGACGCGTGCAAAAAGTTAGACTTCTTGAAACAGCGAAAAAAGTACTTTTTATTTTTTCATTGAAAAAAGTATTTTTTTTTCACTATTTCATAGGATGCCAACATTTCAAGTTAAATTTCTATTTCATAATATTCATAAAATCCAGATTTATTGATCTGCTTTTATTTAAAGATATTAATGCTCTTGAAATATTTTTGACCAATGATATTTTTTTCACACAATTATAAAAATTAGTACATGCATAGCTTGTGAAATGTAAACTTTTTAAAACATGTCATTATTTCACTCGCTCGTGAAATAAAATAAACTCGTTTTAAAAAGTAATACCTTTCACACTTGTTGCATAAACAACTATTATAAATTTCTGTCATTGTTAAATGCCATAAAATACCTATTAAGCCATTACGCAAGAGCGCCCGATTTGGCACTGTTGGCAATATATCCTCCAAACCACGCCAAGTAGTATCCTACGTCATCCAAAATCGTCACATATACGTTTCGGTCGAAAATTTTGTTAATTCGTTTTGGAGTCAACTTAACGAGTGCCATGCTAACTTCTCTCCTCGTCTGTAGGTTAACGTGCTCCAGGGAAAGATAGCAAAAGACAGGTTTTTCCCGTTACATCCGTCACTTCTGACCAACTGCACTTGATTATTTTCTTTTTTATTTAAAAAAAAAGGTTATTGCCAGCGTGGATTTGTGCTGTAATTGACAAGTCACTTTCAAAAATGGCTGTTGTCGAGAAGAGAGCCGGCGCGATTATTGAACTCAAGAAAATGGACGTTTATTATAAATCTTTTGTTGCTGGCGGTAAGAATGTTTCAATTATTTGTTTTTTTTTAAACGGTATTGTTTGTTTTATTCGAAGTGTCGAATTGATTTTGTTTACATTGGGGCAAGTGGGCACCTGTCAAAATATCAGCTGATTTCGAACGGTTTGGGAAACCGAAACTAAAGCAGACAGTAAAGGCATTTCGGAATATTTGAAAATGGATGAGTTTACAAACAATAAACACCAATTGTTTGATTTAAGATGTCTTTTTTTTAGTTAAATGAATTCTTTTTTAGTCTAAAATCACAATTATAGTGACAAAATCTTTAATGTTGATGAGCTTTTTTGAACACAAAAAAGGTTGAATATTACAACATTTAAATCTTTTGAACTTTCAAAACATATGAATGTTCAAAACAATTTTTCCATATTTGAACATCTTTTTTTTATTATTAGAATGTGTTTATTGTGTTTTGTATTTGCGATATTTATAAGCATCTCATTTTAACAACATTATACTTTTCTAATATTTCACTTCTATATCATTAAATAAAGGAATACAATTGTGAGCATAGTAATAAATTAATATTTAAGAATAAATGTTTGAAATCAAAAATGCTTGGGGATCCGCATCTTTAAACATAAAAAAAGTATTGTCCTATATTAATATCGGAATGAACTTTCTTTTAATAACCTCCGGAATGGTTTCAAACAATAAATGTCTTAACTTTAAAAAAATTGGGAACCCTATAAAAATAAATGTAAACCTCATATGAATTTATACCCTTCATCTTAACGTATTAAAAAATTGTATTGAACATTTTATTCTTAAAATCATTCTTGCTCTTATTCTAATGTTTATTAAGAATGGTGATGCATTCTTAAATGATTGTCTCAGTATTAGAAATATCGCTTCAATAGCCAGCACAATTCGATTTGGCATATTTTTGAACGTTTGCATAAAAAAAATTTAAGCAACTACAAATTGATCTTTTCAGTTAAAACAAATTCTAAAGTTGGATTCAGTTGTTATAATATGACATTGGGATAATTGTAAAAAGTGCCATTGAAAAATATTAATCCATAATAAAAACAAAATATTTGTCAAGTTTCATGTGTATAATTTGTATCCAAAACTTCAATTAGTTGTTAAATAAAAGTGTTTCAAAACTATCATTGATTAGTTGTACTTAAATGTCGACATAATTACCATAACTGACCCTTTAAAGTGATAGTAAAAGTTACATGAAGTGTTTAATTAAGTGTGGCATGTTTTAGCAAGAATGTTAAAATGTACATATTTATATAGGGGTAAGTGGTGTACCTTGGACATATGTGTACCTCGAACCTATGCCGATTCTAGCTCGATTAGCTTAGATATTGAAACAGCACCACATGCAGTTAAAGTATTTGCTACCAGGGATCTCAGTGAAGCTCTATTCGTTTGTTTAAAAGGTCAATTTATTAAAGAGGTATCGAAAAACCAAATTCACAGTTCAAAAGTAAATTTTTGTCAGATTCTTTAGTGTATTTTTATACTAAAATATGTAGTGTTTATTCAGAAACGATGGTTATGCAATATAAAGAAAAGTTTTAGCTATAAAACAGTGTGCTTGAAATTAAGTTAAGTCTAACCTTAACTTGGTGATTAACTATTTTGTTTTTAATATCCAAGTGGTGTACCTCGAACCTAATACAAGTGGTGTTCCTTGGACTGGTCCAAGGTACACTACTTTAGGTCTTATATGCTTCAGATTGTTGAAAACCCTTTTCAAAATTCAAGTAAATTTTTTCCTTTTGAAAAATTAAGTATTTTAAGCTATTAATATGCAACCCTGATTTGTAAATCTAGAAGAATGGAAATGTGTAAGAAATTTTTATATGGTGTGATAAATAATTTTTCTGTGGTTAATTATTTAGATTTATGGAAGCCTATAAAACTTTAACCGTATTGATATAATATGGAAAATAATTATTGCATGCTCATCTAAAAAGATATTCTTTATAATAAATATCTAAGCAGAACATCCTTTTTACGTTTAGGTCTAGTTGTATAAACATAGGGGGAAATATTTGAGTTGTTTTTTTTCAAATTTAAGACAGAAAGATAGTCAAATGTTTTTCTATGGCATGAAATAACAGTTTCATTTTATGCTGCATTTTAACGGATACACCTGAGAAAGATCGCATTGCAGCTGAAAAAGCCAAAAGGGCACTAAATAACTAAGGCAATAAAACCCCTTACTAAGCCAATTGACCTAACATAACCAATTACTACAATCTTGGCAAGAAATAAGAGTAGGTTGTAAATTGTATTTTTGAATTTCATGTGGCTAATAAATATTGGTTTTCGGACTTTAAATCGAGTCTCTCTACCAGTTAATAATTGGTCCAAGGTACACTACCGGTTGGACCAAGGTACACTGCCGGTGGTGTACCTTGGTCCGAATTACAATTTTCGGTATTTATTTTTTAAATAGTTGAAATCATTTAAATAACATGTTAAAATAAATATATGTTGTATATAACAACATAAAGTATTTAGTAAAAATATTTTTATTCACTTTTAGCTAGTAATTAAGAAATTAAAAATTGAAAAGTCAAAATAGGTCCAAGGTAACCCACCTTCCCCTATTTATTACATCATAACAGTTCTGGGAAGTATTTACCTTATGTTTCTATGTTTGCAATTGCATCATTTTCAAGTGAGTGAATAAACACTCAAAGAACCAGGCTGTGTATACAAGTCAAAGTTCTCTTTTAGCAAAGTATCTGCTTTGAGTTGATGCCAGTTAATTTTGGCACTTTTTCAATGGAGCACATCGATGGTCTAAATTAGTGTTTGACAATCTTTGTCATTAAAAGAGCCTGTTATATTAGTTTTTAGAAAATTTTGGTGACATTGTGGGCCAGAATCCATTTTGTTAGGGGGAGAAGAGTTAAGCGAGTATATCTTTGTACTCATTGAATCCTTAATCTTTATTTAATTTATCATAAAGATCATAGATCAGTTTTTTAAATATTTAAAGTTTTTTTCAATATTTTAAACAAAACTGTATTAGAAAAGTTGTTTTAAATATATATAAAGATTGCAAAAAACAATAAAAATAGATCTCCCTTTCGTTTTGAGCAGAAAAATAAATCTTTAAGTGCACCTTTTTTTAAAAAAATAGCGCCACAAATAGAGAAAAAGACACTTTTGGATAACCACTTATTTAGAGGAAATAATCAAAATTAGAATCGGATTCATCATTCAAAAGATGTTGTGCCTATTAAGATATTGCTGTTTCACATTATTTAAAGATTAAACAGTTTTGGTCCTATTGAAATAAGCTAAGAAAATTTTTCAAATCTTGATTCATAATTCCTTTAACTTTTATCGCTCAGTTCAATAATTTATTTTAGTGATTGAACTACATTTTTGTTTTTGCAATAATAACTATCCATCAGCAAAATAAATATAACGAAAAAGTCTGTTTGAAATATTTTCCTTTTTTAAAAGTTATATTTAAGTGGTTTTGAAAGAATCTTTTAGTTTCGTGTTTTTTAACTTAAAACTAAGATATGACATTTTTTTAAAAACTGAAAGGCCACAAAAATTTGTTGGTGGGCCGCAATTGGCCTGTGGGCTAGGGCAGTTTGCATTTTTAGGGTCTAAAGGGATCTTTGTTTTTAGCAAAATTTTCTAAGGTTTTGGATATTTTTTTTTACAATCACTTTATTTATGTTTGAAATTTTTGGAAATTTATGGTATCTAATAAATTATATATTAACAATAACATTATTCTGTATCTGTACTAACGCTAAGTATTTAAAAGATTTAAACTTAAGAGAGGAGAAAAAATAATTCCTATAAAGTATTAAATATAATAGACCTAAAAGTATATTTTTTATGTCTTAAAACTTTAAGATAAATTTCTTGCAATAGTTTCAAATTATTTTGCTTTACAGTGTAAGTATCACTTATTTCAAGTTATTTTTTGTTATAAATGTCTCACCTTTAAAATTTTTATTCATGATTTGTTTTAGGTGTTGCTGGCATGTGTGCAAAAACAACTGTAGCACCACTTGATAGAATAAAAATTCTTTTACAAGCGCATAATCATCATTACAAACATTATGGTAAGACATTTTTTGAACTCTTGTTATGTATGCTGTTATGGTTTTACATAAAACATTATTCAAATATGTTTAAAATGTCAAATTAAAAAAATTAAGTGCGCAAGTTAATGAATTTATGGAAAATTTTCCTATTAATTTCATAAAATGACTGATATTGTTGATAAGTTTTTGTGTGAAGTATAAAATATAGCTTAATACTGTTATTTATAAGTGCAGAATAGTTTTTTCTTTCAGTTTGCCTAATATAAAATATAAGGCAATGAAAGTATCACGAGATGAAAATATGAAATAGAGATTTTATGGGTTCTACCTGAATTTTAATCTACCTGAATTTTAATAAACTCTTTCTCAACAAACACAAGCTTTTAGTTATCAATAATGTATTAGAAATCTTATACACCTTACATTTCATTGATCAATTTAATTCTTGAAACAGGTGTATTTTCTGGTCTCCGAGGGATTGTCCAGAAGGAAAGTGTTATGGGACTGTACAAAGGCAATGGTGCACAGATGGTTAGAATATTCCCCTATGGAGCTGTACAATTTGTGTCGTTTGAAATATACAAGACCGTAAGTTATCATTTATGATTTTAAACCAAAATGTTTTAATGTTTAATTATTATTAAATATTTTGAAAGAATACCCAGTGCTGCGACAATTATTACATGAAAATTAAGTTTTAAAGTTTATTGTTAAAGACCACATTTTAAAATCAAATACAAATTACAGCTCATAATAGATAGCAACCCTAATTTTTAAGTTATTTTGTCATTCTTAAATATCTAAATAAATGTTAGAGAATTTTTTTTTATGTTTGCTTTAAGGTCAAGGGTCACTTTTTAAAGTTAGGAAAAAAAATCCATGGCATTATTATTTGTATTTCTTTGGTTTAGTTTAGTTGTACAGAGTGTAACATTAAAAACATATCATTTCAAGTTTTTTCATTGAAGTGATTAATGTGTATTTAATTTGTAAGAATCTGAAGAAAGCAATCTGAATTCCAGCTGAAATATGTAGGTTTGTTTGACTAATAAAACACCATATTTACATTGGTTCCTGAAACTCTTTTACAGTTAAATATTGTTCGTCCAATATGTTAGTAGTTGCAATATATGTGTTTATTCTTTGTTGTGTAATAAATTCCTATATTTGCAGATGCTAAGAAATTCATTTGGAAATTCTCATGGTCTAAAATTTTTTGCTGGATCAGCTGCTGGTATGCATATTTTAGAAATATTTGTTTAAAATAAGTTAGCTATAATATTACTTACACCTTAGATATATATTCAACTATTAAAAATAACAAATATTGAGTAAATACTTCAATTTAGTAGTTGTTTAAACTAATTGAGGTTGATATTTAATAATTGCTTATTTAGAGCTGGAAAAATATTTAGGTTTATTTTCAGTGTTTTTGGTTTTGCTGAAAGCCAATGCTAAAAATATATTTTATTTCTAGGCATCACTGCAGTAATGATGACATACCCTCTGGATGTAGTACGAGCTCGTTTAGCATTTCAAGTCACTGGAGAACATGTGTATTCCGGCATCTATGATACTCTCACATGCATTTTCAGGACGGTAAGCTAATAAGTTGTACTACCTCGATATTTCATTATAAAATTTTATTTTTCTTATTGAATCATGAATTCTGTGCCTTATTAAAACAAAGCCTTACGGTTTTTATGGTGGTGTTATGTTGATCTCTTAAAGCATTTGTTCCACCTGGTAACATTATAAATTTAAATCTTTATTAAGAGTAAGGCCTTGTATAAAATGCTTTATTCAGCATGATCGTTATTAATGAAATATTTTTTCACTAAAAAACTTGCTTTAATGTAATTTAATTTCAAATACTGTGTTGCTTAATTGATTGAAATCCAAAAGGGGATTTTACCACCATTTTATATTAATTTAACAATTCCCTAAATCCTAATATGATACTACTTTAAAACTGCTGTATCCAATAAATAGCTTAGTTACTAAAGTGACTAAGTTTGAAGGACTCCTTTTAATATCTTCATTTTTATCTATTTTATCTTAAGTTGATGTTTTATGTATTTCTATGAATTTAAATGCTGAAAATATGAATTTTTATAGGAAGGAGGAATGAGGGCCCTTTATAAGGGACTTTCACCAACAGTTCTTGGGATGATTCCTTATGCAGGTATATTAAAAAAAAAATCCAAATGTATTTGCTAAAATATATTTTTATTTAATTTATTTTTATACTAAGGGGTTTTTCCACATTATGTCATCCTATACATAATTTACTTTAGACATTGTCGATAGTAAAACTATTATTATAGCTTTTATTATTATTTTATGTTTTAACTATTATTTTATTAACTTTTTTCTTACTTTTTTACCGCTGAAATGTTTTTTTGCAAGTGCTTAAAATTAAAAAAAAAATTAAGTTAGTGTAAATAGTTATTGTTTTGTAAATTAATCATATATACCAATTTCTCTAGTTTTAAAAGATCTATTTCTCTTGTTTTTAAAGTTTCAGCATACGATTTAGGTCCCAGACTAATGAATTTGTTTCAACAAGTATGCTTACCTTTGTATAAAAATTCTATGAAATCATTTCAATATTAACTATTATTTCTTCCAGGATTATCTTTCTATGTATTTGAACGATTAAAGGCCCTGTGTCTAGAGTTCATCCCCAACGTAACTGGACGTCACCACTCTGGTAGCAGCGGAGGAGTTGTTCTCAACTTGCCTGCTAAGCTGCTTTGTGGTGGTTTTGCTGGAGCAGTGGCACAGACAGTCTCGTAAGAATCAGCACTTTGTGTTTATTTTTTAGTTAAGTTATACCTTGTATAGCCAGAATGCGAGCTTCGAAAGCATTTTCCTCCCCATCCCTGCATGTGGTTTTCTTTGAAACAGTGTGAGCATGCTTTTCCGGATTTGACCCGGCAATTCCGAAATTTTTAGCTATTTTCTGAATTTCTGTGCTATATTCACCAATTTTGGGATTTTTGATGAGGGAAATATTAAACTTTGTCTTGGCTTTCTTTTCCAAAATCTGGAAAATGGTTACTCATGAGATAAATCTAGAGGGTTGGCTGGTTGAATTAAGGTTATACTAGAGTCACATTTGGTAGGTCTCTAATAGTAAGTGATTGTTATGCTGAATGGACTTAGAGGATAAACCATCAGTTAACTTTCCAAGGAAGCTTGGTGCTCATTTAATGACCCAAAAGGGTTCGTCAAATCTATGACTTAACCCAACCTTTTTGCACCTACGTACCACTTGCCTTTTTGAGAAATTTTGGTGTATTACCAGACTAAATATTTCAAAAAACGTACAATGTTTACTCTTCTAAGAGTGTTCAAAAGTTTTTTGAGTAAAATTCCTGAGAAAACTTCATATTGAATGGTTGGATATTTGTTAATTTATAACATGCTTATAATAAAGGAGTAATAAAAAGATCAAAATTGTATTAATTTACAGTTTTGTTTATTGTCCATACGTCTAAAAACATACAATTAAAATTAGTACAAACTCATCAAAATCTGATCCGGAAGTTAAGCAAAGATTTCTTTTTAAAATAATGTTAATGTTTAAAATAATGAGTAATATGTTTGCCTGCTCACATGTGTACAGAAGCTATTGATAGCATCATGTTGCTCGCATCACTCAAGCGTACCACCTGAAATATTCCGGCATACCATCAGTGGTACGTGTACCACCGGTTGGGAACCCCTGACTTAACCAATCTGTATTACAAAACCTGTATTGCTGGCATAGGTGTAAGACATGCTGACAACTGTACCAACATGAATGTTTTAGCGTGCTTTTATTTAATTAGAAAGGTTATTTACACAGCTGCTTTAATAAAGGATTGTTCTAGGTGGTTCTGACTATCATTATAAGCATGGTATTTGTGATGTTAAAGTTAATGGGTGGTACAAAGAACTAAACTTTAATGTAATAAATGGATTTTGTAAGTGTAACAGTTTCCCATTATGGATTTTGACAGTATTTGTGAAGTATTTCTATCGATTTATTTTTTTAAATATTTTTTTTAGATTTATAAAAATGTTAAGGATAGTTAGAATAGTCATATGTTATAATAGTTGCTTTTGTTCCTAATGAAATATGTTAGATTATATTTCTAAGTAAAAAGAGTATACTTGCTTAAAAGAGTAAAAATGCTTTATATTAAATGCAATATTATAGACAATTTTTAAAAAAAATATCATAAAAATACACTACCGCATACAAGTTTCCCGCTAACTTTATTTAATTATTTTACGCATTTTTGATGGATTCATTCTTTATGTGTTTTTATGATGCATTGTGTTTAAAATGAAAAAAAAAATGCAATGCCTTAAAAATTAGCTATCTGTAATGAGCTATTATAACTTTATAAACTTTAAAGACATGCCAGGTTGATGTTTTCATTAAACTATTTGTTAAAAAAAATTTACCAAATTAATATCTTAATTCTTTATTATAAGTGCACTTATTTGCAAATCCGTAGTAGGAATCGGATTCAATCCAGCTTAATTTTGTTACTATACCTTTTCGAATTTCTTTTTTAGTTACCCTCTGGATGTAGCAAGAAGGAAGATGCAACTGAGTATGATGCGACCAGAGACCCACAGATTTGGGTATGTTCTATTTTTTATTTTTATTTTATAAAAATAGTAGTTTCCCTAAGTTATTCAACTTATGATATTTAATATGAAGGATGTAGTTGCATAACTAAGATATAGAAACAGGTCCCTTCATTAGTGACTTGATTCAATTGAATTTACCATTATTAAGTCGCCACAATGAATAAACCAGACCCTATATCTTAGTTATACTCTGCAGAATGTGTTATCGATTTGAATATACTCTAGCTGTATACAGATGAGGCAAATAAAAGTGGCACGACGTGGAGATAGGAATACGCTAGAAATGTTGGCAAGTCAAAAACCAATACAAAAACAGGCTTGCTAACTGAAGTCTATTTATGCGCTTCAATATTAGCCCAAACAAACACTTGGGAAACTCATATTGCGAACTATTTGCAGCCAGCAAACTACTCTAGGGTGTGAGAAGCTAGCTAGTTGAAATGAAATATGAAACAAGTTTGTAGAACGCTGATAAAAAAAGTTTTCCCACTGGTTATTATTTTATTGTTTCGGTCTAGTCGTGTCGTTATTTATCCTAGAGAGATCGGACCTTTTTGTTTTTTTTGGTAATACAAAAAGACATTCTAATTTGGATTGCAGGAGGACACAAAATTTGCATTATAGGACGTCTTCATATAATACAAACTAAGAATCTGTCTGAGAACCTCAGTCAATGTCTAGTCTAGTGAGTAGCTCTTAACTGTGAAGCTCTACAGTAGGTCCATCTTGGAATGCAAGCTTGCTGGAAAACACTTTTTCCTCCCTTCTTCTGCATGCTGTGATTTCCTCCGAAAGGCGGGGAGAGCGGGCGGGAGCGGGAGCGTTTTTTTCCCACTACGTGTGGGAAATACCAAACTGTAATTTTTTGATTGTAAACCGCTCTCAAGCGCGCTAGGATTAGATAGCGATTGTTCCCCGATGTTCCCACTTTTTTCCTAGAAAACCCCCATGAGTAAAGGTTTAAGGTTTTCGAAGAGTCTTTTCGAAGCTTATTCAGGTCTGGAGAATGCGTATAATGCCAATCCCAACCAATCCAACCAATAAAAAACTAAGGTTTTAGCGGCTTCAAAGATTTTTCTTTCTCAAGCATTTCAATTCATTATCAATCGTATTCCTATCCTGGAGCTGCTTTTATTCTGCTTATATTTGCCTCACACCTGTATATTCTATTGAACTTGGTTAAATTTTTCCCAATTTTTTTTTTTTTGCTTGTTCTGTGAAACCAGATTAAGGGATTTTGTGTAACAATCAAAATCGACTTAAAAAGTTTCAATTTTTTAAACACAATATAAGTATTAGATTTCATTTCTTATGGTTTCCAGTTATATTAAATAAAAATAATCTTATATTTTCTAATTTTTAAATTATTATCTTTAGCAAGGGCCTGGTCCAAACTTTGGTGTTGACCTTCAAAGAAGATGGGGTTGTCAAAGGACTTTATCGAGGCATGACTATCAACTACTTGAGAGCCATACCTATGGTCGCTGTATCATTCTCTACCTATGAACTTACAAAACAGATTCTAGGACTAGACACAGGTGTTGAATCGTGATCTGGTGCTTTTAAGTGTCTGGATGTTGAATTTTGATCTGGTGCTTTTAAGACACTGGATGTTGAATCTTGATCCAGTGCTTTTGAGACACTCGCTATATTGTATTGTAAATTTGGAATCTCAACAAATTTTCTCTATTTTTCAATGGCAGGGACCATAGATTTTTGTACCATATTGTATTTATGTGCCGATTCAATGTGTTTATGTTTTGTGAAATATTTAGTGCAATTTTTTGTTAATTAACTGAAAATTGCAGAATTTATGTGGTGTTTTATTTTAGCTAGTGGGGCTAAGAAGAATTTGAAAGTTTAATTTTTTTGTGCAATATTGGACCAAATGTACATTGCATTTAAACTATGACATGACTTAACCCTCTAATGCATGAATTTTTATTTTCGTCCCCAAAAAATATATATGTATCTTTAATACTCACACATTATGGGCAAAAAATACTAAAAAAAAAAATTAACTGCATTAGCAAATTTAAATAATTTCAATTTTTAAATTTTTTTCCATATGACAAAAACCAACTGCAAAATTCCAATTTTGA